>CM059303.1:8930846-9530846 GCA_030340665.1 Neosalanx taihuensis | reverse complement strand
GTATATGGTTTTTCCCCTCTTTCAGACTTTGTGAGTAAGCTGACAGTATAGAACTAATAAGCATTAATCCATGTTTGTGTGTTTATGATCAAGATTGGTCATGAAAGTTATAAACACTGTTCAATAGGCATATGATTCTGTGAAGGGTTTTCATAGCAACTAAATGGTTTCCCAGACATCCACTACCACAGACATTTTATCACAGCTTCAACAGATTTGAAATATGTTAATTAAATTTGTTGTGCATGATTGTCCTGTCTGGCTCAAATGTTAAAATTCCAAATGCCTGCTACTCCTGTGAAACTAAAGCAAAGCGCTTTCACGTGTATAAAATTGAATTTCCTACATATCCTGACCTATAAAATGCACATTATGATGTCCTTCCAATTGCAAAGAGCCAGAGATATGTTTGAAGGTTACTTAAACTGTGTTTAAGCCGATGCATTGTTCAGATTTGCTTCAAGGATCATCACTGCAGACAGATGGGGACTCGTCGAAGATCTCCAGAACCCATAGAGAGAAGGAGCCACCCCAGAAGCGTGTAGTCCGAAACGTGTCAGTGGGAGGTCTAGGAATTGACACCCTACCAGACAACTTAACGTTCATCGTGGTGAGATTTTCGCATTCTCTATTAAAGTTTTCATGAACATATAGTACCAATCAAAAGTTTGGAGACATTGTCCCATTCTTGTTAATCAGCTCAATAAGGGAGAATGCCCGATGAAGTGTTCATTGGTTGCTTCTGTCCATTATTTTATTTTATACCATGGTCTGGGTAAATACTAAATTCTGATTGGCTGCAGGGGTTTCCATTATCAGGTGATATTCATACAATATGAAGTAGTTCCACTGTTCTAAATTATTGCCCTTGCTACACAATATGAGCCTGTACAAAGTGTCTTAAATAAGTAACCATGACAGTCACAGCCGCCATTTACTGTTTTGAAAGACTCTATCAAGCTAATATGTAATCACAAAGAGTGACTTCAATATGTCTTAACTATTTGGAAAATGAAACTTTTCTGAATTTACTGTGTCAGTGTCATCCCATTCTCTATACAAAAGGGGAGACCAGGGACATTTGTAGGGTTACATTTAGGTCATTTAGGGTACATTTAGCATTACTTTAGGGTTGATTTGGGGTTTCAACCCTTCATTTAAGGGTTTAACCTTAACCTTATACCTAAAGACCTACATCAGGGGTGTCGAACTCCAGTCCTTGAGGGCCGCTGTCCTGAAGGCTTTAGATGTTTCCCTGGTTAGCATGGAACCTAAAGCTAAACCTGTCAGGACAGTGGCCCTCGAGGACAAGAGTTTGACACCTGTGACCTACATGAACTAAATGCTAACGTAATTATAATCTATTGCATGCATACAGTCAATGGAAACATGTTTGTTTTGCTAACAGTGTTGAAGAAAGTGTTTTGTCCGTCTCTTCATAAACGGAGTGACAGTTCAGTTGACTTCTGGGTTCAATACGTGTTTAAGAATCTGCAGATTGGGAGAGAAATGACCAGACCTCTGGCAACAAAATGAAGAGAGGCTTAGGTCTCAATCATGTCTCTCACCTTGACGAAGGCGAGAGCACATTCTTTTATAGGGCACAAGAATGTAAACATAGATAGTGACAGTTAGGCGGTAATGACGTTACAACAGTCTTCATAGAAGGTGTGTTCAGTAGTGATTAATATAAGTACACAGGAAATCGAATTTCTTCCACAACAGTATGCCAAATATTAGAAAGATGAATAGAGAAGTGCTGTGCTATGAAGTGCTATGCTGGAGAAGGCCTCAGATGAAGTTAAACAGGACAGATGAGTCAGAGCCTTGGCCAAATCCTATCACATTTGTCACGTGACTATTTACCGTTTTCATAAGTGTTACAACCATCCCTGTACACTGGGACAGTTGCAACAGTGGTGTGACTGTGTTTACATCAATTTAGCAAACTGTAAACATTTCATTAAACAACTTAAATACATTGTTTAAGTAGTTGACACATCAAAAGTTTATAATATATCAGATTGACTATTCCATTGTAAATGCCTTTTGATTTATTCTGAAAAATGCAGTGTTACAACTGTCCCTAGTCTACCCTACTAGTTACACTGCTTAAGATCGCTACAAGACATAGAAGACATACTATACTGATTAATTTTCACTTTATTTGATTTTAAGACACTGACATGGATGGTTAGCAAGCTAGTCTTGATGTTAAACATAGATAGCGTCAAGTGATATCTACTATTTTACAATGTGAACTTGATTCTCTCTTGATCTATTTGCTATTCAACAGCCGGCACAATAGGCGGCAAGACCATTTCTACTTTCTTCATGAAAATCTTAATATTGCCTTGGGAACAATGACATAGCTGGCAAGCTAGATAGCATTTTTTTTCAAACAAACTATACTTTTATATAAACTATTTGTCAGCCGTACACAGTGTGTACAAAAAAAGACTAGCTAGCTAACCAGCAATATTGTCAAGAAAAGATTTTCATAAACAAATTATCTTGAGCAATCTTGGCAGCAGCATGAAGGACCGAGTTGAATAGCCAATGGGGTTTAAGGATTGCATCAAAGGTTATAGGCATATTCCCCGAAAAGTAAATTGGCAGTGTGTTTAACAATAAGACCAGCCAGTTCTCATACTAGGCTATATCAAATGCCATTGTCAATAAATCAATTATCAAGATATTCGCTAAACGGTCAGCCTACTATATCGTGTCGGCCGAAGCCAAACTAATGTATAGAGGGTTGTTTTCTTACGTGACCCTGACACAACATTCAAATGTATATTGCAAATAGGTTGAAAGACATGTTTTAAGTCAGTCATTGTATTTAGATGTTAGCTAGTTAAAGTCATTCGACAGTTTTACTGGAACTACTTTAGTACAGTGTCATAAAATAATGGTCACCCCTGCAGCTAATCAGAATCAGAAAGTAGTCACCGGCTATACTATGGTATGACGACGATTACCTGAGCTATTCTCTATGTCTACCCTTAATGTCAGCCCAACTTGCTTGTGACACAAAAATCATTAGTTTTACTGCTTGTGCTAAGGTAAACATCAGTATCCTTTTTTGATATTTTTTTATACCAAAGTAGAAGTGGACGGTAGAAGGCTTTTTGTGTCTTCGCAAGTTTCGATTGATTCGTCTTTTCCATTGTGTGTGTGCGTGTGTTACACGTGTTTTGCGAACTAGTCTGTGCAACTATAGTCTCATTCAAAAGTCTATTTCAACCACGCAAGTAAAGTTTCCGCAAAATAAATTGTGTTGCGCTTTTCTTCGCCCTGTAGTACAAATTGAAAACAGACCGTCGCCCGCCCTGCTAACTTAGTGTATTTTTTTGTTGCATGGCTGTTTTGTGTTTTTGCGCTTGCACAAAATTAATTAATGCTTTTAAATCCATATCCCAATATATATTGTTCCTACCCCCCAGAAATTACATATTATAGCGGTGGGGATGCTTTAAGGACTCCACTTTCAGCCTTGGATATTCCACAGAAACAGTAACTTATGCTGGGAGGGTGGAGATGGAGAGAAAGTGGGTCATTGGCTGTATATGGAGCAGCCAGAGAAGCAGCGAGAACACTGCATTTAACTGCTCCACTTTCTCATTCTACACTTAAACCCCTCTACCATTGATCTCTGTCACCTTGAACCATGGCACACATTAATCATTTTGTTGACGTTGTGAGATTGGTCAGAAGCTTTTAAATCCAAACTGTAGAGACTGTACATTGATCTACTGGTAGATGTAAACAGAGGGATGGCTATGATCTAATACTCTGAATCCTTAGTGAATTACAACTCATCTGTTTGACTGATCCTCAAAGTGTTGACTACTACTACAGTAGACTCCCCAACCAGTTAATTCATCACATAACATCACATAATTTTAAAGACAATAATTCATTATGCACTGAAATCCTTCAGTATCTGCCCAGGGAATACTTGCATGAAGAGAGATTCTTTAAGATAGGTCAATAGCGCTCTCTGTCTTTCAGGAGGACACTCAGAAGTACTACAAATGGCAGAATTTTGGACCTGGGGAGAGAAGGACAGAGAGCTTCTGGATAGACATGAGTTCACTCCAGCAGAGCCAAGTCAGAGTTCATGGCATCTTGTCCAATACACATCGGCAGGCAGCGGTGAGACATAAACACATACAGACACTTAAACATTATGTATTTTATTGTTACATGTATACAATAATGTATAAGTTGTGCTGCTATACTTCTCTCTTCAGCGGGTGGCTCTCTCCTTTGACTTCCCTTTTTATGGACACTTCCTGAGACAAATCACGATAGCAACAGGAGGTAAGCAAAATGTCTACCAACAGAATACTAATGACAAAGTATGTTGATGAAAAATAATTTAGCTGTACCACACTGATAAAAAGCTATTCTGTTTCCAAAGACCTCAAACAGACTCCTCCTAAACAAACAGTTCAACAATGGATGACTCACACCTCCTAACAGGAAATTGACCTGTCTTTAAATTATTTCTGTCATCTATTATCTAAGAATTTGGAAATTCGAGATCTAGTGTCATTTCATATGGTTGATGACGTTTTGTGAAATAATAAATATATTTTGATATGAACCAACCAGGTTCAACCTTCTTGGTACAACCTTCAAATGTGTCCTAACTATGCAGGACCACACAAATCTATTAACTCCCAAATTGATCTTTTGAAGTTTTTACCTTCAGAACATATAATATCTGAAAATCTAGTATACATATTTGGTAGTGTATATATTTTCCAGGGCTCTCTGTCATCAGGTCTTTATTTTTGGGAGAATATTTGATATTGCAAGGACACAGGGGCCCCACTTTAAGATAAAAAGCAGTATCTTATTACCTTTTGATTTCTAACCTCTTAGGGTTCATCTTTACTGGGGAAATCACTCATCGAATGCTCACAGCCACTCAGTACATCGCTCCCCTTATGGCGAACTTTGACCCAAGTTTTTCCAAAAACTCAACGGTGAGATATATGGATAACGGTGAGTAAATTATTACAGTATGGCTTTTTCAAAAACAAAATGCTTTGTAAATGTCTTTGTTTTGGAATTTGTTCACTCTTTATGTATTTTATTATCTGGTATTGCTAAACATACAGTACATTATGACGGCTCACATACGATTGGTTTTTATGGCTTGGGATTTTGTGATTTCATTCCACTTCATGGGTATCAAAGATTCAGATTGTGAATTTGAAGAATTCAGATTGTAAAATAGGATAGTCATTCCCATTTTCTGTAATTTTTGTAGTGGCACCTGTCATTTAAATGTCGCTACATTTTCAGCAGGCTATACAGAGGGAAGGGCACACTTTGAAAATAAAGTCCTTTATAATTTTTGCTCTACTTCTGTGTAACCCTAAGCTTGAGTAACTCACAATAATCTCAACAAAAGAACAATGATGCAAGCATTCCATATCATGAAGGAGGAACAACTCATTTACTTTCTATGAAGTAGACCGTCTGCATGCCTATATTCCTTGGAACCATAGTTTTACCAAGTAAGAAGACATAGAATAACTAGGTCTCTGTCAAATTGTTTCCTTTCCAAATCATAATGACTGCATGTGGTGTTTCTCTGTTCTTTGTGTTTATTTCTGCATTAGACACAGCTCCTCGCATTATGATCTTTTTAATTATTATTTGAGGCTGTGTACAAGTGCATGGCGCTGACCGTGACCATTCTCCCCCTTTGATAATTGACGTGTCCACAAGCAGTAACAGGCGTACCAATTTCATAAAATACATATTGTTTATGCAGCTCAGATTGATGCCTATGACAAGACAACCAGTAGTTTGTTTCCCACCCATGGGGTCCAACTATAAAGCCTAACCTGTCGGTTCCAGTAGCTACCTTTTGGACAGAGATATGCAGTGGTTCTATTTATGTGGTTTTGGAGATCATTAGTTTAACCCTTTCACATTCCTTTAACCTTGCCCTCTGCTAGGTGATATGTTTGTGGTACAGTGGGACAAGGTGTGTCTTCAAGGGCGGGAACCTGAGGGACCTTTCACCTTTCAAGCTGCTCTCTATAGCAACGGAACCATTGTGTTCAACTACCAAGTTGTGAGTTTTCGAAATATATATATATTTTTAAGTGGTTTTCCTTTTAAAAAAAGAGACAGGATATAAATATCAAGTTCACTTTCATTCTTAAATATACTGTATTTACCTTGGCCTCCTCTTCTCTGTCTCTGCTTTTTTAAGATTCCTTTGCCTTTAGTGAAGATTAACTCCACTGAACACCCAGTGAAGGTGGGACTGTCCGATGCATTCATGGCCCTCCTTCCATCTTCACAATCCTCAGGTTAGTGAAATCATGGTACTTGATACATAAACAGTAGTCACAGCACGAAATGGGTCATTCATACAATGTTTAATAGTATGGGTTGGTATGACCCTAATTCTTGAGAAGTCTTCACATCTGTGTTAAGCCTACTGAGTTTCATACCATGTTAATTTAATATGTAACTTCCCCTTTTCAGAACCACGACGGAGAACTATTTATGAGTATCATCGAGTCGAAATTGATATTACTCAAATTGTCAGTGGCTCTGCTTTCGAATTTACACCACTGTCCAGTAAGATGACTAATTTATTGACAATACATAGCCAAATCCAGTTATTTCTGAAACTGTTGAAAGGCATTTGAATGCTTATGGTGAACAATTGTTTACTGATTTTCCTAGCATGTCTTCAACATACCACCTGTGATTTGTGCCTGACTTCCAACGTAACAGTTGGTTGTGGCTGGTGCAACACCCTTCAAAGGTAAATCATTTGTTTTTATATGTGTGAGGTGTATGTTTTGTTTGTGTGCGCTCGAGAATGTGCATGATAGCTGATGTCTACTCTATGGGAAAACCAAACACTGTCCACAAATGTCCCCTCTCACACCTATGGTTTCAGGTGCTCTGATGGAATTGACCGTCACAGACAGGAGTGGCTTGACTACAACTGTCCTGAACAGGTAGGGAAAAACAAGATCTCCTGTTGCAATGAGAGTAAGAGGCAAATATTTAACAGTGCATTACATGAACACATTACGTTTATTAATTCATGGTTATCAACAATACCAATTACTGTTTTTTTCAGGCAAAACAAGCTATGTGCGAGGATTATAGCCAAGGGGCCACTGAGGGCTCTGAAGGGTCATTCAACGAGTCAGCTTCAGAGCCCACGCTATCCCCATCAGTGCTCCCAGAAAGTCCAGTTACTCCGGGTAAGTGGGTCATTAGCTAAAGCAACTAGCTTTGTCAAGATACTACAACAATGGTACCAGAGCTAGATGGCACATCAAGGCACACTGTTGACTGCAATTTCAGCTTCAATACTTGTCAAGGCTTCCAAAAACGGAGCTTGACTCTCTGTCGCTGTACTCCAACATGAATCTTTTCAAGGCATTCCTGAAATAAAATCTGCATTCAAACCATCTTTCTTATATAGACCTTGCATGCAGAAAATATAGAGAAACATGGGTGACGGTTGTATCCCATTACTGTAGATTAATTCAATTAAACATAATCATGATGAGAAGTGATACAACATATATATATATATATATATATATATATATATATATATATATATATATATATTTATTTGAAAAAGGAAAGTTCAGACAATGCTGCACACATATTTCCACAGAGAATGGACAATACCACAAATTCACCACTGATTATGAGAAATGTAATGTACATTAAAAAAGAATATTTAGAGTGCACAGTCCAAGTTTTTTTCAGAACTTCCCTTTTATTCTTTATTTAAAGTTCTTTCCATGCACATGCTGTCAGGGCACTGGTAACTGTCTGTCTGTCACCCTCCATATTTCATTGTTCCATACAAATATACTCTATTTTGTCCACAGATGACACTAAACTTCTCATTCACTACAATGGCGGTGGTGAGTTGGATGGTTGGTGAGCTACAGGGCTTGCAATTGCTAGCCCTAGTGAGGATGAAAGATTGTGACTGTAACTTTCTTTGGGACTTCACCAATCTATCTTTTAATTATTAACTATGTCTATATGGCATGTCAGAAGCCTGATTATTGATGGAGGACACAACGATATTTTGACTACCCATATTTACGTCAAAATTGCTGTCATCAGAGTGAATAAAATAGAGAAATAGTAAATAACTGCTCTTCTTGTGGTTATACTCATTGTGTTATGTGTCTGGGATTGTTCATTAGACAAAACATATGTTTTCTTCCCAGTAATTCAGATGTCCTTTGAAGATTAATATTATAAAACCTTCCCTGTTCCTCAGATTTGCAGACTGGTCCTCCCAGCCAGACGGGGGTGACAGAGAACACTGCAATAATTGCAGGTGTGGTAGCTGCTCTTGTTCTGCTGGTGGCCCTGACCCTTCTTGCTGTGTACTACATAAACACACATCCCACTGTTGCCCCTCCATTCTACCTCATGCAGGTGAGAGACAAAATAAGCAATGTTTTCTTGTGCAAAATGTGTTTTTTTTTTTTTTTTTATAAAACCCATCCGGTGATTTATATGATGTACCAAAAAAAGTTTATATTAGTATTTTAGCCCACCACAATTACTATTATCTGGGTCAGTATTTTTTTTAAAAAATACTTGTTGCTCAAAGACAACACTTTCATGTAACTCTCTAAAATGTTTATGATGTCATTCTTGTCCTTTACTGTAAACTAAATGTACACAAATACATATGTGATCCTAATTAACATCTAAATACAAAATACATTTTTATTTTGACATTACATTGACATTTGACATTTGATCAATGTTACTTTGTATATTTTCTGCCAGTCAGTGACATAAGGTAACAGACTTTGCCTCTTCCAAAGGTTGGATTTATTTTGCGGTATCTCCCCATGTCCCATAAAATGTTACATTTCTTCCTTGTTCAGGGGTAGCTTCTCAAACCTTGTACTCAGCCAATGTGTGACCAATCAACTGACGCTATGCGCTAATATTTTTGTCTTGCTATGCCCACAGCGGCGCACAAATAACTACTGGCCTTCGATGAAGTTCCGCAACCAGGGCTGCCATTCCAGCTACGCCGAGGTCGAGCTTGGAGGCCACGAGAAGGAGGGGTTTATTGAGGCTGAACAGTGCTGCTAAGGGGGCTGGACCTCCTGGGCACTACCAGACAAAGGAGTTAGCACTATTCAGGGGGATTCAAAAAGGAGTGGGCAAATAAATGAACAAGAAGCAAATGATTGACACAAAATATGTTTATTTCCTGACTTGGATGAACAATGTGACTGCTTGTAGAAAACAGTACTGTGTCTGCTTTCTTTGTGTCTCTCCAAACCATTTGCAGGAGTCTATGTATTATCTGAAGAAATGGATGGAGAAATAGTCATCTATGAGAAAGGAGAGGCAGAAAATACCTTGAGCCTATGCTGACAGCAAATATTATTTCCAAAGGTAAACAAACATGGCACAAGATAGGAGAGGGAGGGACACAACAGCCTTCATTAGTACAAAACCATACAGTTCAACTTAATAATGCCCAGCTATTCCTTTTTTCATTTTACTTAGGAAGATGTTTGTTTTCTGAAATGTCTCTGTGAAAAATGATTGAGTTTTGTGTGCAATACTATAGCCACCTGGACTTCACTATATATGTTTTAGTGATTATGAGTATCATAATTACCATGGACCACTTCAGTTTTTAGCATTGTAAAGGAATAAAGAAAGGCAATTACTTTACATCATTGCTGTTTGAAAGCAAAATTCTAATAAAACTTGTGGTCAGTTTTTATAGAAATTGCTCATTCATTTCAAGTCAAATGATGCGTCTTGATCTACGATGTTATGATTTTGCTGGATTTGTCATGAGTGCTCTCTGGTCCACATTAATGTCAGATCCCTATTTCTAGATATCGATAGCTATTATATCTATTATATCTTTGATCAAATTGAAACTAATTTAGCTGACTTTTTAGCAGGCATTGGCTACTACTGTAACAAAATGCATTTGTTTGTTTTATCAGCAAATACTTCATCATCAAGATCTCCATATTGTGTTGAGTCAGTTTGATCTATTTTCAAAAACATTTGAAATTGACTTAAACTCTTCTAACCCTAAAGGCCTGTATGGCAAGTCATTCAAACACTCAATCCACAAAATGTACTAGTGGGGCATGACAGTTTTTGAAATACCAGTTCCTAGTTTTGTTATCTATCTCTTTATCTCATTCTTATCTATTTCTCCACACACATTGTTCATAGGGGTAACCAGATGGGGCTACTGAAAATATTGGGCTGTCACACCAACATTAAAAGCTAGAACAGAATTTCAGTCTTTATTTTGCAGTTTTTGACAGAAAATGTCAACATTTGCATCTTAGCCCAAACCCACCCTAGGACCTTGAGTAGTCTTGATTTGACGCAGCTAGGGACATAAAGAAAGTAATTGATTGTGGCAGGCGCTGGCTTTGGAGGTCCAGCTGGCAGACTTTTTACTGGAGTAAAAGTCAAAGTGGAGTTAAAAACACTGAGTTCTATCAGCTTCTCCATACATGTCAGGAACAGATGCAGTAGTAAATTACACACCAAACTTTTGATCGAATCTGAGAACCCTGAGCATGTTTTTCTTCTTCACATGTTGATAGCAACATTGCAAGCAACCTTTTACAGTGACAATATGTAAACATTCTCTCCAGGTTTGATGCAAATAGGCATACATTTTATTTTTACACATGTTTGGTTTACAGCAATGATGACAGCCTACTGACTCAATATAGTGACTAAAGTAATAAATAAATTAAAGATTAACAAATCAATCAGTGCTAGTTGTTCCTGGTAATTAAAACTGAAACAGACAAATAGGTAAGACTTCAGATTAAAGCAAAACATTGAATGAATTGTTATTTTGGATCATAATTTTCCAAATGATTTAACTGGTATATAAATGTTATATATTATATAAATGTCTTATGTTCATTTCAGAAAATGAGGGGGCACCCGGATTTGAACCGGGGACCTCTTGATCTGCAGTCAAATGCTCTACCACTGAGCTATACCCCCGGTGCATTAAAAGACTCCATTAAAAATAAATATAGCACTGAAAAAGACAACGAGTTAACGTTAAATAGATGTTTTAGGCCGAATGTTAATTCGCTTTGACGTCTGTAATCGCTTTGACGTCTTTAACATGTGTACATATGGCCTACGTTGCAATGACTGTTGCTAGAGGATCATTTTCTAAGCTTTCTAAACACCGTCATCATCGACAGGGGGCGTTAAAACGTCAGAAAGAGTTCGAAAAAACGTAATGGGAAATCCGTAAAACCTGAATTAAATCTGACAATCAGACAAGCAAATCATTTTTCCTCAACAAGAGCAATTGTTCTGTGCTGTTCAATTAAATACAGATTAATAGTGATGTGTTCTGTCAAATTTAACTCATCTTTTGAATAGCCTACTCCATATAAGGTTATTGTTGCGTTCCCGTTTTCTTCTATGGTTCAAACTGAAGCAGTCTGAAAATCTCCCCTCCCCTCCACGTCGCTATATTTAAACCATGAATGTGCAGATAACTGTGCACTCTGTGGTGCGATTTCGCATTTGAGGAATTCCCTGGCGGGACTTTGAACACAGGCTACTAAGTAGGCTTCATCGGCAAAACACTTGTGTGAATACATTTGTAGAAGAAAACCATTTCATCATGAATCCGTTATGTGGAAGATGCAATAAAGCCGTTTACCCCACGGAAAAACTGAATTGCTTGGATAAGGTAGGGATGTAGTCTAGGCTGCAACAGTTTTAAGGTTTAAGTGGTCATAGCAACAACAAAAAAGAAGAGCCTGTTGATTTGTAGTTCAGCATTTGAAAAAACGTATCCTAATCCCTTATTACAAAACGAAAAACTATGTGTAGTTACTTTCAATAATTTGCCACCACACAGCAAATGCATCTCCCTAACAGACTTCTACATGTTTCATACTTCAGAACACAGTCCAGAATATATATATTGCTTTACCTATATTCAACACGGCTATATATTTTACTGAGCTAACCATAATGAAAAATGGGTGTGGTTGACACAGTACTGTATTGTAAGTAAATCAAATGTTTGGGTATCGTGTCAAATTAACGGTAAAACAAATTTTTAAAGATTGTTGAGATTAATAGTGAGAATGTTATTTTATATGTTATATTTTCTGAAAAACTTGTGCCAACATGTAGACCTACAAGCACAGAACTCTCATGTATTTAAGTATTTCTCAGTATTGTATGACCACTTGACATTGGCTAAAATACCTGTGTATGAAAATATTTTGTGTGTGAGTCTGTGTACTCAGAAATCACAGAAAGAGCTGAATTTGGGTTATGTTGATATAAAATAATTTCCTTTGGGCAATTTGGCAAAGCTCCCTGTACCAAATGTTCTCTCTCTCTTTCACTTGCATTCTCTGTGCTTCACAGTATTGGCATAAAGGATGCTTCAACTGTGAAGTGTGCAAGATGACTCTAAACATGAAGAATTATCAGGGCTTTGACAAAAAACCATATTGCAGTATGTAAGTATATTGTATGGCATAATTTATCGATATTCTTACAAACATCACAAATAAACCAGCCACTACTGTTTTCAATTACCCTGAATGAAAGACAAATCTGTATTGGAAATGGAACTATTACACAATCTGATTTTGTTGATTGTGGGGCAAGCACACATTTGATGTTAAATGTAAGGGCAAATTACAGTTTACAAGTTACAAGTCGTAAAATGATTAAGTCAATTTCGTGAGATATTTATTTCACCAATACTTTTGGTTAATGCGCTCTTTACGCTTAACATTTGGAAGTTAATAAAGTATAAAGTAGTTTCAAACTACCATTCCAAATGTGGGTGCTGAAGCACACAAAAGACAATACAAACACTTATATTTACTATCTCACATGGAAGGGCACCCCTATTCAAAGATGAGTAAAAATTCACCCTTTTCAGCTTCTTGTCACATTGGGAAAAAAGAGAACAATCCAACCTCCAATTGAAGTAAAAAAAATAGCCACAAAAGTCTGTCATTAAAAAAATATAATTTTTGTGGAACCCTGTTAGCCTTAATTGGCATCCCTACTATGAATACTAATCCAACCTCCCTTTGCCAATAAAACAGCATTAAGGCTTCTCCTTAACAGCTAGGAGACCTCACTAAGTCCTCACTACGCTTTTCTCTTCAGCTCAGACATGCTAAAATTATCTTTAGAGAAGAAATCTTTCTTTGCCAAGGGGTGCAACTAGTCTTAGAGGAAACTGTATATACAGACACCCACAAACCTACCCCCCACACACATTGACTTCCATTGAAAACTTTGAGGTCAAGGAAATGTCCTTGTTTTCCAGGGAACCATACAGGAAATTTGTTCTAATCTGAATTATAGCTATATGAATAATAAATATAATCCATGACAAGGTTCGACATCATATATTTGTTATTGTATATACATTTTATATTTAAATAATGATTATGTCCTTTGAATTTGAAGTAATCCTCTATATGCAGCATTTACAGACTTGCAGGCCTTAAGAATTCTATTTTTCAATTTATGTAAGGATTATCTACTAATCCAGGATATCTTTTTGTAAACCACTCTCTTGGCACAGACACCATCATCTTGGCACAATCTTCTCAAGTCTGGGGCTTCCTAACATTAATATGTTTTAAAGTCATTAGTGTCCAGAGCAATTCATTATGTTGAGTGCGTGGTACAGTCTTGACCGACGCCCATCTTCATGTCATCTCTCATCCTGTTTTGCAGGCACTACCCCAAGACCTCCTTCACAATAGTGACCGACACCCCAGAGAACCTTCGCCTCAAAGAGCAGAGCAAGATGAATAGCCTGGTTAGACCACAGAATCGTTCACACACATATACAGATGCACGTTTATGAATACACACGCACACATGGTCTCTGCTCTTACCAACATGTTATCCTCCTTCTCACTAACGATAAGTATCTAATCCTCTTGTGGGATCCTTCTCACCCTTACACTCTTATCTCCCCGTTAGAGGAAATCTCTTGTGACGTCACACGCTCTTCCCCACTGTCATTAAAATTGGATTCCACAGACAATAACTGATCCCTAGCATGCAACCATACATCCAACTGTGAATGCAGTTGTGTCTGATTCTCATTTCTGGTTCAGGTTCAGTTGTCTTTCCTTTTCTACCGCTTCATCAAATTTTAACTAGCTGTATTTACCATTCCTAACCATAAAAGTCATTGCCTTCTCGTAGCATGTCAGAAACTGTGTTCCCCATGGCAAGTAGATGACTTGGATGGATGGAGTCTAGCCAGCTCTGTTTGGGTAGAGGTTAGTTAGCAGGCATCTCAGACCATATAGACTAGAGATTGTCTTAATAGAATGCGTGTACATCCCTGCGGTTTTAAAGAAATGGAGGTGCTATACTGATGATTGTCCAGCATTGCTCATGTGATTTGCTTATGTGACCATTTGGATGAACAAAAATAATAATGTGGTTATAATGTGGTTTTGATTAATGCATTGCTGGGCCATAGGTGGGTGCATGCAGTGCAGCCTCTAAAAATGGCCAGCCCCCTATGTTTTAATATTAACGATTTAATTCAGCTTTGTGTTTTTGTGTGTGTCTTGAATAGATGTTTGTTTGTGTGTGTGTGTTAATGACAGGCAATTTACAAAGAGGAGTTTGAGAAGAACAAGGGGAAAGGCTTCAGCGTGGTGTCTGACACTCCTGAGATGCAAAGAGTGAAGAAAACTCAGGACCAGATTAGTAACGTAAGTTTGTCACTCAAATGTCTACCAAATTCAGAAGCACAAAAAATAGTTGCAGGTGGATCCGTTTTTACTGAAATTTAAAAACATAGTTCTTATGCATAACTGTTATTTATGAATATTGCATATATTTAAAAGCATATATTTGTTGCTGATCATTTACAAAATACTGATCGTACTGATGTGTAGAATTAAATGGTTGTCTTTTCACTTCCGCCGCAAAAGGGAATACTGGTCGGCTACCAGCCTCACTGTAGTTGAAAAGTTGCATCAAATTGAGGAAATTGGGCAATGCTGTGTGAAAATTGTCCTAACCTCTGTGACTTAAATGTCTCTTAAGTTTTCCCTTCTACTGATATGTTTGAGCTTTTATACGTTTGAGCTTTTACACATTCTTTAATTAACAAAGAACCCCCTGTGAAACAAACCTATTCTAAGAATGTTGTCATCGGCAGTATTTCAGATAGAGCTGCAATTCAAACAGTACCATTTGCAAAAATATGTCTCAAAAATGTAAATAAGCTTGACATTTATTGAGGGCAAAATTACTCTTTCAAAAATGTACTGAAAGCCATCGTTATCAGTAACAACACAAAGGGTTGGAAACATGACAAAGAACAATAAGCTGTGTTTCTCCAAGGCAAATACACCTAATTAAATATGACAGACCAATCGGTTGTGTGTTGTGTGCCAAAGGCAAGAACACGTAGTTATGATAGGATCACTTAATTATGATATCACTGCCTTCTAGTACCTAAACTTGTATCCCCACAACCAAATACTAACATTGAAAGTTCTTTAGTACTTTTTTAGTTCTTTAGTAACTACTGGAAATGTAGCCTTTTTCTGAATTTGAAACACAAAATATTCATATTGAAGAACGTATATTAGTTTGTTTTCAATTGTTTGTGGGTCAGATGAATGCTTTAACAGTTTGTATTAGATTTAACTTTATTGTCAACAGTACAGGGTAACGACATGCAGTTAGCATCCAACCAGAAGTGCAAAACAGGCAGCAGAAGCCAAATATACATTGAGTATGTACACGGTATAACAGTATTTTTGTATTACAAATATACAGATGTATTGTACGAATTCACAGATTTTTACAGTATTTACAGTTTTTTTATGTACAGAAAATGGTACAGATAGTGCAAAATGCAGACGGATATTGGAAATATAGGGGGACAGGGGTTATATTGTTGCATTGTTTTCAATAACACTTAAAAGGGAACCCATGCGGCTATTGAACCTGTTCTAGGTTAGCCTACTATGGCCTACTTTGTTGAACATAGTCCCATTTACTATACTGAGAATCCGAATGTGATGTTCTACAAGTTTGTATCTAGATCAGGGGACCCAATCCAATGCTGCTTAGCTCAGTAGTTCATACTAACATACTCTTATGCATAATAGTTCACTCCCTCAACCATTATCTTTGATACTGACAGATACAGGAATAGTCTGATGTTTTAGAGTATGGTTTAAAAGAATATTTCACAACTCTGTGAGTTCTGTCATTGTAAGACAGGGTTAGGGGTAGGGGGTCAAGTGCTTGTTCTCTTTAGATTCCTTTCTGCTAGTGTTTCTCCCTAGAGAGAAGATCGAGGGAGTTTAGCAGGCAGCGAACATGGTGCAGACATTCATTCTGTCCATGTAGGGAAACTCCTCCTTGGAGAAATGTCTGAAATGCAGTGTCTGAGGGAGTCTAACTGACACACTCCACTGACTCGGGTCTGTTTGTGGATGTTTACCCCCTTGATGCCATGTATAGTATAGTAATGTGCTACTGCTCTCTGACTCACTTTCTATCCCTTACGTTGACTTTCAAGTGATATATAGCTGGATCAACTTACAGTTCTTTCAGTCGGTTGGTCGGCCTTTGTTTATTCATTCTTTTTCTCTCAAGCCCCTCCCATTCTTTTTTGCTATTCAAGTACTTTAACGACAGAAAGTTTAGACATTGTGTCGCTTACCCTCTCTGGACATCCTGCCTTCATTTTTCTTAGCCCCTTGCCCTCATTTGTGGCTGCATTCCAAAAGGCTTAGAACGGGTCCGTCCTTGTTTTTATAGCCCCCATGGCTATTAAGACAGTTTTAATGTCTGGCTAGAACATCTAGTTCTACGTCTAGTCATTGCAAATGAGTGTGAATGAAAGATTCAGTAAGGAGGCAATAAAGTACCAATTATTTTTTGAATTCAGCCCATGTTCCACAACACAAGCCTTGATTGTTATATGTTCAGATGTAATTTGTTAGGGGAAATTGTAGTGTAGGATACCTTGTTAGGGTGAGGTTACAAACACTGAATGTGGTATGTTGTTCGTGATGTGGTTCATTTGTTACATCCTCTCCCATGTCATTCCTATCTGTACAACTCCAAAAATGGTAGTGAGCACAACCAAATCACTGACAGAGTGGAAATGGAATAAGTGACACCTAGTGGATATGACAAGAAGTAACTAAAATGTGTGTTTTCAGATTAAGTACCATGAGGAATTTGAGAAAAGCAGAATTCGAAGTGATGCACCTCCCCCTGAGAATTCCATGCAAGGTAAATGCCAGAAACACACACACGCAGACTGAATAAACTAGAAGTGAATTATATGTTTCTTTGACATGTTTATAGAAAATGAACAGCAGTCACCAGCCAACCCTCAGAGTTACAGCCATCAGCCTGAGCCGGTGCATGCTGCTGCTGTTCCGCCACCTAGTGGAGAGGTGGGGTGCAACTTTGTAACATACTATATATTCTTCCTCTGGGATGATTGGTTGTCCCTTTTCTATTGCTCTATGTCAGGGGTCGGAAATCCTGGTCCTCTGGGGCCACTGTCCTGAAGGTTTTAGATGTTTCCCTGCTCCAGCACACTTGATTTTAATTATCAGGCTTCCACAGGTGATAACGACCCCTTTCATTTGAATCAGGTGTGCTGGAGCACTAAAACCTTCAGAACAGTACAGGATTGCCCACCACTGTTCTATGTATTCATGTTCCCCTAATCTTTTCCTAAACCCCTGCTGAGAGTTCCCAAATTGTTTTTCTTCTCTACACTTTATTTTGTTTGTCACTTTGTAGAGCATTATTGAGCATTATTCTTTCTGTTTGTATCCTTTCAGAAGCGTTTCCGGGCAGTTTACAGCTACACAGCTAATGATACAGATGAGGTGTCTCTCCAGGAAGGTGACATGGTTGTAGACGTACAGCAGATTGACGAGGGTTGGATGTATGGCCGCATTGAACGCACAGGTCAACAAGGAATGCTCCCTGCCAATTATGTTCAACCGGTCTAAAACCTGAGTGTATGTGAACACACAAATTAAATGTACTGCATAGAGCAGTTATGACCATGAAGTCTAGGTAATTTGTTTAGTTCAGCAAAGTGCATGTCTATCTGCTATGCTGTAAATGCTCCGCATTACAAAAATAGATCTAGCATGAAGTAAAGAAAAAGATGGGTAGCAAGAAAAGGAAAGCAAAAATCACAACTAAAATGTAATTGGTTGCAATGTTTATGTTGCATTAAATGTAATGTAATTGGACTTTTAGGGAAGATTCAGGTTCAGGTTATATGCAATTTTGTACTCACAATCCTCTCAAGCCATTTCATTTATGTTTTATTTCAGAATAGACAATTCACATTAATTAACATGCACATGGAAATGTACTGGATTTAGCCATACAGGCTAAATGTACATTCCCTGGCAAGTTGAGTTACATAAAAACAATGAAGAAGGGGAATAAAAACATTGAAAATAACATAATAGGTACAGACAAACCACATAAGCACAAACAAGTAGTAAAATCATGACATAACCACTACTATAAACTATGACAGCATGTTTGTCCATTAACCACTGTTATGGATTTGGGGAAAGAGTTGAGATATGTTTAACATTCCAGGTTGGAGCTGTTCAGTAGGAAAATAATGACTGCTGAAAGGTACTTTTTCAATTTAGTATTTTACAATCCCCTCTGCTAGATGATTGTTTCGTTTGTTTAGTCTGATTAATTAATTTAGCAGACCCAGACCATAACACCTTGTACAATTTATAATTAGCAAATTTGGTAATGACATTCATTTTAGCCTAATGATGAATTTCCCTTTCTTCAATATGATTACGATTGATTAGATCTGCTTTTTTATTTTAGCCTTTGCCTACCAACAAATACCAGCACTTGTAGCTATAAATATATTGCTTCCTTTTTATGTGTGCACAGCAGAAAGGTAATTTCCATGTCGGCATTTCCCAAAATTATAAGATGTTTTGCAAGTTACCCACAATCTGATACAATTAATATGCTTGTTTTAGAATCAGTAAAATGATGATGACTACACTTCATGCAGACATCCTAATGATGACATTTACATTTATTCATTTAGCAGACGCTTTTATCCAAAGCAATGTCATAAAAAGAGAATCTTTCATTAATCCTAGCAACGAGATGCAAAACATGGTGGGTAGTGCCAAAAGGAACAACCACAAGAGCCAAAGGGAAGTGCCAACGAGGAAGAACCACAATTCAGTTGACAAGTTACAATTGAACAACATGAACCTCAAACGTGCAATAGTGTACCTCTAGGAAAGCAAGTAACAATAATATACCTCACAGAGAGTACAAGAATTTAAAATTTGGTTACAAATGGCCAACAAGAGCAAAAACTCCCTCAATAAGAGTCATTGTGATCCTGGAGGAAACATGCATGCATGCATGGACACGTTTTGGCTCTGCGATCCTGGAAAGTGGTTGACCAAAACCAAAGAGCAGTACAACA
This sequence comes from Neosalanx taihuensis, assembly GCA_030340665.1. NCBI lineage: Eukaryota > Metazoa > Chordata > Actinopteri > Osmeriformes > Salangidae > Neosalanx > Neosalanx taihuensis. Next base: position 9,511,279 of record CM059303.1, on the reverse strand, counting down.
GTAGCATTTTGACTGATAATATGAAAACAAAAAAATGTTGACCATTAAGTGTTGAACAGTAAATGAAAAATCAGACATAAATAAAATCACTGAAGTAAACTGCAAAATATTGTGTGGAATATATTCTGTCTGTCGTGTCATTTATGAAGAGTATTCACATACTCATACACCATCCAGCCAGTGCTTCTGAGGGACAAGCTGGTGCGGGCTGGGGTGGATGTACCCCTGGCCGACTGGACCCTGGACTACCTCACTAATAGACCCCAGTTTGTGAGAACCAGGGACGGTGTGTCTGATCTCCTGACCTGCAGTGTGGGGGCCCCACAGGGGATGGTGCTAGCGCCCTTCCTCTTCACCCTCTACACTGCTGACTTCAGATACAACTCGGAGGGCAGGCGTCCTGCTCAAGTTCTCCGATGACTCCGCCATCGTCGGCCTGATCAGTGACGACGATGACACGGAGTACAGGCAACTCACGCAGGACTTCACCAAGGTGATGGTGGTGGATTTCAGCAGACGCCGACCTTCCCCACCACCGGTGAACATCCAGGGAATGGACATTGAGAGAGTGGAGTCCTATAAGTACCTGGGTGTTCACCTGAACCACAAACTGGACTGGACTCACCACACTGACGCACTGTACAGCAAAGGTCAGAGCCGGCTCTACTTCCTGAGGAGACTGAGGTCTTTCAGAGTGCAGGGGGCACCCCTAAAGTCTTTCTATGACTCAGTGGTGGCCTCAGCCATCATGTACGGTGTGGTCTGCTGGAGCAGCAGCATCACTGAGAGGGAAAGGAAGAAGCTGGACAAGGTCATCAAGAAGTCCAGCTCAGTCCTGGGCTGCCCTCTGGACTCAGTGCAGGAGGTGGGTGACAGACGAGTCCTGGCAAAGCTGACAACTATGCTGGACCACAAGTCACACCCCCTGCAGGACTCACTGTCCGCTCTGGAGAGCAGCTTTAGCAATAGGCTGATTCACCCTCGGTGTGTGAAGGAGAAATTCCGCAGGTCCTTCCTTCCTGCTGCTGTCAGACTGTTTAACAATAATCACTAAATACTGCTGTCCATAGCCACTATCATGTGCTACACCATTAACATTATTATTATAACTATTACCATCACTACCTCACCACCGTGCAGTATTACTTTTTATTGTATTTACTTTTTTTTTTTTTGTATTTTACTTTTATTACTTACCTCACTCACGTGCAATACTCGTGTTATATTCATATTCTGTACTAAGTGCAATATTTCTACTCAACTTGCTTACTTTTTGCAATACTGTAATGCTGTAATTCTCCATAACTGTCTATATGTTTATATGTCTACTTAACTTACTATTTTTGCAATACTGTAATTCTGTAACTCCTCAAGTGCAATAACTGCCTACATGTCGACTTAACTTACTTATTTATTTTGTAATACTGTAATTCTGTAATTCTCCTCAAGTGCAATAACTGTCTATATGTCTATATGTCTACTCAATTTACTTATTTTTTTATACTGGACTACTTAACTGGATTACTTAAATTACTTATTTTCTTTTTTTTTTTCAGACTTTATCGTGCTCGCCTATTGCTATTGTTATGTTATTGTCATTAATGTATATTACCCTGCAACTGTGTGCTATACATTACCCTGCTGCTGCTGTGAACTGCAATTTCCACCCCCTGGAGGACAAATAAAGGTTAATCTAATCTAATAATAATTGGTATCACTTACATATGCTTTTCACAATATTTTATTGACAAATTTCTTCAATTTGAAAGGTCTGACAGAATTTAAAATTTAAAAGGAAAAGGGTAGGATTTTTTAAAACAGATTAAAAACATGACACAAAAGAATGATTGTAGGAAACAGCCTTTGTCGGAGTAAACCTATATGAGGTCAAACTAAAAGTGAGTCCAGCTGTGTTTTATCCTTGAATTTGGGACAGTTACTTGAAAAGGTGACTTTTTTCTTCACAGTTGTCAGGAGCTTAGGTGGAAGCCATGTTATCTGTTCTTGCAAAAGCTCTGCGTTTTGTCCTAAGTAGTCCTGACATAATCTGGAAACACAGAAGTCACATAAAGGATGATAAAGGATGATATTAAGGAGACTTTTTCTAATAAAGGGAAACTTTACATTGGTTACCAATTCCCATCATATTTAATGGTACAGGAATGTGTACCTGTTGTGTATGTATGATGTTTCTATATAATCGGTTTTAGTAAAACCGTCAAGTATACCTACTCTTCAAAGAGTTCCTCATGCCAATTTGAGAAATGTCAACTTGTTTGCTGCTTTAAATGATGATGTTGTATGACTTATGACTTATTAACCATATCTGTGACTTAGAACCATATCTAAGTCTCTCAAAGTTACTGATACCTAAAGTTGGTAGTCAGCATATGTAAAATGTGGCCTACAAAAAGGTTTAGAGAAAGCCACTCTCTTTGTCTTTAAGCTCTTTTAAGCTAGTTATACACAACACATGCTCCAGCAGCCTCTAAACATTGTTTCACCACCTCATGGTTTATGAATTTATGGTTAGACAAGCACACATACACATAAAAACTAGGCTAATCCACTACTATGTATTTGAAATACAAAGGACATGCACCATATACCGTATATATGCTATTTACAGTACTGTGATTATATGTGTGTATAATTCATGTACCATAATCCTTTCAGTCTGTATGCTCTGCCATCCTTTTAGGTTTGCATAGGGCACCTGATTACTTGAATGCCCAATTTAATGTTTAAATTAAAGTTAATATGGCATAATATTCAATGCCACATATTAACTTTTCACCAAATCATTAAACAAGCTGGCGTGACTCCAAAACAAAAAAAGCTTTTCCCAAGTGGCTTCCCTTTGCAACACAAATACAAAAAGCTACTTATCATATAAATTTGCAGTGAGGGAAAGCTTAGAAAAAATTGTAAGTGCAGTTGTAACATAAAGAGTACAGTAAGCTATGAATAAGTTTAGCAGAGATATAAATAGTCCTGTTATGTTAGGATTGGTCAACAGGACTAGCAGTTGAGTGATGTAATTCAGAAATAAATACCTGAGGAGGGGGTATGGTTGGTTCTGGAACACAAGAACGTCTTTGCAGTGGTTTTGCGACGGGGACCTCAGGATAGTGATCTTTAGACACAAAGTTTATTGAATAACTAATGAGGGAAATGTGAACATATTACGAGTAAACAGGGTCCCTTGAAATTAGCTGCTTGTTAGCTGCTTCAAACAATCTTAAAATAATGTTACAAACTACTTTTGAAATTCCAATGACAGATTATATTTCATATCTGTGCTTGACTAAACTTCTATTATACAATTACTCCTAGTATTAATGTGACTACAGTACGGTAATGTCTTTTTCTCACAATTAGCTGTAGTTTAATAAAAATAATGATTGATCATATGATGAATTGCTCATCCAATCAGGTTCACATTTGTTTAATACTTCACATTTCTGTCAATGAAATAGCCATTATCGTCTATATTTACATACCGAGTCCATCAGTAGTGAGAAGTCTTTGCAACCCCCAAACACAACCACGTCATTGTCTTTGCCCAGACATGCGGAATGCCACAACCTGTGAGGAGTTGTGAGAAGTGTGTCAGTGCATATCACCAGATTATTTGTGCTTCATGTTCCAAAAATATCCTGCAAATCATCTGGGGCGTGAGTATTACAAGTACAAGATTGTGACTGGATTGTATTTGTCAGTGCTTGTATGAAAGGGAGACTGGTTGCCATAACAGGGACCTGTAAAGTGTGCTAACATGCCTCAATTGCATCAAAACATTGTATGGTGTGCTGGAGCCCTTGGGACACTCCTCTGGAGAGCTCTGAGGACTCTTCACGTGTAATCTGAAACATGTGACCTGGCCGGGTCGTCTCCTACCTGGGCTTGTCACGGTGTTGATGAACCTGTTCTCTCCACTCTCTCCTATGTGTGTCAAACTCCCACCCATCACCTAAGGGGAATTGTGAAAAAGAGAAAAAGGCATAAAAACTCTTACTGCCAACAGAGGAATTTACCCAAGGTGTTCAAACCACAGTGTTGTAGATACAAATAAGACATATAAAACTACTATTGAAAAATGATATATGTTCCCTGCTTACACATACTGTAGCTAGGCAGCTCGAGCGGATATGCTAGATGTGTGGAGGATGTCTTGAGGATTATTTTCAAGTATAACAACCTACTTCAGAAGTTCCAGTGAAACTTCAAGGAATTTATAGTTTAGAGTCAGACTTGGAAACGTGCATTTAGACTTACTCAGTGGCTCTCCAGTAACACCCAATCCACCATACAAGAACAGTGTATGGTCAGACGCAGGGCACAGGGTGTGTAAGGAACGGCCCAGGGGTATGAATGATGAGGAAGGTGTACTGAAGAAATCCGCATGACACATACACACGTACATAGACACATACACATTCAGAGATAAAACTATTATTGTGTGAAAAAAGACAGTTTATGATGCATTATTTAATCTCCAAAGTGATAAAAAGATGAAACAAGAAAGTAGTCTCACATTTCGGTCCACATCCAAGTTTCCAGATCTAGACAATGGAGGTCCAGGTGTATAGTCTCCTGTCAGAGCAAAATAATATAAGAAAATAAATTTATTTATTTGTCCCACAGAGGGGAAATTGCAGTTAGCAAAAGCAGCAGGGTGCAGTACAGCACTCAGAGTAGCAGGTTAAAATATAAAGTACAGTAAAGAAGCAGTATAATACAGTACAAGATAGTGATCCATGAGGAGAGAGTTAATGGGCGGAACCACGTCAGGAATTACATTCGGACTGCCCGCGTCATCACTCATTCACACGCTTAGTATACATCATCATTCATTCCCTCACATGCACTAGCAGTACACGTCATCGCTCATGAACACCACCTGACTCAGCTAGTGCAAGCCCCTTGGGCCCTCATCCGGTAAGACGGCCTTCAAAGGCTGCGTTGCTGCCGCCCACCACCATCCCCTTTCTCCCCCTGTTGTCTGTCTGTCTGTCTATATGTATGTATGTCTGTCTATCAGGGGGATTATATACAGTAATCCCTCGCTATATCACGGTTAACTTTTCACGGATTCGCTACTTCACTTTTGTTCACTGATTGGCTGAACAGTCCCTCTGCTTCTTTTCTACCTGTGCGTCAATAACGTTGCGGTTTACTGTAATACTGTATGCACTGTACACATGCAAAACAGAATAAAATACACATATGTCTCTTGTACAAGCAATAATAATTATATATTAATATATAATAATAATGTCGACAAAACGTTCTGCACCGACAAAGGCACCTGCGGTCAGGCCCAAATGGCAGAGGAAGATGTTAACAGTCGCAGAAAAAGTTTAAATTCTGGACATGCTAAAGGAGGGTAAAAGCTGTGCGGCTGTAGGTCGGCATTATGGAATGCATGAATCTTTCATTTAAATGTAATTGTACAGTATAATAATTGTAAAACAAAATTAAGGTTTCTACTTCACGGATTTCACTTATCACGGGTGCTTTTTGGAACGTAACCCCCGTGAAAAACGAGGGATTACTGTATATCCTATTGCTCTATGCACATATGTATCGCTTCGAGGCGGTTGGGAGCGCTCCCCTTTAGATATTCCACTCCGCCAAAGTCAAATATTGCCATGCCATGGTTATCAATAAATCATAATTTATTATCAAATCAATCACGTGAGTGTCTTGACTGAAGTGTGGGTTAAGTGAGGGGGCTCCTGTCTGAAATAAGAAGTGACATACAGCCAACTTACACACTGATTTCACTGAAGTTATACACTGAATACACTGTAAGAACAGGAACATGAGACAATTACAATGATCAGTTGTAGCAATGTGAGATTTTATTAGACATAATAAATGATGTGCTTGGTTTTAGGTGTGTACATTCATTGACACACATGCGGAACATGATACGGCCGTGAACAGGGTGATTATCAAACACTGGCATTGAATTTCAATGAATGGCTACCCACCTGACCTCCACACACGTAACCTTTAGACCAAAGGGTGGCACTGGCATGAGAGGCTCGGGGGGCAGGGGCAACACCCTGCATAGAGAAACCAAGAGGACATAGCGTATGAACAACTTCTGTTCAACCACTGGTAATATATAAAAGCGTATGCTAAATGAGTATTTATAATACATACAGGTTAACATGACAATAGTGGCAAAGAAAGAAAAACATTAGAAGTACAAATACTACAGAAGTCACTAACTGCTGCTGAAGCAAATACACACATCAAATATTCCACACACTTACTTGAGTTTCTGGTTCACTCCATGTAGAAGTGAGAGTATCAAAGACATTGACCTCATTGTTCCACCCCCAAATCCTTAAGAATGGATTCCCTGTTGTCACCTGTGGGATACCAAAACAGGATTACCGGGTCTCTGTAGAAAACTTTGTAAGCAAGCATTAACTTTGTTAATGTATATTTTTTCTTTTTATCCATTACCCAGGACATTTCATCCACAGTGAAGCTCTTTGAATTGGTGACCTCGCCTGTAGTTTTACATCCATATCCTCCAAAGTAAATCAGTCTGCAAATACACAAACAGTATTATATGAATAAGAAAACATGGGTAACTAATACACTAGAATGCAAAAGCCAAGGCATTGTAGGCAAGTTTTGCAAAGCAAGTTATTTTAGCTTCTGTGTGACACAATTAAAACCAAAATATCACACCTCCTCCCATCAAAGTGAGCAATGAGTGAATGGGCTCAGGGAGGTAGGTAGACAGGTAGCTCATCCAATCACTATTCAGAGTATTTCTTAATGATTGATCATATTTATCACAGTATATATATATATATATATATATATATATATATATTACAGTTATCTATATTACAGTTATCGTTGGCAAATATTACAAAAATATATTCTCAATATTGCCTGCCCTGCCTTTGAGGCATGATACCAGCATTTCTACAAAGATATCCTGAAATATGTTCTTATTGACGTGTATGGGTTTTACCTGTCTCTGTGCACCCAGCAGCTGTGTTTATCTCTGGGCGACGGAGTAGTTCCTGTGGTATCTGTCACTTTCTTCCAAATGCAGCTCTCCTTTTTCAGATCTACACTGTACATCTGCATGGTGGATATTGTGCTTGTCATCAGGTAGAAAATGCTTCTACATTCCCTGACCTACTGAACTAGATGATGTGTCTTAATCCAGTTTTTTTAAGCATTCCTGACATCACACCAAAAGCATTATTCATTCATTCATTATTCCACCCTAAATTTGTTTTAGCCACTTGAAACTAAAGAAGAGCCATACAAATCCTAAAGAGCTATGAATGTTACGCAAAAGCTGCATGTCACAAATATTTTCATATCAAGCTTGCATGATCTGTAAAACCTGTCAGACTGCATTTACGTTCTTGCGTTGCATTTGAATCATACGGATGTCAGTTTTACTTCAAAAGTTACATAGGTCTTGTGATGTATCACCTGGTTTGTGTGTCCGTCAGTGTCACACCCTCCAAAGACGTACAGGGTGTCGTTATTATAAGAGCCACTGGCACCTGATAAGGCCGGGGGGACTTCCCCTTCCATTCTCTGCTTGTCCCTAACAATACATGCAGGTAAATGAAAGCCCAAAGCGAGTAAGTGCATTTGCAAGTGACAATGTATTTCTCTAAACACAAAATGTTAAATGTAGAAAGTGTATAAATGTTATGGTAATTGTACAGATTATTAAGTAATACGTACATGGGTGAATAATATTGCTATTCATTTTTCAAGTCAAGACAACGATTTATCTTACCATACTCCGCTGTCCAAATCGTAAAGCCATATCTCATTACTGGGTAACACAGTTTCTTTTCCAGCGATAGACTGTCAAAACAGGGACACGCAGTTAAATTCAAACTCAGTAGAGAACGACAAGGATAATGAACAAAACGTTGTGCCATTACATGCGAGCAAGCCCAAGAAAACGTGATAACTCTTCGATGAAAAGAAACATTGTGTTTTCCAGTATTGTCAACATGGCAAATAGTTTCTAAAGAGATACAACTTAATCGCAAGCTTTGCTAGAGAATTTAGTTTCACCCCTTGGCTTTTTGTAATATTTGATCTGATATTGTTTTTATTTCCGATGCATCGATTTTGTGTTACCTGACATCCGCCCCAAACGTACAAAACACCGCTCTCTATAAATGCAATATGGTCACTTCTTTCCAAAGGCCGGTTCGCGCCGGTTCGAGTCTCCATGTGAAATTCTCCTTGTTGCCTGCAAAAGAAAAGTGTTATGTAGCTTACCTGAGGCTCGCAGTGTTGTGTTTACTTTCTACAGCTCAAGGGAACGCTACCAGGAAACACACATTGTGGGAGGGGGTGAACCACATTTCTACACCTAAATATTTGCTCATTTAAAAAAACATGTTTTTTTCAGGTTTTGTTAACAGACTGCTCATCTCCACCCTACTTCTTTGAGTCCTAAAGGCAATTTGAATGCTGCTGGTTGGGTTTGTGGTAAGAACTAGGTTTCATTTTTTATTAACCATCTGAAATGTATAAGTTTAATTATTTGTTTGATCTTAAATAAAAAATGGCAAAACATGATAATGTACTCCTATCCTAGTTTTGCCTGCCAATAAATAAATAAAAAACACAATAAAGATGTTTGTGTGTCTGCTTTGAAGCCAAATGAAATCCTGTCCTAACCTTAGGCGACAGGTGTCAAATCCTGTTTTAAATATTTTCTTGCTTCAGCACACCTGACCATGTTTCAGGCAGGAGGACTCAGTGTTTAGTATTACTTTACATGTATTATGTTAGACACGGTGTTACAAGACATACTGTAATACATGATTTGGCATTGTGTTTCTGCTGCATCAGCTTCCTGATGCCCCCAGCGCACCCATGTTTTACAGAAGATATGATGTGCTTTGGATCATGAACTGTTCCTATTCTTCTGTTACAGCTTGATCTTAGTCTCATCTGTCTAAAGAATGCTGTTCCAGAACTGGGCTGGCTTCTTCAGGTGCTTTTTGGCAAAGTAAATTCTGGCCTATTTGTGAGGCTGATTAATGGTTTGCACCTTGTAGTGAATCTTTTAAATTTACACTCTTACAAGTCACTCTTACAAGTCTTCTCTTTATGGTAGATTTAGATACTGATACACCTTCCTGGATAGTGTTCTTCACTTGAGTGGATGTTGTGGAGGGGTTTTTCTTCACTATGGCCCTGTCCCAATACCCGCACTTGCGCCCTTGCGCCCTTCAATTGCGCGTTCTCGCTGAAGGGTGCAAGTGCGCAGGGTGTCCCAATTCTCCAGTAAGGTCTTAAGCCCCGCCCCCTATGCGCACTTGATCCGCACTTCCACGAAGCGTGCATCGATGCGCACTTTGGCGAAGTGTATTACCCACAATTCATTGCTGCGTGTGACGTTTTCACAAAAAAGGCAGAATATGGCAATGTCTGGTGGTCGGCCCCATAGACATCAGATGGTACATATACATGTCTATGGTCGGCCCGCTCATGCGGTAAAGTGTCTTACCAAGTAAGGTGGTCAACAAGTTTAATTTGATTTTTGTTGCCCCTGAAAAAGTCAGTTTGTAATGTTTGCTCAGTTGAGTGTTTCATACATTTCCATTCGATGAGTTTGCAGCATAGTTTGCTCAGTTGTTGAGTTTGTTTTTATTACTTGCTCCAGAATATTCGAGTCAATTTGATTAATTTATATTTATTCAAAGTTGTAAAAAAAAGAAATACAATAAACACCTTTTCGTAAAAACAATCAAAGGTCTTTTTTTATTTTCTTTTGTCACGACAGCGAGAGTCTGACGCATACGTCTTCTTCGATTTCGAAGCTTCTTTCTTCTCAACATTGTTTGGTTCAGCTTAAAAATTATTTTAATCAGCAAAATTGCAATAACAGCAACCGGTACAGCCATTTTAGATGTCCTGGTAATGACGCACTGGCTAAATCGATGACGTAGCCATCACTGTCCCAATTCTCTAATTTTCGCACGCTTGCGGCCTACGCACTTCGAACCCTTCGCGCACTTCTACCACTTCCGCACTTCACAGAAGGGCGCAAGGGCGTAGTGCGGGTATTGGGACAGGGCATATGGACAGGATTCTGCGATCCTCCACCAATGTTGTCCTCCGTGGACGTCCAGGCTTTTTTGAGTTCCCAAGCTCACCAGTGCACTCAATTTTTCTAATAATGTACCAAACTGTTGATTTGACCACTCCTGACATTTCTGCTATCTCTCTAATGGATTTCTTCTTTTTGTCAGCCTCAGGATGGTCTGTTTCACCTCCATCGAGAGCTCCTTTGACCACATATTGTGTGTTCACAGCAACAGCTTCCAAATGCAAACGCCAAACCCGGAATCAACTACAGACCTTTTAGCTGCTTAATTGATGACAGGTTAATAGGGAAGAGCCCATGCAGCTTTGTTATTTTTTGTTGTTGCTGCCTTCTGAGTCAATTAGCCAATTACTTTTGGTCCCTTGAAAAAGAGGCGGTTACGTATTAAAGAGCTGTAATGCAGTAATTTTGCAGTAATGCCTGGAATTGCCCACCCCTGCCTCAACTGAACCCTGTAACCCAAAGCAACAGTACCCCCAAGTTTTATCTATTGATATTTCAGCAACGTGTTCCCAACATGAGGCACTGCCTCTGCATACCAATTGACGCACACCGCTACCAACTTTAGGCTATTCCTCTACCAACTGAGGTGTGCCTCTGCATTCCAACTGAGGCACGCCTCCCCCAACTGAGGCTGTTCCTCTCCCAAATGAGGAGTGTCATGACTTAACTGGGTGTGCTTCCCCCAATTGAGGCTAGTACTCTCCCAACTGAGGCACACCTCTCCTGAGGCACACCTCTCCCACCTGAGGCACTGCCTCGACGTTCCACCGAGCCACATCTCTCTTAACTGAGGCTATTCCTCTCCCAACTGAACTACACCTCTCCCAACTGAGGCATTGCCTCTATGTTCGAACTGAGGCGTTGTGTTGATGTAAGCGAGGGTTTTTGGGCTGACTTCCAAACAAGAGAGTTGAATGTTGCTCAGTCATTTGGATCACTGGCACACCGACAAAATAGTAACAGGGATTCCCAAATCAAAATTTTTATTTAAACCAAATCCAAATTTAATTGAGCGAAAAAGAGAGGTGCCGAGATCAGAATCAGAATTGTTTTTTATTCGCCATGAATGTTTACATATACAAGGAAGGATGTGCAACGATTGAGGGTGTTTTTACTACAAATTGTTTTTGTTATACTATACTATATCGTGCCCCCCTTATTGTTATTGTTTTTACCCTGCAACTCTGTGTGCTGTACTTTACCCTGCTGCTGTTGTGAACTGCAATTTCCCCCCCTGGGGGACAAATAAAGGCTTATCTTACTTCCGAACACTAGAGAGCAGCAACTACTAGCCTCTTTTAATCTGTGATCCGTAGGCCTCCCATTGACGACACAGCAGATGGTTCTTAGAAGACACCCACACCAAGCTGGATGCACTTGTTGACCGACTTTGGTAGTTAATACTTTACAATCAGTCATCTGCTACAACCGATTTCTTACATAATGTGTGCAAAAGTTGAATTTGGAACAATAGTCAGAGACTGCGACGGACGCTGCGTTGTCCCTTTCACGTTAGGCACTCAAGCCCATTCCGAGCCTAGCACCTGTGGTCCCCAACCCTGGGGGACAGTGGGCCTTGAGGACCAAGGTCAGTGACTACAAACTCGAGTCCACTGCAGCGTCTTTTTGATGATCCGCTCCGCTTTGCCTTCCCACAATGCACCACGCCCGGGGGCGTGTCTGAGGTAAATACAGATTTGTAGTTCTCTCAGGTCACTGTTGTAGTTTGTATATAAGTGTCAGTGTTCAGACTTGAATACAGTAATCCCTCGTTTTTCACGGGGGTTACGTTCCAAAAAGCACCCGTGATAAGTGAAAGCCGTGAAGTAAAAACCTTTTTTTTTTTACAATTATTATACTGTACAATTCAATTTAACTTAAAGATTCATGCATTCCGTAATGCCGAACTACAGCCGCACAGCTTTTACCCTCCTTTAGCATGCCTACAAGTTTAACCTTTTCTGCGACTTTTAACATCTTCCTCCGACTGCAGGTGCCTTTGTCGGTGCAGAACGTTTTGTTGACATTATTGGTTAAGAGAATTTGCTTGTACAAGAGACATTTACGTGTATTATATTTTATTCCTTTTTGCACGTGTACAGTGCATACAGTATTACAGTAACCCGCAATGTTATTGACGCACAGGTAGAGAAGAAGCAGAGAGACTGTTCAGCCAATCAGAATGCAGAACACAATGCACGAGAAAAAAGTAGCGAAACCGTGAAAAGTGAACCGTGATATAGCGAGGGATTACTGTATATGTACTCACAATATCGATCCAAATACAGCTTACTTGATACATGGCTAGATGTAGCATGATTGTATCAACTATATTGCACTTTCCAGTAACATTAGCTAGTTTTTGATATATGACCACACCCCCTATCAACTCTTATAAATTAAATTGTCTCCCGCTCGTTTTGGTATTTTTGGAGGGTATAAAGGTGCTTCCGTCGTTATATTATCACCAGCATCATAAATAACATTCAGAGGATTGCACTCATCACCATGCTCTTCTACCCCCAGAAAAGACAACCCCGTCAATTCTAGGTTTGTCCCTTTCGTCGCTCTGGTAGACACACTGATCTTGACACATGCTAACCATGTTACATAAAAGTCAACAAAACAATAAGTCAAGCGAAGTTTTGATGAATTTATACAAAGGCCAGGACAGTACGACTAAAATTTTTTTATTTTTTTTTATTTTTTTTTTTTGCTATCATGCATCCAAAACAAGTTTAGTTAAAATAATGCAGCAGCCGATGTTGAGTATGTCTTCTGATTTCTTGGTGGGAGGAGGTATAATTGTGCATGGGCAGTATGAGTGTCATTACTCCACTGTTTCTGATTGGGGAATAAGACAACATTTTTTGCTGTAGCTTTTATTAAGAAATGTTGCTGTGATTGAAGTTAGATCTTGGACAATCTATTTTTTATATATTTTTTAGGCTAGATTTAGCATATTTGGCTCTGTGTTAGGTGTCAACATGTCAATGCAGATTGTACTCTTTAGCAACCATTGCAACCATGCATTTGCTTTCCATGACAATAATCTAAAATTTCTAGTATAGAATATAGTAGAAATAAATCTATTCGGATAAATGAACATGGAGTGCAACAACATTTTCATGTATTGTACCAAGTATGTATCCTCCAATGCACTGATGAAGTAAACTAATCATCGTTATTTATTTTATTGCATGAGCTCTCATAATTTTCTGTGACACCAAACTGAACAACAGAGGCAATGAACACAGTTCATTCCCTTTGAGACAGATCCAATCCAACTAATGTTAATATTAATTATATCCATGGTAGGGGATGTTAGAGTTAAGTGCGAATGATATTCTTACACCTTTTAAATTTTCAAACTTATGCATGCATATACAGTATTATGCCATAGTCACAGGCCCTAGATCAGGGGTGGGCAATCCTAGTCCTCGGGGGCCGCTGTCCTGAAGCTTTTGGATGTTTCCCTGCTCCAGCACACCTGATACTAACCATCAGGCTTCCACAGAGCTTGATAACATTTGCATTTATTAATTTAGCAGACGTTTTTATCCAAAGCGACTTACAGTAAGCACAGGGACATTTTCCCCGAGGCAAGTAGGGGGAAGTTCGTTGCCCAAGGACACAACATCATATATCCACAGCCGGGGATCGAAATCACAACCTTCCGATCATGAGGCCAACGCCTTAGCTCCTCAGGTGTGCTGGAGCAGGGAAACATCTAAAACCTTCAGGACAGCGGCCCCTGGAGGACCTGGATTGCCCACCCCTGCCCTAGATAGTAACAAGCAGCCAGGATGTGTCCCCATAGACTGGTGTTGCGCAGTACCAGATGACAAAAGATTAGCATGCTAATCCTCTTGTCCACCATCTGCCCACTCCGCTAAATTAAACTTCAGAACCAGTCCACTTGTATCATTGTAACATCTGTAAATATGCAGGTGCTTCTTAAAAGTGTGGCTCAGTGCTTTGGTGTGTTAAAATCAGTTAAATTATATACTGTACTATACATATATAGTGCTGCCAACTCTCACACATTTGATTGGTTACATACACTGTGTATCTCATGTTTAGTGCGTGAGATTTGGCAGCACTGCATAATATATGATACATTTCAATAGTGTTTAAAGAAAATATGGGAGATGAGATGCATATATTTTTTACGATCAGTTTTTATTTAATAATAACCATTTTAAGCCTTCATGTCAATACAATTTTAGATCCTGAAAAAGGCTAATGACCTACACATGCTTTGTTGTGGCTATGTGTGTGTGGACAGGGATTATGCGACACACAAATGTCCAGTGAGCTCAGTACGTCTCATTTGGTCCTTTTGGACTATGAGACAGTAAAGCCCCTCATGGTTCAAGCACATATTAAGGGAGCTGTGCATGTTTGTGATTGGCCACTGGTGCTGAGTCTGTCATCAACCGTCACACACTATTTTTAAACATGGGAATATAGGATGTGCACACAACTTCACTTTAAAGTGAGTGAATCAACACTGAATAATGTCACGTGCCAGAGCCCAGGAATAAACTTGCAGGTCACACCCCGTCACTGTACCTTATTTGCGTCATACATAAAGATTTAAAGAAGCTATTAGACTTTTGACTAGTATTTTATTTAATAATAATTAAAGAATAAAAAAATTCAACATCTAAGTTGCTTACAAATAGATTGAGAAGCTATTACACTGCTTAGAGTAAATTTTGAAATGGTTATGTGGTTGGTTTCACAATGTATTTGTTTAGAGATAATTAAACAAGTGGTTCATAAATAAAAAAGAAAGGACCCAAAAATGCTATGTTTAACTGATAATTAACAACCCTTCATTCCATGTGTTAATAAAAGGTTTCTAATATCTTGAGTCTGTTGACTCACATGAAAGTACACAAACGTGTTCTAGAAAAACCAAGAGCAGCTGATTGGTTGTTGAATCATCTTGTCAGGTGCACCTGAGGGCTGAAGTTCTAAAATTAGTGTTAGCCCTGGTTTAATTATGCTGAAGATGAGCTTTGGCATAGTGAAAACTGAGGGCGTGTGCCAAAAAATACAAACAACTTGAAACAAGCCTCTGTAACTCTACAGTGTGAAATACTTAAACTTTGCATTGTCTTTATATCTGAAAAAAAAACATGGCAAAACAACATTTGTATGTCTGTTTACCTTATTAACAATAACGTGTCATCACACTTTTGAGTAGTGACAAGTGTGATCTTTGTCTAGCTCTGTGTTGGAAAGAGTGGGGAACTAGTGGGAGAAGCAGACAGGTACAGTAGAACATGTTTGCGGGGTGGAGAATGCGTCACTGGATTAGTGCCTGAGAATCTGCTCCTGCCTCTCTTCAACTGAGCTACATACTAGACGTCTCCAAAAGGGTATTCGGTTAACCTCCCTTCCAAAGCCCTCTGCATGATAGAGCTGAACCTTGTCTCTCTACCGGGATGAAGAGGGATAAGAGAGCCTCTGTTGTTCTGTTCTTCTTGGTCCATTTCTTCTTGGGTATGTTTACTTTTTACATGTTGGTGTCCTTTTGTCTTAATGTGATGGTTAGGAGGTAATGCCTCACAGTATTATCTCGTCGCTATAACATTAATCCCATCAGCCCATGTCTTACCCCATCTCTTTATCTGAGTGTAGTATCTGTATGTAAATAGGACGGTATATTGTATACTATACAATACTGTAAAGATTTAATACATGGCCACTAATGATTGTACACTTTTCTTGTTACAGTATCTGTCCTATTGGCAAGTGAGTTCAATATTTACTGAATCCATATCGTAGTGAAGTATAATTATACTTTTAAAGAAATTACATTGATGCAATCAATATGATCAAAATATGATTATGTTTTGTTTATCATCAGGGCAATTAGACTATGCACCTTATTTTTTCGACAATGGACCTAACAGTTTGAATGGCAACATGGCTTTGTTCAGCATCTCAGAGGATACACCAGTTGGTTAGTATATTTTTACAAAGAGATTCATAACTCAAATATTACTTTTAAATGCATTGTACACCAAGTTTAAATATGTAAAAGTGTACTGATTCCAAGTGTACAAAGCGTATTATTATTGTAATGCCTTACAGATTGGGACGTACAGAGCACTCTGGCTTAGAGAAGAAAACATGAAGGAGAGCAGTGACACTGCCATAGACTTCTTCACATACTGTTAAATATTTTTGATACACATCAAAGCAAAGTTATTTCTGACTACGACATAGTGGGTTCACTGAAAACTCTAAATTTAATTGGAATCCTTTACTTTACAGTTTAAAATAGATAATTCAGCGTTTCTCTTAGTTAGTTACTTTGGCACCATACTCCATGAGTTTACATTGATCCATAGGAGGTTTTACCTAACTAACCCTGAGTTTGTCTTAGCTGCTATTTGAATGTGTAAGATATGACGTGTCCTTTTCCCAAAGAGCCAGTTATTTTGTAATTATGACAGAAAATGGTGATAAGTCCCTGATTAACATTGGGGACGCTGAGAATATTTCCAATGCAATCATATGTCAAGCTGTCAAGTGACCAAGTATTTTTCCCATTGGCTATAATGGATGTCAGATTTGTCCAGTAAGCACACATTTTGGGAGCTGTATGCATCATGCGAGATAGCTAAAAGTTTTTAAATTGGAAAACATAAATAATAATAATAAATTGTAGCAATCGACTGTTGTTTAATTAAGACCAACAACATCAGAATTGCTAGTATACCATAAAGGGTTGAAGTCTATTTTTGTATTTCATATTTTTTAATAGAATGTGCATGTGCATACAATTACATGTTCATTATTTTAATAATTAATTAAAAAACAATTCACATTTTTCACTCTGTCAGAACTAAAATTATTTTATTGCTGTGGTGTCATATAACGAAATATTAGTTCGTATTTGTGATAAGCTGTCAATAATCTTTTAAATTCCAACCAGGAGAAATAGGCGCTTTTCCTGATTAATAGTGTTGTCTGTGTTCCATTAACGAGGGCTTTTTATATGCTCATGTGTGACCTTTGCTGAGGGTTAATTAGATTCAATTAACACCTGTTCTGAAACTGTCAACTCTGACTTTGGCTGCTCAGAGTTACTTTATTTAAACCCTACTTTATGAAATTCAAAAGTGCAGGGGTGGGTTATGCTGGTCTTCTATGTGCTGGAGCAGGGAAAAATCTCAAACCTTAGGACAGTGCCCCCCGAGGACCAGGATTGCCCACCCCTATCATAGTATGCATGTCAATGATCAAAATATGCTTAACTCTTTTTCATGTGCTGTAGGAACACATGTATATGTTCTGAATGGTACAGACCCAGAGGGGGATGAGGTACAATATGAGATGGCTTTTGAAAAGGGCTCCATAGAATACTTCAAAGTGGACCGAAAGTCAGGAAATGTAATCCTAATCGAGGAACTAGATCGAGAGGTAAGTACAAAACAGTGCAGGCTAAGAATGTAACAGCAATGTAACCATGTGTCCTATGGTTTGCCTTAACACATTTTACGTGGATGGTTTCAGGAACAAGATGAACTTTCAGTATTTGTCTGCATAACTGATGGTCGGAATAAGGTACACTTTGTTGAAAAACAGAATATATTGTCCACAAAAGATTAATATTATCCAAGATTAGTTTATTAGCCATGTTCTCTTTTACAGGTTATTGAGCCAATAAGGGTATTTGTCACTGATGCCAATGATGAGCAACCAGAGTTCCAAAATCTGCCCTTTGTCATTGTCATCCCAGAGGTTTGTGTTAAGTCTTTACAGAGACAGCTTTGCTTCACTACAGTATTTTCCACAGGAGTCTCAGAATTTAATTAACTTTGGAATGACCTTGAATTTTAATGTAATCTACAGGACACTCCACCTGGAACTAGCATATACAAAGTGCAGGCAGTGGATAAGGACATGGGTTCAGGAGGCAGTGTGTCCTATTACTTACAGGTGACAATCATGGCTATTAGTTATATTGTTCACTGCCTTTCTCTAACTTTGGGTAGACATGAGATAATGTGAACAGTGTGTGTTTATTAAATATAAAAAGCTTCCTTTCGAACAGAAGCAAAAATTGCTAGGTAAAGAAATTGACCTATTCTGCCTTCAATGTTTCATTGAACAAACTAAAACCAAATCTGTAATATGGGTTCTACACTGGTGGTATGTTATTTCAGAGTTCACCCACCACCAAGTTCACCATTGACAGCCACAGTGGTGTCCTTCGGATAAAACCTGGAGAGACCCTGGACTACGAGACCATGCAAACACACTTTCTGACTGTGATCGCCAAGGTGGGTCAGGGACATCATTCCTCTCCCTGGCTGAGTTGGCGAAAGGGGTGGATTATTAACTATAGCTCCAAACAGATTCATTTGAAAAAACAAACTGGAACGGGTATCTAGTTTCTCCATTTTGAAACAGCTTCTGTAATAGACAACCTACACATAATTATTACTTGTACAAATAATTTCAGTACCCTCAGTGCATCAAGTCAATAACCAACCCGACAGATCTTCAGTTGATAATTGTAACCAATCAAAATCAAATCAAATTTTTTTTTGTCTCAGGATGGGGGTGGGAAGTTAAAAGACAAGCACCAAGTGATGACTGCCACAGCCACCATCACTATCAACGTGATTGATTCCCAAGACACACCACCAACCTTTATTGGCACCCCTTACTTTGGATATGTCTATGAAGTCTCGGTTCCTGTAAGTATTGTACAACTCAGTCATTCTACTCTATATATCATGATAATCATACACGTTCCATGTGGTATTTCAATATAAATACTTGATTCTCATCTCTGATTCCTGTTTGCCTGCAGGGCACTGAGATATTCACTGTCTATGCCAAAGATGGAGATCAAGAAAATCCAAGACCTATTCACTATTCCATTGTTAATGGTAAGCAACATCCTAATTTCTATGTAGTTAATTATGCAGAACACATTATATGTACTGTGTTTGAGGGACCATGCAACAAGCACTAGCTAGCAACCATTACATATCAGTAACAGCATACTTCTACGTCTATAAACTCACAGGACAATATGATCCCTAACGACAAACAAAATGGATCAGCTCATGTACTGTTAAAGATATGCTGCTAATGTGTTGGTGCCAGATACAACAGCACACCTTCAGAGGTCTTAGGGAATCCATACAACCATCAGTCAGGGCTGTCTTGGCGGCAGAAGGGGGATCTACAAAGTTTTAGGCAGGTGGTCATATGGCTGATCAGCGTATATATTTACTTTGTCATTGGGAAAATAAGAAAGAAAATTTACATATTCTGGGGCCGTATTTACAAATCGTGAAAGTTCTTTTGAGGTGGTTTTGAGAATCAATACGCTAGGCTAAAGTTGCGTAAAGTATCTTGTTAATGTTTATAAAGCATACCAAAATAAAGAAATAATGAATTAAGAATGTTCAAACAACATTACACACGTAACCATCGTTGATGCACAATACAATTACACAAAGACAATTCCATACAGTTCCATCTAGCGTTCTAGAATAGAACCCAGACCCAGCGGACACCAGCACTACCCAGCTGATGGCCCTGAATCCCCCAGCACATACCTTTAACAGACCATTTTATAAACTAAATTCTCAAAAGTGATTGGTCTATCATACAGACATGCAGTTTGTCCCATGTCTTCTCTCTAAACACAATACAGTTAGTTGTCAGACAGTCAGCATCCTATGAGGAATATTGGCTGCAATGGGGTGAAGTTTTCCTTTTGTAGACGGCGATAGACAGTTGGTTCATCCTATTGCCTGCCATTTTTAAGTTTCCAATAACAACTTCCCAGATAGATATGTATGACAAATCATCTGGTAAGGTTTATAGTCCCATAGGTAAATTTAACCGATCATAACAAAGCATAGAACTTTCCTGATTAGCTTGGACTACTCAAACCTGAGACGATAGGTTACCTACATTGTACCTTTCAAAACTGACAGGTTAACTAAATAAATGAAGATATTGGTGAATTAGCATATTTCTGTTTGCATCTATTGTGACTGCAGTATGAATATTTCCGTTTTTAGGTTCTGATGATGTGTTTGCTGTGAACGATACAAATGGCTGCATAACTCTTCTGGTGTATCCAGTCCAGTTGAGAAATGAACTGTATGAAATCAAAATCAAGGTATGTCATAAGGGTACAATTGCTACATTTCTTTTTGTAAAAAAAAATCTCAGTTTTGTGATGTGTAAGTTAATGTGGCCCTCTGAGAGTTACCAGCTACATGCTAACAGCTAACAGCCACTGGAATGTGAATTTAAAACTTTAGGAGTGGCTTGATATTTCCAACCAATTTGGTACCAGCGATCCTGTTTCTTTTTTATTTTTGGCAAAGTGGACCTTCTTCCTTGCCTTATTTATTGAAACCACTGTCCACAACCACAATTTGAGGTAGAAGAATGTCCAGACGAGAATTGGTGGAGCAATTAGTCATTTATTACTATTACGGACATACCAAAAACTGTCCATAGTACAAAACAAAACATAACAAAAAAGAGATAATACCAGAAAAAAAACACACAAATGCCTGTAATAAGAAATATAGTCAGTTCCATAATGCACACAATGTTCAAATCTTAGCGTATAGACTAGAACAGCAGTGATTGCAGAGTTTTGAAGTGGACCTAAACACAATAGTTGCAGGATTTACTAGTGCAATTATGCTGTTGAGTGACCCAGTTAATCTAAACATGCATCTGTACATGACATTCTTGAGTACAGCAGGACAAGTAGATACACCAACACTTTGACACTGTGAATGTCACTATTGTCCGACAGGTCATCAGTTAAGTGCCCTTAGTATTTGACCTCATCACACACTTTAAGGACACTACCAGAAAGAAATAAATCAGGAAATTATATATTTCTTCCTTCTCCATGCTTATAGCAATCATAACATTACTCTTTTTAGAATTCTAATTAATGTCAAAGTCTTAGCCATATTGGGAACAGACCCATAGGAACTGTAACTGTTGAAGACCAGCATTATATGGACAAAAAAACACCAGATCATCAGCAAACATCAGGTGGTTGATGATGGTGTTCCCAACCATAAAGCTGTTTGTGTGTCTATATATATGTCTTGTAATCAAAGGCCTCGGAGCTGGGACCAAACAATGAGCTGTTGGATTACACCATCACTTTGGTCACAGTTAGAGTGGTGGACCTTAACAATCACCCTCCAACCTTCTATGGGGAGAACGGGGTACAGAACAAGTTTGAGGTCACTATGTATGAACATCCCCCATCTGGAGAGATACTAAAGAGCTTGAAGATCACAGTCAATGATTCGGATCAGGTAAAGTTGGTACTCACAAGCTCTACAACACAATACTACATAGGTTACTTACATTGTAACTATCAGAACTGACAGGTTAACTAAATTATTTTTTGTCAGTGTTACAAAAACATATGGATATATTGCCTCATGACTTGAGACATCAAAGAAATTCTCAAGATATTTTCAATGCAAATCCTAAACTCACAAGCCCTAACACATTTATCGAATAGAAATATTCCATAATGTCTGTCTTCAATCATTTTACAAATGTTATTTAAGTTTTTTGTTGTTGTATTCACAAAGAAATATCCCCTTACTTTCCTAATGTCAAATAACAAAATGTTGTCCTACCTGTCCCAGGGAGCTAATGCTAAATTCAAACTGAGGCTGGTGGGCCCCGGGAAAGTGCTGAGAGTGGTTCCTCAGACAGTGCTAAACGAAGCACAAGTCACAATCATAGTGGAAGATTCTGCTGCCATTGACTATGAAAGAGGCTCAATTCTAATTTTCAAGGTAATTCAGCTGCCTGTCTCAGATTAATTGTTTTCATACAGAGTTCTCCGGATTCTCTTGACAGGTGATGTGCACAGTGCCTGTGATGCCGTCTGTGATTAAGATGTTAGAAAGACTCACACACACACAGATTCCTATAGATAGATGAAATTGAAAGTAGGTGAGTAAGATATTGGTTATACAGATTTTCTGAAATCATAGTTAGATAGAGCAGTGCCAGTGCTGCCACATTGCTCAGATTAAAATTACAAATCTCAAAAGTACTTGGTCAACCTCCACCTCATCTAGTTACAAATGTGCCTCATAAAAGCAGTTTATCATATTTATTTAACAAATTGCCAATGCTTTGGTTCATTCATGCAACAAATGATATAGCCAACATTTGTCTGCTGTTTCATACATTATTAATTGCTTATTTCATGTTGATAAAATGCATGTTAATGGTTTTCTGTTCAATAGTTTTACCCCCACAAACATGGACATTTTGATGATTACATGTCCTACATGACCATTGGTTAAGCCAATTGTTAAAATTATAGACGAAAAATATAAATATTGGCGAAAAAATATATATTTTTGATATTGAAGTGCTTATCGTAAAAGCATCAAACTGAACACCCTGGGTTCTTAAATGGAAACCTGCTAAATTAAATAATATATAAAACCACACAGACAGACGTTCCTTGTATTGTTGGATAGATAGAGTGCTTTTAGAAGATGACCTGAATGTTCCGTTCTTGTTCTGCAGCTACTAGCAGTTGAGATCGACACTCCAGAAAGGTTCAGTGCAACAGCTGACATTGTGATCAACCTTCTAGACACAAATGACAACATCCCTGAATTTGCATCCGAGTATTACATTGCCAGGATTCCTGAAAACTCCCCTGGGGGCTCCAGTGTTGCGTCTGTGATGGTGGGTGAATCTGCTTTAAATTCAGCTTCAAATTGATCACACACATAATTACACCCACAATCCCCATCCCAGCCCTAACCCACAATCCTCCAATAAAGGCATGTTTACGTGAAGGTTTATTAGAAGCAGAGTGGAGAGGAGACTGTGTAGACAGACAAATAGTACATTTTAGTCTTGTTCTTGTTTGTAAAAAAATGGTTTATCACCCCTGGCACCTGATTGGTTTTAAGGTTGGGTTGCCACACATACTGTACTGTAGGGTGTCATTCATTCATTTGTCCAATACTTTTTTGTAGTAGGTATCCAAGTAATGAAAATTCTGAGTGGGCAAGGGTAAACATTCCTTTGAGATAATCTCATTAACCGTTCCCCTATCTGGGAGAGCTTTATGGAAGAGTCTTATAGTAGACAGTCCCTGCTGGTGTAAAGTCCTCCTCAAAACTGGATAAGCTTGCAATAACCAATCAACTTAATGGATGGTCCCTGAATGACTCTATCTCAGAATAGTTGCATACAAAATACAGCAATTTTGACACGACTATCGCATACTAATATAAATAAATAGTCATTTTGCAGATGCAAATATACAAGTATGTCTCAGAACATTCATTATTACAAAATACAAATATTACACATTGAATTACATTTAAGACTTTAATTCATGATTTTTCATACTTATGGATTACAGACAATAAAACACATAATTCAGTGTCTCAGAAAATTAGAATCTTACGTAAAATAATTTAATTAAACATTTTTAAACAGAAATGTCAGGCTTCAGGCTTTTGCACGAATTACTGCATCAATGCAGCGTGGCATGGAGGCGATTAACCTGTGGCACTACTCAGGTGTAATAGAAGCCTGCCCACACAGCCAAAGGTACCAAAACATTAACATTTACATGTATTCATTTAGCAGACGCTTTTATCCAAAGCGACTTACAAGAGAGAGCTTTTACAAAGAGCATCAGTCATTGAGCATAGCAACGTGATAGACCCCGAAAACAGTGGGGGTTTTTTTAGATTGTGAATCATACATCATGAGAACCAATAAGTGCCAAGGGAAGAACTATGGTGAGATTCAGCTGGAGGTGATGTCTGGTCATCCAGGCTGAGATGTCAGAGAGGCAGGCCTCGATTCTGGTCGATATCCCTTGATCAGTTGGGGGAAAGGATAGATATAGCTGCGTGTCGTCAGCGTAGCAGTGATAGGAGAAGCCATGGGAGGCGATGATTGGCCCGAGTGAGGTGGTGTATAGGGAGAATAGGAGCGTACCAATGAGGGAACCCTGTGGGACCCCAGTGGAGAGCAGGCGGGTACCAGATGTTTTTCCTCCCCAGGAGACTTGATATGATCTTCCTGTCAGGTAGTAGGAGATCCATTTAAGCGCAGTGCCAGTGATGCCCATCTCTTCGAGCAGGATCTTCAGCTCATCAGCCTTCAGCTCATCTGAATTGTTGGGTCTGGTGTCTCTCATCTTCCTCTTGGCAATTTCCCATAGATTCTCTATGGGGTTTAGGTCAGGCAAAAATATTGGCATTTTTCATGATATTATAACTTTCTGAGATGAACCTGTACATAATAATTTGTCCTATAACTTGTCAATGTTTAAGATTAAAAATTTGCTGAACATGGTTAGCATGAAGGTTAGGGGTTTAAGCAGTGTGGGCTCTAGCTCATCTGATTTGCTTTGCAGGCATTAGATCCAGACTCCGGCCCTTGGGGAGAAGTCAAATACTCCATTTATGGATCGGGATCTGATTTGTGAGTATACCATGCCTAAATGCAAATTCTATAGTCAATGAGAATCAATGACCATGCTAAAATGTCCTCTGATTCATTCCATGACCTATAAACAATATGTCTGTAGATGTGACAAAGTACTGTTCAAGATGTATTTATTGTTTAAACTATGTCACACGTGAAAGGCACATAAACGTATACTATGGAACCTCAGTGTCTGTTGTCGGGATGAAGAAAGCCAAGATTCAGTAATGTTGTAGCTGATGCCTGTAAAATGGCTGCAACATTCTGGCTAATCTCCTAATTGGATTTGAAGGGAAAAAATAGACTGCTGTGTCTGGTTCGGATGGCTAATTAAGTGACAGCTGGAAATACGGAGACAGTTGGGGGGGGTGGTGGGAGGTGCAAATGTATTCTTGCTTTGACACAGGCGGGGAGTGAGATCACAAACGTGTGAAAATTAACAGATTCCAGAAAGTTGATAATTTTCACCAAAATAAGTGGTATGAAGGGTGGAAAAAGGATGAAAATGCGATATTCACAATTTTTTATCACATGAATGTGGTTTTGGTCTAGACATCTGTTATGGAATATTTTGTCACTGCTAGCTTTTTGATCGCTGGCAATGCTTGAAATAGATTTGTTTATATTATATAAATATATATTTTTATGTGGAATAGTTTTTATTCATTCTTCCTCTCTAATATGAATCATAGGTTCCTGATTCACCCATCATCGGGAATTATATATACACAGGCTTGGGCTGCTTTGGATGCAGAGGTCAAGTCAAAATACAACTTTTATGTAAAGGCAGAAGATATTGAGGGGAAATATAGCTTGGCCGAAGTCTTTGTCACAGTCCAAGACCAAAATGACCATTACCCAGAGTTTGATGATAACTTCCTGGAAAAGACCATGGTCATTGGTGCACCTGTCAAAATAGAGGTAATCTAATTTCACTTGGATTACATGTTTTTGCCAAACGACACCCTAATTACAATACCATAACGTGCATGTATTTTTCCCATTTTCATATGGTTTGTCTCAAACAGGCTGTGGATGATGATGCAGAGTCACCTAACAATGTCATAGAGTACTCCATTATGAAAGCAGACCCAGACAACATATTTGACATCAACTCAGAAACAGGCGAGATCAAGCTCAAGCCATATATCAAGTCCATGGCGATTGTCCAGAACATTACCAAGCAGAAAGATGTCAAATGGTCTCTCTTGGTCCAGGCCAGAGATAGAGGATCTCCGTCTTTCAGCACAACAGCTGTGGTCAACATTGACATCACTGAGGCCGTGAGTACCCATAGCCATGCCTTAGCTAGTCTTGCTAGCAGCTCTAGACCTGCCATGCTTGTAAGGAACACACCTACGTCGTTCCACATTCTAAGAATGCTCACACAATCATCGTAGATACTGCAGCATGTTCACTGAAAGGCCTGAATGAATGAATCTTATAGCCATTTCACATCCATCCACCGCACTTTTATGTTAGCACTGTATTACATTATCCTACATTATGTTGTTATGCTTGGGATACTATGTGAGTTGTCTGTGTGTTGTATTGTGCTTTCAGATCAAAGAGAGAGTTATTGCATACTTCTTGGGCCTCAGGAAGCGTCCTGCAACAATTTTGGGGATTTTTTCATGCATTGTCGGCAGCACCATTTTACTAACAATCTGTATATCTACGACATTGTACTGCAAAGCAGTGAAAAAGACTCGGATTAACCCTGAGAGCAGTTACATAAAAGTAGTTCGCAGGCACAAACCATGAGAGACTTTGTCCATGTTACTGTGCAGTATATCTCTCTAATATTATATTTTAAATGTCTGAGACATTTGCAATACTTGAACGTTGATCAAATGATGTACTATAGAAGGGGCTGAAAATCTGTTTGATATATTTGACTTTTATTTTCTTACAAAGTGTTAACTATCACACCCAATTCAATACATCAACATCATTTGTTACGTTATCTTTTTTTATTTGTTGGTTTGGATGCATTCCTGATGATTGTATTACCAGATTGAGCTGCAGTTTATGTCCAAATGTCGTACATTTTCAGAGCCATTTCCGTCAACCAGCAGTGTGCTTACCTTCTCTAATCAACGCTCATCGATTCGGCTGAAGTTAATAGATTTTGAAGAGTGTGTGTGGCTATCTATGCTTGTAAAGTAGTATTACTAAGCAGTTGTCTGGGCCTCATACGTCAGTGCTTTGCTTGTCATGCTGGCATGCTATGGTCAAATGGTGACTAAATCTTTCCTTTCAGTCCATTGGACGTATTTAAAGTATTATCTTTGTGCTCTTTTACAGACTCAACTCAAGGGGCCTATGGCAGCCTTTTTAATGCAAAGTAGGGAAAATCCAATGAAAGCCCTAGGCATGATCACAGGTATTATTAGCATATTGGTAGGGCTGACTGTTTTCATCTCCACGGCTATGTTCATGCGCAACACAAACAGGATCAGGCCTGAACGGCGTATCATCAGAAGGAGACCACAAAACCACCATCTATGGACATTCAGAATGCCATTCCTCAACAGCAGTAACCATTCTGAGAAATTTCTTACCAACGATCTGGAGAAAAACTCCAACCAGAACATCAACAGTTCATGTTCAAAACCACCACCCCCTAGGGCCCCCTGCCTGCCCCCTCCTCCCACGAGCAATGCCAGGGCAAGCGAGAGGCCTCGGGCAGTGCCCACAGTTTCTGGAATTATTTCATCAAAGAGCTCCAAGAAATCAAGCCACAGCAAGGACAACAATGTCAGCTCCGCCCTGGTCTCAGAGCTCAAGATGAGACTGGAGCAGAAAATTATTGAAAGCAACAAAGGCTATTATTAAATGTATTATTATAAACACTATCAACCCAACACTCAAACACTAAATTTATCAATGTTGTATTATAACAAGGCACTGTCACATCTGCTCCTTAGTTTGCTATGTAAGATTATTCTTAAATAGGCCATGATGAAGACTATGATCATAAATTGTAAGTTTTTAAAGGGATATCAAAATCTAAAAGTCCAGGTAATCCAAAACTGAGCAGTAGTCACAGGAATAGTCATATAGTATTTGGTTAAGAAGATAATGACAGGGTACATCATTTGATTGTGTTTCAACTTATTTACACTACACTATTTGTGTTGACATTATCTTTGGGCATAACTGAGTCAGGTAATTCAAACTTTTGCCCTCTTGAGGATTGTCTTTGTAACAAAGCTGAGTTTGTAGATAAGATTGCTGTTGTGTATCTTACATTTGACATTATATTTAAAATTTACAATGCAACTACATGACATTCAATTGTTCAGGTGCTAAACAGCACTGTTAACAGTAAGTTCTCACCTGAATGTACTATCAATACTGGCTTTTAAAGCTACCAATATTTTTCTTTCTATGATTACATGTGCCACTGTATGCTTTCAAAGCAATAGAATACATTCGCTTTTTAAAATCACTTATAGACATGCTTTTAAATGGAAGGCTTTTTCTTGCTTTGATCAATTATTAATTTGAAGGGTTTGATTGAATGGCATATCTTTGTTTCTTCGATACTAGTCAGACCTACACATTGTTTCAATTATGTCACAGTAGACAATTTCAGATCTATAATAATTTTACTTTTGAATATGTGGGTCTTTATTTTCCCCTTGACATTGTCAAATAAATACAATAGATAAAATAGGAAGGAAACAAACACTACCAAGTTGATTGATTATTTGTTGTGCAGGATCAATTGCAGATTCCACAACTCTTTCTACTGAAAGTAATGCAGTTTTCTTTTAATATATAGAAGTTTTGAGTCTTATTGTCTATACATGTTACGAATAACACTTGCCTGTCCCTTTGAGTGTCACATTTATATTGTCTTTATACATATTTTTTTTTATATATAAATAAACGTAAAACCATGATGCTGTCTTTCTTTATGTTTCTTTTCTTTTTTAAATTATAGCCAGTCGTATTCTAAATCACCAATGTAGATTAGTGCAACAAGTGTCTAACCATAATCCTAGGAACTGTCTGCATGCTTAGAATCCTTGTTATCTTAACCCATAAACAATTTGGCCAACCCCACTGAACTCGGAACTCTTTTCCTCGTGTAATTTATTGATCCTCTACTTTACTCTAAATCTGTTTACTTATCATTGCAATTAAAAATCTTGTATTTTCTTGCTTGCTTGAATCTTGTATTCAAGCCAACTTGTCACAATCATGTTTTACTTGATAAAGATTTTACTGTTGTTAAAAAAATGACTGACCTTCAACATGTCTACCAACAACTGTGATTTATTTAACAACAAACCACCACACATACACATCAGAATCTAACATGAAATTTAGCATTAGAATGTGTCTCTCTTCCAGGCTATAATATTAAAAGACAAATTATAATTACAGCATTGAACTAAATCACAGCATTCAACACCAAAAGCATACTACACTTTTTAGTGTGGCAAATCTTTTAATGCTTTTCTTTTCAAATTTGATCAAGACACAGGATTCAGATAGCAAAGCACTTTAATCTCCTTACTACAGTTAGGGTTGCATGAATAAACACAGCTTATGTAACAAATCATCTGTTTGATTGTGCTAAAAACAAAAAAGGTGTCTCCATATTAAACTACTCCATAACCTTTACTCTGTCATTCAACTCAAGAACAATCCCTCCAAAACAGAAAGGCAAAAAACAACTTGCCATTATTATATATAAAAGTATGGTTATGATAATTGTGCAGATGGAAAAAGAACAACAAATTATTTTAATTTTAAGGAATTAACCTACAAACATCACATGTAAATATAAAATGTATGTTAAAAAAAGTTATTTTTTAAAGTAAAACATCTTCAGTCAAGACATCAACAAACTCTTCCTAGGAACATGGAAGAAAGGCATTTCATCCAAATAAGACAGTTTAAGCTTAACTGTCAACCATTCTGAAACTTTCAACTAATGCCGCTTTTCCACCGCAAATGTAGCACTACTCGACTCGACTCTATTCGATTGGTAGTAAACACGGGTGGTTTTCCACCGCAAATAGTACCGCAAATAGTACTTCCTGGTCGTCGGCGAAAGGGGCGTGACGTAGACCGTGACGTATTTTTGTACGCGACGTAAATAACACCAACGCAACCCACAAGTGGACAGAACCCACATTATAATTTTAGCCATGTTGACGAACTAGTCTTTTGTAAATTATCTGACTTTTAAAAAGCTTGTAGACTGTTGGTGTAATGGACTGTATCTGATAGTAATAAGTATTAGCTGCGGTGCTGTTGCTTTAAGTCGCTCTCGTGACACTTTCTGGCCAATCAATGGCCGGCCGTCTGCCGACGTCACCTTTTAGCTCGAGTCAGCTCGCTTGGTACCTAGAGCAAGAAGGTACAAAAAAAAAGTACCCGCTACCAGGTACCATGGAACTGCGGTGGAAACGCCAAAAATGCGAGTCGAGTCGAGGCGAGGCGAGCTGATACCATGCGGTGGAAAAGCGCCATAAGACCATGTCTCAATATGATCTCTATCCTTTGGTACCTTGGTAGCTAATAAGGCTATAGCTAATAGAGCTGTGCCCCACTGATACCCTTCCCACTCTTATCCTCTGACCTCCTCCTCATCATCCTCTCTTCAGAATCCCGACAAAGTGCTTCGTCACTGGCGGCCTGCAAGCTATCAAAGGTGCCATGTCTCTCCTCCGCTCTCTTCAGGTCTTTCCCCTGCTGCCTCTGCCTCTTACACAACTCTGTACAGCGCTCAAAACAGTTTAACCTGGTGTCAGTGGTGCAGGCGTACATGCCAGCCGGTACTGCCAGTACCATAGCACACACAATCACTATGATGTGAATGAGTCTCTCCCTCTGTTCCAGTTCGCTGATGTCACTGCCTGTAACAAACACAATGCATTGGCCTTCACGAGGAGCTTGGTTTTTTAGGGTGACGCAGACCTCATACTTTGTGACTGGCATCAGGTCACCAACTGAGTAGCTGTTGATGCCAGGGCCAATGTAGATCATCTCTTTTTTGGGAAAGTCATATTTGCCAAAGTGGATGGTGAACCAGGTTTCCGCTGGGTTCTCTGTGACAGCATACCACTCCAAGGTGATACCATAGACCGTCTGCTTGGCGATGCGGATGTCTATATACACATTCTCCTCCGCTGATGCTAATGGGAATGCAGGGGACAACGTGACGGAGGAGTTGAGGGACCTGATGTTGACAATAACACTAATGGAGGAGTTTCCTATGAAGTTGTTGGCAATGCAAACGTAGTATCCTCTGTCCGCCAGGTGAAGAGTTGGAATTATTAGCTGTGAGTTGATGGTATCTTCATCCACATGTATCTGTTTGACTGACAGGGCACCAAGAAGGATGTTACTCATGGTGATTGGTAGGATATACGTACATTTGTAAAATCAGGACAAATATTATATATATATATATAATTGAATGCACTATTCAATCAAGCAATAAAAAAAATACATGAACCAAAACTAGAAATAGTCTGTATCCAAAACCTGCATGAATGTTATCAGGTGAAGAGTTCTTAGCCCAGCAATACACTGTTGCTTTTTATAAATAACTTTAAAAAGGTAAATAAATAAAGCCTTACCAGCAAATCTTCTTAAACTCTTCAGACTGTACATCCATTGAATACTGGGGTCAGGCCTAGCCTTGACTAAACAGTTGAGGGTTACATTGGCTCCCAGAGGCAAAGTAATGTTAGTATCTAAGGCTGAAGCCACAGGCTTCATACAAGTTTTCAACTGGAGCTCATGAAAGAACTTTCCGGAACGGATGCTCGGGCCTGCGCATGTCAGGTAAGAGTTCATTAGAATAAGTGGTGGGCTCACACTTTTGATAAATTCAACAAATCCTTTAAGACGACAATCACATAGCCATGGATTGTCATGAAGCGCCAGAACAACATTTGCTGCTACACCATCTTTGACCCACTGTTTTCCTGTTGTTTGGAGGAGAGGCCAGTTCAGAAAGACATCTTTTGATATGACCGTAAGCTGATTGAAGGATAAGTCTAAGTAAGTCAGACCTGGCAAATGTTTCAAAGCGTATTCTTGGAGCACATCTAGTCGATTATGTTTCAGGTCCAAAATCTTTAGGTTTGGCGTAGCTTGGAATGCCGTCCAAGGTACTGACCGCAGCTTGTTGCCCTGTAATCTCAACTCTGTTAAATTGTTGAGCCCTTCCAGACACTTGATATTCATCAAGGTGATATCGTTGAAATTTAGCCAAAGAAACTCCAAGGCACTAGCACCAGAGAATGCCCCTCGAGGCAATTCGGTCAGGTGTGAATTCTCTATGCGAATTTTTATAAAATCAGGAGGGATGTCTTCTGGGATTTGTTGCATGGTGGTTTCCATACAAAGCAATGACCTAAAAATTCACAGGAAAATTGTTTATTCCTAAATGTATAGAAAGTGGAAAGATTATATGCTTTCAAAATTAACTACACGCACAAACATGTTAAAATAGTATGAAAATACTATTAAAGTCTACAGGAATGATGAATAGTTAACAGGAATGGGAATAAAAAGTCTACACTAGGCTACTCACCTTCCCAAATTGTCATTTGTACAAGAACAACCAGGTAAACAATACGATGAACAGGGCGTTGCTAGACTAAAAACTAAAGTTAATAGTGTGTACAAGATGTCCATATTCCTTTAAAAGAAATGCCTGCGAGTTCTCTCTTCATGGCATGTCTATCTCAGAAGGAAGAAAGCCTATTACCTTAATCTTCTTTTACGTAATTCCTAAGACACCAAATTACATCTTAAACATGCCCGAAATTTCTATTTTTAGCAATGAACCCTATTGTTTTTGTTTTTTTTACTTTGCTGTCATCTTCAGTCGACCCCGATGGATGTTTAGTGGTTCAAAATATTTGAAATTAAAATGAGCTGTATAATGTACTTAACATGCACACTGAGCAATGTAATGTTAAAGACCTATACTTAACAGAGAAGGTGAAATACTACTTTGGCTACAATATAGCCAAGCCATTGTCAAGTAAAGACTTTCAATGCAAATAATAAGCACAATCACTTCTTGGTCAATAATAAGGCGCTAAGAAATTAATGACACATAAATAAAGGACATGGCATTTTGACAAAAGCTTTGTCTAAATATCCACAGAGCATCTAACTACAGTTAAGTTAAATTAATTAAAATGCCTATATCAAATACGTTTGATTCTACGTAATTATTTGTTGGTCATTGAGACAAAGACTCTCAACACATTGTTTATATAAACACAATTTATTTTGTCATACATTAAGATGTACATTTATTGTTCAGATCATAAATACATATAAAATACATTGTATATTAGGTTTGATTCAGACAGTAAACCTGGCACATGAACATTTATGGTAGGAACAGTACACTGAAATACAAAACTACATACATAATATCCTACTACACAAAATCTACAGATAGTCTCTGATTAAAATGTGCCGGAGTGATGAGACCATACAGCTCTCAGGAAATCAGTTGCTGAGTAAAACATGGGTTTTACGTATTCTATAGCAATATATATATATATATAAACAAAGTGCATGACCAATACAAAATACATGAATACAAATGAGACAGTTTCCATGTGTATACTGAAATAATTTCCCTTTTGTACAAGTTCACCAGTTGGCCTGTTTTCATCCAAGGCTATAAAATGAAAGGTATGTGAACTTTTATTTTACATACGTCTACTCTCAAACAGCCTTACATACCCATTTGCAGAAGTTTCTATAGTTCCCTCTCGTTTTCCTACATTCTCTCTCCTACAGTGGTGAGACAGTGAATATCGCCAACCTGAAGAGAACCCTCAAAGTATAATTTATACATTTTGAGACATAACATGTGTTATCAGCAGAAATATTCATTTGGTGGCCCTTCCATCCTGGCTGTGGCCTCGGAATCCACACTTGACCTGGCAGAGAGGAGTCTGTTGGATTCATCTGGAGTGAGCTTGGTCAGGTACTCCCCCTCTGTACCCTTAGTCTTGGTCCCTGGGGATAGTGTCTCAAAGGTAACATAAGAGTCTTGCATCTCCTTGGACTTTTTCCCCAGCAGTTTTTGGCAGCGTTTTTTCAGTGCTCCACAACAGACAATCAATGTCAGGGGGACAGCAATAACGCAGGCCACGGTTATCACCACTACATTAATGAGCTTCTGAGTGCCACTGGCACTAGCAGCTTCGTCTGTTGAGAAGATTACACACTGCTCCTTTTTTGGGATCAGGCCTTTGACGCAGACACAGGCAATATACTTTGTCTTTGGCACCAGGCCATCAATGGTTATTCTATTTTTGCCTGCCCCAACATTGATCCGACGCATATCCCTTTCTCCAAAAACTGCATATAGGACACTGAACTCAGTGGTGTTGGTAGCTGTTGGGGCTCTCCAGTTCAGGGAGACTGTGTGGTCGGTGTCCCCAATCACCTTTACTGAGCGCACTACCCTTCTCTCCGGAGCCTGCTGGAGGGAGGAGGCATTGGCTGCCAGATTGCTAAGCACTGCCTTCTCCACTTCCATTGGCCCAACTGTGCTAGAGACACCGGTCTGTCCATCTGGTACATCATCAGAAATACTGTAGCTCTCTATCTCATACTTACCAGTGAAGCCATTGAGAGGCTCGATAATAGGCTGAGCAGCCATAGTTGGTGGTGGGACATATCTGGCAATAAGCTTCTCCTGATAGGCAGCTTTTCCAATACCTCCGTTTTTCTTCCCTCTGTTCCTTCTAGAGCCTCCACCTGTTTCCTCTGATCTAAATGAGTCTGTAATGACCAGGGAAATTATGGCATCTGCAGTCCCCATGAAGTTGGTTGCTTTGCAAACATATCTCCCAGAGTCATGGTATGACACAGCAGGCACGCTTAGGATGGACCAAATTATTCCTTCCTTGGAAGCTTCTTCTTGTACTATAACAAAAGATTAAGATGAATACAAAGAATTAGGAGGATTTCGGTTGGCCTTCCATCCTTAATCTTGTTCTTAAGCATGGTGTCTAAAATAGATGCACTTGAACTGATCTTAGCAAGGATGATTTGTCTGAAATAACTTCTGCCAAACTCACCAGTGCCATTCATTTTCTTGCCGTCGGCACGGGTCCAGGAAAGCTCAGGGATTGGGACCCCAATGGTTCCACAGCGAAGCAGCACATTATTGCCTAAGGAGCTGCGAACCCGAGCCACGGCTGTGTGAACACGAGGCCTTTGGCATTTTTGCAGTTCTGCCTCACTGAACAGGACACCTGACAGGCTCTCTGGGTCAGCACAGCGCAATCGGGTATCTATGAGGGCTACAGTTGAGGAGGGCGACTTCTGGAACTGGACAAGATCGTACAACCGGCAGTCACACAGCCATGGATTATCATGGAGACCTGTAATTATGAAGCCAAAAAACACAATGATGGTCAGCTAAATTATAAAAAGTTAGAAAAATCACGCCTCTCAACGCCATTGAATATAGCAAGAAATACTAATA
Source organism: Neosalanx taihuensis (assembly GCA_030340665.1). Classification (NCBI taxonomy): domain Eukaryota; kingdom Metazoa; phylum Chordata; class Actinopteri; order Osmeriformes; family Salangidae; genus Neosalanx; species Neosalanx taihuensis. The sequence continues at coordinate 9,476,120 of CM059303.1, read as the reverse complement.
CATGTATTGCTGTGCTTCATTAAGCCAAATATGAATAATACAATGTAATGACTGAGGAGAAGTGATAATGGTGATGTGAAGAAATTAAGTAAATGACTGCCACAAGTAGTCTGTTAATGTTAGACATTGCTATTATTAGACTAATCCTTAAACCAAGCCTCAGAGAGAAGCCAGGTGGCCCATGTTTATGTTGGTATTATATAATAGGCCTGCAAGCACATAGGCCTTGTAGTAAAAAAAACACAGTATCCTTTGGTATCACAGTCTGATCTAGATCCTCACCAAGGATAACTTTGGAGGAATCGTCCTGGGATGGCTTCACACTCAGCCATGTAGTGAGGACCTCAGGAGGGACAGTCGTCAGGCTGTTGCTTGATAAGTCCAAATATGTAATATTTTTTATGTACATGGAGGCTTCCATGGGAATGGATGTGATCTTGTTGTTATGCAGATCAAGAAGCCTTAAGTTGGGCATGTCAGTCAAAGACTCCCAGGGAAAAGAAGTAAGGGAGTTCCCATCTAGCCTCAGTTCATCCAAATTATACAGACCACGGAAGCTGTCGACATTCAGAGAGCTCAAAGAGTTAAAGGACATCCACATAAATTCTAGGTTGTTGAGGTAGTGGAAGTTGTCACTGGAAATCCTTGTGATTGCAGTCTTCTCAATTCTCAATTTAGAGGTGTCAACAGGAAAATTGGGGGGGATGGCAGTTATTTCTGGATCATTGCAAAGCACACTCCTAAATGGGGGAAATGAGGAACAATCAATTGTAAAAAAATAAACCTCAAAAAAGCATATATTTTGATATTATGCTAATTTAATGTTACACACAAGGAATGGGATAGTGTGCAAACGTAAAAAGAAGCATTTAAATACATTTTTATCAGTTGTTGGTAATTAAAATAAATAAAAACATTTCTTCATGTAAAGAAAAGTATTTGGACATCACTAATAACCGAAGGAGATTAAAGACCATTTGCAAGTTAATCCATACAGTGAGGAAAGAGAAAAACTGCCCTGAAACTGAATTTTCCACATAACGAAATTCTTTTTTTTGTTAATTGTTATACACATTTTTGAAAACCTTCTGTTGAAACCGATTGGTAATTCTTACCTTGACTTTGATCCGTCACTTAATTTGTGAAAGAAACAGTTACATTGGGATGGACACGCACTGCAAACCAGCGGCAGCCAAACTAATGCCATCCAAAATCCCGTACAAAAATGTCGAAACATGTTAACTTTATAAACCTATCCTATTCAACTAAACTGTCCAACAATTAAAACGGAAAAGCTGCACATTTGCTCATCCAGAAGTAACAGCATCGTAGTGTCTTGTACGCGCAGTGTCACATACTGGTCTGCCTATCCAGAGATAAAAAAAGGATATACAAGGATTAGTGAAAGGACTTTGGTTATTTTCATTCACACGATTATTGCTTCTGGGAAGCTGATAGGCGGAAGTGTTTCTCTCTGACTGGTATACCGGACCAGACTTCTCTGAACAACAGATTTACATGTGTCATGTCATTATTAGACTATATGGAGTTGTAATTATTTTTATCCATAAAAGCAACGCGCCCCTGATGCATTGATTTAGTCGGACAAACACAGGCATACGATGTTCTGTTCACGGTTTATAGGGCCTAATGTAATTTTAAAAGAAATCGTCTCTGTCTTGAAAAATTGTCGTCCAACTATAAAACATGTGAAATAATTTTTATTATCGTAGCCGTATCTTCAAAATCATTGTTTATCAATGATTATTTTGTATATAGGTCTACTGCCTTATTGTAATTGTACCCGTTTGTGTAGACCTAGAAGTCATATAAGGCTTACATGGAATAGAACAAATTCTGTATAATAAAATGCGGTTCGTTGACCGTTTTAACTGATGGAATCTATACCACTAGGTGGCAGACAGGGCAACTAACTACTATTGGCTGTGCCTGCCGTTGCCAAGACAATCTATGATGTCTTATATACAGGTACATCTCAGAAAATGTGAGTATTATAAAAAAAAATATTATGCCAATATTATGGCATTCATCAAACCTGTATATAACCTAGTAGTCATTATACATGGAGTAAAATATTTCATGCCTTTAATTCTAGATTTTTATACTTATGGATTACATACAATAAAAGTCCAAATTCAGTTTCAGAAAATTGGAATATTATATAAGATAATTTAAATAAGGATATTTTAAACATAAATATCAGGCTTCTGGAAATTATATGGAATTTTCTGCACTTAATACTTGGTTGGGGCTGTGGCATGGAGGTGATCAACCTGTGGAATTGCTCTTGTGTAATAACAAGTTACAAGAACAAGTTACTTTGATAGCGGTCTGCATCTTATCTGCATTGTTGGATCTGGTGACCCTCTTGACAATAGCTCATAAAATATCTATGGGGTTCAGGTCAAGCAAGTTTAAAAGCCAATCAAGCATGTAACGCCATAGTCATTGAACCACCTTTTGGTATTGCTGTGTTGGCAGGTGCCAAGTCTTGCAGGAAAATAAAATCAACATCTCCAAAAAGCTTATCAGGAGAAGGAAACCTGAAGTTCTCTAAAATGTCCTGGTAAAAGGCTGCATTAACTGTGGATTTAAGAAAACACAGTAGACCAACACTAGCAGACTAGCAAATCATCACAGATTGTGGAAACTTCACACTGGATTTGCTTTCATCTTAAAAAAAAAGACTTTGGACCACTGAGCAACAGTCCACGTCACACTTGGCAGTAGTGAAGTTTGGGAATTAAGGCCATATTTGAGTAACAGTTCAGCCTTTGTTTCATTGCTACACCAGTAGATTATGATGGAATGTCATTAACATTGTGTCAACATGGGCTAACTATACACTTTTGAATGCACGTCACCATCCATTTCTTTGAGTGACCATAACACATTTTGGAACACTATATGAAACCTTAGCATTTCCATATCATTACCATCATGGATCCTCTTTAGAAATCAAGCAACTATAAATAAAACTCTAAACTCTTCAAACAACCTGTAGCATCAATATCTGTAATTAATGGGTGCATTGTACGCTTAAGATAATAATTTTGTTTGTATTCATTTTTTTGGTAACATTGTTTGCCTGATAATTTGAGGTGAACCTAGGACGCTTGAAGTCTCATTTCTAGGAAGAAAGAGCTCCAGTATTTTGCAGTAAGATTAAAGGATTGCCGTATTGAAACTTGTGAAACTATGGAACACTCTGGTCAGAGTAGCCTATATCAATCCCCTTGCAATCCCAATGCACTCAGTTTTCCACAGGCAATTATTTAATTAATAACAGTCTCCAGTCTTACTGGAGGTCATTAACAACTGTAAAAGTGATAAACTTACTAAAACCATTGAATTACTTACTGCTCACCGTATTTGTATCAATCAATGAATGGAAAAAACACAAAAAAAAAAAAATACATACTTAATCCAAGCATATGCTACCCTTCCCTGGCTGATCTTATTGTGAAACACCCCAGGACACCACAACAGTAGGCCTACTGTAGATTTATTTTTACAACACTTCTAGCTTGAGCAAAGACCCATTGAGAAAGTTAATTCATTAGGAAACATACATTAGGATAGCTCATCAGGTTTCTCTTATGAGATTAGTAGCGCAAATTCGAGTTTAGGCACACTGACAAAGGCATTGTTCAGTTCTAAGGGACAATTGTGTGTACAGCCTATACAGTAATTAAAATACTGTATGTATGCATTTCTTTATTTTGACGTGTAAAATAGCGTACATATATTTGTATCTCTTTTAATTGTAACAATTAAATCGTTAGGTGGAACAAATCCAGTCAACTGTCTGACACGTCAGGAGTCCAGCAGAAACGACGAAAGAGCACTATTACTGTAATATCTATCATTTGGGTAGTCCATTGACACCAGAAGAATTTCCTGAATGCTGCTGGACAGCCGAGAAATCGTTACTAACTGTACACGCTGCTGCAGCTGTGTTGCGCAGTTTGTTAGGACATTCCTGTGAGGATTGTCGGGGAGTTAACTCTGATAAATCTTTATACCTTTTCACGTGAAAGAGGCTTTATAAGACGGACAGCCTTGAAAGTTGTGGCACTTGGCTAAACAATAAGAAACGTTTTGTATTTCTGTGGTGTCCAATCTTGTACATCGAAATGGCAGCATATACATTACCGGAAGGTTTCTCTGAGTTTGATATGTTTACTTTTGGAACAGCTCTTCTCGTTGGGGGTAAGAATAAAGGAACGGTTAGTCTGCGTATGCCTGTCTTCATGGGTCTAATACCGGAACACCAGGTTGGGGCTGTTTAGATGTAGTCTGTCCTCAAATACTTCTATAATTTGTCTGTATGTTTTTCTATTATTTTGGAATGATGTGCAGCATGAACATGTCACATCCCTGTTCACATCATGTGACCATACCCCAAGAAAATCAACAGAATATTTTAAATCACTGAATGACTCTTTTGTGTACTGCATTGTCATGTTTGTTTAATTTCATGTTCAAGGCATGCTTGGATTCTTCCTCAACCTCATTACAATACTTTCTTTCCTGAGAGTAAAAGAATTGAGAACACCAAATAATTTCTTTGTGTTCAACCTCGCTCTGGCTGACATCAGCCTTAATGGGACTGGACTTGTTGCCGCATATGCCAGCTATATAAGGTAATTATTGCCAGTTCATTAGGTAGGCTACAATACAACAACAAAAAATATGTGGCTTGATCTAACAATCACTTATTTTCAGTTACATAAAAAAATGTTAGACTATGTTGGGCAGAACTGAATCATCAGGACCATCTTTCATTCACACAAAAAAATAACAGTTGAATATGAGACTCCAAAGCAGTATATGTAGTCTTGATGATTTTCTTTGCTCTAATGACCGCAACTGATGGAAAAGGGGATGGGAATTATCAGCTATGTACTTCAGTACTATGAGGGATGCTTTTTGTATATAATGACAATGATCTCAATATGCTGTTTGATCAACATTTAGAAACTGGCCCTTTGGTCAGGACGGATGCTCAACTCACGCTTTCATAGGAATGACCTCAGTACTGGCATCCATCAGCTTCGTGGCTACCATCGCCTGGGACAGATATCACCAGTACTGCACTAGTGAGTTTACATGGGGTGTATGTGGCAAAAAATATTCTATACTTAAATTGGTAATTGGGGGAGGATAAACTGTGAGTTCATTTTTACAGGGCAGAAATTGTTTTGGAGCACGTCTATGACTATGAGCGCCATTATTTGGATACTGTCAATCTTCTGGGCTGCTGTTCCTCTTTACGGCTGGGGTGATTATGATTTTGAACCCATGAGGACATGTTGCACTCTGGACTACACCAGAGGAGACAGGTAGAGATCTTTTCCCCAACATCTCTGAACCCCTATGTTTAGGCATACATTTGGAAAATTAGCATATATCCTTAACAAGAATCATTAGACCATTTCAACACCCTAGTATTTCATAAAAGAAAAATTCACAGATTTAATGTTGTATTTTTCCAATTTTGTTATCCTAAATTTCACAGGAACTACATTACCTATGTGATAACTATCACGGTCGTCTACCTGCTCTTCCCCATCTATACCATATATTCTAACTACAGTGCCATTTATCAATACTTCAAGAAGATCCATCATCAAAAGGTAACTTTTTTATCCCACTTTTTCTCAACTTTTCCCAATGGTTCTCAACTTTTCCCAAACTTATCCTTCCTTAGTGGTATTAGTTGCATACATTTCCAGTTACATTCCTTTTCGGTTTAAGAATTGTGAATCCAAGTAATCTAGAAAGATTACGACTAACTTTATTATCTGAGTCAGTTTGGAGGACAAATAGAAATAGTTTTGTTCAATTTCAATTATTACATCTTAATTCAGTCATTGAGTAGTTTAAATGTATAAGATTGAAAATGATTGAATCTCAATTCGTGTGAAATGGATGTGCATTACACCATGTATCTATTTTATTTCACAGTTTAACACCAGTGTTCCAGCGAGGGTTCTTTTGTTGTGCTGGTTACCCTATGTGATCATGTGCATGTATGCCTGCGTAGAGAATGTTAAGGTTGTGTCTCCTAAACTCAGAATGGTGAGTTTTATTTTCTATTATGTTAATGATTTATTTAGTGTTAGAGAGCTATATGGAGAAAAACTAGTTAACATGGAAATGTGTTTCTCCTACCAGATGCTCCCCATTTTGGCAAAGACAAACCCCATCTTCAACGCTCTTCTATACTCTTTTGGAAATGAATTCTACAGAGCTGGAGTCTGGAATTTCCTTACTGGACAAAAGATGTCTGATCCCCTTCCTAAGAAGGTGCGATAAAGAAGCCTGACATTAGTTTCAGGCCATAGGCAATGATCATGTTCAATAGGATACACTTTGGGTGAATTTGGTTGTTTGTTGTGCTGTGGATTATATAGTAATAGGCGTCTATATGCATTTAAGGTGTCTGGATAACAAGGTCAGTATGGCAAAGACTGTGCATAAAAAATATCTGTCATGTTATAGTAAATCACCACTGTCTTAACCACATGTAATAAAACTTTGAAGTGTGGTGCCATTCATTTCATTCAGCTGTACAAATAGCCTATGCTGGAAATGACACCATGTCTAAATGTAGTTTATATACACAACACAATCACTATCAGCTATTAATGTATCTAAAAAAGCAATTTAATGTCTTGCTTGCCTGGAAATTGTTACTAAGTTGAATATTGGGGTCTCTCAACTGTAGAGTTCAGTGACACAAAAATTCTATTCATAGGAGTAAAGTTTACCCTCTTCCAATATTTGCTTTGCATTATGCAACTTTTTGGGACGTAAAGACATAAAACAACATAACAACATTTCAATATATATTTGTTATTGTGTTTTTTTGTTGTTTGTTGTTTTTGCTAGAAATTGCAATAGGCGTCAGATACCTCAACGGTTAAGGTGTTGGCCTCATGATCGGAAAGTTGTGAGATCAAGTCCCGGCTGTGGCTATATGACGTGTCCTTGGGCAAGGCACTTCACCCTTCTTCCCTCAGGGAGAATGACCCTGTACTTACTTTAAGTCGCTTTGGATAAAAGCGTCTGCTAAATGAATAAATGTAAATGTGATTTACATTTGAAAAATGTTTGGAGTTAAAAAGGATGTTATGTGGTCAGACTCAGACACTAGTGTGGAAACAGACACATTTAGAAGACACTCTTATCCAAAGCAATTTACATCAAGTACAGGGACATTCCTCCTGAGGAAATTAGGGTGGAGTGTCTTGACCAAGAACACAACATCACGTAGCCACAGCAGGGAATCAAACTCGCAACCTTCAGATAATAGCCCAACAATTTAACCACTGAGCCACGTGACTCCTCCCTCCCATTATAAGATAGACAAACACATGCAAAGCAAGGTTTTTGGTATGTAGCCTGAGGGTGTTGGAAAAATGTCAACCTAGATTAGCAATAATCTAAATAAACAAGATTGAATTAATCTCATGATTTTTTTCCGCAGCCATGTGTGGAGGAAAGCCGTGACAACCTTTACACTTTTTTTTATTGTGAATTTATATAACGCAGTCACGTGTACATACTTTTTGTCAGGACTCTTGTTCAACTTGGAAATAATATTTTAGCTAATTTAAAACAAAATACAGTTTCCTCTAATGAACACATTGAATTCAATTACACAACCATACAGATACCCATATTTAACTTTGGAAACTCATATCACTCTCATCCTGCCACGCCAAACCAGGGCAATCATGTTCAATTTAATTGCTCTTCTTGGAAGACATTTTATCCAGACTAATGAAAGCAATGTACTCAAAATAGTCCATCTGCGGAGGCTACTGGTGAAATAGATGATGATAAAACCTTAGCATCAGACAAAATCAGTGGGATAATAGCAACTGTTGAGTCAGTACAGTAAAAGGCTGATCATAAGATCTACCTACCTAGATGCTTTTTAACATCCTTCAAGGGCAATGTAAGCACCTTCCAGTTAGTGATGTTGGCTAAAAGCAAGGGTCAATCACTGCCTGGAATTTCAATAGCCCACAAACTGAAGAAGAAAAAAAAAACGTATGACTCACTTGAAAACCTGGTACTAAAACATCCAGATGAGAAATGAGAAAACTTTATTAATTACAGGATTTTGAATAATATTGTAACCATAACTGTCTAAAGTTACGTTTCAAGAAATATGAGATGCATTCAAGTGGTGTTAGTTTTAGAGATCATGTACAACCACATAATAAAATATAAGACTTTATTACAAAGCACGTCATACAAGAATTGCAGTTATAGGTACTTTACATAAATCAATAAAGACACAATTACACAAGTTTTTTTTCATAAAAGGCTTTGGTAAAAAGAAAGTGACCTTTGAAAATGTCTATCATTTTTGGTTACCTAATATTTATAGTCAATAGGATCAATAATTTGGGGGTATAGTTGACAAAGACTGCTTCACTAATCTTAAGAAGATAAGCACACCTTTATTTGTCTCCCAGGGGGGGAAATTGCAGTTCACAACAGCACACAGACTTGCAGGGTAATAACAATAAAGTTATTATTGTTGACTGCTTCTGGTAACATACAATAGGCCTGTATATGATCATTGCAGTGTTCTAGCAGGTGTGTAGTTAATAAGAGTCAGCAATGTAGCTAGGTCCTTGTCCATTTAGAGCTTTGTATGTGAGGAAAAGGATCTTAAAGTAAATTCTGAAGGTAACAGTAAACCAGTGTAAAGTAGCTAGTACAAGACTGACGTGTTCTCTCTTTTTAGGTTTGGTCAATAATCTAGCTGCAGAGGTTTGGATGACCTGTAATCTTTCAGTGGTTTTCTTGGGAAGACCAGCAAAATGTCAGTTAACAGTAGTCCAGCCGGTTAGATAATAAAATGAATGTTTCCTCAACATGTCACTAGTAAAGCAATACTATTCTAAACTGTTGTAGTGTCATTCAGTATTAGTGGTGTCTTAGTCAAAGGTGTTACTTATCAGTTGTCAGAGAAATTGAGAATACTACCCTTATTCTGTAGAAAACATTGAGTGTATTCTTGGTTGTCTACAACAGGGAACCCTAAAGTGGAACTTTAGGTTTACGTAAATATGCCTGTGGCAGAGTAGTTGACAGAGTAGTTGATGACTTTTTGAGAGACCCCTCATAAAGTGTTATCTGGCCAGTGTGGTCAGCTAAGCCTAACCCCTAACCCTGTAGATCTTGGAGGTTTTTATCACTTCTCTCAGAAGATAACTCCAATCATAGAACTTAATTTGAGAACTGCCTGTTTCAAGTAAACCATCGACTATTGAGAATTGTTTGTGTTTGTGACTGTATAAATGGCTACGCAAGCATTAAAACTTCAGGCAACTTTGAAACCACGACTCAGTGTTGTCTCCTTGCCGGCAAGCATGGAAACTTCCTTAGATTCAACGACTCTGTGTCATTCTTTTTTAAATACAACCTCAAATCAGTGTGACCACAAAGTGTGAGACCATGAGAGGCTTGTCATCAGCAGGGCATTACCAAACAGTGCAAGGACACATATTTTCCAAACAGAATTCAATATTTATTACGGGTACAGGGGAGAATCAACAAAACAAGGTGTTGAACTGAAATCTTGTCCCTCGGCTCTGGGAAGGAAACTAAAAAGTATTTGGTTCCAAACAATGTTCCAAACAAAAGTCTTCCTTTCCTCAGGGTAACTAGTGGTGTCACTCACACCTCTTCCCAGCATGGTTGGCCGATGAGTGTTTCTCCTCCAAGTTTCTCCCGGTAAGTGCTCCTCCAGGTTCGAGGTAAGTATTCCTCCAGGTGCGTAATCTTCTCCAGGTACGAAAAAGCTCCCAAAACTCCACCAACACCTCCAGCAGGCAGGCGCCCTGCTGACCAGGGACACCCCCCCCCAAACTGTGCACCCACACACAGGCAGACTGAGCCTCTTTTTAATGCCTCCAGTTACTCAGGCAGTCATCAGCCTTTCCTACACCTGTGTTGAAGAGGCTGTAGAGAGGTGTGCCTTTGTCCAACACTACCACCAGTTGGGGTCATATCCGACCAAGGGTGGAGCCATCTCCTTGAGATGTAGTGCCCCTCCAGGACACAGCCTCTCATGACATCACAAAAGGTATGTATATATAGCGTCTCTGCAGTGCTTTTGAAAAATCATTTGTAAAGGATAAGGGACATGGAGTAATCTGGATTAGATTATATCTGGGTCACCACTCTTTCAAGAGCCTCCTGGTCTAATTCATTAAACCACTCACTGATATCTCTGCTCCACGAGTCATGCCTACTTCTCTGGCCTCAGGACACACTTACCACTCTGGATTAAACTGATTCAGTGTTATGCACCGAGACCTCTCACTAGGGAAACAGACACTGAGGTTACCCTGCATATGTAAATTTTAATGTAAAATTAAATAAACACCTTCATATGTTCTTGAGTGCGGTAAGGGCTCTATCACACACTACAGTCCAGCTTGATTGGTTTCATGACTGTTTCAAATATCAGATTTTATACACCAAGTGTGAAAATGTGAAAAGTCTATTTTAATTTGATTAAGCAAGTGGCTGCTGTCCCAACCCACTCTCATTAATGAGATCGCTCTTTGGGTGAGATAATCTCTGGGTTTATTTTATTACTAAAGCCACCAGAATAATGCATGTGAACTCTGGCCATATTATGGTTTGATATAGTATTTGGATGCTTCAGTGGCTTCATAAAGTAGTTATGCACCTACTCTTGTAAACATTATTGTCATTTTGTCCTTTAATCATACCCACCCCATAACACCCATTTTGAAATTTTGAAATCACAAAAATCTAAAACTTGCGTATCAGTCTCATTTGACATCCAATAAAAATTATTTGTATAGCCCTTTTCAAGCAATGTCAGAGGGCTTCACATACGCCCATAGAACTGCCGCTCTACTAAGCTAGTTTGCTTACGACAAATTTAATTGACTGGACATAGTTTAGAAAGGCACATGTCTGTGTATGTCGCACAATTCACACTGCCTGTTGCTCCTGTAGACCTCAGCAAGGGGTACTATAGTTCAGGACAGGAGACAAAACAATTGTAAAGCTTTGAGTGTTCCCAGGAGCACAGTGGCTTCAATAATTATGAAATGGAATGTTTTGAATAACCAGGATTCCTTACTGGTGTGGCTGTGCAAGAAGAACCTTGACCAAAAACCCACACCCAAAAACAGGTTTTGGGTGTGGGTTTAGGATTCAGATTGGTTAGCATCTTTGGTGATCATTCAGATTTCATTCATTAAAAAATATGATCATGAACTACATGAGCCAAATACCAGCAACAGTTACAATTTAATTGTTTGACTTGTTTCTGAAGCCCTACATGATATAAGTATGTTAGTACAGAATACATGATATATACATGTTTTTAACTAGATTTGCGGTATACTTATTTATTTGTCAATGTCAATCCTATACTGAGAGAGTGACAATATTTAGATATAACACAGTGTGTGTAAGAGAGTATACCAGAAAGAAAACACATTTGATATGTCATATTACACAACATGTTGATTTCTGTGAATGTTACATGTTATGCTTAATACCCATTCAACTTGAAAGTTCTTGAAAGTTTTGCTCCCTCTGGTGGTAGAAGAAGAAATGGCATGTCCCAAGTAGATTTTCAATGTACTGGAAGCACTCAACCTTTTGTTGTGGTACTTAAAATAGCTTATTACCTGCCAGGAAGAAACTTCTTAATAGGATTCCTCCGTAATTTTTCTTCGCTATTACTCCTACAACTTTTGTCCAATCTTCCCCAGGATTGGCAGTTATCATCGTCAGATGATCAACCCTTACAAAAGTTATCAATAGGATTTTTTATGTTCACAATCCTTTGTCCGTTACAGCACAGGGGGCACTACAGTCTTGGATGTATTCACACCAGACATGCAGATTGCATTTTGAATTACATATCAATTTAATCAATTGTTCTAGGAGGAATCCACCATCGCTGCTTGCAGTTATATTTGTTGTTAGTATTATTAAGATTCCCCTGCCAGGATGAACATGTTAGACCCCATGAAAGCCAAATATGCATTTCAATGAGAGCCATGTGAAATTGTTGGCACCCTGACATTTTTCCAGAAAAATAAGTATATCTCAAAGAACAGTATTGCAATTACACGTTTTGATATACACGTGTTTATTTCCTTTGTGTGTACTGTAACAACACACAAAAGAATAAGAAAAAAAGCCAATTTGACATAATTTCACATAAAACGATGAGAACCGAATTGTTGGCACTCTTTAAAAATGTGGATACATAATTGGTTTCAAGCATGTGATGCTCGTTTAAACCCAACTGGGACAAGTAGTGTGGGCAATATAAAAATCACACCTGAAAGCAGATACAAATTATATAATTTGGCTCAGTCTTTGAATTGTGTGTCTGTGTGCCACACTAAGCATGGAGAGAGAAAGAGGTGAAGAGAACTGTCTGTGTACTTGATAACCAAAATTGTGGAAACATATCAACCTCAATCTCAAGGTTGCAAGTCTTTTGAAAAAAGACCCCCAGAGAACTAGATGTTCCTTTGTCCACAGTGCCCACCATGAACAAAAATTTTGCAAGGCATGGCAAAGTAGCTTTTCTCCCTGGAAATGGATTTAGAGGAAAATTTATGAAAGCTTGCAACACAGGATAGTCTGGATGGTGGATAAGCAACTCCAATCAACTTCCAGAGAAATTTGAGTTGTCCAGCAGGCTCAAGGTGCATCAGTGTAAGAGAACTACCCATCAACATTTGAATTAAATTAAGCGGTGTAGCAGGAGACCCAAGGGGATCCCACTGCTGACACACAAACACAAAAAAGTAAGACTACAGTTTACCAAAATCTACAGGTGAGACCAAGACAGAGCTTTTTGGTAAAGCATATCATTCTACTGGATACCGAAAATTGAATGAAGCCTACCAAGAAAAGAACCCAGTCCCTAAAGTCAAATTAGGTGCACTGGCTTCCTTGACTGTGTGCAAAGCATCATATTTTGTATATTCAAGTGCGTGCAAACAAAGATTATGTTAAGAGTGCCAACAATTTTGGCTGGCCCATTTTTTGTGTGTGAATATATGTAAAATTAGCTTTTTTCTAAAAAAATTTGGTGTTGTTCCAGTACACACAAAGTAAATAAACATGTATATAGCAAAACATGTGTAATTGAAATACCTTCTTCTTGTGAGAAATATATCAAGGTTGCCAAGAACTTTTGCCATGACTGTATTTGATACCTTTCATACCTCCTCCTTCCTTCCCCCTCTCCCTACATTCCTACACCATCCCTCCCCCCTTTCCACTTTTCCCTTCTCTTCCCCTCTCTATTAGGCCTGCTCAACACCCCACTTCTCTATGCTACAAGAAATATAAACTTTATATGAACAAGGCAGGATAGTTTTTGGTCTAAAATTCAATGTCACATCATTTTAGTCTAAACTAGGGGTGGCTCAATTTACATACTTTCTCAAATGACACCTTCCTCCTCTCCCTATAGATTTGGCATAAGGTATTCCATATAATTTGTTAGAAGGGACATCTTAATATGGCCAAATCTGTCTCTCTTTAAAAATAATTTTGACATTCTTTACTAGAGAGATAGTTTCATCTAACCGCCCTTTGTGGCGGCTAGACTTTTGGGCTTGGAAATAGGTTCAGGAGCTGTGTTTGGATACTGCTTGTTTCATATATTAACTTATGAGACACATCCCTCTGGTATATTGGGGGGGGGGGGGGTGTTTTTTGGACCACTCTGGGGAGTCTAGTCTTGCTTGCTCCGCCTAATGGCAGGGTGATGCCCCCTGACGGTGGATGAATGTTCAACTGAAGTTATCTCCATAACCATTGTTCCCAACGGTACATCTGTACTGGAACCTAATACTGAGGTTGAAGAGGCAAGACCCATTACACAACATGTGTATCATGCTAACCTTATTAACATTGTACTGACTGATGACCTAGATTACCTGGTGGTAAACTTGGTGACCCTTGCCACCAGTCACATCTGCTTCCTCCAATAGTTGAATCATTCAAAAACAACAATGGATGACTATCAAGTTAACATAACTAGCACATATTACCATTAATTAACAGTTTGTAACGATCAGCAATACATCAGAAAAAAAGAAAAACGTTTTGAATCGTGTTGCCATCTGACACACTGTGAATCGCAAATGGTATCCAGAATGAGACCAGCATTGTTGCTATCTGCCTCTGAGCTGACGCTTGACAGCAGAGTTGGGAAAATACAGAATGGATACAGAATGCAGCCGCTCATCTGGTTTTCAACCTACCCAGATGCTGTCATGTCACCCCACTCCTCATCGCCCTCCACTGGCTTCCCGTCATGGCCTGCATCAGATTCAAGACCCTGGTGCTGACCTTCCAGGCTGTAAACGGGACTGCCCCGACCTATATCAACTCTCTCCTCCAGCCCTATACCCCCACCCGTCACCTACGGTCATCTGCTGACAACCGTAGTGGTACCCCCCACTCAAGAGTGCCCGAGCGCAACACAAACTCTTCCACTGCCTGGCTCCCCAATGGTGGAATCAACTCCCCACCTCCATCAGAAGCATAGACTTCTCACCTTCAAACGAAGGCTTAAAACTCAATTATTTAGAGAATTTAATGGCATTTAGGAATAGTATGGCACTTCACATAATCTAATGTTCTTTAGAACTATTTGTTGGTCCCCATATGGTGACTTGCCAGTGTTGTCTGTTGTATCTCTTGCTTTATGTTCACAATCGTTGTGTTATGCATTTATAGTTCTTCCATTGGCACTTATTGGTTCTCATGCTGTATGATTCACGATCTAAAAAACCCACTGTGTTCGGGGTCTATCATGTTGCTATGCTCAATGACTGATGCTCTTTGTAAAAGCTCTCTCTTGTAAGTCGCTTTGGAGAAAAAGTGTCTGCTAAATGAATAAATGTAAATGTAATGTAAATGTAAATAAGTGGGATATGCGCAGTGCGAACATTGCAGAGACTTTGCCCTGTCTCAGTCCCATATACAAAACCTTGCTGCCAAACAAACTCCAAGCAGCAGCTTGTGATTGGCAGTGTACGCAGCACTTCAATACATGATGGATTTCCACAAAATACAAATGCTTGTCCAGAATTGTTTCTCTGAGCCTGCAGCCAGATTGTTTTCTTTTTACAGGACCGAACGATCTTGTAATTGTAAGTTTAAACCACAAGATGTCGTTCTTGTCTATGTCTGCAACTCAAAAACAACAGTGCCAAGGAATATTCCTGTCATGCAAAGTAAATGCGAATATTAAAATAGACTGGGACAAACATCCCACATATAAAATATTATCCTTGGTATAGCATTATGTGGTATTCATATTGTGTATCTGTTTGTTTGACTTATTTGAATTGTATGAAGAACAGTAAGGGGTTTGTGGCAGCTAACCAATGCCAGGGGAGTTTAAATGTATGGAGGATTTACGCGATTGTAGAGATCCATTTAGGGTCTACCTATCAGAGAGATATTCACATAAAATATGTATCAACACGAAAAGTACCAAAGTTCATATGTATAACCCCTATGAGCAAAATAGATAAAATTAATGAATTGCACTTAGTATGACTTTATTAACATTTTCACAGCAGTATTTTCCCCATATTCTATGTAGCCCCAAGGCTACGTTAACATTTAGCAGATGCTCTTATCCAGAGTGACTAACAGCAAGTCCATGGACATTTCCCCAGAGGCAAGTAGGGTGAAGTGCCTTGCCCAAGGACACAATGTCATGTTGGCATAGGTCAGGGTTCGAACTGGGAAAGTGCCACATTCCGATCGTACAATATGTTTAATTTCATCCATTCCATCCTTGACTCTAAAACATCTCACTGTTTATTTCGAATATATACTGAATCCTTCATTAAGTCAGTTTCAAAACAAAATACTTGTTGACTGGTGATTGGAAAAGACAGGCATATATTGCATTTTAAGTTTAAAGCATTCTCACAGTGAAGTTAAGAGGCAGTTACTGCATGACTAGGAGGGATCTCCCATAGTGCGCCAGCTGCGTGATGATGCGGGTTCTCATTGGCCGAGACCCAGGCGTTTTTAAATCAGCATTAATGACACACTGTCGAAGAATCAGCAAAGGGGCGAGCTGGTGATGCTTCACAGCTCTTGATAAAAAAAGACAATATACTCAATTTGGTACAAACCTGCGAGTTAATGTATTCCAATGATGACAATCAAACAACTTTTCAACCCATGAACTGCTACTGGTGATTGGAAAGATGAACACTGGACACGGAGATCTACGGTACCCGAAGTGTAATAAACTAGCAAAACCATTCAAAAGAAACTTGAGGAGGATAAATAGCAGCTGAAGTTTTTTTTTTTTCTTTTTTTTGTGCTGATTTCACCACGTCTCATCTCCACAGTACGAAACAACACAGGACGAATGAAGGATGACACAGTAGCCTTTCACCGCACAAATTCACAGCGATATATTAGTAGGCAGATATATATATATAAGGGGGACAGATATATATATATATATAAGGGGGACAGCACATGCAGTTTTACTAGGATAACTAGTTTATACAAAATACGAACCATGGATTCGGAAGAGGGATCCTACGGGCTGGTGAAGTCAGCAGCTGTCAAACTGTCTGAGATGGGCGAAAAAACTAAACATTTGGGGACGGCAATGAAGGATCCTCATCAACAAAGACGGATTATTTTAGTGATAGTCTGCGTGGCTTTACTTTTAGACAACATGCTCTATATGGTCATAGTGCCGATTATTCCAGATTACCTCGCTGATCTCGAGATTGAACAAGCAGAACACGTGAATGTAGTTACCAATCTCAACTCCTCAATGAACAGTACAAACCAAGCAAAAACCAATAAAGACAATCTGGACATCCAAATAGGAGTACTTTTTGCATCGAAGGCTATCCTGCAACTGTTAGTCAATCCATTGTCAGGAACTTTCATCGATCGCGTGGGATATGATATTCCGCTTTTAATTGGACTAACCATCATGTTTATCTCTACCTGTATATTCGCTTTCGCAGATAATTACGCAACCTTGTTTGTGGCCCGCAGTTTACAAGGGCTGGGCTCAGCTTTTGCGGACACCTCTGGAATTGCCATGATAGCCGATAAATACACCGAGGAGGCAGAACGAAGTAAAGCGCTCGGCATCGCGTTGGCGTTCATTTCTTTTGGAAGCCTGGTGGCGCCTCCGTTTGGGGGTATATTGTACGAGTTTGCGGGCAAACGCGTACCGTTTTTTGTACTCGCCTCCATTTGTCTGGCGGACGGCATCCTGCTTTTGACGGTGATAAAGCCGTTCACCAACAAGACTAGAGAGAACATGCCGGTTGGGACCCCCATATACAGACTCATGATTGATCCGCACATAGCTGTGGTGGCGGGTGCGCTGACAGTCTGTAACATCCCCCTGGCCTTCCTGGAGCCAACCATTGCCAACTGGATGGAAAGCACCATGCACTCCACCAAGTGGGAGATGGGATTAACATGGTTGCCAGCATTCTTTCCACATGTCCTAGGTGTATACATAACTGTTAAATTAGCTTCCAAGTATCCGAATTTGCAGTGGTTTTACGGTGCTGTAGGTATGGTTATTATCGGTGCCAGCTCCTGCACAATACCAGCATGCAAAACATTTGGTCAACTAATTGCGCCCCTATGCGGGATATGCTTTGGCATTGCACTCGTGGACACTGCTCTCTTACCCACTCTTGCTTTTCTGGTCGATGTGCGTCATGTGTCGGTGTATGGTAGTGTATATGCTATAGCTGATATATCATATTCTGTCGCATATGCTATGGGGCCCATAGTTGCCGGTCAGATAGTGCATAACCATGGGTTCGTACAACTGAACTTAGGTATGGGTCTCGTTAATGTTCTTTATGCGCCAGCCCTGTTGCTGCTCCGTAACGTATGCCAAATGAAACCGTCTTACTCAGAGAGAGATAACCTCCTGGAAGAGGAACCTCAGGGTCTTTACGACACCATCAAGATGGAGGAGCGGAGAGGTAAGAAGAAGGACTATAGATCTGCAGGAAACTGCCTGCCGGTCGACGAAAACGGCTTTGACCCCTTCCAATCACAAAGGTCACAAGTGAATGAGTCCTCCAGTCCAAAGTACAGTTAACATTTGAAAATGATACCACAAAGTGGCTACATTACGTCTAAACTTAAAAACTTAAGAGTGTAGTCGATTAACAAGCCTAGTTGTGCAATATAAACACCCATTCACTAAACACAAAAATGTCTGACCTGTTTTGCTCATTTAATTTGACTGTAAATTAACGTGTTGAACGTAAATGAACGTAATTTGAATTTTTGTGAGAGGGGAATCCACTGTTGAATTCGTGTGCACAATAAGCGAAGAATAGACGACTGTACAAAGGTTTATAGTTAGGCTACAGATTAAACTATGTTAATGAAGGTTAGATACGGGACCACCCACTGAAAAAGAAATGAGGGGGGAAATACGACGCTGAAGCCTATAAATCAAGACTTAGTTATTATTTTTTTCAGTTGAAATGCAGTGTTTCTATGAAGTGTACCATAACAAATGTGTAGTTTATATATGGGGATATCCACATGGTATATTATAGGTGTGGGACTCTGCAATGTGTGTTTGTGAAAACGGTTTCGTTCAAATGTGAAGTTTGTAAGGCTACTTGTTGGTAATGCGTTGATGAAATCTGTGAAATAATTGTCGTTTTAATATAATAATAAAAAATGAGTTGTGTTTGAATTGTCACATTTGTCAGAGTCAAATGATCTTAAGTGGTATTTTGGTTGCTGAGCGGTTAGGGAATTGGGCTGGTAATCAGAAGGAGGTTAGAATCCCGCCGTGCAAGGCACTTCACCCTAAATGACAACAACATTTAACCTTTTACGTTTAACCTCGTTTAACACAACGTTTAAGCCTATTTATTCGGTTGTTTAGGCAAATACATTCAGACAATTGTTATCCTGTGTATTTGCGTCACAGCAATTGTTTGTTTGCGCATGTGTGAAATATCAGATGAAAAGACCTAACAATATCAAGGCAATCTAAATTTGAAACTAAATTCTTACCCAAATTCTCTGTTGGTGCTAGCCCCAATTGAATGACAATATTATTTCAAACTGAGAAAACTTAACCCTTGTGCTCTCCACGTCCTGCAACTCCCACTGTCCCCTTTTCCTGGGGTCCTGTCTTGTCATGGGTCAAACCCTACCCACAGCCCTACCTTGAAACCCGAAATAAGGGTTAAAGGAAAAGCAGGCTAAAAGTAAAGAACAATTTCTCCAAGTAGACTAAGTCTGAAAGGGATGTTGACCAACAATCAGTTGACATCCATACCGAATGCCATTTCCATTGTCAGAAATCAGCAAGGGGAAAAATAACTTCCAAATATCGTGTGCATGAATGGATTGAATGGGATGAATTTCCTGCCTATATTGTAGCTACAAAGGACAACATGGGAACAGGCAAGATCATGCATGCAGGGTGAAATGCTTTGCCATTTCTGCTGCCACTGTGGATCATTGAGTCTTGATGGGTCATATTCAAAATCTTGAATATTCAACATTGTTGTTTCCACACACTCACACACAGGGCTCGACAATGTCTGCAATGATAACAGAAATAATGATCATATGTCAAGGCAAGTTACCTATGCTGCAGAATGAGTATCTTTCTATTAAATTAATCTAAATCCCCTCCAAAAAAACGTATGATATTTGTTCAGCAGTCTTAAAATGAGGATGCATTCACAAGGGTTTTTTGTTCGAGTGTCTCCATCCGCTACTGCCCTCCAACACGGCTAAGGACTCACAATGACATTAACACTCTGCCAAGCGACCAGTCAATCATGCAGCACTGCACAAGCTACTTTTTGCACCACTGTGTACATACTTACCACCCATTCATATACATTCACACTCATATTTTTATATTGCTATTTTATCATTTATGTGCATTTTTAGTTTGGTTTTATCTTTTATACTTTAGATTGTTTATAGTACTTGCCTACTTTTAAAATGTAAAATGTTTGCACCATCATGACACAGTAAATTCCATATTTCTTGTAAGTTAAAACTTAATTTGGTGAATAAAAACCAATTCTGGTTCTGATTTTGAAAGTGCAGCACGGCCTGCAACCTCCATGCATCTCAAAACTGCTTTCTTGATAAGAGTTGAATGAAAATATAAAGTTCGTACAAGTTAAAGAATCCCGAAACAAAGGTTACAATCGTTTGACAAGTTTTCTACGTAAAGAAACACGCAGCGCAGAACGCTTTCGAGATCATAGCAGCCTTCACGTGCACGATGTATACATGTGCCTATAATGAAAGGACCAAACATTGAACAATCACTTTTTGTTTCTGTCTAACCTGCTAACTGAAAGCTCATGTGTGTAAGTTTAACTCTAAGATTTTGCGCGTTGGAGAAAGGTAACATGGCCAAACATCATATTAAAATATATCCACACTACTAACAGTTTTGTCATCAGAATCATCAACGGCGAAAATTGATTTTATAGATATGCTTTGAAATCAAGCACATTCAAAGTAAACTAACATTTCTAACGAGACAAGACGTGTAGGCTATATCAAATAACCCATTAAAATCTATCGGCTACCAAAAACAGTTTCCAAGATGGGCAGGGGAAGCGAGGTCCCAAATCTCTTCCCACAAATGCATTAAGTGGGAGGAGTTTCTTGCCTCTAAGAGTAGGTAGAGATAAACACCTTCAGAATCTTTATTTGCGCGCTCTTTTTTCCAAGTCAAAGCTTTCCATGGGTGCGACGCTGAGATGTCCCGGAAAATTTGCAGGAATCTTTCTTTTCAGAGGAGTTTTGTCCTTGGGCATTTAGTTGAATTAGTTGACGCAATGGTTATATAAAGAGGCTCAACATAAAGTCAAGCTATTTTATTGGTGTCTTAACGAGGTGGATGTTCCTTTTTTATTCAGGCAAAGCTGAATCTGAGTCGTCTTCATATTACTTTATCGTGAACTGACTCATCTGGTGATAAAGCAATATGCCTATCCTGGAGGGAGAGACATCACAAAGCCTTGCAGAGAGCCATGTATGTACTTTTCAACATTTTCCACTCTTCAACTATTCAAGTAAAAATGATTACGTGTGCTTGGTCTGATGGTTGGTCTCAAAGTTATCGATTGATACGCTGAATATCCCAACAAGGATGTCGATCTGGATCATTGCAAATGAAAAGATAATGTAATGGTTTCATTTTAGAGCATCATCCATGAAGTTACCCTCCTGTTGTGTTCGTTTGTTGTCACTACTTTTACTTTGTCAAATGTGACCGCCTCATTATACAAATATCCAGATGACAGACTACTTACAAAGATCTTACAAGGACATGGTTATCATTTCAATGGACTCTGAACAGTTCCAAGCAGGATTTGATGTTTCCCTGCTCCAGCACACCTGATTCAAATGAAAGGTCATTATCCAGGCTTCCACATAGCTTGATAACAACCTTTTTATTAGAATCAGGTGTGCTGTACAATGCATATTTGGCAATATTCTGACACAACATCCTGTAATATAACTATGTATATCCTGCTAAATTCCTGTATATGAATTTATATATCCTGTATCCTGTACATCCTGACACAACACGGTATATTCTGCAAGACTTATATTTGTATAATGGTAATTGTATTTGTATAGTCTGTAATTGTACAGTCTGTACATAATAATGTATCCTTCCCCCCACCCCTCTCTCCCTCTATCCCTGTGTGCACTTTTCTAAATCAGTTAGGACTTTGGCGGAAAGTAACCCTGTCCATGGTGCTGAATCCAGTCTTTACTGTTTCACTGTGGCCAATTGACCGCAATGGACAAATCTGCAACGCAATTAGACAAAGACAGAATCACACCACGTCCCTGTCTAAGATGAGAAATACAAAAGGAACTTAAAACGTTCTACTAAATACTCCCATCTGCTATCACAGAATGATCACAGATTCATTGCCACTTAAGGTAATATAGGAACATTCTCACGTAATGCCTGAATGCATTAAACTGGGTGCTCCTGGCCACTTTGGAACAAAAGAGAAACGTTTTCATGTCCCAAAGGGCTTAATTAAATTCATGTGAGAAATGTTTGAAATAGATTATAATGAATTATTAAATCTGGTTAGAATAAAAAGAGCATTAGAGACCTTTAAGAGTCAAGTGAGATTCTTGCCTAATGAGTACTCGCCTGAGGATGAGAAAGTCTGTGGGGATGTATATGTTTGAAGGCATGTTTGTCTTTTTGTAACACAGGAGAAGTTGTTGCTATGAATGTAACCATATACCCTATGTCACAGGAACTTCCCAAGGTGCCGGTTCCACCTTTGAGTCAAACACTGGACAAGTATTTAAAGTGCGTTCAACACCTTGTTGATGAGAAACAGTTTCAGAAGACAAAATCCATAGTGGAGAAGTTTAGGGCTCCTGGAGGCACCGGAGAACTACTCCAGAATAAACTTTTGGAGAGGAGAGTCAAGACTGAAAACTGGGTAAATTCAAGATTCAGTCCAGCAACTGTGATTGTAAAAGAGTGTCTTACATTTAAAAATTTTCATTTAGCAGATGCATTTATCCAAAGTGACTTTCAAGAGAAAGCTGGTGTCTTGAGTGTCTTGTAGGAACCCTTTTTTAACCCTTTTTCGCCCATCCAGTTTATGGCCCATTCAGAGAAAAACACAATCAGAATTTAAAGAAGAACTAAAGCTGTAGCCATATATTTTCCATTTCATGCCTGAATGACCTATCACAAAGCACTTTAAGGTGGCACTGTAAGGTATGGGTCAGCTCTGAATTATTCCTGTACTCTGAAATCTGTCACAAGCCCACCCTCACGCCTGTTCTCAACTACTTCTCTGTGAATCAGTTAATGCTACGCACAGCATTGTCAGTATAGCTACAGTGCATGTATAAGTAACGTTTAAAAATAGCATTGTGAGTTGATTAGATTGTTTAAATCTTTTTATTCAGATACATTTTTTCTTCCCTATTCGTGTCTCAGGTTTCAGACTACTGGCTTGAGGATATGTATTTGAAAAACAGATTACCTCTTCCAGTGAACTCCAGTCCTGTCATAGTCTTCCCAAAACAAACATTTAGAGATATCAAAGACTCCTTAAGGTATGTACTTATTTATAGCAGATAGTACGAAAGAGATTAGGTAAATGCTCTGTAGTTGCTGAACGTTTCACACTCGGTCCAGTGTAACTAATTCAGATTTGCAGACAAGGTTGTGGCAACATTAGCCTACAGCATAATCTATTATCTTTTAACCTCTTTATTAAATGACTAAATAAACACTCCAGCCTTTGTCAGCCTCAGCATACATGAACTGTTCCAGAGCAGCTAGGGGCAGCTGGAAACACACTGACAAAGCTTCATGTTAGATCAGGAGTGACAGGACCATATTCTCCATGATGCCAGTGCTTTCCTCCATTCAGGGTTCTGGTCTAGCCCCCTGGCCTTTTATCCATTGATCTGGATATGGTATCAAGGGATGAACATAAAGCAACAACTAGACAAATGACATAAAGCACCAGACCTGTCAATGGCTCTGTACTTCTATCTCCACACACTGCCAACTCTCACTTTATCTCTCACAAGCACATATTAATCTACCACAGATTTGATTACATGTCCTCCATTAAAAGATGAGAGGTTTGTCATGGTGCCTGTCCATTTCCAGGATCACCATTACTGGATAAACATGTACCGTAAGTTGTTACAGTCATACATAGTAAATGAGAAATATGGATGGATAAAATAAACAGGAACTTGTATGAAGAAAAATATATGTTTGACACAAGAACCATCAGATTGATTATAACTTTAAAGCACTGTATGATATATCCATTCGATTTATGGTACAAGTAGATACAAATCTGTATACAAGATAAGGTGGCTAAATATTTGAAGAATGTTACTAAATCGTTGTGACAGATACAGTATCATCTCATTGTATTGGAACTTTTTTTCTCCCAATATAAAAAATGCCCATCAGAATGTTTTTTTTTGTGGTCTTAGATTTTCTGCTTGTCTCATCACAGGAGTACTAGAATACAAGGCTCTCATTGATGCGTAAGTTTCTTAGCCTACAAAAACCCTAGGATTTCATTATTTACTGTTGACACAGACACAGCCTATAAAACACTTAACTGTATAATTTCAGAGCATAAATCCCCCTTGTTTCTTTGGCTGGCAGACGGGCACTACCAGTGGACTATGCCCGTGGGAAGCTAGCAGGGATACCTCTGTGTATGGAGCAGCACTACCGTCTCTTCACGTCGTACCGTCTGCCTGGCCTCAACAAAGACACCCTGGTTGTCCAGAAGAACCCAACCTTTTGTGGGCTGGAGCACATCATTGTGACCTACAAGAACCAGGTCAGGACACACATTTTTAGCAGAAATCAAAAGGGATGCTCATACACATTGTTTTTTGATCAACAGAGGTATCACACATTAGATTACATAAGATTCAACTTTATTGTCATTACACAGGTACAAGTACAGGTTAACAAAATACAGTTAGCATCCAATCAGAAGTGCAAAACAGTTATTACAACAGAATATAATTGTAATTGTATATACACAGTATGTACAGTATAAGCAGAATATACAGGGTATGAACAGACTAAAGTGCGAGTAGCGAGTGGAGTTTTTTTTCTTTCTTTTGTGTTAGAAATGTAGAAGCATTTGTTGTTAGGCTTTGGCTTCTCCATGGCTCCATGTCAAATCAGAAAACTGACTTCAGGCTGATCAGTTAATGTTTCAAATTAATTAATGTTCAAATTTGTCTTAAAGGGTAATGCAGAAGGAGAGGCTGAGACAGAAAAGGGAAGCACTTCAAGTCAGAGAGAATATAACACCACGTGCAGTGGATAACTTAAATGTTTTCTCTGCAGTTTTTTAAGCTGGATGTTGTGGCAAACAACAAACAACTCAATGAATTTGACATCTTATCTCAACTGGAGAAAATTGTGAAAATGGCAGTGAACGACAAGAATCAGCTTCCTCCATTTGGCCTGCTGACCACGGACGGGAGAACTGAATGGGCTCAGGCGAGAGATGTGCTCTTAAAAGGTATCTGGTCACTCATAGCCATATTGCAATCCTATCTGAACATCTGAAGTACAATCCTAGTCAAGAACTGACTTTAAATCTAATATTACCACTAGATCCCATCAACAAAGAGTCCCTAGGAGTGATTGAGAGCTGCCTGTGTGTGCTATGCTTGGATGATGCCAGTGGGATGGAGCCCAGTGATACCAACAGAGGCTTGCTGATGCTCCATGGTGGGGGGGCCCAGAAGAATGGAGCAAACCGCTGGTATGACAAGCCAATACAGGTACAACCCTGGAACTAAATGGTAGGGTGGAGAAAGTGTTTCCTTATTCTATGCATACTTGTATGCAATCTCACATGACAGTTAATTATTTAGCAATAACTTAACCCTGTTCTTTCCTAGTTTGTCGTAGCTCTGGATGGACTATGTGGATTATTGTGTGAACACTCTCCTTTTGAAGGGGCTGTCCCTGTGCAATGCAGTGAATTTCTGATTAAATTTATGTAAGTATTTGTTGTTGTTTATACATCAGCCGAGTAATGCAGAGTATTTGGAAAATGCCCTCAACATCATGATTATGACCTTTCTAGATCAGTAAGTTCCTCTAAGCTATTGAGGGCTGGCAGTGTCACAGAGCAGCAATGTACTCCCAGGAGGCTTCTTTGGAAATGCACCCCTTACCTCCAAGGACTCTTGGCTGCCTCCGCAGATAGACTCCAGAGGTATGATGACAAACACATACACACACTATTTACATTATCAATAATATGAAACAGTACTCCTTAACCAAAATTACTTTAAC
Organism: Neosalanx taihuensis; assembly: GCA_030340665.1. Lineage (NCBI taxonomy): Eukaryota > Metazoa > Chordata > Actinopteri > Osmeriformes > Salangidae > Neosalanx > Neosalanx taihuensis. The sequence goes on along the minus strand of CM059303.1, from coordinate 9,450,166 downwards.
TGAGACTATATTTTTGGTACACCAGTCTGGTTCAGAATCTTGAATTAGATGTCTATAAGTTCAAGGCTTATGGAAAAGACTTCATTAAGAAACAGAAGATGAGTCCAGATGCATTAATACAAGTTGCCCTGCAACTTGCATTTTACAGGTACGTAATATTTATATGGTATTAGGCAGGAAATAATGCGATAAGTAAATTAAAATGTCTTTTTTTCTGTGTCTTTCATGAAAAGGGAATAGAACAGCAACCAAATGTCAAATGTTTTGTGCTCAGATGCAATGGGAAACTTGTGTTCAGTTACGAAAGTGCATCTACTCGACGCTTCAGAGAGGGGAGGGTAGACAACATTCGCTCCGCTACCCTAGAGGCTTTGGTCTTTGTGAAAGCTATGACAGATGAGAAGGATTCCCTCTCTGTGAGTAATTTTTCTTACATAGGTCCCAAACACAGATCTCCCATATTGCAGTTAATCATGAACTAAATCAAACCAGTGTCTGCAGTTGCAGCCCCACCCCCTTACCTTACTCCCCCCATGTCTAAAAACTGTTTAGTTTAGTTAGTGTATATATCTGCTGATTTAAATTGCCAAATACCACAGCATCTTCTAAATTATTGTGGATGATTCCCAATATCATTTTAATCCTTATTTGTACCCACTATGTAGGATTCAGAAAAAATTCAAAGGTTTTGGGATGCAATCAGTGCCCAGACAAATTACACTATTGCAGTAAGTAATTCCCTTTTGGATTAATATAGTGCCTAGCTACCTACATCCTGTGTATATATTGAAGTGACATAACCTTTTTCTTCTTTTACTACATTTTTCTGTGGTTTCAGGCTATTACAGGGTTAGCAATAGACAATCATCTCCTTGGACTTCATGAGATTGCAAAGGAACTGAAGATGGAGGGACCTGATATTTTCTTGGATGAGACCTACTTAGCCAGTAACCAGTTTGTTCTTTCTACTAGTCAGGTGAGAACTTTATCTGTCTGATGATGGCAGGACTCTCTGTCTGTGTTCAAATTACATTTACATTTATTCATTTAGCAGACGCTTTTATCCAAAGCGACTTACAAGAGAGAGCTTTAGAATGGTTTAGTTTCTAACAAGAATCGGGAACTGTACAAAGAAAGATCATCACTTTTTAGTCCACAGTGGCAGTCCTCATTTCAGGCACACTTATGTTCAATGCATCAGACGGAAATTAAACCCACACCAGGAATCAGCCCTGCACATGGTAGGCAAGAATCCTACCACTGAACCACCGGGCTGCCCAAAGTCTTGACTCGATTAACATTGTTTGCATAAGCAAAACTGAGCTGCTCTGAGCTAGCTCTGGCGGGTCTAAACAATATGGATATAGCGAACCAGAAACCGGTATCGTACAGAAACAATATTAACCTACCTATGTCAGTGCAATACATAACATTTTACTGATGATACACTGGCTAGCTAACTAAGAAAAAATCATATTGACTATAAAAACTATGAAGTGGAGGATTTATTTCAGTAGTTATCAGTGCCAAAATGAAATATAAAAATGTGTGTTACATAAATACATAATTTTATGTAACAATTTCATAGAACTAGATTTTCACCGCAGGATTTTACTATTACCGGTACATTTATTCATTTAGCAGACGCTTTTATCCAAAGCGACTTCCAAGAGAGTGCTTTACAAAAGAGCATTAGTCACTGAACATAAAAACATTATTGTCTCCAAACATAATGGGTTTATAGATTATGAAACATACATCGTGAGAAACCAATAAGTGTTAAGGGAAAAGTCATAAGAGCATTCAGCCGAACAAGTTTACACATCTAAGGTAAGCATCTCCAACAGGCAATAGTGTAACTGTAAGAAGTGAACAACAAAGCAACAACAACAACAGTGCACCAGACTGCGAGTACCAAAAACCTATACAGGATTAGGACCATCGAAAAGACAACAGTTCCCCTAGTAGGAATCCTTCTGACCCTGGGGGAGAGGCTATTATTAGATCCAGCTGTTATTGCTAAGTGCCATTGAACTCTAAGAACAAGTGAGTCTTGAGACTTTCACGGAAAGGTAAGGAGCCAGTCAGTGTTTCTGATGGAGGTGGGGAGTTGATTCCACCATTTGAGAGCCAAACAGGGGAAGAGTTTGTGTTTGGACCTGGTGCTCTTGAGGGGTGGGACCACTAGATGGTTGTTAGAGGAGGACTGTTGGACACCAGTGGAGAGCTGGCGAGGACATTATATTTTTCTACCCCAGGACAGCTGGTAGGATCTTCCCATCAGGTAGGGAGATCCATTCAAGTGCAATGCCAGTGATGCCCGTCTCAGAGAGTGTGGCGAGCAGTATCTGATGATTAACTGTATCAAATTCTGCAGAGAGGTCTAGCAGAATGACAACTGATTACCTTGTGGCAGACTGGAGGGCAATTTCAACTCACAGCAATGTATTTAATTAATGGATGAAGGTCCTTGAAATAATTTGTAGTGTGCTGGCTTAATGACAGAATGCTACACATAAAACACACATACCATCCTCCCCAGGTCCCCACTACAGAGGAGATGTTTGTCTGCTATGGTCCTGTGGTTCCCAATGGTTATGGAGTCAGCTACAACCCCCAGCCAGACCACATAATCTTCTGTGTGTCTAGTTTCAAAGAGTGCAAGGAGACCTGCTCGACCATGTTTGTCAAGGCTCTAAAGGAGGGGCTGCTGGAGATAAGAGAACTGTGGAATAGAAGCAACGCTGGCCCAAAACCCCCTGGCCATGAGTTCGACCAGCCCCAGAATCCAGGAAATGTAAAGCCACAGTGAAGGAAACAGAGTACTGCCCTCCTTCACACTCCATGTCAAGACACTCATGGTAATAGTGCCATGTATGTATTAGCTGTTCATGCAATTTCATGTTGTCTTCAGGATAGTCAACAACAAAAAACAACGCCTTATTAATTGTATGAATTGATCTATGTAGCTATGTAAAACAGTGACCCGGTTAAATAACGGGTTTTATGTAGATGTGGATAGTGTGTTCTCTCATTATTAGACTTCTCAGAATTCTGTGCTGAGGAAGGAGCACATCTTTCATTGTCAGTTAAGAATATATTTTTGTTGAATAATGTGGTGGTGTGTAGTTGTGTTGAGATGATATTTAGCTCATGTCATGCAGTAGTGGCCAGTTATATTATATTGAATGTGGTAGGGGAGTTTGTCATTTGATTGGTTGTAGATCATTTGATTGATTTGATTGAATGCACTCGGTTAGCCTAAATCCTTTTTATTGTTCATAAATTTATGTCTTAACTCCATTGTATTGTACCCATGTAATGACTTTTTGTGCTATAGAAAATAATATTGTACTATTACGTCACAATAATACTTTATAATAAACAATGTATTCAACAATATATCTTTTTAGAGCTGAATTGAAAACCATACTAACGAGGCACCTTTACAAACAGCTGATCAGCAGGACATGGCAACAGGACTGAATGTACTTGTCAGTAATTGGACAACTGGACAGATTTACATCCGTCAGTTTGTGTGATGTACAGCCATCTTTTCTAACACACTTTGCTTTGATGAACTAGATTTCATAGCTTGAGATTCTCAAATGTGACTAGTGACTAGTAAACGGTGTGTCATGCTTCAGATATGACCCAATACATTCTTCAGATAGATGGATTAATAAAATTCCAATCTATTCTTTATAAAGTCACTGGAGAACTGGATTTTGGAAAAAGTATGTACATTCTAAAAATATTAAAATCAACAAGGACCTGAACTTAACTGAGAACAACAACTCTACACCAGTTTACATTCACCTGATTGGACAGGATCAAAGTGGAGCTGGAAGCCACTCATTGGGGTGCCTGTGTTGCCTCTGTTGAGTAGGTGACAGGTCTTGGCGCCAGGATCAATAGAGGAAGTATGCCCTGAAGACACATGTTGTGGGAACATTGGTGTTGATCAGTGTCTGCCACGCGGCACACAGGAACAGAAAATATCACCTGCTGTCTACTATCGACTGCAGGGATGTGAGCAGTCCCCTTCTTCATCTACTACACTGTAGTCAGTAGAATCAACAGAGTCTGTCGGTGTCTGTCAACTGTGCCTTAGGTTAGGGTTAGGGTTAGAGAATACAGTAGGGAAAGCAAGTATTTGATAAATTACAAATATTTTAGTAATTTTGCCCAATTACAAAGCATGTAGAAGTCTGTAATTGTTATTACAGGTACTCTTCAACTGTGAGTGACCGAATCTAAAACAAAAATCCAGAAAAATAATAATTACATTTAGCAGACACTTTTATCCAGAGTGACTTACAGCAAGTACTGTGACATTCCCCTGAGGCAGGTAGGGTTATTTCTGTTTTAGAGTCACAGTTGAAGAGTACTTATGATAACAATTATAGACTTCTACATGCTTTGTAGTGTATTAAATACTTGTTCTCCCTACTGTATAACTATGTATTTTACCAAATGACACAGAAGTGCTAGGAAGGATGGCATCTATTGTTAATTATCCCCCCCAAAATGCATTCAGTACCCTACAGTCGAAAAGTGTCACAGGGCTGGCAACAGTAACAGAATAGAAACTTGGGGTACACAATCACTGAGGATCCAGTTGTACCTAATCTTATGTTATCATGGGTATTTCACAAAAATTCTGTATCAACTTATCACTTGAATCTGTACTTACCCTGTATATTCTGATTATACTGTTCATACTATGTATATTCTGAGTATACCCATATTTATTATATTCTGTTGGATTAACTGTTTTGCACTTCTGGTTGGATGCTAACTGTATTTCGTTACCCTGTACCTGTGTAATGACAATAAAGTTGAATCTAATCTAATCTAATCACTTTGTTGTTGTAGTTATCAATATGATATAACAGTGTTTTACAAGTAAAATAGACTACCCAGAACAAGACATGTGTCCTGTCCAGTAATCAATTACAGTACCTCTACTTAAAATAAATCAAATGTAAAATGTATGTCCACTCTATTAATAATTCATCTCTGCAACTGAAATGTATGTCATGATGCAAACCTCAATTCAGTTTGAATTGAGCATGACATTTACCAAAGAAATGGATCTGGAAATCCAGTCTAGTTTATTTTTTTGTATGTTTAGAGCATTCAACCATGACATTTAAAAAGGAAAATTGGAGAAAAGACGACCGCATGTCACTAACCGACATTCTTACAATCTTTCAATTAAAGCAGACTTGCTGTCTGTTTCCTTCACAAAGGATTTTGATAATACCCCTTCTGGCATTTGTGACTGAGCTGTTCATAGAGAAGATGCTATCATGCCACATTTTTTACACACAGTCTTGGAGCCTAATTGGGTGTGGAAGTGAAGACCTATTAAGAACAAACTCGTTTAAGGCAATATGCCAAGAGCTGAGACGTGATTTACCCAAGAACCGCTTCCATTTAAAAGGCATAGGCAAAAGTACTTGTACTGGCATGGCAGGATCTTTCTCTCTGGAAAGCAGACATGTCAATTTGATAGATTATTAATTTCCTCAAACTGCCTTCCAGCCAAAAAAGCCAAATAATGAGGACACTTCTAGAACTTATCCTATTATATGATACCATTATAGACGCCCAAGAAACAAATCAAGTCAAATTGTTTTTGTATAGCTCTTTTTACAAGCCACAAAGATTCATAAATTATACCATCACCATCAGCTATAAATATTGAAAATTCAGCGCTGAAAAAAATACAGAACACTCTGGAGCTTAAACCAGGGGTTGTCATTGTTGTAGCTCACCCTGGTGCATGTTGGAATACAGCAGTCCTCACAGAAGCTGATGCTGATCATGTTACTAACCTGTTTGCCAATAACCTAATTAGTTAAAACATTTCCTCCCGATGAGTGTATTTAGCAACACATACTTCTTACAGCCTTTATTGGCACTGGCTCAACAGATCTGTTGCAGGCCACTATTATTAGTTACTCAACACAAAACAGCCTTGTAAAGCTTAGCTAACTCAGACTCCCATTTTGCACACTTCTTTAATTAACTCCTTTTCAAGTGGAAGAAAATAAGTGAGAATAAAGGTTATGCAGCACATCATACATTACTTTGCCGATGTTTAAAAAAGAAAGAGAGAACAGGCCTGCTGTTCACGATTAGATGAGAGCTGAAAATCAGAAGAGTAAGTGGACGTGCAAGGCCATCATCTTGAGATCTTTGGAGGGTGCTCAGCCATGCACAAAAGCATTGCAAGGGGACCGTTATTTAAATATCTTCCTACACATCAGATAACACTATTGCTAGGCTGCCTGTTCTTACACATGCAGCACAGACAGTTGTAGAACTATCAACTATTAATTTGTCCAAGGTGACAGCAGAGAGTGAGAGACATGCAAAAAGAAAGATAGAGTCTGTGCACTGTTGATGTTTTCTTTACAAATATAATGTTTGTAATGAAGGATCTCTGTTACTGTTTAAGGTATAGTTCTGGGTACAATCACCTTGGTATTGCCTGACAGGTGTAGAGAGGCACAACACTACTAATAGTCATACCCATTGATAAGAGGGTCAAGAACAAATCATGACCAGGTTCTTATTTGGGTAAGGCAGTGGTTCTCAAAACTTGTCCTCAGGACCCACAGTCATGCATGTTTTAGGTATTTCCCCCTGCCAACACACCTGATTCAAATAAATTGTCATTATCAGGCTTCTGCCGAGTTTCATAAGGACCCACTCATTTGCATCAGGTGTGTTGGAGCAGGGAAACATCTAAAACATAGAGGACAGTGGGCCCTGAGGACCGGAATTGAGAATCTTTGGGGTGAGGCATGTAAGCTTTGTCACTTAGGTCATGAAGTCATAGATTTTATTACAATTTGATTCACACCCATGCCTGTATTGCAAAACAAGACCCAAAAATTGAATAGTCAGGTAATAGACCGATCCATGAATTGTGGAAGAAGCCAGCAGGGTGCTGAGCAAAGACAAAGCCTGAGAGACTTATGAACTGCACATTTTACCCACATTAAAAAAAATAAAAAGCAAGAAAAAATATTCCAGCCCAGAAAAAGATTAGCATGATAAACTTACTTAAAACAACTTGAAATCAGTTGATGGGGTATGCTTAGAAAAATAATGAAAAAACAAGGCTCTTTTGTGGCGTCTACCCACATCAAGTTCCACCTCTCCGCCCCAAGCAGAGACCTGCTCTAGAGGGTTGGGGAATGGTATGTCACCCAAACAGTGACAGCTATATAATGAGCTCAGTGCCCGAAGGTCCACTCTCCCAACATTGCTCTGACAGGCAGTCAACCCATACAGTCTCCTCCTTTCACACGCACTCATTCTTCGCCTATGCCAACAAGCCAGCCCAAGTCCCTTGGCCTGCTATACTCACCACAGTCCACTATCACAAGTAAGTCTTTGTACCAGCTGAACATGCAATTTACGGATATACATGACATTTTTGCATATGATCATGTTGGGTAGCAGATCAGTGGTTCATCCTGGCAAGCTGCTTGATCTGCTAGCCCAAATTGTAATCACATTACACCACTTGAGACACTGAAACTTTCCATTTCCAATCTTGCACTCTTGACTTTTTCTTTCCAAAACCAGATGTGTAGGACTTAATCATGCCATGGGAAGTAGTCTTCCAATGCCAAAATGGCTCCTTTGAAATGTGCAGCACACATCTGCCTCTGGCAGCTTTGAATTTGGAGAAACACATCTGCTTGATTCCTGCTACAGTTTTATAAGGTTTATTGTGTAGATCACTACAGTATATGTGAACCAGTATTCTCCCTCCTACCTCAGCTCAAAAAAAATTAAAAAATTAATAAACGTATGTCGTTCTATTATGTTTTTCTGCAACAAGATAATGAGCTGTTCATATTGCTTTGAAATCTCTGCCAGGGATTTGGGGAAGTTTAGGAAGTTTTGATTGGTCTAGTGTGGACATAGAGCAGATGTTGTTATGTACCTTATGAAACAAGGAAGCTGCAAGTGTACAATTACAAGCCCACAAATTCAGGCCACAGACATACTTGGAACACTTATTTAATTAAATTAAAATTGGGGGGATTCTCTATCCACAAAGGTTAAAGCATTCCAGCTTGGTATACATTACAAATGCTGTGCCCACCAACTGATCTGTTACTTAATTTACTGTAATAGGTTTTATGAGAAATAATTTCTGAGGAACTGTGTTTATAATAAAAGTCAATAAACTGCTGATATATTTGATTTGCATACCTTCTCACGCAATATTTTGGATCTGTTTGGACTGTAGGTTGGTTTGAAAGCAAAGCTAACGGACTGAGTAGCTCTGAAGAAACTGCCTTTGGACAAAGCAACGTCTCAGCAGGAGAGCATAGCCATGGGAGACACCAATTACCATCACTCAGGATGGGCAGAGCCACTGCCGTGTATACACACAGGAGACAGGAAGCAGCTCTACATTTTGGTCACCCGGAGTTCAAACTAACTCAGCAAAACTCAGCGTGGGAAAGCAAATGTATTCATGATTCATGCACTGGCATAGAACATAAAAATATGTGCACTGTTAAATAGTATAATTATGCAGTAATAATATATCACAGTACAAGACAGTGGATGCTACACACATGTACCAATACACTAAAATGAGTGCAAACTCAAATATGGTGAATTTTCAACAGATCAAATTGTCCATGATAGATTATTCTTGTGCAATTAAAGTGAAGTAATCATTAACAAATATTATGTATGTTAGAGAGAATATTTTCTATTTATTCTTTGTTAAATGTCTTTTTGTTGAGGGTTTGATTTTTGTTATTGACTGGCATAAGCACATTTATGGCGACTTGAGATGTCCAGTTCTTTTCACAGCTTTCCACATTTAGTGTGTTAATGCTTTTAATATATTAAGACCATTCGTCACGAATACTGCAGAGGTGATCAGAAATACCATGCAAATGAGTTTGATATGAATTTGAATAGGCTGACCAGCTCATTAGATATTCGGCAACAGTGGATCTGACCTTCTGGAATGAAAGCAAGCCAAACAGAGACACTGGAGGATTGATTTGTTGGTTCAAAGGGAATAAGAAAATAAACATATATTTGTCTTATTATATTTTTGTCTCAATATAGGAAAACTACTGAGACTCCATTATATTCTTAAATAACTTTCAACATGACGTGTTTATCATGATGAAAATGTGTCCCAACAGCCCTGTATGTTGGGCTGGTGGAAGTTTCTTGTAAGGTTAAGTCTATATGCCGATAACAGCAAACACCCTCAAGGACCATGAAATGAACAACTTACATTACCTTGAAAACATTGAAGAGATGGTAATGTGAATGAAATAGATGAAATGCTGACCAAGACTGCAGGCTTTAACAGAGGACAATACAGTACATAATTGGTCACAAAAACAGAATCATGTTTGGTTGGCAGATGGTGATAGAAAGGTCACAGACAGGCATGGGGTCCTTAGTATGGAGAACAATCCAGTAAACTAACCCCATGGTCTCCTTGTGAAGGATCCCGCAGAAGGCCTTTTGAACACAGCAGGCTACAAAGAGCATGCACACACACACCCACACCCACACTGGTAGACAGCATCCAGCCAGACCAACTGCTCTGTCACTCATTCACACCTGGAGTGCATTAAACACAATGCACTGTGGGAACCACTTAATTGGAGATCAACAGAATTTTGCCACCTATTACAATAACAATACCAGATGCTGCATTTATTGAACAAACCTAACATCGTAGATGAGCTACAAAAAAAGATGCAGCATTTCTTTCTGGATTTTTGTTGAGATCCAATCTTATCCTATAGGGTTTCAGACTGTTGACAAGGCTGCTAAATCAGCAACTATAGATTAAAACACAGTCCTTTTCTGGAACTGTTTAATAAAGGTACCCCAGTCTAATCTATAAAGAGACTAAGCTTGTGATGTCTGGCAGGGAAAATTCACAGGATCCCTGGTGCTGTTCGTACATCCATTGAGCTCTAATGTACTCATCACTTGATGAGATGTCATGTACAGTTTATATAAAAGGTGTGACCTTATTAAAGCATAAGTGAAAGGGCAAAGCAATAGCTCTGAAGGCGATAAACGTCTGCAGAAGCCCAGGGAATCCCACTGTAGTGTTTGCAGGACTAGAAGTTGTCAAAAATTTTGACAGTATTTAGTTTTTCAATTTATATTTTATCAGAATTACATCTTATGATTCTTCCTGGCTCAAAATTAGGCTTAGGTGGTGGATCGTTTAACACCACTTCAATAAAAGCTTTAGTTAAGGAATGTCATTAATATCATAATGCAAACATTTAAAACCTATTACAATGCAAACCTATGTTGAAATGTGTGTTTTTTTAAGTTCAACTCCTTGAGATCCTTAACCCTTGTGCGCTTGGGCCAGAATGACCTGAAAAGTATGTTGAACGCACACACGCACACCCACAAGACATCTAAATTGTATGTGCTTGATTGAACTCAGACCAAACAAGACCTTTGCTGTCCAGCACTGAGTATTTATGTCAAAGGGGCAGGATCCTATGTCACATCATATTAGATTAGATTAGATTAGATTAGATTCAACTTTATTGTCATTACACAGGTACAAGTCCAGGGCAACGAAATACAGTTAGCATCCAACCAGAAGTGCAAAACAGTTATTAACAACAGAATATAATAATATGGATATACTCAGAATATACATATTATGAACAGTATAGACAGAATATACAGGGTATGTACAGGTTCAATCCGGGTATGTACAGATACAAATTAGACAAGCAGAAAGCAAGCAGAAATTACCGGGTAGCATGTATATACAGGTAGTGCAAATGATGCGATTGAGCAAAAAGAACTGATGTGCAAAGTGAACAAATGTGAACAAAATGTGCAGGTGGTGCAGTAACAGATGTGCAAAATGGACAGATAGTGCAAATAACAATTCACATATGCAAGTGGTGCAAATGTACAAACAGAATGTGCAAATATAGGAGGGGGGGGTTCTATGGGGGGGCGGGGGTTATATAGGGGGGCGGGGGTGTAGTGGAGTTCAGGAGTGACACAGTTCTGGGGAAGAAGCTGTTCCTCAGTCTGCTGGTTCTACACCGGAGACTCCTGAGGCGCCTGCCGGAGGGCAGGGGGGCAAACAGTTTATGGGCGGGGTGTGAGGAATCTTTTCGGATGCTGTGAGCTCTACGTAGACAGCGCTTCCTCTGGATGTCCTCAATGGTCGGAAGAATAGTCCCAGTGATGCGTTGGGCAGTTTTCACCACCCGCTGCAGTGCCTTGCGCTCAGCGACTGTGCAGTTCCCGTACCACACTGTAACACAGTTTGTTAGGATGCACTCGATCGCGCAGCGGTAGAAGTTCACCATGACAGCTGAGGACAGGTGGTGTTTCCTCAGTGTTCTCAAGAAAAAGAGACGCTGGTGAGCCTTCTTGATCAGGCCGGAGGTGTTTGTAATCCAGGACAGGTCATCCGAGATGTGGATCCCCAGGAACTTATAGCTGGAGACACGCTCAACGGCCATCCCGTTGATTTGAATGGGGTCGTGCGTGTCTCCCCTCTTCCTCCTGAAGTCCACGATAAGCTCCTTGGTCTTTGTGGCGTTGAGGAGCAGGTTATTGTCACCACACCACATGGCCAGGTGCTGCACTTCCTCTCTGTAGGCTGTCTCATCGTTGTTGGTGATGAGGCCGATCACCGTGGTGTCGTCAGCAAACTTGATGATGGAGTTAGATCCATACATTGGCTTGCAGTCGTGGGTGAAGAGGGAGTAGAGGAACGGGCTGAGCACGCATCCCTGTGGTACACCTGTGTTTAGTGTGATGGTGGTGGAGCAGGAGTGGGCTGACCTAACATGCTGTGGTCGGTTGGTCAGAAAGTCCATAATCCAGTGGCAGAGGGAGGTGTTGATGCCCAGCTCTCCAAGTTTGGTGATCAGCTTGGAGGGGATGACGGTGTTGAAAGCAGAGCTGAAGTCTACAAACAACATACGGGCATAAGTGTTATTATTGTCCAGGTGTGTCAGCACAGAGTGCAGCGCTGAGGAAACTGCATCATCTGTGCTCCTATTGCTGCGGTAGGCAAACTGGTGAGGGTCAAGTGTGGGTGGAAGGTTGGTCTTCAGGTGTGCCAGGACCAGTCGCTCGAAGCACTTCATGACGATGGGTGTCAGTGCCACAGGGCGATAGTCGTTCAGTCGTTGAGAATGACAACAGTCCTAATTAGCAGCAAACAACTAAGTAGGAAAAGTCAGGGAGGGAAATGCAAGGAGAATGGTAAAGATATAGAGCAGTGGTGCAAGTTTTGTCCTGGAGACTCCTGCATATTTTAAGTTTAGAAAAGAATCTTCAGATGAAAGAAGTCTGGGACAGCAAGTGTGCTTAACAAGCATGCTAAATAAACATAAAGACCTATCAGAATCACTCGCTATTATTTCATCATTTCATTACATCTTTCCTGTAATACCTCCTTTCTAATCTTACTCCCACAATAAAAGTATTATACTGTATGAAGGCCATATCAGAAAGATTTGGCTACAGCCTTAGCAGGTAAATAAAGACCATTGCTATTTGCCAGGGGCATGTCATTTTAAAGACAGTGGGGCCTCATCCACAAGACCGAGTGTTAGGTTGTATGGTAATCAACCTAGAGTAAGGACCATGGACAGTGAATATGAAGTGCAGAAAGCGCATTAGCATTTAGTGAACTTGCACATGAAGTTCAATCTTATTCCCAGTATACAAACCATTTTACGCTGCATTGTTTTATATTATAAATGTATTCAAAATAGTTACGCAAAAATGGTTGAAATAGTATTGACATTAACTAGGGCACTTGATGAAATAAATTACAGCGTAATGTCAACTGACATCAGTTGTAATGATCTCCAGAAGGTTTATGATGGATTCTTCTCAAGGTCGATAGACAATCAATTTTCACCTGGGAAATGAAGAGGAAAAAGTGAAAATGAAAGGTAAGCAAGCTGGCGTTCTCTCCAACCACTCATTCATTCCAGAAGCAAAAGGGCAGATGTGACAGTGCTGGGGAGTTCTTCACACTCCTTGTCAGAACTGTCAGCTCTTCCCATGATTTCTGAAGACAGGCTTGACAATATCCACGTCTTGATTTTGTTTGATGAATATCTAGTGAGAGAACGGACTCCTGAAATAATCTGGTTCATTTTATTTTGGTGCGAATTATCTAGAGACAGGGGTTTTGGAGTTTTGTATCACAACATATGGGCCCTAACATTATTTGCATCAATTTGTGTAATTTATTGGCTGTAGAACATCACAATATCATTAAAAATAACAGACAATAATACACATTTTATAAAAAATAACACAAAAATAAACAAAAAATAAAACATTATCCCTTACAAAGTTCTGAAACATCCAAGAATGGAAGATCAAAGCCTTACATCAAAGAGCAGATGTAGAGACACCCCCCCCCCCCCTCACTCTGCCTTTCATACATAATACAACATGTTCACGTTTATGTATTTACCACCCTACTAATTATACTTAGAGCAGCACTGAGAAGTTTGGCTTCCTTAACTGCATGTCTTGTAAAAACTTCCATCTCCAACAGTTGTTTTGTAAGTTGCAAAGGAGTTTCATCATAAAAAGGTCATTAAATTTATGATGACCTATGATTCTCTCAGGATGAAACTGTTGCAGGAAGGTGAGTCAGGTGGCTCAACAGTTAAGGAGTTCGATTCTGGGCTGTGGTTACATGATGGTGTGTCTTTAGGCAAGGCACTTCACCCTACTTGCCTCAGGGGGAATGTCGCTGTACATGCTGTAAGTCTCTCTAGATAAGAGTGTTTAGTAAATGTTCTTAAACATTAGTGCATCGATGGCCACAATCTCTGGGGATCTTCTTTGCCAGTTATCTCTGTTTGGAATGAAGGTAAAAAAAAGAGTAGAAGCAAACACAAAACACAAATACACAGATTCCTGAAAATATAGATATGCTTGCGATAATGTTGGTGACACATAGATTTCTTAAAATATAATTGCCCCCATGATGACTTTTTATGGTTTTGGTACCTATATTTTTCAGATCACACCTGACATTCTCTGTCATCTCTGAAGTACATAATCTATACACGTATGCCCGTCATAAAAGCATTTTCAAAGAACTGTAGTTTTACGCAAACGTTATCGAGGCCTTGATTATGAACATGACCTAGAACATGATTATGTAGCCTTGCTGTTTCCTACATTATTAATTGTTTATGTTATGCTTATCAAAATGTGCAATGTGTAATGCTGGCATTAATAGAGAAATCAAAGAAGCAAACATTTCCCTGGGTTGAACTTCATGGAAAACACAGATTGTGTGCGCAAATACAATCACTGGCGCTTACTGTGACCATTTAACCCACAAACCTCAAACCAAGGTTATTGAGTGTTTAATGACCTCTTCAGCTTTCACTGTTTACACTCCCGTTTATTTATCAGTGTAATACTTAACCAATCCCTGATCTGTAATTACCCAGACGAGTGACAGGGCAATCAACACACAAGGCCCAGCTTACACCTAGCAAATATATATGGGGGGAGGGCAGCCAATCAGACAAGATGAGAGGAAAGGGTGACAGCCATCATAGGAAATGATTGCAAACCTCCTCCAGTGAGTTCTTGCTGTGCTAAGGGCTGATGGGCCTGAGTTGAAGAGTTATGTAATTTGAGAATCCTGCTGCGAGAGACCCCAGGTGTTTCCTTTCTGTTTCCTCTTGCAAATTGAGGGTCAAGTGTGTGCAACATGGAATCCAGTTAACATAAATACATTGCATATACATTAAAGCAGGGCTCTACGCTCACCTCTTTACAGGAGCATGTATGTCTACAAGTAAAAAAGTTTAGCACAGAATTTTTTAGGGAGCACAGTCATTTCATGTTTTTAAAATCCAGACTATCCTGTATTGCAAACCTTTCATCTATTTTTCTCTTCTGTCCACATCCAGGGAGATTAGCTACAGTGCCATGGGTTGCAAACTTCTTGATTGTGTTGTGCGCTGTGGACAAAGGAACATCTAGTTCTCTGGAGATGGACTTGTAACCTTGAGCTTGTTGATATTTTCCCTCAATTTTGGTTCTCCTCAGACAATTCTCTTCTCCTCTTTCTGTTCTTCATGCTTAGTGTGATACACGCAGACACACAATGCAAAGATAATGCAGAGTCAACTGTTCTCCTTATTATTTGCTTTCTGGTGTCATTACTATATTGCCCACACCTGTTATTTGCCCCTGGTGAGTTTAAATGAGCATCACGTTTGAAAGAAAGTTATTCATCCACTATTTTGAAAGGGTGCCAACAATTTAGTTCGGAAACGTTCGGAGTTTTGTGTAATATTATGTCACGTTTGCTTTTTTCTCCCTTTTTTGTGTGGTTCCAGTACACACAAAGGAAATAAACATGTTTCACCATGAGAGAAGCTTCTTTACATCCGCTACTGCCCTCTTCAACAAAAGACAATTAACACTCTTCTGACCAGTCAATCCTACTGCGCTCTGCACAAGCCATTTTGTTTTGCATCGTTTTTGCACTACTGTGTACATACTTCCCGCCCCTTCATAGCCTATATATTTACACTCATATAGTTTATATTCCTATTCTATCTTTATATATTGGTATTTTTTATTTTATTGTGTGCGTGCTGCAAGGCGCACACTATGTTATTACTAGCGTTTATTATTCTGCTTATTCTTACGCCGTTTTTTGGCTCAAAACACCTACCAGAGTTTTTGACGCATATACACAAAAGTTATATCAAAACGTGCGGCTCGGCCCCGACATGTGTGCTATGATTTATCTAAGACTTTTGGCGAACAATTTTGCCCCAAAATTGCCAAAAACCACACCAAAAAAATGAATAGGTGTCAATGGAGAGAATGTTTGAGAGGTAGAGTGGTGATGTCATCGCTAGAGTGTGGAGAAGAGAGAGAATTGTGTACAAAAAATAAAACGTATTTGACTACCATGGCCTCAAATGCACCACTACAGACACAATTTATACATAGAAACGTAGGAAAATGTGTCCTCTAGCTCACACTTGCTTTACTTTATCTGTCAGATTTATTGTTTTAGCTTGACATGCGAAGATTCGGCCGCAGCACCCATGAACAGCCTCATAGACTCCTATGTTAAGAGAGGCGGGGCTGTAACTGAAAAGATAGAAAACGAACACTTTTTAGAATTGCTCCCAAGAGCACATTTCTTCACTTGTCAACACAAAATGCCTATGTAGACGTTCAGGAAGGGCTCAGCCGGCTTCACGTTAACCTGGTTTTATGATTGGAAACACGGTTTGGCCAGAAATCCTTCCTGTTCGAGGGGTGCTGTAAGCCTTTTCTCTCTGTCCAACTGCTATGACCGTTGCAACAGTTGCGAAGTTTGTTACTTAGCAACGTGCTTGAAAGAGGAGAGACGGTGGCCACGAATGACGGTGGCTATTTTACGAACAGTAATTGATTTCACATTTAATAACTTTAATTGGAGGATATTTACTGGAGGAATCAAATTGGTTCTTTTTGTTTCGGGTGTATTTATAAACTGTACTCCAACTCAACTCTTCCTCTCTGGCTCTAAGTCTCTAAGGTAAGCAAACATCTTTTTCAACTCTTTCGCTAGCATCCTATCAAAAATGTAGGTTTTTGACTTCTTTAACATTTGGGCTCATAGGTATTCATGTGCTTATCAGTCAGGATTTACAACTGACATTCCAACTAGCTGTAAAGATATGCTGTTTGCTAACATTAGCAACCAATGCTGAAATTAGCGCCTAAGCTAATTGCTAGTGCATCAGCATATGTTTTGCTAGCATGCTATCTAAGATGTGGGTTTTTGACTTCTTTAACATTTGGGCTTATGTATTCATGTGCTTATCAGTCAGGACGGTGGTGAAGGGTTGTGGGGAGGGTTATTTGTGTGCATTTTGACCGTTTATGGTTGTTTTCGGAGGGGGGGGGGGGGGAGCGATCGGCGTTCGCGGGGGGCGGGGGGGCTCGTGCGGGGAGGTTTGAGGGCAGGGTTCATGTGGTGGGGTCCATAGGAATCTAACAAGATATTGGGGAGGTGTGTGGGAGGTTGGGATCGGCAGTTAATGGAGTTGCCGCTCCATAGAGAAACAGTGGGGATTAAATACAGGTCTTTTAGGAATTGCTATTTAAATTGTTGGGGGGGCTTGCTGTAAAACATTCATAATCGTCTGGATACTGGTTGACCTTGCAAACTATTGGCTAGTGTTGTATGGGTAGTCCTGTAGTTTATAGATGATTGAACCTGTGTGTCAGCTACTAAGTGATTCATTGCACTGAATGGTTTGATTGACAGTTCATCATTAAGTCATTAATGTACAGACTGCCTGTGTGTATGCACATATATGTATCTATCTATATATATATGTGCGTGTGTGTATGTGTATGTGCGTGTGTGTTTTTCTCAATTAATGTTGGATAAAAAGCACTGTTTTTGTTAGTGTGATATCAGAACTGTGTGACCTAGTGCTAGCTTATTGCTGAATCCTGATTTGTTACATGTTTGATTGCATGTGGATTGATTTGACATTTAACACAGCTGTATAACTTTATAATGTTATCTGATATTTATAATGCGGTATCATTTTGATAAAAGGTGTATTTCTAATACCAAAGTCATAGCCATTGATGGCCTAATTCTGGCATTGGATGTATTTGGGTCATTTTACACTCTAAGTTTTTGAAAGCATTTATCACTATTATCAAATTAGAACCAAACTATTACTATGCTACTGAACTGTAATGTAAAGTGCTACCTGACACAGAGTGACCAATTGTTTACTGCTTGCTTACTACTTAAACTTAAACTGTGGCAGTGTGCTCAAGTGGAGCTGTCTTTAATCCTGCTGAAATTAGTGTTTACGCTACTACTAGTGCATCAGCATATGAACACCTGTTGAAAGCTTGATCAGTCACATACCTAAGCAATGGTAGAAGTCATATTGTGAAAATTACTCAACAGTGTCAGTGATGTATGGGGGAGAGTCCCGGGCCAGAGTCACGCACACTCAAAATTTCTTTAGGAATTTTTTTCTAGTTTTATCTTCCTTTTATACTTCAGATTGTAATTGTTTTTAATTGTTGCTTTATTGTACTTGCCTACTTTTTAAAGCCTGTCACAGTAAATTCCGTGTTTGTGCAACTTACATGGCGAATAAACCAATCTTGATTCTGAAATGATCTGGTAACAATACTTGGGTAGGTAGAACAGGTCAAAGTAACATCCTCATGAATTGCACTGCCTCTGCCGGCTTGCCTTCTTCCCAAAGTGCATCCTGATGTTATGTTCCAGGTTAGCAACATGGCTTCAGCCGGCCATCCAGGTCAAAGAAAAGATAATTAATCAGTCCAACTTACTTCCTTTAATTGCTCAGTGGTCCCAGTTCTGATGGTTGAATGCCCATTATAGGCACTTTCAGTAGTGGAGAGGGGTCCACATGGGCAGCCTGAATGGTCTGTGGTTACAAAACCTCATATGCAACTAACTGCAAAGCACTGGGTGTTCTGACACCTTTCTATCAAAACCAGTATTGACCTTTTCAGCTGTTTGAGGTGCAGTGGCTCGTCTGTTGAAGCAAACCCCACGGGACACCCTTTGCTCCTCACTTGCATCAATGAGTCTTGGCAACCTATAACCCTGTTACTGGTTCAACACTTTCCCTTCCTTGGATCACTTTTAAGGACCTGACCACTACGGATCTGGGAAATTCACGCAACCAGTTTCAGAAATCCTCTGACACAACTGTCTATTCATTAAATATTTGGTTTTTATCAACGTAAAAAAATGCCCAGAATTTTTCCTGCTTCCAACACAGCAACTTAAGACAAAATGTTCACTTTCATGCCTAATATCTCCCAGATGCTGACAGGTGCCATGATAACTGGATAATCAGTGTTATTCAGTTCACCTGTCAGTGGTGTAGATCTACACTTACTGGCCACTTTATTAGGTACAACTGTTCGATCACATGGCAGAAACTCAATGCATTTAAGAAAGTAGATGTGGTCAAGAAAACTTACTGAAGCTCAAACCGAGCATCATAATGGGGAGGAAAGGGAATTTAAGCGACTATGAACATGGATTGGTTGTTAGTGCCAGACAGGTATGTCAGAAACTGCTGATCTACCAGGATTTTCAGATGCAAATATCTTCAGGGTTTACAGAGACTGGTCCAAAATAAAGAAAATATCCAGTGAGCAGTGATTGCATGAACAAAAATGTATTGTTTGTCAAAGGTGAGAGTTATAGAGATATAGACAGAAAGAGCGATGGTGCAGCTTCTTTCAGGAACTAACTAGTGAAGATCATTCACTCATTGTGGTCCAGATCTGGAAGCAGGGCTGACCTTGTGACTCTTCTACCCACTAACTGGTATTTAAGTCCACCTCCAAAGTAATATGCTAAACATAATAATTATTGCTGTCATGAAACAAAACTGATAAATCTACTGAAAGTAAAACTGAAAAAAATACCTCTAACCTGTTTTCGCTGTGGACACTAAAATGGTATACTAACTGGAGCAAACACTTGTAACAGAAAAAAAACGTAAAATACTTTTCTTTCTGACAGGGCTGATGACAGTTCTCTCAGGCTGATTGCAATAGCAAGCTCGGGTGTTGGTGTTTCTCAGACATTTACACCCCGTGGCTAAACAAGCCCCACCTAGGGAGCCTCATGTCAGAATGAAACTGCAGGACCTAACATCCAACAGAAGTAGTGTGCCTCTCTACTCCAAATGGATCAATTTTGATATTCCTCCATTTGAAGAACGTCCTCTTTCTCACATTGGGCTGTAAAATGTTTTAAACAAAAATATGATAGTGACATGGGCCATAGATGCTGCCAGTGTGCATGCATATTTAAATTTTGGACCATTCATTTCCAAATAAGGAAGTGTCTAGAATTCCCAGACATTGACAGGATCACACATTGTTTTGGTCTGAGGGAAGCTGCATGGAAAGCATAATCCCCCATTTTAAGGATTATCCGTTCATTGGATAGTGGACAGCCCGAGCTAACTTTGTATCACCCTGGAATCGGGATCGGAAACGGCAGTCAAGTTGCGGCCTATCATTTTCCTTTCGACCAGTCACTCAACCCCGGGACAGTCGGGCAGGCCTCCAAAGTCTGCTCTGACAGGCTGTCAGAAAGCCCCTGCCTTGCCCGCATGTCCATCACTCTAGCTGCAGGGTTTCCCCAGAGCTGGTCATGTGTGCACATCACTTGTCAGATCCCCAGCAAGCGAAGGCAAACAAAATGGTGAAGGGGGAGTGAAGGGGTCTGCGGTCCCCGTCTGATGTTTCTCCTGCGCCCTCGCAAGCCTGTTCAGCATTCTGACTATGGATTGTGTGGCGCAGATAGGCATTGAGGAAACAATATTTCCAGTGTATTTCAGAGGCGATCCATAGAAAAACCTGAATTGCTACTATCCAGTCTGACACTGACTATATTCTGCCTTTCTTAACTATTCATCTACAGATGAAGGATACCGTTTTCATCATGTAGAGGGCCACCTGTTGGAGTTGATGTTCGGGTGGTCTGCATACTCAGACTTCCTGGAGTTGTGTCGGGGGAAGGTGCAGAAAAAAGCATTGGCAAGAAGACAGGCCACCTTCTTCTGAAACCAGTGATGAAGTGATTTATCTCTGCTTTAAGGAGAGGTATCGGCTGGGAGAAGAGAAGACGGGAGGGGAAAGGAAAGTGATTGGGGAAGGTCAAAATAATTTGCTTCTTCAATTAGCAAGAAAGCTAAGAGGGTAAATTAACTGGACTCTTATACCACTCTAGGCCTCTTAAATTCTGCATCATAATTAACATAGAGGGCCATCTTGGATTGGGGAGAGGATTTGTTTTATTGATTGCTAATTACTAATCTTGACCGAGTTCATAAAATATTTTGTGTCTTCAAATATTGTATGAGCAGAGCTCCAATAATTGTGAATTCAGTTTAATGTTTAAAGCTGAAAGCCTGTGAGAAGCATTTCTCTTATGCCCTGCTATTCTACTATGCTGTAATTAAAAGTATTCATATTAATACAGAATGTATAGTAACTAGCTGGTTCCCCAAACTAGACAAGGGCAAAATAATGTTCCATCATGAATCTCTCGACCTAAACACAGACAAGCCAAATAATCAGGGTAACATATATGCAAAACTGCCTGTTTGTGTCACAAAACCAAAAAGAGAGGCACAACATGAAGTTAAAGGTAGGATAGAGTCTGAAAGCCACATCTCATACAGATGCACGTCAAGATTAACACATCAGTGAAACTTCTGAAGAGCACTGTTCATGTGTAGGGGAAGTATTTGAGGATACCAGGAAAATATTTAGGAATTAATCGATTGTCCATCTCTGGATATAAGACACCAGAGGGGTTGGTTAACGAACTGATAGATAATTGGCTACTCAACTGGTAGACTTGGCTTGGTTTCTCAATTAAACTGTTGCTCCCAATGTGTGTGGCCTTCATCTCTAACAAGGGGCAGGGCTGGACTGGCCATCTGGCATACCGGGCATTTGTTTCTTATTCCTGTGGAAGTAAAAACAGAGCAGCGGGCAGCTAAACAAGTGTCTGAGATTCACAAGTCGGGCTGGTCTGAATGCAAATTTTGAGCTGTGACAAAGGTACAGACTCGAGCCTGAAATGGGAGGGATGTTCATTTATGTCAGTGGCAACACTTTTTTGAAACTGAGCATTTACAGCAGAGGTTTGTAAACGTGAGATTTACGCCGCAAAGAGGTGTCAATGGGCTGTGAGTTTCACTCTACATCCATTTAACCCTCTGAACTGTCATCATTCCACTATGACAAGGTAAAATTGTTTTTGCATTGTATGCCTCCTTTAAAGAAAAGGAAAACATGAAAGTAAACTATTTTGTACAAGAAATTCATGTTTTTCCTGCTTTGCCATTACACCAACATAATGGCAAGCAGAAAAAATATGGTTTGTAGTACAAAATAAGACAACAGAAAAATAATGTTATAACTGGTTGCCATTACTTCAAATACATTTTTACAAAACATCTTATGGCTAAAAAGAGTCCCCAACAAGTTGTCTATTAATGGCAATCTGGTTAAGAACATACAGATTTTACATACTTTGTGATAATGAGCACTACAAAGGTTTTATGATTGTAGTACAGTTAGGAACAACCCCAAAACAGTGTTAATCAAGTTTGAGAACTGTATACTACTTGGGCACAGGGTATACTGTATGCAGCACAGACAAACTAGGTCTACCTCATCCATCCGTTGAACTTTACAATAAATGCTCCCTCCAGACCCCACAGTTACTCTAATTAGATTTGTAAAACCATGCTGCGTTGATGCATATTTGCCATTTCTTTATGAGAGGCATATGTAAGAGGATGACTGAACATATGCTTGTTTCATTTTAACACTCACTTACAATTTAAAATCTTTATTAGAATGTAGCAACATGATATCTTGTTCTCCAATATTTATGTGATGAAATCATCAAAAGACCCATCCCATATCAGCTAATCAGAGTGGGCATAGTTAGTATGCTTATAGACATCATCTGTACCAACAAGCCTACCTTTCTTTTTATCGTAAGATTTCTCCCCATTTCTTAGTCAAAATTGGTCTCAGAAGCTTTGTGAACAGGTTTTAGGAGGAAACTTTTACCTAACTTCTACTGCAAGGTCATAAAATGTTTTGTGATTATGGTTAGTTAACATTCTTTTAATTAAGATGAAGGACAAATCATTCTATTTATGAATCTGTCTAAAGAGCAATCAATTTGCCTGTCTAAACATTTACATTTAGACGCTTTTATCCAAAGCGATTTACAGTAAGTACAGGGACATTTTCCCCTGAGGCAAGTAGGGTGAAGTACCTTGCCCAAGTACACAATGTCACATAACCACAGCCGGGGCACAATCTTCCAATCACAAGGCCAACACCTTAACCCGTTGAGCTATCTGACCCCCTAAACATTCACAGGAAATATAATCTACATAATTCAAAGTTTGATGATTGAGAGCATTCAATACATCAGTCTAGGTAAATGTCTTAACATGAAAAAACGAAATTTCTTGTGTTAATGCAGTACATTTTTGCCATGAGCAGCATTGAATGTCAATATAGCATTCTGTACATAAGTAGTTAGAAGGTCTTTAAAATCAAAACAATCTTATTATCCTTTCTGGGTAGCCTTACCTTGTGGTGGGTAATGGTTTTTAAATCCATATATTTCAGTAGTATTTTCCTTGGATAATGTTTTTATTTTTGTTTTGGGTATGTTTCATTTATGGAGTTTTATCACCACCCTATGGGTGTTTCTAGTAACAACAGTTATTAGTTTTGTCGCACACAGCAGTAGCATATTACAGTTGTTCTCAGTTGCTTTGGTAGGCTACTTTTCTCAGATCAGAATTTAAATTCTCAAAACGAATTCTCAAAACGAATTATCCCCGACTACATGACTCAGTATTCTCAAATCTGTGAGTGCTAATGTTACTGCATGCCATGCCTTCAGAACGGTATAGCATGTCTGCAAAACATTTCATTCATGCTTCAAAACCAGTTTTGAACCCCCAAGATATAAAGTCTTGTGAGCCACACTGCTCAAAATGTTAAGTTGTTTTTTTCACCGTCACAGTCAACCATGACATTTAGACAGTCATGTATGCCATATGTCATAGTTTTACATTCCAGGAGATGTTGAGTAAACGTTTTGAGCGTCTCAGAGGCCTGGAAACAAGGTAGGTTTCGGTTTGCCCATCCCTAGTTACGACCATACCAAGATGGCGGACGTCGACGTCCATTGGCCAGCAGCGTGGACGAGACATCTTGCTTTTAAATGTATATCTGTAATTAAATGAAAATCCACCTTTTCCCCTTAAATGCGCCTTGACAGGAACAACAACTGAATTAATTAAACAATCTGACAGTGACTGAAGTCCTCTGTTTCTTGATTATACTATATTCCATATGTAGTTTGATAATTTGTGGGTTTTAAAGTAAACAGTACAATCAAGTTTGTTAATGTAGTGTACCGTAAATGAATTATTGATATAGGCCTAGTTATTAACTGGTACAGTTAAGAACTGGTACAAATACCCAGCTGACAGTTTTTTTTTCTCATCCTGTCGGCAAAGCACAAAGAATCGAGGCAACAATACTACGCGGAAATAGAAATGTTGTAGCAACAAACATGGTCGGGAAACGGAGTTTATTCAGTCTTCTGGGTTTTATAATTTTACTTAGTTACATTTTAGAAATTGAGAATAATGGTAGGTTATAATTCACAATTAGTAGCCTAGAATGTGGTCTGAATGTATCACATGATTGCGTATCTTCAGCGTGATGAGTTTATGGAGATCATAAAACACAGGTTCCGCTCATTTATTTTGGCATACAGGTGTCCAATACACTTCCAGTATGAAATAAGTATTGTCTTGTTGTCTTTCAGACATTTTCAATGGACAAACATCCAAACCCGTCAGCTACACTGTGGTGAAACCTCAATTGATTCGGAGATGGAAAAGAAATGCGAACTTCATGAAAGAAAACAAGGTAGAAACTTTGTAAACCATTTCACACTCATATTTATATAGTTAAATTAAAGTAATAATATTAATAGTGACACTAACGATTAATTATATTCCAGGAAGACGATACAGACTACCTGGCTTACACTTTGAACATAAATGACAACAAGCATATACTCTATCTTGAAAAAAACAAGTATGGCTTGAATTTGTTGAACAATTTAAAAGTAGTCTCAAACGTTTTAGTAAAAATGCATGTTGATACATTTTAATCAATTTTATCCACCAGACACTTTCTATCTCAAGACTTTGTTCAGTATTCTCATGACAAAAGTGGGTCACCTAAAACAACATATCCAAAACTAAATGTGAGTAGAATGTGTTTTTTTTTAATAAGTATTATTGTTCTAGTGTCTCCTGGAATCTCTTTCATGAAAGTTTGTATGTGTGGGTGTGTACAAACCATAAGAATGGGGTTAGTTGTAGATCAGAGATCAGATGAGAGAAAGAACAGGCTGTTAACAGGTTGAACAAGTACTTAATAATAACAACATAATTTCAATTGTGATCTGAGAAATATAGGTAGAATACCAAAACCAATCTGCATATCACCAACATCATCACAGCACTGTGCCTTATCTATTATTCAAGTCATATTTAGTTGTCTGTCTCACCTAAATCCTTGACTTGCAAGGACTATGCAATAGTAATATAAAATAAAGCAAACATTTGCTTGTTTCAAAATCCTCCTGACTGATTAGGTCTGTCAGAAACTGTCTTGTTTAGGATTATATTTTAATTTGCAGGACCATTGCTACTATCATGGAAAAGTAAAGGGACATGATGACTCACTGGTTGCACTCAGTACCTGCTCAGGTCTAAGGTACAACATGTTTGACTTCTCTCCTGTGGTTGTTGCAAAGTAACATGTAATGTAAAATATGTAAAATTAATTACAATGATGTAACATAACAACTTTAGTTTCCTGGTTTGTCTGTTTATCTCAACTAGGAGCCAATGTTGTGGACTATATGTGTTATAGATGTTCCTCATGGCCAAATTGTATTTCTAAACTTTTATTATGCATTTATTTTACATCAGGGGTGTCATTCTTGTTAGCAATGAGTCTTATGGCATTGAACCAGCCCCACAGTTTACAGACAACGACCACCTTCTGTACCACCTCAAGCACAGCCACTCTGACGAGTTTGCCTGTGGAGTGTCAGATGAAGACTCGCTCAATGAGACTCACTATGTCTTTGACCCTGCCATGTCACTGACCACACTAATACGGGTGGGCATGCTCATCATACAATTTACAGTTATCATCTGAGATTTAACCATTGCTGAAGTAAACAGTTACCAATTACGGTTCGGCCTGTACATTTTTTAACAAAAACTTATTTTCTACCTTGCCTTCACAGAGAAAACGTAATCTACCTCAAACTAGATATGTGGAGTTGGCATTAGTTGTAGACAATCTCAGGGTGAGAAACCAATGCCTCATTGTACAGTATGTGTTGTTCTGAAAATTGGTTAGAACGAATAAATAATCTGTGCTGTATTTAGTTGCTAGATACATGGTCGTAGGTGCACCTGTATTTTAAGAAATTTCTCTTGTACAACTATATTTACAGTTTAAATTCAAGAAAAAAAATGAGAGTGCAGTGCGAGAGGAAATGGTAGAATTGGCAAATCTACTGGATGGGGTGAGAAGTTACAATGAATGAACATAGTGTCATTATTTTCTGTTGCACTGATGATTATCTGAATGTACATACTTGCTATGTATGATTCCAGTATTACAAGCATCTGAATATCCGGGTGGTTTTGGTTGCTTTGGAGATATTCAAAACCGGGAATCCTTTTGACGTGGAAGGTTCTGCTGGGGAAGTTCTGGGGAAGTTTGTGGCCTGGAGAAAAGAGACCCTCATGCCTAAGAAAAGGAATGATGCCGGCCACCTAATTATGTGAGTGTTTTCTATGATTACCAAATATTGAATATACTCAAGGCCTGAGTTTGAAAAGTGCTGCATAGTTGAGGTCTAATCTTAAAAAACAAACACATTTTGAATTCTGGTGGGCTACTCAGCCTCTGTCTTACATTTAACATTTTGTTTCTACAGTGGTCGATCCTCAGCATATGGGGGTGGGGTCCTGGGAATGGCGTTTGTGGGAACAGTGTGTTCCGTGTCAAGCTCTGGAGGAATTAATGTGGTGAGTTCAACACTATACTTAAGTTCTAGCGCTATTTGATATTATGGTCCTGTGAGAAAACTGACACCATCTGCAATATTCATGAGCAACTATAAATGGCAACACAGCCAATTATTATCCCAGACTTCATGAATAACAGAGGAGTCAAACGGGTTAGTCATTCAGGTTAGGCAATGACAGTGCCATGCTTTGGTGGATTTTAACATTCCACAGATTCCTGCTTTGTACCCTTTGTATAAATAATTTAACAAAAATGCTGTAGAAAATGTGTTAAAATACATGATACCTTCAACAAAATCCTCTTAACAGTTTAGTGACAACAGTCTACCCTACTTCTCCACTGTGGTGGCCCACGAATTGGGCCACAACCTGGGAATGAACCATGATAATGGCCGCTGCTCTTGTAATGGAGGAAGCTGTATCATGGGAGCCTCTGCCACGTAACAAAAAAACCTCACCTGAAATAGGATTTCTGTTTTTTCATAGTAAGTCTATCTTTACATGTGAACAACAAAAGATTGTTTGTTTTTCATCTTTTGTTTCACAGCGGTTCCACCAGCTTCAGTACATGCAGCGGGGACGATTTTGAGACATTAGTTCTACGTGGAGGCGGGGTGTGTCTGAAGAACCAGCCCTCGTTTTCAGATGAAGTAAATGTGGCTAAATGTGGCAATGGCCTACTGGAGGAGGGAGAGCAGTGTGACTGTGGCTCACCAGAGGTACAGCCTACCACAGAACAATAGGGCAAATGTATCATACTGAAACATGAGCTCAGACACAGTTAAGAATGTGTGACTTAATCATTAATCACCTTCCTCTACCATCTAGAAGAAGTTTCATTGGGAACAAGAACAGCTTTGTGTTTTCTATTGACTTACAGGAGTGCACAAATAAGTGCTGTGATGCAGCTACCTGCAAGTTCACCAGGGGGTCTTTCTGTGCTCAGGGAAGTTGCTGCAACAACTGTCAGGTGAGTGTCTATGTCCAAGAAATACTGTACATTTAAATGAGAAAAAAATTAACATAGTTGAAAACATAGCCATAGATGTGTCTCAAGTTCTTAAATTCTGATACAGTATGTAGCAGGTTATGTGTGTTGGGTTTCCACAACAGCAAGCTCAATAACAAACAGACCGACGGTCTAATTTCAATGCAGATGTCATGTTAATAGGGGGATTGGTTCACCATTTGGAAAAGGGCATGATGCGTGTGGTGGGAATGGTAGTACTGCCCTCATTCACCACTCCTCTCACCTCTTTCTGTCGACCGCCATAAGTACCATGTGTAAATTATGTATTGTTGTGTTTTAGGTCAGCGTTTCAGGAACACAATGTAGAGGCTCTGTAAATTCATGTGACCTGCCTGAGTTCTGCAATGGGGAATCTGCCTTCTGTCCCACTGATCACTACATTATGGATGGCCGGTCATGTGAAAGCAATGCAGCTTACTGTTATGAAGGCCGTTGTCAGACATATGACTACCAGTGCAAACATCTGTTTCAGAAAGGTAAAATTATGTGTAACTTTAAGCACTTACTGCTCTCTTGTCATTATCTAAAGATCTTTTTGAGTATTATTTTGTAACCTTTAATGTGACTTTTAGGAGCAACAAAGGCAGAAAATATTTGCTTCCAACATGCCAACACAAAGGGGGATTTGTTTGGTAACTGTGGGATAACCAACGCAGGAGCCTATATCAAGTGTAGTGTGAGGTAAGAATGCTTTTGAATGCCTTGTAACTAGGTAGGGGTTAAGGACCCTTGACATTTTAGGGTCACTAGTTCAGAGCCCAATCGCCACAGTAAAGTCAGCGGGAAATTATGTACAGTAGCTGCTGTCTACATCAGCCCATCATTTCTAGCCTTTAATTTTTCCAATGTGCCTTTGAGCAAACCACTAAACTTTTAAACTAACTCAATCCATTCAGTGGAGTGCACAGTGGCTTTCTCGTAAATGACAAATCAAATCAAATTGGATTTGTATAGCCCTTTTTACAAGCAATGTCTTGTAAATGACAGGCAGTGCATTTACTGTAACATGAAATAATTACTGATGTAATCTCCTTTGTTGCAGCAATGCCATGTGCGGAAAGGTTCAGTGCACCAATGTAGACACAAACAATCCCCCTCCTGGTGCGCAGGTCAGCATACAAGTGATTGATGGGTCTTCGTGTGTCAACGCAGACTTCAACCTCGGAAGTGATGTTCTGGACCCTGCTTATGTGAACGAAGGGAGTCCCTGTGACAAGGGAAAGGTGTGTGTCACTACAAAATGATAAGTAACAATACTGAAACAAACACAACTGAAACAAAGCCATTATGTACAAGACTATTTTCTTTCATTCTGCCTTTTTTTTGGGGGGGGGGGGTGTCTGTAATGTGAAGCTATATAAATATTATGTATTATTATTATTATGTATATGGTTGAACAAGTTGTTTAACTTCTAACAGGCCTGCATTAACTTCGAGTGTGTGAATGCCACGGCTCTGCTGCCACAACTGAACTGTGATGCCCAGAACACCTGTAATGGTCGTGGGGTGAGAGACAACCGCTTTGAGGAGAGTTTTTTTTTTATTTTTTATTTTTTTATTATTATTATTATTATTATTTTATATTTGTTTACAGATAGATTTTTTGTTATTTACATTTAGTAGAAGCTCCCATCCAGAGCACTAACAGCAAGTACAGGGACATTACCCTGAGGCAAGTAGGTTGAAGTGCCTTGCCCATTGACACAACGTCATGTTGGCAAGGCCGGGATTTGAACTGGCAGCCTTTTTATTACTAGCCCGATTCCCTTAGCGCTAGGCCACCTGACTCCCTATTATAATTGGTTGTTATAACCCAATTGTTGTTTGGTTGTTCGGTTGTTCTGAAGTTTGTGAGGCTAGGTACTTGTTTTCTAGTTTTCGAAGATCCATTCATTAAACATCTAATTATAGTAGTTTTTATGGTAGTGCACTGAACAGCATGCACTGATGTATAGATTTTTTTTATTTCCTCAGGTGTGTAACGACCAAGGACACTGCCACTGTAATGATGGTTGGGCCCCTCCTCTCTGTGATAGGTCAGGCAGAGGAGGCAGCATAGACAGTGGTCCTGCCCAGATAGGTAGGCCAACAATGTCTGTAATGTTAGGTATAAAAGGTATTTTGTATGTAACGTATCACTTCATTACATGGTCTCAGTCATCTTCACAGACCTTTGATATTTGTCAGTTGTCTTCACTGATCTATGATCTTTGTTCTTAGACTATTCCCTCAGGAACGGCTTGCTGATCTTCTTCCTGTTAGTGGTACCCATCCTGGTCTTGCTGGTTCTAGGTCTGCTGTATGTGTTCAAAAAGGATACTCTGAAGTGCATTAAACAAAGTCGTGCTACTCAGCACCGGTGAGTTCCAATAAACCCACTCTTAAAATTATAGACAAAATATTTCCTTGTCAGTGGGAAAATTGACAAAATCAGCAGAGGATTCAAATCAATTTTGCCCTCACTGTATGCATACGAGGAGGGATTTGAACGGTGACCACTTAATCTGCAGACAAATGCTCTACCATTGAGCATCGCATATTGTAATAAATTACAGTTAATTTTATATGGTGAACACAGGTCCCGCAATGCTGCTAATGATCAAGCCAACATCGAGACAGATGTTTCTGCAAACCCCACTGCACAACCTCACAGACAGGTCCCTCCTACTCAAGTAACCTAACTATTTAGTTTTTTCAATTTACTAGTCAACTCAATCAAAACAAACAGTTGTCAGTTTACTTTTTAAGACATAATTTCTTCGTGTAAGTCTTGCCATGAACATTAACTGAATATGACCAGGAACCATTAGATTATGTGACTATGATTGATTGTCAAAAGCTTCTTGTACTGCTATTTTATGTTACAATTACAACTCTAATATATTGTTTCTGATTTCATCAGACTACTATCCCAGACCCTGCCTTAAAACAAAGTTCCAGGTATAAATCTGTACATTACACACACACATTTACACTATCTGAAACGCAAGTGTCAAACGCGAAATGCAAGTCATTTTGTGAGTGGGACTTGGGCGCTGTTGTTATTATACCAGTGGGATAAATGACTCTTAAATGAGTTGGGTGCAAAATAGGAATGATACATACATCTTTGTATAAAGTCAATTGTGCTGGGTGCAAGATGGGGCATATACACACATAACACACACACACACACACATACATATGTTATGTATGGGTTTTAAGGATATTTCTTGTTTCAACAACACTTTATTCTTGCATATTCCATTCATGTCAAAGTGTGCATATTTTATATTTTTGACTGGTCCATTTCAGGAATGGAGATTCATGTATATGGAATACAGAAACAGCCTCTGTCCCGAATCCAGTTGTTCACCAGCAAGGCCCAGGGGTCCCCAGACCCATCCCATCCAAGCAAATAACACACTGACATTGTAGGTGTTTTGTTGTGGTTCCTTAAAAGGTAGTCCTTATAAGGTATGTCTTTTAAATCTCAAAGGGTTGGAGTTTTGTAAGGAACAACATTTTGAGGCATACAGCACTTCAACTCTGAACTGTCATTTTTGTTGTACTGCTGAATCAATCTTTTTATCTCATTTAAATGGTTAAATCTGACTCTATGACAATAAATAATAATGTTGTGAAAAGTGTGCCTTTAAGCTTATGCATATGTGTAAACCTTCCTGGACACCCTGCAGTTTGCCTACAGAGCAAACAGGTCTGTGGATGACGCAGGTAATATGGCCCTCCACTTCACCCTCCAGCATCTGGGGTCTCATTTATAAAGCTTGCGTACGCACAAAACGGGGCTGAAAATGTGCGTACGCCAGTTTTCACGCAAAGTCAGTGATTTATAAAAAACAAACTTGGCGGTAGAATGTGCGGTCCTCCACGCAAACTATGACCCTCCCGTAAACCTACGCACTTTTTGGAGACAGTGGGAATTGGAGACACATACTGCAAAAAGTAAAAGTCGGAGAAGCTATAACTCGTAATATTTATGCATTTTGTTGTTCTCACACACATTGACTCAATTTATGATTATAATGAAGATTAAATACATCAGTGTTATTTGAGCTTGAACTGCGTGATAATTGTTCCATACACATCTTGTACAATGCAACTCAAATTTGTAATCAATATTCAGCGCTGTCTGTCTCACAATCAGATTGTCCTTTTACCGCAGTGTAGGAGGCTGAAATGCATGTAACTACAGAACACAAAGTATAACTAAATATATTTCTTTAATACTGTGCATATATCATCATATGTCAAAAACTGGAAATACAGTTGTTAAGCTCTCGCGCAATCACTACACTCATTACACTTCAGAATCAGAATTCGTTTAATCGCCATGCAAGATACTTAAACATGGAATTTACTTCTGCAGTTGTTACGGCTTCTTCTCCGGTTCTGCCACTTGGCGCTGTCGCACTAGTGTTGTTTTTTGTTTGCCTTGATTCACCGTGAAAAAGAATCACCTGCCAGGTTCATGCATGATAATGATACTAGATTAGCATTCATGAGGTCCTTTGCATTGACCATTTATGGTTAAAAATGGGCGCGTTCAGGGCGGGGTGCAATGATACTTTACGTACGCACACTTGTGGTTAAGCTGTGATTTATAAAGCGAACATTGCCTACAGGTGTGCGTACGCACGGTTTTATAAATCTGGGGCCTCATGTACAAAGACTTGCGTGGATTTCCTACTGAAACTTGGCGTACGCCAAAACCCAGAAACTGTCGTACGCACAAATAAATTCAGATGTATCAAAGTGTGCGTAGGCATGAATCCAAGCACGTTTCTTTTGTACATCACAATCACCGTGGAATTGAGCGCACATGCAGAGGTGCCGAACTCCTCCCTGTCCACGCCTCCATTTAAATATGCAAATTAATGTAAATAGGCCCTGGACCTGAGATTTCCCTCTTGTGTCTCACATTGCGCATGCTTTTTATGAGATCAGGGCCGACTCTTGGCATAGGCGACATAGGCGGTCGCCTAGCGCGCCATCGGTTGGAGGGGCGCTGCCAGGCACCCTTAATCATGCCGTTTTGTGTGAAGACGTTTTATTAAGTAGAGCCGGCCCTGGATCAGATAAATCAAAATGAGTAGAGGGAAGAAAAGAGTCAATCAGTGGCTTGATAGAAAGCTTTGCAGCTCTAATTTCAATAAAATAAAAACATATGAATGCACACTTGCCCAAATGTGCATTTCGCTGTTTTACTTATGAGCCCGTTATTGTTTGCAAGTAAATCCTTGCGTTCCCTAAAAGCTTGCTCACGTCGGATTGCACCATTTGCAAGGTCCTTAAACAACGCTAACGCTGCCATTGTTAATACCATTTTCTTCATCACTTTGCGCATGCTTTTATATTCACCTATACTATTACAAACGCCTGGGTGTGTAAATTGTTCATGACGGTGTCTCTGATGTGCACATCACTCTGATGACTGTTTTCACATTATTAACAGTTTCCCAGCATCACCTCTAAGTGTCGCCAAATGAACAATAGCTGTAGAAACGTGCGTACGACAGCTATGAAGTTGGTGTGGGGCACCGCACATTTCCACGGTCATTTCACGTTTGATACATCTGAACGTGAGCGTGGGAAAGGACGTACGCCACGTTTTTGTGCGTACGCAACCTTTGTACATGAGGCCCCTGAATTTTTGTGTGCGTACGCCAATTTACGCTTTTGGGCGTACGCACACTTTTAGTAAGAATTCTACGCACTCCTTTATAAATGAGACCCCTGGGGCCTCATGTACAAAGACTTGCGTGGATTTCCTACTGAAACTTGGCGTACGCCAAAACCCAGAAACTGTCGTACGCACAAATAAATTCAGATGTATCAAAGTGTGCGTAGGCATGAATCCAAGCACGTTTCTTTTGTACATCACAATCACCGTGGAATTGAGCGCACATGCAGAGGTGCCGAACTCCTCCCTGTCCACGCCCCCATTTAAATATGCAAATTAATGTAAATAGGCCCTGGACCTGAGATTTCCCTCTTGTGTCTCACATTGCGCATGCTTTTTATGAGATCAGGGCCGACTCTTGGCATAGGCGACATAGGCGGTCGCCTAGCGCGCCATCGGTTGGAGGGGCGCTGCCAGGCACCCTTAATCATGCCGTTTTGTGTGAAGACGTTTTATTAAGTAGAGCCGGCCCTGGATCAGATAAATCAAAATGAGTAGAGGGAAGAAAAGAGTCAATCAGTGGCTTGATAGAAAGCTTTGCAGCTCTAATTTCAATAAAATAAAAACATATGAATGCACACTTGCCCAAATGTGCATTTCGCTGTTTTACTTATGAGCCCGTTATTGTTTGCAAGTAAATCCTTGCGTTCCCTAAAAGCTTGCTCACGTTGGATTGCACCATTTGCAAGGTCCTTAAACAACGCTAACGCTGCCATTGTTAATACCATTTTCTTCATCACTTTGCGCATGCTTTTATATTCACCTATACTATTACAAACGCCTGGGTGTGTAAATTGTTCATGACGGTGTCTCTGATGTGCACATCACTCTGATGACTGTTTTCACATTATTAACAGTTTCCCAGCATCACCTCTAAGTGTCGCCAAATGAACAATAGCTGTAGAAACGTGCGTACGACAGCTATGAAGTTGGTGTGGGGCACCGCACATTTCCACGGTCATTTCACGTTTGATACATCTGAACGTGAGCGTGGGAAAGGACGTACGCCACGTTTTTGTGCGTACGCAACCTTTGTACATGAGGCCCCTGAATTTTTGTGTGCGTACGCCAATTTACGCTTTTGGGCGTACGCACACTTTTAGTAAGAATTCTACGCACTCCTTTATAAATGAGACCCCTGGGGCCTCATGTACAAAGACTTGCGTGGATTTCCTACTGAAACTTGGCGTACGCCAAAACCCAGAAACTGTCGTACGCACAAATAAATTCAGATGTATCAAAGTGTGCGTAGGCATGAATCCAAGCACGTTTCTTTTGTACATCACAATCACCGTGGAATTGAGCGCACATGCAGAGGTGCCGAACTCCTCCCTGTCCACGCCCCCATTTAAATATGCAAATTAATGTAAATAGGCCCTGGACCTGAGATTTCCCTCTTGTGTCTCACATTGCGCATGCTTTTTATGAGATCAGGGCCGACTCTTGGCATAGGCGACATAGGCGGTCGCCTAGCGCGCCATCGGTTGGAGGGGCGCTGCCAGGCACCCTTAATCATGCCGTTTTGTGTGAAGACGTTTTATTAAGTAGAGCCGGCCCTGGATCAGATAAATCAAAATGAGTAGAGGGAAGAAAAGAGTCAATCAGTGGCTTGATAGAAAGCTTTGCAGCTCTAATTTCAATAAAATAAAAACATATGAATGCACACTTGCCCAAATGTGCATTTCGCTGTTTTACTTATGAGCCCGTTATTGTTTGCAAGTAAATCCTTGCGTTCCCTAAAAGCTTGCTCACGTCGGATTGCACCATTTGCAAGGTCCTTAAACAACGCTAACGCTGCCATTGTTAATACCATTTTCTTCATCACTTTGCGCATGCTTTTATATTCACCTATACTATTACAAACGCCTGGGTGTGTAAATTGTTCATGACGGTGTCTCTGATGTGCACATCACTCTGATGACTGTTTTCACATTATTAACAGTTTCCCAGCATCACCTCTAAGTGTCGCCAAATGAACAATAGCTGTAGAAACGTGCGTACGACAGCTATGAAGTTGGTGTGGGGCACCGCACATTTCCACGGTCATTTCACGTTTGATACATCTGAACGTGAGCGTGGGAAAGGACGTACGCCACGTTTTTGTGCGTACGCAACCTTTGTACATGAGGCCCCTGGACTTCAGCTCTGCCTTCAACACCATCATCCCGGCTCAGGACAAGCTCTCCCAGCTGAACGTGCTTGACTCCACCTGCTGGTGGTACACCAGTCAAGGGTGTATACCCTGCCTAATGGCCCTCAAGTAACTGGGACAGAATCCAGTCCCCCCTAACCCCTAACAAGAAAAAGTGGCAGTGTTAACACTGTAATTAGTGTTTCCAAAGCACTGAAATGCATGTCTGATAATTGGAAATAGTCAGGTGATTGTGTATCAAACTTGTGAGGGGGAACATATGTTTTCAGGTTTTTATAATTTTACTGATTTACTCCAACTTTATCGAACTCTCTCTCAAACTATCTATATCTCCTTCAAACTCTCACAAAAAAAATCGAACAAGATCTCACGCATTCCAAAAAAATAATTGCCGCTTCGCTTCATACTAGTTCGTTACGTCGGTGTGTTACTGCAAGTACAACAGGGATTTCGTTCAGGATCACGTGACAAAAACGTTTCGAAGCACTTTCGTCACGAAAGTGGTCGTCACGTGACCAGAAGTATTTAAAAACCTTTCGAAACCTTCTTGTTCCGATGCAGTGAGGGTCGGATGTGTCCGGACAGTCTCGGAACAGCATTATCGAGCGCCCCGTCACTATATCGAAGACACCTACTAGCATATAGATTGTAAATCTACTATCTGATCCTCACTCCGGAGCAGAAGGTGTCGGTAATGTACCAATTAACTGGATGCCAACCACCGTCAAACAAGAAGCATAAAAACTAAAACAATATTCTAATGAACTGAGTAACGTTGTACTTGAGAAAAAACTGGCAGTTGTCACCAATGGATCTAAACAAAAAGCCTGCAAAGATTCAAAGTGAGCATGCATGCTTGTGCGTTCTCTGCGGTTTACCGGGATCTGGAAAATCAACACTTGCTCAAGCTGTCAGGACTCTGATGGGTCAGCAACGCTGGAGATCATCGGTTATTTCTTATGATAATTTGATTCCAGATTACGCTTTTCATACCAAACCAGTCGAGGGTTATGAAGACATGGAACAGAGGGTACTGATAAATTTTTCTTGTGTCCCTGCTCCGACACACCTGATTTAAATACAGAAGCCTGCTTATAATCATTCATTTGAATCATTTGTTTCAGGGGAAACCAGATAACAATCATTGCAAGAGAGAAAACCTGTCCCCACTCAAATAATCTTGATTGATTAAAGGTTAAGATAAATTGGCAGTCACAAATGATAACACAAACTATTTTGTAAAGTAAACTATTGGTTACTTACTGAGAAAATAATTCAGTTTGTATACTACATCATACTCAAAATTCAGAAAAGGTGTACATTTAAGATTGCAATGGTTCCCACTAGATGGCAGTGTGAAGAGCACAAAAGGTAAGGACAGATACTCTGGGGTCTCATTTATAAAGCTTGCGTACGCACAAAACGGAGCTGAAAACGTGCGTACGCCAGTTTTCACGCAAAGTTAGTGATTTATAAAAAACTAACTTGGCGGTAGAATGTGCGGTCCTCCACGCAAACCTACGCACTTTTTGGAGACAGTGGGAATTGGAGACACATACTGCAAAAAGTAAAAGTCGGAGAAGCGATTACTCATAATATTTATGTATTTTGTTGTCCTCACACACATTGACTCAATTTATGATTATAATGAAGATTAAATGCATCCGTGTTATTTGAGCTTGAACTGCGTGATAATTGTGCCATACACATCTTGTACAATGCAACTCAAATTTTAAATCAATATTCAGCGCTGTCTGTCTCACAATCAGATTGTCCTTTTACCGCAGTGTAGGAGGCTGAAATGCATGTAACTACAGAACACAAAGTATAACTAAATATATTTATTTTATACTGTGCATATATCATCATATGTCAAAAACAGGAAATGCAATTGTTAAGGTCCCGCGCAATCACTACACTCATTACACTTAAGAATCAGAATTCGTTTTTAATCGCCATTCAAGATACATAAACACGGAATTTACTACTGCAGTTGTTACCGCTTCTTCTCCGGTTCTGCCACTTGGCGCTGTCGCACTAGTGTTGTTGTTTGTTTGCCTTGATTCACCGTGAAGAAGAATCACCTGCCCGGTTCATGAGAATGATACTAGATTAGCATTCATGAGGCCTTTGCATTGACCATTTATGGTTAAAAATGGGCGTGTTCAGGGCGGGGTGCAATGATACTTTACGTACGCACACTTTTTGGGTGCGTACGCCAATTTACGCTTTTGGGCGAACGCACAATTTCAGTAAGAATGCTACGCACTCCTTTATAAATGAGACCTCAGGTCAATGTGAGGGGTTTACCCAAGGATAAATTGTGGCGCAACAGCAAGCAAAATAACATTACAATAGAACAGATTAGGAATACACATGATTGAAGATAGCTGGACAGTTTACTGTTTCTTTTTCAAGAACACTGGTAATACCCATGGCAATGTACAAGTAATACCCAACACATGGAATACACAAAATACGTATGTATTTAATGTTATTGAGACTTAATGAAAATGTACAGGGTCCGATTTTCCCCATGAATAAGGATGGGAACCTAAAGAGGATAGAGACCTGTGTTAGCGAGAGCCTGTTTCAATTGAGTTTCTGATTAATTCAAGAAAAATAAAGAGGTGTGTTTTGTCACAGTGAACTAGGAGACCAGTTTAAACTGAGAATGCATGGGGGTAACTTTTTCCAGCAGTGAAAAGTACAGTGAATTCTAGTAAATGGTCAAATAAAGCCTAGATTACCACGAACACTATACAGACTCTTCCAAAACTGTTTATTCAAAATATAATACAAAGAGCTGTGCTGGTTTGAACCCTGGAATCACTGCTTTTGGCTATATTCCGTTTCATTTTCTCAGCAAACTCAATGGAGGTTGTACAGGCAAGCAATTCTACAATGTGTCGAGCGGATCCTGCAGGATCCTCCAGACTTGGAGCTACCACAAACCGCCTCTCAGATCAACAGTTCTGCTTGGAGACAATGTGTTAATACTCTAAGGACTACAGAGGGCTCTAAGACCCACCCAATGCCACTCATCCTTCTACTGGATGACAACTTCTACTACCAAAGCATGAGATATGAAGTGTATCAACTTGCAAGAAAGTGTAAGTAGAATTTGTGTAATTTCATTACATTATTTGTGGGTACCCAACTGTAGTTTATTTAGTTTATTTTTTGTCTCAACATGTTACTACAGACTCTATCGGATTCTGTCAAGTGTATCTGCACTGTCCAGTGGAATCATGCATAGACAGAAACCAAAGACGACCCCAGGCCTTACCCAGTGAAGTCATCGTTGCCATGAACCAGCGCATGGAGCCTCCCAATCCTGAAAAAAATCCATGGGAACGGAGCAGCATCTCACTGGACACTAAAGACAGCTTCACAGACGAGGCCTTGTGAGCTGTTAAATCAGTTGATAAGCTAACATTAATGTAGTGATTTATTTGATTACATTCTAAATAAGTCTATATTACTCTGTTCATCTTACTATGTCCATACTCTTTTACTGAATCTCAGACAACGGTTGAAGGAGCTTATCTATTTAGCATTGGACAACCCACTGAGTCCAGTTCAGGATAACACAGAACAAAAGGCATGTTTGGGTTCCTAAATGTATATCTACGTTTATTTTAAATGATGACTTCCACTGCATTTATGAAGATTGTCAACTTTTTTTGTTTCAGATGGAAGATCGTTTAATCTGTGCCAACAGTGTGGTTCACCAAGCTGACCAGGCTTGTCGACACAGAGTATCTCAGGCCATGCAGAAGGCAAGAGGTCAGCAAAAAGCTATGCCTAAAGCATTGCTTGAGCATGATTCAAATTTACACACGTGCTTGGGTAATAGTTGGGGAATGTCCTAATGTTATATATTTTATGCAATGGCCTAATTAAGTCTTTAATCGCATCAGGCATAGTTTGTGTTAACAGATATTCTTAAGTATTATGCATTTTGGTTTAGAGCATCTTTCCTACATTTACTCCTATGTTCAGAAAAGAAGATATCTCCACATCATATGAGGTCTTTAGCAGCAGAGTTGACAAAAGCAAAGACAACATTTCTTCAAAACCTGCGAAAGAAAGTTTTTCAAGACCTACCTATATCCTCCCAGGAAACCATAGACGGAGAGAGTGTGGTAAAAAGAGCTCTGGATGTTTTTGACCAAGATACAAAGGAAATCATGGCAAAATTCCTTCTGAATTAAACAAATGCCACAGGGAAAATATGAAACCCCATAATTGACAGTTATTAGCTCATGATGTCTATGTAAATGTTCTAAAGTAAAATATATACATACATACACACTGTAAGCACCCTTGTGTAATACAACAAACTGCATATGTTTGGTTTCTTCTCCTACATTTTATTTAATACGCTCATAGATACAACATTTTGAAATTTGGAAGCTATAGAGGCCATGGATAATGTAAATATTTTCTGAGAGCACTGTAAATGTAAATGTTTTTATTTAGATTCATATCCAATAAATACCCTTGATTCTTTCGCTCACAATTTCTTTTTAATTCAGAATGTACAAAACAGTAGGTAAGGTTTAGTAAATCACAAATGGTTAATTAAGTTGAGGTTTAACTTGCTGATGTTCCTGAGTGAACATAGTAAGCCTATGCAGTTCCTCTGTAACACCAACTGCATTGATAAGTCAATCAAACATACTTAAGTTGAAGAAGAATGTAAAAACAACTATCACATTCACATACTTGATTCCTTTAAAGATTAAGGTGTTCTGATGGTGACACCTAACAGACACAAGACTAGTACTGTAATCAATAGTAGTGGACCAACACAAACTGTCCAAATGCTACATGATAAAAATAATCAGCACCAACAACAGTATAAAGGCATGTTCTGAAATCAGAACAAACAAAAATCTAAAAGGTTTATCCAATGTAACTAAATAAACACTATAATTTAAAAAATACAAAAAACATTAGTAATATGAATACACTTTAGTTACTGTACCAATATATAAGACAATAAAGGCCTTTTCAAGGTAGAAGACAGTAATCAATGGGCTACATATTGTACACTTGATTTCTACTCATCAGTTTCCAGATAACATACACTACCTTGAAATACAATTTAAAATTTTCCTATTCACATACATTAAACATATGTAAGATTACACAGCACTTAATTGGTGTGCAAATAATGTAAAATACTTTACGTAAATCTTACATTACAGATTGTACAGACCACACAAACAGTGCCACAAGGCTTCTACAAAACCGATGTACAACTTTCCTTTAGAAATTCAGAATGAAAAATAACACTTTGGTCTTTGAATGATCAAGTTTTAGTTGAGTGGTGAATCTGAAATGATCAAGGCATGTTTAAATGTTTTCAGCCTGCACACTCTGAGCACAATTGAGTCAGAACAAAATTATTTTGGGGAAGATATGAATCACAGCAGGGCCTTTATGTGCAACAGAGTTTACTTATTGAGTGTATTTAAAAGTGCCAACGTAAAAGGAAATACAAGTTAATATATTGAGTTGTAGAGTTAAACGATTTTACATAAAATGTTCTCCTTGTCCATCTAGCTAATTTACCAGTAAAGAGCCTAGTACTATTGTAATAAAAAAAAAACGTGACTGACATGGTGAACTAATCTATGAAAAGACTGTCTCCTGTACTTCTCGTTTCAAGTTAGACTATTTAGATCCAATCTGTATTACAACCACTTATTTAAACAGTTACTGAATCTGACAATAAATATGTAATATATTCTCATAATTGTCATGTAATTGTGTACATATTTACCTAAAATAGTATGCTATATGTGGGGAAAACAACAGAACTGTTGTTTATCTTGAAAATGTTGAATTATGTGAATAACTTTTTACTTACTGCTTATGCTGTCCCTGAGCAAAATGGCAAGCAAAGTCATACTTATCACTGCACTTACTGCCACAGATGTTGCACTGGAACGGATTCTCATAGCTGTGGCAGCCCATGTGGATGGTGTAGAGGATGTTGTCTGCAAAGTAGGTCTGGCAGTATTGGCAGCTGTGAAGCAGCTGAGGGTCCTGTGGTGGCAAGCCAGGGACAGGTGTGCTGGGCATGCTGTTGCTAATGCTAGCTGAGCTGTGCTCACTGCTGGGGCCTGCTACTGGGCTGTAGTTCCTGCGT
The DNA here is from genome assembly GCA_030340665.1 of Neosalanx taihuensis. Lineage (NCBI taxonomy): Eukaryota > Metazoa > Chordata > Actinopteri > Osmeriformes > Salangidae > Neosalanx > Neosalanx taihuensis. The sequence goes on along the minus strand of CM059303.1, from coordinate 9,408,349 downwards.
GCTTTGGGCTGCGGCTCCGTGGAGCCAGGGGGAGACGTGTGAGGTCCACCTGCCGATGATACAGCCGGTGTACAAGAGGCCTGCTGGATAAGAAATTGTTTCTCATCCTTGTCTGGAGACACTGTTGCCTGGCATTCAGGAGGCAGGCTGGCTAACTGGCCAGCCAATGTTGACAACTGGTTCAGTGGGTTGTCCGCCATCATATGTCGTGCATCCTTGTCATTGCTGGCATGTGCTTCATATGCATTAGAATGCAGATGGGGTAGCTCATGTGGGAGGTCATTCGAATAATCCGGGTTCTGTACCACCATGGATGGTGGACTGAAGTTGATGAAAAGCCTCCTGTTGTAGGCCAAGGAGTTGTTCCTCTTCTGCAGGACACTGAGCATCTTCCGACTGGAGAGCGTGGAGCGTGGCCCCTTCATGGGAAGAAGCTTGTGGCGCCGGCGACGGTGGTGGGACAGGTTGCTGCGGTCACTGCAGCGGAAGGAGCAGAGCTCGCACTTGTACGGCTTCTCCCCAGTGTGAGAGCGCATGTGGGCTTCTAAGTGCCGCTCATAAGCTGATGCAAATGGGCACAGGTGGCAGCGATGGGGCTTTTCTCCTTTACCACATCACACAAGGAAGAAGACAATAACATCAATTGAAGAGACATGCAAGCAACATCACAATAAGTAAAGGCGCAGGTGTAGTTAAATGAGGCAAAAATACTACCCCATGTAAAAAAAAACTTTACCAGTATGGATGCGCATGTGCTCTATCAGTCGAGCTGTGCCTTTGCTGGCATAGTTGCAGTAGCGGCACTTTAGCTTGCCATCATAGGTCCTTTCAAAATCATCAGCAAGTAACCCTGAGCTGTCATCCAGTGACACCTCCACAGAAGGATGGTCCAACCCATTATGCTCAGACTCTGTGGCCGCTGCAAGAAGCACACACACATATATATATATAAATAGATGTTTCTTTTTCTGATTTATATCATGGTATTTTGGTTTATAAAAACTGCTGTTTAAAGTTTGTCAAAGTTATGGCTTAAGCATTATAATCCTCACCAGTTTGGGGTGGAGATTCTGTTTCTCTGTCAACACCCACGGAACCAGAGATCATGTTGACATGGTGGGTTTGCTGTGTCAAGTACTCTTGGAAATCTTTTACAAAATCAAGAGGCTCTGATTTGATTTCCTCCATGATTCTCTTGTGGGTGGTGGTTACAGATTACAGAAGAAAAAATACATTATTAGAGAATATGCATCGTTAAAAGGTATTTTTTCATATAGATTTATAATATCATATAACAACAAGCTGTCAGTAAACATTAAAACATGCAAAACAGTTAGCTTGCTATGCTAGTCCAACTACTGAAGCTAAGCAACCAAATACCCTTTGCTAGCTCGTTACCTGGCAGAGATAACTGGTTAAGAGCCCAACAGCTCCTCTGTCAAGTTATTTACGTAGCAGGTACTCACATCCGCGCTAAACAATGAAATGTCATATATCGCTGAGATCATACATTGATTTATTAGAGCAAACTGTCAAACACCAGCTGGGTTGAATAAAGACACCCTGCCAATGTAACACACGAAAAGGCACTCCTACCAAAACTAGGACTAAAAGAGATATCTTATCGAACGTTCCTATCTGGCGAATTGCAGGTATGGCAAATTATTGATTATTAAAAGATCAGGCATCTTAAACAGACGATTAATTCGTTAATATGAAAAGTGTAGTTCCAGTCTAGACCGCCGTAGTCATGAAATAGAGTGGGACTAATAATTCAGTCTGTTTTCCACCCGGTCTACATGAAGTGAAACACGTTCTTATACAGCCGATGCCCGTATGTAAACAGCAGAAATCATGGCAGCTCCGGCACTATTCAGGATATCTACGAAGGTAAGGAGAAATTTAATGGAAACTGATCATAATCATCATAGTTAAGCATGCTTTTTTTCCGTATTTTCTTTTGTCTAGCTTGACACTATAGACACTTTTGGCAGTTATGGATAAAAGTGTTTTTGTGTGTTATACACCCTTGAATAACCCCATTACGTAAAGTTCCATCGCGCAAACGACTGTGTCTGTAGCTCGATTCGGTCGAGAAAAGGGTATCATGGACGGCTGCATGTCGGCAGGTGTCTTGTTTGGACCCACGGACGTGTGGTTATCCACATCAGGGATGCAAACTTATCAGGAGTGAAAAAGGTGATAGTATTTACTTGCGTTGTTTTAAACACCAGGCCATTTAATTCGTTCATTTTCATGAATGAATGCGACCTGGCAGAGGCTTTACCTGTCCGTTGACAGGTAACTAGTCAAGAAGTCATACCTGGTAACGCTTTGACTGTGAAATGAAGGAACAGTGTTTTTTATTTGTCACGTGACGTCACGTTCCAAGGGGCACGCCCCCTTGGAGGGCAAAAAGACTATCCGCTGCCCTCCGCCAATACGTTCATACGTTTGCATTGGGTCATTTTCTAGATCCTTTATTTATCCCACAGTGGGGGAATTGCAGTTGAAAACAGCAGCCGGGTACAGTATAGCACAGATTCAAGTATAAAAATATAGTAAATGCAGTAAAAATACAAATTACAAGATAGGGATCTAAGTAAATGAATGTAACACTACATCTACAAGAGTATAAAATAACAACATTACCATCATTCTGTTTGATTACAGATTGGTAGATGGGTCTCTCAACCATGGGGCTCTTGCCAGTTAAGACTGCAGAACAGGTCCACATGGTCTGCAGCAGATATGTCCTCAGATCAAGCTGCTGGCCTGGGAGTCTCCTATCCTCCCCTCCAGACTTTTTCTGAGGAAGAGGGAATGATGAGGGATGCTGGTGAGTAAACTTGATTTTTAGTTGGGAATGCAGAGGAACACAGGGTTTTACTGTCCTTTTAATGTTAAAATATATTTGTTTTGTTTTAACAGTGAAGAAGTTTGCCCAGGAGCGCATTGCCCCTTTTGTGTCTAAAATGGATGAAAATGCCAAGATGGATGATGAAGTGATATCCTCATTATTTGAACAAGGGGTGTGTGTCCTCATAAAGATTATTGTTGCTGTATTGCAAGATTAGGAATTCGTAGTGAATATTTTTTTGTTACTGATCTTAACAGCTGATGGGCATTGAGATAGACCCAGAGTATGGTGGCACTGGCTCCAGTTTCTTCTCCTCTATCCTGGTAATTGAGGAACTGGCTAAGGTGGACCCTTCTGTAGCGGTGCTGTGTGACATCCAGAACACTCTCATTAATACTCTGGTGGCCAAACTGGGGACCCCAGCCCAGAAGGAACAGTACCTCAGCCGACTGTCAACAGACATGGTCAGGGATATCCGTTTATTGATGATTTCAAATGCATTGTGTAAACTTATCATGCAGCAATTGTGGACTGGGGTCTGTCTTTTCCTGATTTGTATTCCTTTTCCTACAGGTAGGTAGCTTTTGTCTCTCTGAAGCTGAGTCAGGTAGCGATGCCTTTGCCTTGAAAACACATGCTGAGAAACACAAGGACTATTACGTCATCAATGGCTCTAAGATGTGGATCAGCAATGCGGAGCAAGCAGGGGTGTTCTTGGTCATGGCTAACGTGAACCCTTCAGTTGTGAGTTAAACCTATTCACTCACAAAGTATCTCATCATATTATGGGGTGACAAGCATTCTAACATTCCAGTAGCCCAGGATGTAGTCAAGAGGTATACTTGTCTTTTTTTGGCAGGGCTACAAAGGTATAACCTGTTTCATCGTAGACAGGGACACAGAGGGACTTCACATTGGCAAGAAGGAAAATAAGCTGGGCCTGAGAGCTTCCTCTACCTGCCCTCTTAACTTTGACAACCTCAAGGTCATATCAGATACATTTCCTTTCAATAAGACTTTATGGTTGTAGAAAAATGACGTAATGACGCCAACTTGAGTCCATGTGCAATAGGTTCCAGAGAAGAACATTTTGGGGCAGATCGGTCATGGGTACAAATATGCCATTGGCATGTTGAACGAAGGCCGGATTGGAATTGCTGCTCAGGTATGCGGGTAAAGAGTGCCCCCTCACTCTATCCCATGTTTTTAGCCACACTGTTGAAGAATACCTAAATGCAGTGTCCTTCTCTTGCTGTATCTATGCCAGATGCTTGGCCTTGCACAGGGCTGCTTTGATCAGGCTGTCCCATACACCAGGCAGAGAAGGCAGTTTGGCCAACGGATTTTTGACTTCCAGGTAAAGGTTATTGAATTTGTATGGAAATGCCCAGTAATCCAGTTACGCTGATAGTTAATGTGTCTGACCCTTTATGTGTTTCAGGGGATGCAGCATCAGATAGCCCATGTGGCCACTCAGATTGAAGCTGCGAGGCTGCTGACCTACAATGCTGCTCGCTTGAAGGAGGCTGAAAGACCTTTCATCAAGGAGGCCTGCATGGCTAAATACTTTGCTGCAGAGGTGACCTCGTAAAGTATAACTTTATATTGAGGCTCAGCGGTTAAGGCGTTGGGCTAGTGATCGGAAGGTTGCGGGTTTGATTCCCGGCTGTGACTACATGATTTTGTGTCCTTGGGCAAGGCACTTCACCCTACTTGCCTCAGGGGGGAATGTCCCTGTACTTGCTGTAAGTCGCTCTGGATAAGAGCATCTGCTAAATGAATATATGTGAAATGTATTGATGGTTAAACACACTTTATGTAATATTTATGCCATTTATCATTCTGTTTTGTGCCTACCCTACTTTTAGCTTGCAACTTTGACTACATCCAAAAGCATTGAGTGGATGGGAGGGGTGGGCTTCACAAAAGACTACCCTGTGGAAAAATACTACAGAGATTGTAAAATAGGTGAGTTGCAAGCCATTTACGATTCAGATTTGTCCCTCGTAACCAGTCCCATGGCTATGGCTCCCATTTATACTTGCAGTGTGAAGGTTATTTGTTTTAGGATGAATGACTGCCAGACTGAGATGGGAAGGGGCTTGTCTTTGGGAATAAGGAATAAGAAATGCAATGTAAAATATCTAAAAAAGGTGTATTTATGTACATGTTCATGTTAATGTCCACAAAATATATTTGTTTCAATAAATCACATAATTTTGGATGATAGTTTTCGAACCTTATTAGCTTCAACACATCATTCTGAAGTACCATGCATAATTTCATATTGATATGTCAAAAGATCACCGAATTACATGTGTTTGTACAAAAGGAGAAAATACATATTTTTTGTACTGTAACCGATTACAATATTTCACAACACAAGTTCAGTTGGCTGGGACAGTGTGCTGCAATAATAAAGATAGATAGAGAGGCTGACCTGCAACCGTATGCTCTTGAGTTTGAATCTCCATTCAGACTGTTGTTGTTTGCCAAACATGAATGCTCTCTTTTTGTACAACTCCTGATCTTCTACAATGTATATTTGTATAATAAATTGTTATTAGGAAATAGGAACCCGCATCTCTACTTGCAGCTATATTTAATATTGTTTTTCCTTTCTTGTTTCCAATGTACAGGAACCATTTATGAGGGCACAACCAACATCCAACTTAGCACCATTGCCAAGTTCATTGACAAAGAGTATGATAACTAAACAGACCTAGGAAGTTTCAAATAGAGACTGGACACTTGCACTTCTTTTTGTGACACTCCTTGGTTTTAAGACTGTAGTGGGGTTCAGTGGTTTAAAAGCAATGCTATATAAAGTGTTAATAAGGTTAGGGATAGCCCTATCCCTAAAACACTCACAATGGATTGACCTTATGTTTGTTACATGTTATGTACATTATTTAAATCTTTGCGGTTCCCATCCACTGTGGATTCATAGGTTACATTTGCTAGGCAGCCTAGTTCTGGTGTTGATAAGGTGTTGTTGGGTTTTTCAATATTCATTATTCCATAGAAATTAGCTGGGATCCCAACAAAAATATACATTGCACCGTAAAAAATGTCTGTATTTTCCGTTCTGTTGCGTTTGCCCTGTTGTTCTGTCTACGTTCCTTTTAGGCAGTGGTTCTCAATTCCGGTCCTCAGGACCCCCTGTCCTGCACGTTTTAGATGTTTCCCACTTCCAACACACCTGATTCAAATACATTTTCATTATCAGGCTTCTGTTGAGCTTCAATCAGGTGTGTTGGAGCAGGGAAACATCTAAAACATGTAGGACAGTGGGCCCCGAGGACCGGAATTGTGAACCACTGCTTTTAGGGGTGTTTGTGTTTCTAATAAATAATACCACAAAGTGAACTTTATCATCTTGACACAGATTATCATTATTATTTGATCCAGTTTTGCAGTATAACCTAGTTTTAGTTGATTTAGATCCTAGTTTCAAATAACAGTGCCTTTATCATACCATAATTACTTTGGGCTTTTAACACTGAACAAAATGAATTACTTGAGGGGTATGCACTAAATAGATGTGTTATGGCTTTGTGCATTCTTTTCCATTATATTGTTTGGTTTCCTGAAAAGTTAGCTGTGAAATTCGTAGATGGCAATTCCCATGTGGACTGTCATTAAGATATAAAGGTTTAACTGTATCAATAAATGTTGTGTAAAAAGTATTTTAATTGAATGTGTTTATTCCAAAGACTACAGTGTGCAGTACTTTCCCTCACACTCCCTCAACACATGACCACCAACCGTACCAAATGATAAATTAACCAAGTAATTAATTAACTGTAAGGAATGAACTAACCCTAAACCAGACAACTTTGCAGCCCCACTTGCTGGTCCTCTTCACTAGATGGCAGCCTTGTACATGCTTTCTTGAACACTGACTGAAGATTTAAAGCAACCAGACTAAGCAACCAGACCTAAGACTTGGCAATTGCAAAATGTTTAATTTTCTGACCAAATAAGATACAATTTATTTTTTACGAGCAAAGGGCTTTGCATACATCCGTAGAAAGGCCCCTCAACCAAGCAAAACCCCCAAGGAAGACAAGTAAAATCTAGAGACTAAGTTTAGCAATTCAGTGAGGGATCCCCTCTTCTAGAGATGATTGGGGAAAGAGAGGTGCAGAAAACAGGTTAAACATAGTAATACATAAGGAGTAGAATGGATAGTGCCAATGGATGTTAAAACACTGAAATGGAAAATTAAACTCAAAGTTTTTAGATGTCAGTTCACCTATATCCTTCATGTTTTATCATCACACATTTTTGCAAAATGTTAAGTAGGCTTAAAAACAGAAGCTACAGCACTAAACATGTTGGTTATTTCTGTACATGTTGAGGTATCAACCTCTAGAATTGGCCCCCAACTTCTCTGCACCCCCCTTGCCCTTGCTATTTGTATCTCCATTCCTAATCAGCAGATTTTTGGCTCTGAACATCTGCATCTGACACAACAAAATGGGGGAGTGGTGGAGCCTGTAAAGTGATGCGATTGTGAAAGACCAGAATCAGTATGGAAAATTAACCGATAGGCCACTGCCCCTGCTTTATTGGCCGCTGCTTTATTGGCCAGTTTTAAACTTGTAAACAAATGATATGTTTATATATAGATTTACATATATCCTATATCAAATGGCATATCACATTTTCTTCAGGTCTAAATTAGCCTACAGGTCATTCTTAATGGAAAATTTGAATTAACATGTACAGTAATGGCCCATATTGTTTGACTAGCTCCAGAACACTAAAACATTTTAATTGACAACTTTAAGTCATCCAATTGACTGATAATCATACATATTATACAATAATATTTTTTATATTAAACCTAAAGTACGTCGTTATGCTATTTATATAGTTATATTTATATATGAACCAGGCGCATAACTTATATATATAGTTATAAAGTTATGCGCCTGGTCTTGATACCAGACCGCAATGACCTGCCAATGGGATTTTTTTGCATGGGAGGATGCAAAAGCTTCCACTAGAATGGACTAAATGTAGCAGGGCCCAAAATTGCAGGCATTTAAAGAGAAAAAACACTTTTAAACAGCTGTACACTATAGTGACCTCTATGCATGAGAGGGTTAAAACGCTTTAAAAAGCGTTTGAAATTCAACGCTTTAATCAATTTAATAACATCCACCTCCAATATTGAGGTGTTCAGTTGCTCCAAAAACATTCTTATCCGCTCTTTGAGCTTAAAAACTCAGGACAAGACTTTTCCTGGTGACAGCCACCTTGCTTCACTGAGAAACAGTACGGCTTGATGTTCAGCTCCTAATAGATAGCTAGCAGAGAAGACTGTTTTTATTTATTTATATAAATCACAGATTACCCTCACGTATGCGTATGTGCATTAGTATTGTACCCCGCCCTGAACACGCCTATTTTTTTACATTAATTGTCGATGCAAAGCACCTCATAGATGCTAATCTAGTATCTCATGAGTCATGACCCTGGCATGCGATGATTGTTCTTCAAGAAAATGTGGTAACGAGGACGTAGTGGAGCGATTGCCTACAAAGCCTCTGATTTAAGCCTCTAAAATTGCACGAGAAAACGTGCTCGCTCATTCAAATTGGACGAACCACGTGTGCGCTATAAGGCGCAAGACTGGGTGGACTTCCACTTGTTCCTATCCTATCCCCTCTCTGTATTTCCTCAAATTTCATTTGCCATTGGGCATTTCCAGTCGCAAAAGACTGCGCAATTCAATTGATGACATTTTCATTGAATCGTTAGTAGAGAAGTCAGAAGTCTGACGGAGTAAACGTAACATAAACTTGCGATAGCCTATAGGTTAACATCGTCTGATGTGTTTTGAAGTATTTTTTTTATTTATGTGGAAACATCTAACGGCAATGTCAGAGATTCAAAAGACCAGTGAATTGGCTGAAGACTCTCCCTTCTCCATAAGGAACCTTCTGAGCTGTGACCATAAGCCCTTAAAGCGAAACACGTTTTTGGCCTCAGGACTATTTGAAGGTGGCTTTTCTCTATCTCGGATTGGTGATTTATCTTTTCCACGTTTTGATTTACCATCCCAGCGATTTGGACTATCTGGACATTACCTGGAACGAACTTCTACTTGGTGGTACCCTTACTCATTGGACCCATCTGGGTATATACACACTACAGGTAGGCCATCGCATGCATAAATCACAGGTATAGCTCTAAAATTGAGTTCCCCCGAGGTCAAATTGGTTTGTTAACAAAGATCATTTTGTTTTGAAATACGCTAACTGACAGATACAAGCCCATTATTTGTGATATAACCTTACAGTCAGAATTTCATATAAAACAACAATTTTAAACTTGATTCAACGGACAATATTATAGTATGTGTTTTAGGAAATTACCAAATGGCTGTCCAATGATGTCTTCAGTGATTTTTTGTAGACCCGAAATTAGATTGATTTCTAAAAACATTGGAAGTGTGAAAAAAATATCTGATACTTTTTTTCTTTTAGTGTCTGAAAAAGCCAGTGTGCGAGATCAATCACCAGGCTTGGATGGACATTCTCCGCAGCTGGTTAAAAAATCCGAAGTTGATGTCAAAGAGGATGACGACAAAAGCGCTGATGATATTGTACTGGAGGAAAGTGATGCGGAGGAACCAAAGAGAGACGACGTGGTGGATGACTGGAGGAGAATGGATGATCATTTAGAAAAAAAAACGTGTCGCAAGAAGAAAACGCGCACAGTCTTTTCCAGGAGTCAGGTTTTCCAGCTGGAGTCCACTTTCGACATGAAGCGCTACTTGAGCAGCTCCGAAAGGGCAGGCCTTGCAGCGTCTTTGCACCTGACGGAGACACAGGTGAAAATCTGGTTCCAGAACAGAAGAAATAAGTGGAAAAGGCAGCTTGCTGCAGAGTTGGAGGCAGCCAATTTGAGTCATGCAGCTGCTCAGAGGATTGTGCGTGTGCCCATACTGTACCACGAAAGCCCATGCTCAGAGACTGGCTCTGCTGGTAATTCACCTGCAAGACAGTCGCTTCTAACTTTTCCTCATCCCATGTACTACTCGCATCCAATGGTGACATCCGTTCCTTTACTGAGACCAGTTTAGAGACAATACGGCTTTATTTGTATAAGGTAGGGCTGTCCAATCCTGGTCCTCGAGGGCCACTGTCCTGACGGTTTTATGTCTTTCCCTGCTCCAGCACACCTCCACTGAGCTTGATAACGACCTGTTCATTTGAATCAGGTGTGCTGGAGCAGGGAAACATCTAAAACATTCAGGACAGTGGCCCGCGAGGACCAGGATTGGACACCCCTGTAAGGCTATTCCTATAGCCTATGGTTTTTGGAATTGTGTTAAAACGGTTTGCTTTGGAAAGTATATAATTGTAGACTATATTGAACTGTTTATCGAGCCTATTGTAATTATTATTGTTACATAATTATGTTATTATGTGTCCATACAGCCAAGACAAAGGCAAGCTATAAAGATTGAAACATTTCCTCTTGGTCCCTTTCAAGATGCATTTGTAATGTGTATTTTTTTTTACTGACTAAGCTAATGTGAAGGTAAGTGAATGGGTTTGTGGTCATAATATTTAATTGAATAATTCAAGATTGTACAATATTGGTACAAGCATTATTATTCGGAGCCAACTCTGCAGAAATTAGTACAATCATACGTACATGATTACAGAAGAAAATACACTACACATTGTGAAACCAGACAGTCCCATGAATCAGACTAATGTTGTTAAAAACATTGTGGAATTCAAAATTAAAGGCAGAGTATATTTGAGTAAACTCAACATGTTTACCTTTATATGTGAAATGATCAGATAAACTTCTTAAATATTTTTGGATTGGAGAAAGGGCAAATACATGGTTGTGGGAATGGTGGTTATGTAGGATATATCAATATGTCGAGATATTTAGAAGCTAAGTTTAAATACACTTTACGAGAAGATTATTGAGAATTAGATATGGGAATTAAAACATCACTTTTCATTTTCTTTGTTACATTTTTTTATATAGGTGTTTGGGGCCAGTGCTTGTTCAAAAGTCTTAAAACAAAACATTTACTGATATCCGTGTTGGAAAATCTGACATTTATTAAACAGTCTTTGCAAAACAGGGAATTTTATTCTCTCAAAACTGCTGAAGCTCTTGGCTGACGACAGAACATGAGGATGGTAAATTGGCAGAAGAGTGTGCCACGGGTGGAAGCTTGATTTGGAAGATGTGAAGAGTCTTTATCACATGGACACCTGCTATTTTGGACAGAGAAATAGGCGAATAATGATTGATACATCAGATGTCGGAATATAGGCTGATGAAAATCGCGCACTGTCCTCTGATGTTTGATGTTATGTTACTTTCCTGATGATGGTCTATGGCTTATGTATAGGCTAGGCCACGTAAAAAAGCTCGAAATACATTTTGTAATGGATTTTTTTGTGTGCCTAATACTGCGAAAATTGTAATATTGGCTAAATATTTACTTCTCACGAAGATTTATCATGATATTGTCCTATACAGGATTATTGGGCCTACCGCCTTAAGCTTCGAAAAAACACTATAATAGCCTATATGGCAACAACCCACACTTACAAACATAAATTCGGGCCTATTAAACATATTCGTATTCGCATTACTAAATTAATATCCGTATTAACATTATTGACTACAGTAATAAAATACCTGGGCAAGACCTGAATAAGATGCAACAATGTATACGATACATTAGCATTTTAGCACCTGAGGCTAGAAGCAGTGCGTGCAACCCACAGGAAAGCAATGAAATGAAGAGTATAACTATGCTGAATAATGTACTTTTTTTTTTTACTTTATGTAAAATAAACTTAGTCGTTCCCAGTATCCCCCGGGATCTAGGAGAAGCGCTCCCGGAGGTGCGAGTTGAAGACCCTGCTAACAGACGGCTCTGCAAGACGTTCCTAACAGACCTTAACGATACAATACAACATTATCATAATGAACATATGCATGGCTATCGTTAATTATACCTACTTTCGAGCAAGCATGTTAGTAATTACGTTTTGTATTTTGTTTTAAGCTAGCTACAGTATGTAGTTTAAAAACAGTATCAGAGTGCACTCATATATAAGTGGGTAAGATAAGTAGGTTCCTGGGGATTCACCTGAATCACAAACTTGACCGGACTCACCACACTGACGCACTGTACAGGAAAAGTCAGAGCAGGCTCAACCTCCTGAGGACTATCTTTTGGTGTGAAAGGAGCACCCCTATGGACTTTCTATGACTCAGTGGTGGCATCAGCCACCCTGTATGGTGTGGTCTGCTGAAGCAGCAGCATCACTGAGAGGGAAAGGAGGAAGCTGGACAAGGTGATCAAGAAGTCCAGCTCAGTCCTGGGCTGTCCTCTGGACTTGGTGCAGTAGGTGGGCAACAGACTAGTCCTGGCAAAACTGGCATCCATGCTGGATCACGAGTCGCCCCCCTGCAGGACTCACTGTCTGATCTGGACAGCAGCATATGTGCAATGACTGACTGTATGTGACTCATTACTTATCCATAGCAGCTGCCATCACACTAATTCTCACTTTACTTTATATTTGACTTTTTTTTGCATTCCTTTTAGATCCTTATCACATCTCATATTATTTTCATATGCTTCCCCGTATCTTGTAATTTTTATATTTTATATTGTTATTTTGAGTGATGTCATACCTTGCTGTTGCAAACTGCAATTTCCCCTCTGCGGGACAAATAAATGATTATCTTATCTTATCACTATCAGTAACCCTCTTCTTTCACTTTTGGCTTGCTGGAGGAAAAAAACTGAATACAAATATCCTTTCCATCCTTTCATATACCTATATCATCATGTGCTAGCTAGACGCACCATAACACATGCTTACCATGTAACTTGGAAGTCAACAAAACAATTCAAACTAAGTAAGTTTTGATGTATTCATTGTAGAAAAGGTTTCAGGGGTAGTCATCTGGACACTGTTATCAAAATCAAGACATCTAACTGTACATTGCAATTGCCCCTTGTTGTATCCACGAGTAAGCATGTCATCCATGTCCCTTTCTGCCCCAATTTCACATTTACAATACATTTATATGTAGTAATTTTTACAAGAGAATGTATAATAAGGTAGACGGGCTCTGCCACTGCACTGATCAATTTTTTACGTCCCAAAAAAAGGGGATGAATGAGTTAATGACGGAAGTTAAATATAAAAACAACGAATCGAAGCTTAGGCGGGAACATGGGTTTTTCGTTTTTATCCAATCAAATCCCTCAAATCAGAGCCACTGTAGCCAATGTGCAGCCCAAGCTGCTAACAGCACAAGGTAGTGTCAAGCTAGTGTCCCATAACAAGTGAATGTCGTTTAGATAAAATATTATTAGTGAAGTTACGATTTTACAACTACGGTGAGTATAGTTTGCGTCAATGCATATTGCTCCAGCCATCTTACGACCACTAGTAATGACGTACTGTTTAGTTTTCTAGTTTATCTCGGTTTTAAAATAGGCTAGCTGGATTTAGCATGATGGGTTCTGCGATTGTAGGCGGTTTCTGTGTAGCACTAAGAACATTCCGGAATGTGTACACAATACCTAGCTTTTTGTTTGCCATTTATTTCAGATAAGTTAACATATTAAGCTAACATTTTGCTTACGCAAGTAGCTAACTGTCTCTTGCCGTCTTTGTTACTATGGAACATAGCTTGCTAGCTCTAGCTAGCATGGCTAGTCAACTAGCCTTGCAGTCTGTTAGCATCCTAATGTTAGCCACATATGTAGCTTGGTAACTACCAATAATATCTGAAATGTTCCTTGTGCAGCTTGACTACCTTTTAGCTCCGCGTGGGAAAAGTGTCATTGTTGCCAATTTCCACAGATGACTGGCTCAAACGAGTTCAAGCTCAACCAGGGCCCAGAAGACAGCATCTCTGCTGTGAAGTTCAGCCCGAGTACAGCCCAATTTTTATTGGTATCCTCTTGGGACTCCACTGTCCGCCTTTATGATGTTGGAGGGAACTCCATGAGGATGAAGTATCAACACTCAGCGCCTGTTTTAGATTGCGCGTTTTATGTAAGCATGGAGACTGATTAAGTACTCATAAGTATACTAAAACAGTAAATTTCTATAGTTGGTTAAAGTTTTTATTTTTTTCAACCTAACTACTATTGTAGGTCTGTACAGTATCATTGTTGTCACACATTCTTGACCATGATGGAAAATTAAGACAATCTTTCTGTCTTTCAGGATCCTACACATTCCTGGAGTGGAGGTTTAGATAGTCAGCTGAAAACCCATGATCTTAACACAGATCAAGGTATGTCTGCCACATCTATCCATTGATTAATTATATAACACTATACATCAGAATCAAAATGACTTTATTGATCCCAGAGGGGAAATGCTTTAGTAACCACAGCTCACAGTCTCGTCAATGTACACAGGGTAAGGGTGTAGGGGTCAAAGAGCAAAATAGTGCACACAGGGATAAAGAAAGAGGGGGTCAAATGAAATAAATGCACACAGGGGGTCCAAGGTTTGGATTAAAATAAGAGTGCTAGAATACATACATGTTGATCTGCACATAATGAGATTGTATCGTACTTTCACCTCCTCAAACAGATACTATAGTGGGGACACATGATGCCCCAATTCGTTGTGTAGAGTACTGCCCAGAGGTCAATGTCATGGTAACTGGAAGCTGGGACAGATCAGTTCGGCTTTGGGACCCTCGGACACCATGTAATGCTGGCACCTTTAGTCAGCCTGAAAAGGTAAGGTAACCTTCACAAGCCTTATAAACAAGCATAGCAAAATTACTATAAATTAGATTAGATTCAACTTTATTGTCATTACAGAGGTACAAATACAGGGCAACGACATACAGTTAGCATCCAACCAGAAGTGCAAAACAGTTATTACAACAGAATATAATAAATATGGGTATACTCAGAATGTACATATTATGAACAGTATAATCAGAATATACAGGGTATGTACAGATTCAAGTGATTTTAGACAAAGCAGAAATTACCGGGTAGCATGTATATACAGTTAGTGCAAATGATGCAATGAGCAGATGTGCAAAATGAACAGATGTGCAAAGTGAACAAAATGTACAGGTGGTGCAGTAACAGATGTGCAGTTGTGCAATAACAACTCACTTATGCAAGTGGTGCAAAATGTACAAACAGAAATGTGCAAATATAGGGAGGCGGGGGTTCTATGGGGGGGCGGGGGTTATATAGGGGGGCGGGGGTCTAGTGGAGTTCAGGAGTGTCCCAGTTCTGGGGAAGAAGCTGTTCCTCAGTCTGCTGGTTCTAGACCGGAGACTCCTGAGGCGCCTGCCGGAGGGCAGGAGGGCAAACAGTTTATGGGCGGGGTGTGAGGAATCTCTTCGGATGCTGTGAGCTCTACGTAGACAGCGCTTCCTCTGGATATCCTCAATGGACGGAAGAATAGTCCCAGTGATGCGTTGGGCGGTTTTCACCACCCGCTGCAGTGCCTTGCGCTCAGCGACTGCAGTTCCCGTACCACACTGTAACACAGTTTGTCAGGATGCACTCGATCGCACAGCGGTAGAAGTTCACCATGACAGCTGAGGACAGGTGGTGTTTCCTCAGTGTTCTCAAGAAAAAGAGACGCTGGTGAGCCTTCTTGATCAGGCCGGAGGTGTTTGTAATCCAGGACAGGCCATCCGAGATGTGGATCCCCAGGAACTTATAGCTGGAGACACGCGAGAACGGCCATCCCGTTGATTTGAATAGGGTCGTGCGTGTCTCCCCTATTCTTCCTGAAGTCCAAGATAAGCTCCTTGGTCTTTGTGGCGTTGAGGAGCAGGTTATTGTCACCACACCACATGGCCAGGTGCTGCACTTCCTCTCTGTAGGCTGTCTCATCGTTGTTAGTGATGAGGCCGATCACCGTGGTGTCATCAGCAAACTTGATGATGGAGTTAGATCCATACATTGGCTTGCAATCATGGGTGAAGAGAGAGTAGAGGAACGGGCTGAGCACACATCCCTGTGATCCCTATAGTGAGCTAAACTAATTTATCACCACTATATCGATTGAGGGCACTATCATTTGCAATTACGCCACACTATGTGCATGGCTTGTTTGATCATTGTAAAGAAGTTGTCAGCCATCCCAAGATGCATATTAGCCAAGCTCCGCCTGTAGTGTTCTGCTCAATTATCTTTTTTGCTTCTGTACTTAGTTTGGGTTTGCAGTATATTAGCCGCTAGGCCAATTTTTGGTGCTCCAATCAGCAAACAAGGAGTGGCTTAACATTCTCTGTCACAACTGTTTACTGGAGCTTCCAATGTTATTTATTTTTTATGACATGAGCCAAAGCCAATGAGAAAAACAGTATAAAAAAGTTATAAACCTGCAGATACTTTGAGCATATATGAAAATAATGTGTCATGTGCATCTTTCGTTGTGCAAAGGTCTATACTCTATCTGTGGCGGGAGACAGGGTGATTGTGGGGACCGCTGGCAGAAGGGTACTGGTTTGGGACCTCAGAAACATGGGCTATGTTCAGCAGAGGAGAGAGTCCAGTCTGAAGTACCAAACACGCTGCATCCGGGCTTTCCCCAACAAGCAGGTAAACCCCCAGTTATCCCCTGAGTTTCTGTCTAGTCTAAACTGAGCATTTTGTGAAATTGGATTAGATTAGATTCAACTTTATTGTCATTACACAAGTACAAGTACAGGGTAACGAAATACAGTTGGCATCCAACCAGAAGTGCAAAGCAGTTATTACAACAGAATATAACACTATACTCAGAATATACACAGTATGTACATTATAATCATAATATAAATGTCTTCTGCCTTTGCTCTAGGGCTATGTTCTGAGTTCAATCGAAGGCCGTGTGGCTGTAGAGTATCTGGACCCAAGTCAGGAGGTTCAGAAGAAGAAGTATGCCTTTAAGTGCCACAGGCTGAAGGAGAATGGAATTGAACAGGTTTACCCTGTCAATGCCATCTCTTTTCACAGTGTCCACAACACATTTGCAACAGGTACATTGTCTTTCTGGTTGTGAATGTATGTTTCTGATAATGGAATGGTTTTGCTTATGCATGCAGCCTTTTGTTTACTTCAATTCAGCCATAATTGACTTAGTTCTGAAGTGCTGAGTTTAGTTCTGAAACAATGATGTAGATAATAATAAATTGTCAACAGATGTTTCTGTTGACAAGTCGTTTGATCATGTGACCAATTTTAATCTGCGGTAATATTTCCTACTGTCCCCACAGCCGAAGTTACTACTTAGCATAATACTCCTAGCAATGCTACCACCAAGCTAGTGTTACTTGTTAACCTTCTCATTTGTACTTTTAAAGCTATACAAAAGGTAGACACATTCAAACTATCGCATAGGTGCAACGCTACGCTTTAACTGGTGAAGGTCTTGCATGCAGTTTGATTAGTATGGCACTGTAGCGTTAGAAAACTTGTAAAGCTCTATCATTGACCTTAAGTCTCTCCTTGTAATTAGGTGGCTCAGACGGGTTTGTGAACATCTGGGACCCCTTCAACAAGAAGCGTCTGTGCCAGTTCCACCGCTATCCCACCAGCATCGCCTCACTGGCCTTCAGCAATGACGGCTCCACTCTGGCCATTGCTTCCTCCTACATGCAGGAACAGGGAGACATTAGCCACCCGGAGGATGCCATCTTCATCCGCCAAGTTACAGATGCCGAGACCAAGCCCAAGTAAATTCCAGCAGGACGTCCTTGCAGTAGTGTTTGGACTACACTCTTGCCTCATGTTTGTGAAACAGTCAAGAGGAGATTATGCAGCTGTGGCACTCACTGGTCTGCATTTTGCTCCTTTGTTTTTTTCCCCCAATATCTTACAGTTTACAGCCAGGTGACTTTTCTTGGAACATGTATAATTCAACATTCTTTATTTCCTATAATAAATAGTTTGTTTTTAATAGTAGAAGTAAAGTAACATTTTATAAACTTGTGAATACATTATTTTTCTTTTTTTTTATGCAGCAATGCAATAAATTTGGTTTGAAATACAACTTCATATAGTTATTGTTCATTTTAAACACTGGAGGTCCTCCTCATTAAAGCTCCCACAGATGGAAGATGTTTAAGGTACACTTGTTATGAGATAACTACAGTGAGGCATCCCCTGCTGTACATTTTTCCACTGACAGAGAAACGATCAGTCTGTAATTTTAATGCTAGGCTTATTTGAACAGTAGGGACAGGAAAAACAAAATATGAAAAACAAAAATGCATGTTGGCATTTAATAAGCTTTATTACAATTTTTTTAATTAAAACAAGTCTAAAAGTGTAGTTAGATGTGTGTTACAGTTGTACATTTCAAAACAAAAGGAATGTGTTGGGGTAACCGAGATTGTTCTTCTGTTATTGATCTTGATTACTGATCATCTAGCTCCTGCCAAGGGCTCCACTTGCCCCCATGCTCTTACCTGTGCTGATAGACATCAGAGAACAAGGCTTCAAGCTAAATTTGTTTGTTATTGTGAATGAGCTGGTGCTGGTGCTGCAGCTTTCAAATTTCTTTATTACTATGTTGAATCGATTTTGCTGTTGTGTTTTATTACTATAGGCTTAATAAAATATTTTAAGCAATGTTAGTGATGGGTAAAGCAAAACTTAATTTAGACCTAATTCAACGAGTAAGTTACACTGTCTTCTATATTGCTTTTTCACGTCAACTCTTGTGTTCAGTATACATTTTCTATAAATACAATGCTGTTAAGGATTTATGAAACCTTCCAATATAAGTGACAGGAGAAAATATAATGATGACAATTATATTTATGAGTTAAAATTCTGATGGGTCTGTCCAGTATCCTGGAAAGTATTACTGGTAGTTCCTTTTGCTAAATGAGGTAACGGTTTTACATGATTGCTGATAGTCAGTCATCCTTATTTGTGTCTGACTGTAGCTGAAAATGAAATGCCAGTTATTTTCGGCAGCAATTAATGTTCATATAGCAGGGCAGAGAGAGGTTGTGGTTTGCTGTGTTGAATACTACACAGTAAATTACCTTGTTTCCTGTCATCTGTGCTTCCACCAAATTAGAAAATTGAGTTCCTGGAGAGAGCATTAGAATGGTTTGACTTTTTTCCCTTAAAAACTACTTACATGTTATATTGTCGGATGTATTATGATAATTAACAGTCAGCAGAAGCTTTTTCTTTTTCTGTTATGTAGATTAATGGCAACAGATGACTGCAAATCTCAAAATTGCCTTGTTGTGACTGCCCCTAGGAAAAGGCTGTTGGCAGCTGTAATTTACTCTATCGGATAAAGGGCTTCTTGTGCTCAGTAGGCCCTGAATTCAATGCCTCAGTGGAAGCCAGTCAGTCAGGCTACAGTTTGTAGGTCCTATTCTTTAGCACATATCACCAAGGGCCCACCTCCAGGTTGGACCTCTTATCCCAACTTGTTTTGAGTTTCCCACAGCTGTAGTCTTGCTGCAGGCAGTTTGCTCTACATGAAATGTAGTTTTGCTGCAGGCAGTTTGCTCTACATGAAACATGCATATAACAATTCAAATGGGCAAATGTGCTTCTGCAGCCTGTTGTGTGCATTTTAACCCAACGACAAGGGGGTCTATTGATGAATCCGAAGGCACAGAGGGCTTTCAGCACTTGACACTTTTACACAAGGGTGGTATCCATCAAGCCAATTACACTGTACTACATGGAGAAATAACAGGATGTAACAAACAAAAAAGGCTTCTAAAAATGCTTGAGTAATTTGTTGCAGTTACTGGCATATCTAGTCAGGGATGACTCAATTCTAATATTAACCAAGAAATAACTGCAATAAAAAATGAACATACCAACAGATCCCAACCGTGTATCACCTGATAAAACTTAATTCATGTAGAACCTCCAAAGTTACTGAACCAGAAGCAGACGCAAAGACTTGGAAGCTGGAGGCTTGTCCTGCCACCAACTGTCCCACAACACGGGGAGGAAACCTCAGTCTTTCACCTCGGCCTGGGCTTTGGCCTGCCATAGCATCTCCCTCCATTCTGCCACTGCCCCAGGGATGCTTTTAAAGACATTTGGTGAACCAGACAAAATCTCTTTAGGAGCACTGTAGGCTCCTAACTTAAGGCAGAACCCAATTAGACAACAGTGCTGAAGGCCATGTATCTAACTGTTAGGTTTCACACTAAAATCCATCCATTTAAGGCTTTGCTGTGGAACACCTTGGTCATGGCTGAATAAATAAACCTTGGTGAGTGGAAGCGTTGGAGGGCCCATATGTAAAACATGTCATATTCTGATATTTAAAGATACATCTCCTGGGAAAATGTACTTCTGTTTCCATTTTGTATAGTTTATTGCAGACATAGCATGTATATGTTTGCAATACAAAATGTGATAATTAAATAATAATCTACAAAATCAACCAGGGCCTTGGTGTTGCAGCAGAAATAAAATGAGAGATGCGTTCCTCAGGCAGTGTGACATAAATGGGAGAAGAGGTCTGTCTCTAATGTTCACCTTCTCAATGGTTGCTTAAGTCACCTGGCCACTCATCCACTGGGATTAAAGCTGAAGGACAGTCATGGCCAACAGTCAGGCTCAAACTGGTATTTCTGCAAGGTTATGAAATTTAGCTCTCGACTTGTTTAACAAGGTCATAGACAGTGACAACTCCTTCCAGAAAAAAACCCTAAATGATATGGGCATCCAAAACTGAGTTGTTTTAAATGCTGACCATGTAAATGTTGACCGCGTCAAACTTTGTTTCGATCTGGTCTTAGTGTAGATTCTTGCTCTCTGCCCTTCCTTTGACCATCACCCTACCTACTGCACTACCTACTTTTCTCAATGAATCATTCATTGCTCACAATGGGTTACTTCAGAAATGTATTGAGACATTTGACAAAATATGGGTGTTTCAACAAGGATGTAAGATATACATTTAGTAAAACATGTATATATTTGATTGATTGTGACGATGTCTGTACATCAGCTGAAACTGTGTAGAAGGTGGGTGATGCAACGGGAAAACAACACAAAACACTGGAGCAAGTCTACAACAGAATGGCTCCAGAAAAACAAAATCCACCTTTTCAAGTCAGAGCCCAGACATCAATGCTATGTTGCACTACTGTCTTACATGTACCCACCTAGGGTCAGGTGGCTGAGTGGTAAGGGAGTCAGGCTAAGACTGTCAGGCTAGTAATCAGAAGGTTCCTGGTTCCTTTGGGCAAGGCACTTCACACTACTTGCCTCAGGGGAATGTCCCTGTACTTGCTGTAAGTCCCTCTGGATAAGAGTGTCTGCTAAATGTAAAAATGTAATAATACTTTAGACATTAAAGTGCCCAAGGCCTAAAAAGTGGAGAACTAGTGTATAGTATAATATAGTTTTAAGGTACAGTCATTCAGAAAGATACCATGCAAGCACAGAGTGCATTTTCTCTTGAAATAGATTAAGGCAATGATATCTTGGTGGAGATAATATCTCATATAAGATCACCATCTTATTTTAGCCCATACCAGACACAGTAAATATAATTTCTAGATGTTAGAGCGGCTCTTGTTGTGTAGAGATGGGAAATAACAGAAACAAGGGCTAAATGACACTGTTTGTTGGACAAATTAGTTCTTCAATATGTGATCATTCTCTACTCCAGTGGGTTAATGAAGCACCTTGCAGTGGCTAGTCAAAACACACCCTAAATAAAAGGCCATCAAACCAATACAGACAATATTCAAAATTGCAAGAGGGTGGGCCATTGATTTCCATCATGATCATGAACGCATTAGACACTCCAAAACTTAACTGCTATGACAATTGACAGACATACTGGATAACTAATAGCTAGTTTTAAGTGTGGACATGCACTACAAATGTAATTAAAAACAAGATTAAGTTGAGGCTGATCAGCGGACCAGCTTCACTACCATAATGTTGTCATTGAGTATGATTGAGAAGAGTTTGGCTATAGCAGTACAACATATAAAAGTCTGAATTACGAGACCACAAACAAATAATACAAAATGTACAATACTAAAGCCCTCATGTTAATTAAATCTGAACAGTATATTTATATATCCAACCATTTTCATGCAAATTTTTTTTGTAGTAGTAGAAAACCAAGAGTAGCTCCATACACTTTGTCTGCTGACTGTGCTATGTCATATGCTGAGTGCGATGCTGCAGATGGTGTTGGCCAGGATGTTCAAGTCTTCCTCTTCTCCACTGACTCTGAAGATCACATGGCTGTTGTAGGGGATGGTGGTGGTGGCGTTCAGAGGTTTACCCAGCCAGCCCTGAGCTCCACGCTTAAACATCTTCACTGTGACCTAAAGGCAAATAGAGAAGGGCCCCTCCCACAGGATACAAACACAAGGTGATTAGTAATTTAGTTTCTTTAGATTAAGATTAATGAAAGCTTCCGTTATGGACTTGGTTTACCGATAGCCAAGGTTTCCTTTCCACATGCCAAGTAATTCATAATTGAAATATCTTTGAAAATCACTCCAATATAAGTGAGATCCATAACTCAATATGTCAACTTTACTTCTAAGAATTGTGCTGGACGCTTGATTGGAGAAAAACTGTCTTACAGTGTGTGCTTAGCTTTGTCAAAATAGCATATAACAAATCTGTACTCCCTTTCCTAAAAAACAATTGCTAACATACTTTAATAACGGACAACTGACTGAATCACGGAAGACTGACTGAATCACTAATCATGAGTGAATATAATTTATTCCATGCTGAATTCTAGTCCATTAAAATACATGCATTTCAAAAGATTACTTTTTCATGTAGGCTATCTTGTTTTGCTGCATTTGGCAAGTAGAATAGCAGTTCATTGTGATGACTTTACATGGTGCAGCTACGTATGTACTTTTTTCCTCTGTGTTCTTTCATCCCAAAGATTATTTCAAATTGTAGTAAAATCAGGGGTCAGATGGCTCAATGGTTAAGTTGTTGGCCTCATGATCGGAAGGTTGTGAGATCGAGCCCTGGCTGTGGCTATATGATGTTGTGTCCTTGGGCAAGGCATTTCACCCTACTTGCCTCAGGGAAAATGTCCCTATACTTACTGTAAATCGCTTTGGATAAAAGTGTCTGCTGAATAAATGTGAATGCAAAACTATTAATAGTTAATGCTTGCAACAGTTAGTGTCCAGTGTATTTGTCCATTGTTCAGGTCACTGGATGTCCACTAGGCCTTTTATTTTATCACCATTTTATTCAACATCCAAAGCCAGATAAACATCGGAGACGCAGGACACAAACACACCCACACACCCTATGGGATTACAGTAGGTCCCTTTTTCCTTTGTCTGTTGTAGATCATGATCATTTTAATAGTGAAGAGGTTGGTGGGTTCCAGAACTGATAGACTGAGAAGTGCTTCAACCCCAAGGCCCTTGGAATATGAACAGGCAGATAACACATCTTAGCCGCACACAGCACACTCATCACCTGCACACCCTATATGCTAACCCAATTTCACTGCAACAAAAGGCTCTCACAGTTCCAAACCCACAAACCTTTGTCATTAACTTTGGATATACAGTCCTTTAAAACAGAGTGTTGGAAAGGGAAAAGAAAGAAGTAAATATGGTTTAAACAAGGTGTGGACAATCCTGGTCCTTGGGGGCCACTGTCCTGAAGGTTTTAGATGTTTCACCGGATTCTAATGAATGGTTGTTGTCAGGCTTCCACAGAACTTGATAAGTATGAGTAACATCACACAAGTCTCCTGAAGATCCTGAAGGCCTCAGCTAGCTCTTTTGCTTTCACCATTTCATGTTCATCATCATGTTAACACTGCCGGGGTTCGAACCAGTGATCTTTTGATTTCTAGCCTGACACCCTACCTGTGTTTAAGGGGGAACTCTGTGTAAGTGTAACACAAGAGAGACAACAGAGACAACTACTTATTTACTTCCCCCTCATGTCAAACCAATAGTATAGTATATTGAATAGTATAATATAATAGAACCAAGAGTTATCCATTGGTGTGTCAAAGCAAGCACAAACGTAAACAAAACAAAAATATTTCATAAAAATGAGGATAGGCTATTAGTAACATTATGGTATGACATAAGATGATGGTACTTTAATATGTTGGTTACACTTTGACCATCCCAACATTTTAAACATTAATAACTGAGCGAAATAACTTGCTATGACCAGAAACCAGCAGTTGACTTTAAAATGGCTCATCTTCTGCCTCCAAGCTGCCATGGTTAAAAGGAAGCTATTAGGGCAATACAACATCCATTCACTGAGCCTACTTATATCCATGTAAGTGCATTTTCTGTGAAACGTTAAAATATGAATCCCCCATTTCCCCCACCCCCTCTTGGGTCCCTCTTGAATGGGTCTGGTTGTCTGGTTGACTAGAGCACAATCTATGTCTGATTTTATTTGCTCTTCACAAACATGTCTAATGATGTTACCCTAGAACATACAATGACTGCCCCTATCTGACTCCATTAAATTCTAAATCTGATTTAAAGGCCATATTGATGCCGGGCGTTATTAAGGATGATTATCAAAACAACAGACAATGGGGAAAAGTATGTCGGCTAACTGGTTTATCTGTAATTTCACAAAACTAGAACAGATGGCAGCTTTTTGCTTTGCTGGGATTTACAGTGCATTGACAGAATTAAATATTTGCAACTGAGGTCATTTAAATACATCAAACACTGCTCTTCTAGATCATTAGAAAAACACACATGCACCCTCTGCTGCAACTCAAAAACTGTGATAAATGTCCAAATCATTTTGGAGCTGAGATGATGTGCTAATTAATTATGTGTAGTGGTCACTGCATGTCATGGATTAACAGAAAGGAATTCCTGATATGCAAATTCTACTACTCTCACCTCTCTGACATCTTCATTGCTCGCATTTAAAGCAAATGTGTTTTTAAATTGCAATGAAGCGTTTGGCTAGACTGAGGCCTAGTTAATAGTGAGCCCTATTGATTAAAAACGAATGTATTTGTAGCAGATTCATGTTAACACTATTTACTACTGATTTAAGGAAAGATATTTTGATATATGTGACCAATTAGTCAGCACTTCCACTTGCAGAATGCTCTTCACTGTTGCATAAAAGCTGCTGTCCTGCACGCAATTATATTTTAAAAGAAAGGAAATCAATGTGAGACAAGAAAAAGTTACTAATTTAATCTCAATGAGGGGGCTAATTTAATCTCAATGAGGGGCTAATTTAATATCTATGAGTGGTCTGAACAACAATTATCTTGAACAGATTAAAGTGTTAGCAAAGCATTAAAAGACAAAGAAAGACACACATGGTGTGCAAGTGCACTTGTCTATAGCAATATGTTTAAATGACGTAAATGCACAAACAAAAACATAATCCCAGTAAAAATATACGGCCAACAATAAATTATTAACAGAAAATCTTCACACATGATAAATGGGTATTACATATTTTAGACGTGAACTCAATCTGCAAAACCTTGTTTTGTCATGAATGTTGAACATGAACAGAATCATTTTTAAACATGTATTCAAATGTATTGGCACTTGATTGTAACTACAACTGGTGCTGAGCTCTTCTTCTACCCTTGAG
Organism: Neosalanx taihuensis; assembly: GCA_030340665.1. Taxonomy (NCBI): domain Eukaryota; kingdom Metazoa; phylum Chordata; class Actinopteri; order Osmeriformes; family Salangidae; genus Neosalanx; species Neosalanx taihuensis. Next base: position 9,382,883 of record CM059303.1, on the reverse strand, counting down.
CCAAATGTAAAACAGTAAAGCCATGTGTTGATGTTTAACTAAATTAACAAGAGTACTTGAAACTCTTGAAAATAAACCTCAGATGAGTAAATTTTGCGAAAATACATGGAGTTATCTCCATAACGACGGACATGAAATCACTCCATGCAACTCTTCATCGTGACTTGGAGCCACAGAGAGAACATACAATTACAAAGTTTAATTACTCCCAATTCAAGGTATTGCATTCTGCTACGCAAGTGTGTAAGTGTGTGGTGTCTTATCTAGTTCATTACAGACACTTGTGATTCTGCAGTACTCTCATCCTACACATGCTACACATGCTCTGGAGAAAATTATTCCCAATCACATTTTCCTTTCGAGAGCTATGTGTCCAATTACAGAAACCTGAAAACTATGGTAATTTTCCTCCCTTGAAAACAGCATATATTTAAACAGATGGAGGGGCATTATTCCTGTAAAGTCTTCTGAAAACTTTTTGAAAGAACAGTAGTACAGGAAATGTTGTTATAATACCAAAGATAATTAACAGCAATCTCCTATACCGGCAGCCAGTGTTATTAACCTGGCATCTTTGAAACAGATGACTGAAGTACAGTTTTCTCCTCCCTAAATTTGAACAAAGAAAATATCAAAGAACGCTAAACAATAGAATGTCAAATTTCAACAAGTATTTGCTTACAAATGAATTCAGTGTAACATAGTATGTATTTCAAGCCAAGAATTGAACATATACAGTAGGTGCTCACCTCAAAAGCATAATGACAGACCAATGCATTCACATGCTTACATGTATAATGTGATGATTTATTGATGATAGTATCCTATGAAAGTCATACTGTTGCACAAAATAGCTTAATCTTTCTTATGTACAAAGAAAAAAATCAGGCTTCCTGACAATTTGCCAATCTATCTGAGTAGCAGGCTTCACTGCCACAGTAATGGCCTTTTGTGCACCTCCATTCATTAACAGCACAAAGAGTTTGATTCTGCTTGCCTATGTCCTTTCTGAGATTAACACTTCACGATGTCTGCTACAGGTCAGTAGCTTGTGCTGCCCAAGGAACCAGCTTTGCTGAGAGGAATCCCATTAGACAGTTGCAATAACAAGCTAAATATGCATGGAATTTGAGTCCCATCATTGGAAATGAGACGCATCTCTGGCAACGGGTGCAATTCCCCTTGGGGCTTTCTTCTTGAAAAACTTTAGATTAATTACCAGTTTTCAGCCTTGTGGCTTTGGCTTCATTAATTAGACCAGTGGAGATATAACAATGTTCTGAGGACATTAGTCACCTAGCACACCTTATGAAATTGTTTTGATTAGAGAGAACATAATAATTTTTCGAAATCTTCCTGCACACATTTTAAAACCACGTTATATGCAGGTATTGTATTCTTTAGGTATTTTATTTCCTCATATTTTAAATATAAGATTATTATTCCTCAAGAATAGAATGTCACATAATTTCCCAATTTTCTTCATAACATTGAATGGCTCAAAACTCCCCACATTGCACGGATAGCCAGGGTTGCCCATGTGGTATAATGGTCATAATTTTCAAACACAATAAAAAGTGAAACCACTTACCGAATGATGTTATTATATGAACATGCCTTCTGACAGAAGGTTAGATATTAGTTAATAATAGTTACAGAACTGGTTGGACAACATTGGAAATCTAGACACTGAATTCTTGTTTATTTAGAAAAATGTTACTACTGGTGATGCCAACTTGTACCACTTCTGTAGTATCAACCACATCATCATAATTAAGGCTGTAGCAGTCGCATTGTTGAGAATTTGCATCAAAATGAAGAAATTGTCCTAAATATCTCCTATCATTCCAATTTTAACCCGAAGCACAGCAGGTTTTACCGTCCACAGACGCATGTCAGGAAATAAGGGAATGAATTTGCACTCCAGGGGGCGGTTCGGCGAATAAAGGAGGTGTGTTCTGGCGCAAACGTTCCCTGTTGCTATTTTGCAGTTTCAGAAAACCATTCAGCAAAACGCGCATGTACTTTGCTTCTCTCATCTACACAGACGCAACAGTTACCATTCTTGCAAACATAATTACCCTATTTTTCACACTATAAATCACACTTTTTTCATGGTTTGGTTGGTCCTGCGACTTATATAATAAAATATATAATTACACATGTTTGTTATTTTCACTGATACTGACGGATTGACACAGAGTATGAAGAATTCAATGGCTTTTTTTATTTGGAGTGAGATCGAGAGTTTGGTAAACTTATTTTGTTTATGCTATAGTTATCTGGATACATTTTAAAGAGTAGAATCTCACATAATCTGACTACCTGCAATGTTTGGGGCTATCTCATTGTTATGATCCGTGATGAACGATCAGTGATCAAGCTCTTAGAAGTTGCTTTGGATAAAAGCGTCTGCTAAATGAATACATGTAAATGTAATTGTTGAAAGCATGGAGGCAATGAGATGCAGAGTAAGAGGAGTGTGTTGCAGGTGATAGGAAAGATTCAAACAAGGATCAATGTGAGTTGTTAACCTCTAAATGCTCTAAATTGTTAATCTATAAATTGTTAATCTCTTGCCAATAATAATAGTAATGACATTAGGCCTAACCTCAAAGCCTAATGCAACATCATATGCTGTGCATTGTTGCTTTCCTACTGTCAGCAAAAAAGGTAGGTAAAAGTGAACACTGGTCATGTTTTGTGGTGTTTGTCATGATTGCAGTGTACTGACCTGAGGGGCATGCCCAAGAAGGGCCCACAATGAGTCAGCAGAGAGGGTCTTGATCCTGGAGAACTCCAACATGTCAGTATCCTGACGGTTGAGAGCGATGTACTGGCATCCCTTGTAGTCTCCTCTTAGCTGCTCTCCACAATGCAGCTTCACCAGGTCCCAGGTCCCCACTCTCCTCAGGGCCTCCCTCAGCGCCCCCATTTGTCTGTACGACAGGTGGCCTGTAGGCACACTTGCATATTTTTTAATCAATAAAGGACAATTGATATTGAATTAAATAAAAGTACAATTGAATAGGTGTGTGCATGCATGTATGTGTCATGCCACACACATCATAGTATCTTAAGGAGTTTCTTGTACGTCTCATCCTAAAACTACAGGGGTAGATATGGACTTTCTAAAACACAACTATCCACTCTAAGGGCCCACTCACCAGTCAGCCATGAGGGAGTCATTGCATCTGATATCCAGGCCATATATCCTTCTCTGAAAGAATGTAAGAAAGCATCTATTTGGCTGCGAGAAACCATTTCTTTCTTCTTCCTGAGTTCTTCATCCAGCTCACAGTCTGAGGCCAGAAAAACCACTCTGGGAAAAAATAGGTTCTGGCCTACTGACACTCCATTCATTTTCATGTACTGCCACAGATTGGCTGTCTTCTTCTACAGGATGGGGAAAGAGAAATATGGTTATTGGTCCTTTCATAATAAAATATTTATCCAGTATATCCTGAAAGTATTCACAGCGCTTCACCTTTTCCATGTTATATTACAGCTCTATTATCCAATTATTAATCTTCCAACAAGATTACGACCCTATGCACACAGCCAAGATAACAAAGGAGTGTATTTGGGACAATTCTGTGAATGTAGCTGAGTGACCCAGCCAGAACCCATATTTAAACCAAGAGCCCAGACTTAAACCAAGAGCCCAGACTTAAGGCTAGGCTGTAACATAAAATGTGGGAACAGTGAAGTAGTGTGAACACCAAAGATGCACGTATCTCAGTCAAGAGTAGCAATTTCCGAGTAAGATGGGACTTAATGCATCAATTTACCATGATAGCTTTAAGGGGGTCTTCCACTTGCTCTACGCGGGTGTTAGAAAAGTTTTGGTAATCTTCTTTGAGTTGAACGTGCCAGTTTTGGTTCTGTGCAGATACAATTCCCCTCCAGAGTTTCACGTCGATGCAGAACACACCGTGGCCTTCACATGAAAGAGAATTGTAAGTGTCTGAAATATCTATAAACATTAATCATAGGGTCATCATGTTAAGGGAAACACTTTTAGAGTGTTACTGTGTAGGTCTATTTTATATTGAAGTTGAAGTTACAGCAGCCAGCAATAATGTTTGCATGAATGGACACCTGTGAGGATGATGACGCTGATGTCATCTTTGGATGGATGATTGGAGTTTGGGATACGAAGGTTGCAGAAAATGTCCTCTTTTTTCACCCCACCAATTTTCCTAGGAAGTGGGGATTATTGATTATTGATTGAGTCATAAAACAAAGGCTGCCTCACAAACTGTAAAACATACATTACAAATTGTGAAATTAATTTGAAGGCCCAAGACTTGAAAACAGTGGACTGTCAGCTATTCGTGGTATTCTGTTTGTTTATAACCTACCTGACATACTGCAGAAATTCATTAAATGTTTGAGTAGGGTTGGGGTTTTCTTTTTTGGTATCTTCTGAAGAAGTTGTACCTGAGGTAATGTTAAACGAGGCTAGTCTGCTTCCAAATGTAAACATTTTTTGACAGTGTCTGAAAGAACAAATAGGGTTCAGTATTAGCCATTTCAAGTGGGACACACTGCAAGTAAAAAAAACTGTTCCAAAATGCAAACAAGTCTGTTGATTTACATACGAAATTAAAGATCTCCACTACAGATGTCCCTACTGAACACCAAGTAGGCTTTATATTAAGATTTTTGCAAGCCGTTTCAAACCTTACAAACATTCGTGACACCTCACTTACTTTCCTAACTGTATTACTAACAGTAACTACTATAATTTATACTTTATCTTCTAAGATTACAGTCGAATATCTTTGTTTTACAACAGCCGACGAGCATCTACTGAAACATAACAATGCATCAAAGCGGAAGCCAAGACATAAAATGCAAGCTACAGCTCTCCAGAATAAAAGGTACATAAACATTAAGTTCTTACGTTGTGAAGGCTCAGGTCCGGCAACATATATTTTTTTGTGTTTGAGCAGCTGAGCAATAAAATCATAAGCGGGAACACTCTTTCACAATCCAGATTCTCTTCCACTAACCGAATCTTCCTCGAAGTAAACAACACACCACGTGGAGCATCAGATTTCACATAGAGCACAAAAATACACAATGTTCACTTAGACGTCACTTGGGACGTGCATTGAAATCCATTTTACTTTACGATTTGATATAAATAGGCCTGTAGCTTTCTATGAAGTTATCAATAAACAATATACGTATTTGTAAAAAATGTGTAAAGCAATGACCCATAAGAAAAAGCAGGAGAATGTTTGCGTGATTAATCCCACTTTTAGTGCCATATTTGAATACATTGTTTATGTCACTGTGACAAATGTGGCATGAACAACCACTGTCTGATATATTTTAATATAGATAAGATAAATCATCCAAACACTCCTGCAACCACAATTTGCTCCACCCTCTCACTCAATCAGAGTAAACCAGAACTTTTAATGTAATGTTCTGGCGTAAAAAGAACTTGATTTTGAGGTATTAACAAACGATTACAAAAAGTAACACTGAGGTTTTTATGAGTCGAACACAAAACAAACAAAAATGTAGGCTGTATATATTGCTGTATGTTTTCAGACACACATGGACATACAATAAAAATATCTAAAACGTTGCAATTATACATGGGGGCAAAAAGAGGATATTGCAAAAAGGATCCAGAATATTAATAAATACAGGGAATGTCTCAAAATGGTGATATACAATAGCCAAAATTCACAACACGTGTGTGAAAGGGCTTAATATAAAAAGAAGATAGCCAAATCAGCTCATATTGACTCAATGAAAGTCAATAAACAGAAGCACTGGCTCTCATGACCTTCACTTCTGGTTGAGATGGGGTTGATAAAATAGACACAACCTCAATAAAATTCCAACAATGGAGTAAAATAAATGGGAATCAAATTAAAGCAAGTGCAATATTGGCTGAACTGCTACAGGAATTCACAAACAATAGCTTCTTTGTGAGATTTAATATGGACTCCAATCACCTCATAATACATATCCAATCATCCTCATCTCTCAGCCTTCTTATCAACACCCCAAATCATTTTGTATTGGAACTAGTAAATTACTTGCATTTGAGCCACATTCATATCTCAGTTCCTTGTTTGTCTTTTTCAGTTGTATTCTGTATCAAATTACAATCTTCTCATCTTTGACTTCCTACTGTGTCTTTAATTACGTCAGTTATTTCTCATGTTGAATTTAGTCGCGGAAATGAAGAGGGGTACTCAGACTATAAGCATGATTTCCACTTTGGCCTCATCTCTTGCCATCCTGCAACCTAAAATAATAATGTCTTCTCTGTGCCTTTTCTAGTCTTGTCAAGTCAACTGATATTGGGAATAAGGTTATTATTGAAATATTACTTGTGGCTATCTTATGCTTTTCTCCATATTCTAGACTTGCTTTTCAGATTTACATAAAAAAAAATTGTGCTTTCAAGCCCTCTTTGGCAGCCAAAGCCTCCCTGTCTAGGGTCAAGTCATTTCCTCCAAATGCTCCCTTGTAAGCCCTCTTAAGTCTCTGGCCATACATAATCTGAAGATGACAAAGGAAATTGATCCAAATATTGGTAACATTCTGCCAATGTTTGCATATCATGTCCTTGTTCTGTCTAGGAATGTTCCTAACACAAAATACACAGAAATTGAAAATATGCACATTTAGGAACTGATCAAAACTTACGAGAAGATAATGACAAAAGTATCCATCAGAGTGTTCAGCAAGATTAAGGGTTTACCTTACTATGTTTGTTTGTTTGTTAAATTCACAGCACTGTGACAGCACTTTATGCTCAAAGAAAAGATGCCCCTTAATAATTAACGACGGTGAGTGACCGTCACCATATACTCCAAGAGAACAACATTCAGCAGAGTTATATTAATTGAAGCGGGGCAATCATGGGTAGGGGAGACTGGGGAGTGTTGTAACGGGGTTAGTTGTAACACTGTCAGTTTGGCCGATTTGAAAAGAGCTACAGTGATGTCAGTCATCAATGTTGTAGACTCCCATTTTTATTTCAAGCTCACATAAAAAGTGGCATGTCTCTGTTAGCAACACCTAAAGTAACCATTTTTCTAATTTAATATGATGCTCAGTATTCATGCTAACTTCAAACCCACATACCTTAAACAGTTATGTTATGTAATGGCATCCCCAGCTAACCCCAGTTATGTCAAAGTGAGTTATATTTGTAGAAAACAGTTATGGGTAGTATGTATCAAAGCTTGAGAGACCCAGCACAAACAACCACTGAATTACAGATGCTCAAACAAAATGTTACTTTCATCCCCGGTCTCCCCTACCTTTTTCAGACTTGCCATACTAATCCATTATACAGTCGGAAATGGTAAAGAGCTAATTGGCATCCTACAGTTTAATCGTTCAATTAGCATTTCACATTGAGAGGAGGCCTTGCTGCCATTTCACAATGTTTGAAAATAATATTGACCCCCCCTCCGCACCCCTCACCCACCACACAAATTAGTAATGATCTGGTCTGTAATTAAAGAGCGGTCCTTCGCATTCATTTGTTACCAGTGCAGACAGACCATGCTGAATAGCATGTGCAGCTTGACAGTTGCTTGCAGGGAATTGCAAACACTCATTCTACACTCCCCTCAAAAATTACATGAATCATGTTGCGGAAGCCCCACAAAAACCTTTAAAAAAATTATGCTGGGTTAGGGTGTCCTGGATAACTCAAATATTAAAGCCATGATGCCCAACAAGATGTAAGCATACACTATCACATGATAATGGCCAATGTGGAGGTGTGAACCATCAGGTGATAATGTACACACTGAAGGGCATTATTTCGCTTATGGTCACTTGCTAACAATTCTTTTTCACAAACATGATTTTATGTTTTCATGCATTTTGCTATAGAATATAATAAGAATGGGGAAAATAAAACAGTTGTCATCAAATGCCAATTACAGATTTAGAGACCTGTAAAACTAGACCACATTCCTCATGGCCACAATGCTATTCTCTTAATATACAGTTCAGGCATACTCAATTCAACTGTTTTAATAATCTGTTAGATAGGGACGAGGACTGGTATTTTATGTCTCTGTTGGACTCTCTTTTCATTTCCTAATGAGACTGGTCAATGAAATTCTGTGTTCAGATAAGAATTACACTCCAAACTTGCCAGCAGCCAGGAGAATAGGAATAATGAGACATACCAGTGTACTCATTCTTAGCCCCACATAATTCACGCTGACTACATATTTTCAAGAGGACATTCCACCTCTTGATAATGAGACCAATGCATTGGCACCTTTCTATGTTCACAAATGTAGTTGTTCTCAAGATAATAACATACGAGGGGATTGTGTGGCGGATTCAGTAAGGAATTTTGCTGAATTTCTGAATAATGTTAATTATTAATCAACTACCATACTCATGTATCAATTAAGAGATTCTTGACATGTATGAGACAACTTTGTCAGATTGATTTACCGAGATATCTGGATCTGATGTTTTTTAGTACAAATAGTTTAGAATGTTAGCGTAGCATTCCTATTCTGTTTATCCAATTCAAATGTATGTAAAAAATGCAGTAATTATTAATTGCGTGGTGCAAAATTTTTATTAGATGGATTTATGCTAAACCAGGAATAAGAAGTAATAATTAACTGATGAGGGACTGTGGCTACACAGACAAGGTGATTAGCTAGTCTTATGTGAAAAAATACAGGTAAATAGACAAGAATATAGAGACTTCAAGGATTATTTTTGAGGGATTAGTGATGTGTTTGACACCAAGAAATAAATCCCCTGATGTTTTACCATCCCTAATCTCCTGCAGCTGTCAGAATAGGACACTATGTGATACACACTCTACATTTATCTGCAGCAGCAGAATCAGTTTCTGAGGACCCAGGATTTGTTTGTTGAGGACCATTTGTTTTTGGTGTACAAAGAATTTGCTGCTTGCCCCATTTATCCTTTTGAGATGCTCAACAGTGACAAGAGTTGAAACACCCAACTTTTTCAGTGCCCAATTTGATCTTTTGGCAAGACAGGTTAAAGGCCCTCCCTGTAGAAGCAGTAATCTAATCATTGCTCTATTTGTCTAGACCCAACCATGTATCTGTCAAAAGCTGGCAAAAATAAATAAATATCTGAGCTGAATAAGAATACAAAAACATAAAATGTAACCATTACTCCATATCTCCACTGTAAGTTTGTGATCTCATTTTGACTTGGTTTGAGGGGGGCTGTGGTTGGCAAAGCAGTGGATCACCAGCAGGTGCAGTGCTAAAGACTTCAAATTATTCAACTGGGCTTACATAAAAAGTTTATTTATGTAGTTTCCATGACTCCTGACGAGTCCTGAGAAGTTCAAACATCTTGTTGTACATTCGATCTGATTAAAGTGACATCGCTCAAGGCTAGAAGATGGGAATGGGGAGAAGGGAGGTTGACATGAACATGAGGACTTGTCAGATATTCAGGAGGGAGGCAAGGGCATCCCCCTTTCCTTTTCCAGGGGCCACAAAGGGGGCTCCTCAGGATAGCATGTCCTGATGTATGTGAGCTATGCCCTCTAAGGGTTATCTGAAAGGAGGTAATGCCTATATAGAGGCAGTATGGTAAACTGGGTGGAACATTTACACCCGTGAAAAACATACATTTTACCCCTCATTGAGCACTATGCATCCCCTTGAAGGAAGTCAATGAGTACACAGTAGAAGACTGATTTCGGTATCAACTTGGAATTGACCTCTACTTATTAAGTGAGGTAACACCAACAACTGTAGGAGGTACTTTTTTTCCAAAGCTACTTTGCATAAATAGATAAAGATTCCATAAATGTATTATAACATCGTTTGTTTATTAAAGCAATTATATTCTTCTAAAACAATTTCATTAAGTTAAAAACTTTAACATTTAACAATATATTAATTATGAATCTGTTCAGCACAATCAGATTGTCTGACTTCCAGACGTGCCCTTTTGTGATAAGTCAGTTTTGTGGCTCGGTTCAGAACTGTTCATGACTCAGAACCTTATCAGCACCTTTCCCATTCACCAGGTAATTTCCTGTGTTTTGTAATTAAATGGGGCTTTAAAATGGAAAGTGACTCTCTTTAAGAGGTGCCTCTTGGGTTTCAGGTGGGAGAGAGGAGAGGTTTGATGGATGGATTGATTTATATTTCCTGTGCTGGGAAATGTTAAAAGGCACAGTATGTATGTTTGGGACCATGGCCCCTCAAATAAAATTTCGGCAAGAAGAGAAATTTTTCCAATTTCAAAGTGAATTAAATCTGAGTGGCCTGAATTTAGTTCTAGTAGCTCACTGCCCATGATGCCGTCAGTGATTACAGTAAGATTCCAGTAAAATACACAAATACAAATACCTTGAACTATAGATGCATAGTGTCCTTGATATATTTGGTGGTACACACACAGATTTCTGGAATAATCGATTACGAGAGTATAATGAAGTGCAGTGGCCGTGATGCAGTTGGTTTTGACAGTTCTTTCCAGTGGTTTTGACACCTATATCTTTCATATCATAATTGAAGATCTCTGGTATCTCAAAAGTACTTCAACCTCCAAAACGAATCAAATTGCAGATGTTGTGGTAGCCGAGTATATACCACCCCCTAGCGTGTCTTGCTATTATTAGCTGTAGTCATTTCAGTAAGGGAATTATGCCCTGAGCTTTATCAGTCACCTGTCAATCTAAATGTAACATCCTCATACAGCGCTGAAAAGTGCTGGAGCAGGGAAACTTCTAAAACCTTCAGGACTGTGGCTCTCGAGAACCAGGGTTGGCCACCCCTGCTCTAGTGACTGACGCTAGAGGTTGCAGCCTTTAGCCTCTTTGTTAGAGCGTCTGTCTCCCATGCCAGAGACCTGGGTTCAAGATCTGCAGAGTGCAGTGCGAGTGAATCTGGGTGAGGGTGTTACACTTGGAACACCACAGGTAGAGCATTATGGCTCCCACTGCTGCTCGGGCATTATGGGGAGGAATGGGATGCTGCTACACTAATAGCCCCTCAGTGTCTGATTGTCATTAATCTCAATGAGGAGTTGAGTGGCTCCATCCCCTGAAATCTTAATACACATGTTCCATTGAGCTGCAGCAATTACATGGAGCTCTGTTTTATGTACTTTACCCTCTTCTTTCATTTAAATGAAACACAACCAGGCACTGACCCTCTTTGGCAGGGGTGTTCAATCCTGGTCCTCGAGGGCCGCTGTCCTGAAGATTTTAGATGTTTCCCTGCTCCGGCACATCTGATTCTAATGAAGGGTCGTTATCAAGCTCTGTGGAGGTGTGCTAGATCAGGGAAACATCTAAAACCGTGAGGACAGTGGCCCTCAAGGACCAGGATTGGACACCCCTACTCTATGGCATTGGTGTATAATCTATACTGTATATATATATATTTGATGCTATTGTCCACTGCTTGGCGTCACACACTTCTCTGAAAAAGATCTATGTGATTTATGTGTGACATTACATAACATTTTACATGTATTCATTTAGCAGATGCTTTTATCCAAATCGACTTACAAGAGAGAGCTTTTACAAAAAGCACCGGCCACTGAGCATAGCAACGTGATACACCCCAAACACAGTGGGCTTTTAGATCGTGAAACATACATCGTGAGAACCAATAAGTGCCAAGGAAAGAGCTATAAAAGCATAACACAACGATTGTGAACAAACTTGTGAGCAAGAAAACAACAACACTGGTGAGTCACCATATGGGGACCAACAAGTAGTTCTAAACCCCATTAGATTATGTGAAATGGCATACTATTCCTAAGTGCCATTAAATTCTCAAAATAAGTGAGTTTTAAGCCTTCTTTTGAAGGTGAGAAGGCAGTATGTGCTACGGATGGAGGTGGGGAGTGTATTCCACAATTGGGGAGCCAGGCAGTGGAAGAGTTTGTGTTGGGCTCTGGTGCTCTTGAGGGGGGTACCACTAGACGGTTGTCAGCAGACGACCGTAGGTGGCGGGCGGGGGTATAGTGCTGGAGGAGAGAGTTGATATAGATCGGGGCGGTCCCGTTTACAGCCCGGAAGGTCAGCACCAAGGTCTTGAATCTGATGCGGGCCATGACGGGAAGCCAGTGGAGGGCGATGAAGAGCAGGGTAACATGGCAGCGTCTGGGTAGGTTGAAGACCAGACGAGCGGCTGCAGACCAGACGACCAGATGTTTACGCCCTGTTGTTTGAAAGCTTATGCCTTTTCTAAACTAATAATGTCACATGAGAAATTGAAGGAAACCATGTTTTTCTTTGTCTTTCATATCATTTTCTCTGTATAAATGGGTTTTCTTTAAGAGTATACCATCAGATAACTTTGTAACTGTTATAAAACGTGTTTCCTTGCTGGCAAGAATTCAACCTTCGATTGATGACTCTTTATCCTTCTTATTAAAGAATCTCTTAACCGTGTTTTAGAGTGCGTCTTACAAAGTGTCTTACAAAATTATATTTTGTTCTCATCCTAACTTTCACCTAAAAAGGGTTGTCAAATTCACTTAGGCTTTCAAAAACCATATTTATGCTGTGTATCTAAATAATAATGTTTATTTAAACTAATAAGGCAAGACATTTTTTTTTTCAAAAACAGTTTTATTAAATAATTTCTGAATGCACAAAAGTAACAAGAGATTGCAATATAAAATAAACAACCCAAAAAAGAAACTTGAATATGTCTGTCAAACATAATGTCAAAGATTGCTTGCTGTGTTGTGATTACTGGAAAAATAGTTTACTACTTGAGGAAATACTGGCGTTGCATAAGGTAATAGGGAATTTTGACAAACACCAACATGGCTGGATGAAGAGACTTCTCAACTTTAAGGTGTTATACAAGCTGTTGCCACTTAGAAAGTAAAAAAAGCTGCACTCAAAATGAGTTGAGTACCAAGAACATAATTAAAACAACAGCCCTCTGTTTTGAGCAATCAACAAATAAAGACCTCCAAACTCTTTTTCCACTTTGATGACAGTTGCAGCCAAAGGCCATCAAAACATGATATAATCAATGTGATAATGCATTTCTGTTAGAACAGACTGACAAAGAAACATGTTTGTGCTTTGGCCTTGAATCATCTTCCCCACCATCCCCCTGTTACTCCGTCTCCTTCAGACGTTAGGCTCCCCACTTCCCAGGCGTCTCTGTTGGGGAGCGCGAATCGGCAACGGCTTGACAGGAAGCCGGATAGGCTGCTTGCCAAACTTCTCCATAATCTCTTTGATGCGCGACAGGTTGGTGCGGCCAACTCTAAAGTCGCACCGAGTAGCGCCCATGTCGTAGCCCACCTCACACTTCTTGCTGCTACTGCTATAGCCCTCCGCCCTGGCTGTCACTTTGTATTCCCCAGGGTTCAGAAGACGCCAGTAGTCACCATCAGAGGCTTTGGAGCACATACATGCGGGTGGGGATTGACATAGAGAAATGGTGTGTGAGAGAAAAAGAGATAATTTTGTCAACTGATGACCAAAGATATTCATGATTATGCCAGAGAATCATTATTTTGATCACATCAAGACTACATCATGCATAGACAACATAGAGTAATTAAGCCATTATTACAAACAATTTGCAGACCTCAAATGTATGCACATTTAGTAGATGGCCTACAATTTACTGCCACAGCAAATTCCATGTTTGTGTGACTTGCATGGTGAAAAAAAATAATTTCAGATTCTGAAATTTAAGCATTTACATCAATGTGTTTCAAGCCTGAAGTGAATCTTCCTAAATGCTGCTGTGCTCCTAGAATATAAAACTCGGTATGTATGGCAACAGTGGAAAGCTGGCACAATAAAGCAGGAATATATTTAAGTGAAAATAAAAGGATGGCTAGAAGGCTGCTGTTTAAATAGCTTTGCACTGGTCATCATGAATTTACCTGCCTTTGCTTTCTCTGAGCAGAAGCAGTGTTTGGACTCTGAATGAAGTTACTGTGTGCTGATGCTCAGTCATTGATAAGGCAGACACAGTTGACACATGACAGCTACAATTCCACATCCCCATTGACAGACATAGACTTTGGCGGAGTGGATGTTTCTATGTGAAGCACTCCCTGCATGTTGTTTGCTAGAGCAACAAACATATTCACATTATGAGGCAGGGAGCAAAAATTAATAATTCTCCCTGATGGATAGTAACACGTGGAACATGTCCCAATACATGGGGAACTAGGTTTGGTGGAGAATAGTAGCAGTGCAGATAATACAACAACTAGGAATGAGTTTACATGTATCTGTGCAACATTATATTGCCACCTTATCAGACGTGACTTCATGGGCTTGAAGCAGGCAAACATAGGTGCAGTGATGAATGCCATCCCTGAACTAAGCTGCGTTTCTGAACATCAGCTGAGCATTTAAAATGAATCTGTGTTGGTATTTCTGTGAGTTATTGTGCATTTATGTCATACCTGTGCGAATGTCATGGCTGATCCCATCCACGGAGATTGTGGCGTTTGCAATACCGCGCCCTTGCAGGTCTCTCACAATGCCTTTGATCCCCCGATGCACCTTTACAGAAGAGTTGTTCAGAGTACAATACAGTGGCTCAAGGAATAACTCACTCTTAAAATACAGACCAACCTTAGGGTGGGGTAGGAGGAAGGGGGTGGATGGTACACCAAAACACTAGCACCGTACTGCTTATCAATAATATAAGGATGAGCCTTTAATTTTCTACAGCTTTAACTTTTGATTTAAAGTATTAACTCCTTGTCTCTTGGGTCAGTAAATGGTATTCAACCGATGGTAAAATACAGTTTTTCCATATTTTGTCAATACATTTTAATGTTATACTTAATGTTAGGAAAGGATCCTGAATAAAATCCTTCAGCTCACACCCATTCATGAACGTTGGAGGAGACAAGCTCGGATAATTGACCAATGACCTTTCTCACCTGCAGAGAAAACACTTCTAACACATTTTGTACAGCTTTGCATACTAAACCAATAACCTACCCAGTACTGTTCATTAAATCATCAACAAATCCTTTGCGTCGCATTTTAACACGCATTTGATGTGCCCCATGAAAACACAAATTCATGATGAAGTTTCTCCTATTCTTCTGAGTATGTGTGATGGGTGTTTGTGTGTGAGTGAGTGGCCAGGGGCCGTGTGGCCTCTTGCATGCTGCTCATATACCTGCTCCATGAAGACAAGTAATGACTCGCGGTTGTTTTCCCACTCCTCAGGCAGCTCACTTTCATGAGGGTATTTGTCACAGCCCACGAACATAGACAACTCAAAGCAATTTGTGTGCAAGTAGCTGAAATCATTCATACCTGTCAAACAGAGCAGAACATAAACAGAACAGAGCAATTTATATTGGCCTTTTTCAAAATTAAGATATATAATTTTTTAAGTAAAAATGAACTTTACGTTTGAATAGTCGGCAGGGAAATAGGGGTTGCTTACTCTACAGTAATGACCAGTTATATAACCTTGCGTTTTTTTACGGCAAAAATACGGAAGCGGGTGCTGTATATGGGTCGCAAATGCCCAACACTGTCCAACATATCTTTCATTTTCTGTAGCTGAGAGGTGATCCAAAGAAACGTGCAAAGGCAAATTTGTTGGCTTTTGCTGCCTCTCTATCAGCAGTCTGCTCCAGGTCACCATATATGTCACGTGACTGAAAACCACTTTTAAACAAAACATAAGAATAGCTAGATGTACATATGCATATGCAGATGTCTGCAGGGGGAACTAAAACAGTAAAATTGTCAAACGCCACATTTGAGCTGGCTTCTGCTAACTAACACCATTGGAGAGGCTTCATACTTAAGCCACTAAGAGCATATAAGGAGAGAAGCACAGTGGTCATGGACACTAACTCCCTGCTGCTGTGTGCCAAGATGCTCCATTGATGGTGCTGTCTTCTTTGGCAAAGTCCTCAGAGTGGCATACACGGCGACTGGCATCGGTCATAAGGCGATGGGTGGAGGCATAGGAGAAGGCCAGCCAACGGAAGACATGGTCATCAGGGGTGGGCGTCTGCTCCCTGATGACGCCCTGGGATCGAGTCTTGTCATAAGGGAAAGTTACAACCAGCTCCCCCCCCTGGAGGTTCCCCCCCAGCACAAACGGTATTTTCTCCATCCATGCCACCAGGGCCCGTGTCTCCACAGCAACCTGAAGCAGCGGGAAAGGCACCATACATTGTTTTCCAGCAATCATTTCAATACCAAGAACATCAAAAATAAATCATCGGGTTGACTTGGTAGAGAAATGTATCCCACATATATACATAAATTTGTACATGTCTTCACATGTACATCAAGTTTGGACATTCAGGGCTGACGGGTGTACTGTAGCTCCCCCTATGGTTCAATTGGGGTAATTTGGTGAGAGGAATCGTATTAGTGTGCTGACGTATAGCATTTTTGGCTAGTAGTTTGAGATGTACTTGCAGTAATGTTGCAGAAGAAAAATAAGAACAATTATAATAATAATGATAATAACAATAGGTTTCCTCAGAGACACTCTAAATACACTAAACACTTCCTCTTCTGCAAGGGCCTTAATTGTTTAGTGTTGGCTCTGTCTCTGAACCTGGAGCACATGTTGGTGGAAGGATGTGAAGAAAATGTTCCCAGCTTCCCGACTACAGATGTCTAGGCAGAGCTGGCCAGTGCCTGCAGCTACGTGATTATTCTTGAAGCAGTGTGACTCAGGTGGTACTGAATGATGCCTGAATACATGATTATATATAGATTGCTGGGGTAAGCACTAAACATGCACAATAAACACCCCATGGAGGACAGCTCACATTGCCTGCCCCTTAAAAAACAAGGTATGAGTTTGGACTGACCGTTGCATTTTTGGACTGGTACCAGTTTGGGATGGGCACCTGATGGTTAAACATTTTCCGGGGGATCCACTTCTTCTCCTCCGCCTCCCAGAGGATGGAGTTGAGATCAGGGAAGTTGTGATGGATGTCTAAGCCATCTAAGGTCCATCGTCCCAGGGACCAGCCACTCAGCTCAGAACCCTACAAGACAGACACTATAATATTATATATACCTCCATAATTAATTGTGTACTGTTTATAATTGTCCTAGATTGGTGAGTTTTTTACAAACTAAGACCTGAACCTATGTTAAATTTCAATTTGATCACAGTGAATCCAAACATTAATATTTAAATACGATTTTGTGAGATTCTAAAACAAAATAACATTTTATGAATTATCCTCAATAAAACTGAACCCTTTAACATTTATAATTTTATTTTTAATATACACTTCAATACTACATATTAATATGCACATTCAGACCTTAAACTGCTGCTTTGGTTCAAAAAGGATAAAATATAGACAACTATGCTTCCACAACACATTGTACTTTGACAGATCTTTTCAGAAAAGGTGGTGTGCTGTTGGCTTTAGGGCTGAACAGATGCTAGGGAGGGGTAAACGATAGCAGGGGGCAGACCTACCACTTCAAAGGCTTTCTCATAGCCATCAGGATTCACTGATGGCAACAGGTGGATCCTGGTCTCATCCACCAGGTGCCGTATCCGTGGGTTACCGGACAGGTACTCCTGACATAAAAACTGCATGAGCAGCAGCAGTAGTTCACGACCCAGCACCTCGTTACCATGGGAACCGGCCGTGTAGCGGAACTCTGGTTCACCTGGGGTAGGGGAGGGGGGTGGGGGGGGGGAGCTAGTAGACTTGCAATGTCTATGGTTTTTAATAACGGTGGATAATGTCTAACAATGTTGGAATATCATCATGCTAAAGATTTTTTTCTAACCAAG
Source organism: Neosalanx taihuensis (assembly GCA_030340665.1). Taxonomy (NCBI): domain Eukaryota; kingdom Metazoa; phylum Chordata; class Actinopteri; order Osmeriformes; family Salangidae; genus Neosalanx; species Neosalanx taihuensis. The sequence goes on along the minus strand of CM059303.1, from coordinate 9,365,112 downwards.
TTCGTGTTCTCCAGGGTTGTCAGAGATCTCAAACGCATAGAGCTTGAGACCACTGTGGCTCTTGCCAATGTTGTAGATCCGGGTGATGTTGGGACACTTTTCATTCACCAACTTCATGAGCTGCAGAGGACAGAGGACAGGACATGTTCCATTATATTTTGACATGTATAGTTTCCCCTGGCTTACTAGTTACCACAAGCCTCCAAAAACGTATCTTTCCCACTTCTTGGACTGACCCGTCAAAATTTCCTTAGCACTTTTGACAATTTAAATAGATGGGAATTTAGATAGATTGGATAGACACAAGAGGGATTTCATGGGTTCTTAGAATTTTATATAATATAATTTAGATTCTGGGGACACTGTGGTCAGGAATTGGAACATAAACTCCTGTGTAAGTATACTTTTATAAGTGGGATGTGACCAAAGAAAATACACTCTGACCAAAATGAACACAATGTTATATTAAGAACAGTTTTAGTCAACCTATTTTTATGATGTCTTCTTCTTAGATTGCGAAAGAGCCAATATCCCTAGGTCATAAATGACTACACACAATGTCATGTTGTTTCATAAAGTACAGGCAAAACCACGCAGTGAGCAACAAAAACAGGATACGGTGTCACCAAGCATGCTAAAGTACTTTTCAGTCAGAGTAGCTGTAATGCAAAGGGGTTGAACTAATTATATTATGTGAATTTGTACAACAGCCGGTGTACAATGCTCAAACATATTGTGACAACGCAGTATAACACCCATTACACATATACACAGGACAAGAGCCAAAAGACAGACAAAAGGCAGATCTTGTTTTTCTGTAGCCATTGTGTTGTACACTTGCTCCGGTGTTTTGTGTTGTTGTCCTGTTGCATCACAACATCACATCATTGGGGGTCGTCAACCATTTGTTAATTCAAAGGGTCCACTTTGTCTACTGCCATATTATTGGGATGTTGAATGAATGTGTTCAATTCATTTTTTTTTGGTGTAATTATTTTTATGTTTGTCAATACCTTTAACTTAGATGAAGATCACACATCTGAGTGTATAGAGGTATCCTGGTAATTCTCGCTCCGAAATGCTATGAAAAAGAAAAAGCCTTTGCACTCTGCTCTAGCACTATTGATGATTGTTTTTGGTCATGTTCCATTCGCAGAGTTTATTTTATATCAGCATAACTAAGACAATTAATAATTTCCAACTGCAGGATAAGAATCGAGGGCACTACGTATTATCTGCAGAGAATACGGGGTACATATGAGGTTGCATTGTGACATTGTGCCAACAGGCCTCAAGGTGAGTTTACTACAGGTGAATAGGAAAATAAATAATTGTACTATCTGAATGAAATTTTACCAGATGTATATTACCACAATTGTAATATATTTATGTATTGTGACTTTTAGTTCTCACACCAATAGGTTATACATATAGGTTTACTCATTAAGTTTGCGCTAATTTGCACACTACAAAAAACAAGACATTGATATAATTGAATACGTCAACACTATTTGGTTTGGTTTAATGGGATAAGTAAATATTTGTTAGAATTCGTCTGGAGGCTTTCATCAAAATAAGGGTTTTTCAGTTAATTATGTTGAAATACACTGGACAAGTGATACAAATATTTTCAGCTCTTTTTTTGTATGTAATACCACATCAACTGAGACTCACAAAATATATATTAGAAATACCCTCTGAACATGTCTAGATATTCCAAGTACAAAGCAATATGTAAAATTGTATGGCTTTACCTATTATGAGCCAAAAGTTGTCAAGCTTTTTGTTATAGCAGGCAACTCTTTTTGACAACAATATGAATAAGTGTGGCATAAACGTGAAAAAAGTAAAAGCATTTTACTGGGCTCACTCTCCTCAACATAATACCTCAAGCTTCCTTCCCCTTCAGTGGAACCCCTTCTTCCATCCAAACATGAAAGGTGTCAAGTCTTTCAATAAACCTTAAAGCAGAAGCCTGTTTCAAGTCAACTTACATGCCTCAGGTCTTTGTAGCTGTGATGTTTGAAGTCCAAATTGTCTGTTGTTGTCACTTCATTCCTTCTGTGGTAGTAGTTATTGGGATCTGCAGAGAAATGTACTGTGTAAAGTGTCAAGTTGAGAAACATGATACATAATGGACTCAATATTATTTGCATCGACTACCATACTGTACATATCAACATGGTTAACAATGGGAAAAAAGCCATATCAGCTATGACCTGAAGGAGTCGTTTAAACAGGTATAAAGTAAACAATTTAAACTTTCAACTTTGCCATACCTGGCATGGGGCAGCCAAGGATCTCAACCCGCATACAGATGCTGCCACTGTTGAACCAGGAGCGAGGGTTGATTCTAATGTAGCGTGCCACCACAGGCACAGGAAACATGTTCAACACTGGGATCTCCTTCTCTTTGTTCCCTACAAATATCTACTGAGGCAAGCACAGGCCACAATGCACAAGGAACTGGGAATCAATACATTGATATCCACAGTATGGCTGCTCTAAGAAAAACATTTGTAATATAATAATAATAATGTTTATACTGTACAATAAATAAAGGATAATGACCGCCAAGGTGTCCAAGATCATCCAATAATAATGGATGATGTGGAGGTGTTAAACTAATGCTGAAAAATACATCCACTTTGGAAAATACTTGAGCCCATAATAGAACATTTGTTTGAATACCATGTTGACGAAAGAGTAGTGAGCCTGTAGTGTTGGATTTCATTTTCTTTCTCCATTGTAAACAAAGCTAAGAGCCCAGAAAGTCTGAAAATTAGACTTGATGATTTTACCATCTGTCAGAGAATCATACATTGGATTATTGTCTCCGAGCTAATTTTGCTGGTTTAGCACACCTCCTCCAAATCATATCCATTTATTGCTTTCAAAAAGAAGATTAAAAACATGTTTCACCATGAAAAAAAAATAAAAAATGGAAAACAACACAACAACACCATTCCATCAGGGTGTAACTAATTTGTAAGCAAGGAGAATTTATCAAATTGAATGAAAATTACTATGGTGAGATTTGCTCTTTAGAACTCATTTCCTTTATGGATTACTAACCAGGTCTCCTGAACCATTCTTCAGTGTCACCCAGGCGTGACTGTCATTGCTCACCAGGACTTTGTATGATGTCACCCAGTCGCTCCTGTATAAAGAAAGTGAGGAAAAGGCAAAGTAGGTCTGTGGATTGAAAAAAAGAAAAGATAAAAAAATTTCATGCTCCCGCACCTCAACTGAACACAGAAGGGATGGTTATAGACTGCAAACTGCAGGGTGTCAGAAGTGGGTCTGCAATGACTTTGAGGAGTGCCAGCACGCAACAGGTGCTCAAATCACTTCATTACTATAGTGTTCAGGACGACAGGTCTATAGTCAGTAAGCCCTGTTGGTCTTGGGTTTTTGGGCACAGGGAGGATGGTCCTTATTAGGATTCAAATTAAAATTCATATTTGATACCAAATACTCACTATGTGCACACAGTGTTAGTACAGATCTCTTGCCTACTGATTTCCAGAATTCTTTGACCACAAAATCTATGCAATTAGGGACAAACAGACCAGCCCTAGACAAATGACCATGAAATCTAAATTCTTCATAACAGGGGCGTCCAATCCTGCTCCAGCACACCTGGTTCAAATAATCAGGCTTCCACAGAGCTTGACAATGAACGATCCATTCGAAAATTATGTTGGGATTTCTGATACTTCACTCCAGTGGTTCAGATCGTATTTATTGGATAGATCACAACCTGTCCACTATGATGGCCGCTCCTCCACCTCTTTAAAATACGGGAGTACCACAGGGTTCTGACCTAGGCCCTCTGCTATTTTCTTTCTTTTCAGTTTCAGTGTAAGAGTCACTGCTATGCCAATGACACCCACTTATACCTGTCCCATGCTTTGGAAAAAATGTGTTTCAGGAATAAGAACTTGGATGACGGCACATTTCCTTCTTCTGAATTTGGATAAAATAGAGGTACACATTTTTGGATCTAAAACATACAGGAACAATTTATCCAATCTGACCTTAGACTTAAACGGCTACAAAGTTTCTCAAAGCCAGCTGGTCACAAATCTGGGGTCACAGTGGAGCCAAATCTATCATTTGAGTATCAAATGACCAGAATTTAATTTTTCCATCTTCGTAACATAGCAAAAAAAAACTTCCTTTAAAATGATGATGCCATAAAACGAATACATGCATGTGTTACTATTAACCTACAAATCTCTGCATGGATTAGCACCACCCTTTTACTGCTGTAAATAACCAGGCCTGAGTCTTAATGTATTTTCACACATCATCAAGCATACTCACGACCAGAGGGAATTCCTGCCCTGTGTGATGACCCCAGTGAACTTGGTCAACCTTCTGGCGTCCACCTCAAACCACTGCAGAGGGTCGAGCCTCCCAGCACACCAGGCTCCGTCATACAAATCGTCTTCATAGAGGGCACCCTTCCAAAAGACAGAAAGCACCTTAAACCCATTTCTATTTTTTCTTAGTTTAAAGTGGGATTATTTTTACCCAACCTCCTCTCCATTGTCATTAAACCCTCGTTAGAATTGTGCGCTTCTCTTTTCCCCTGTATTCCCCTGCAATAGCTCCCACACCCCCTGCCATATGGGGTCACACCCCACAGCTGGAGAACCAATGACTCAGATCAAATAGAATGAGAGAAAACATTGCCCTGGTGGACTTAACATCTAACTGCAATTTAATTATTTTCCTTTACTAACCACTCCTGAGATGTTGTGCTCAAACCATTGCAGGGTAAACTTTTTAGAAACTGATAAGGCTTTTGTCAAAGGAACACACTAGGCTTTTCGGTACAGGTAGTGAAAGCTATAAACTTCATAAGCAACCAAAACATGTAAAATAAATTAACACATTCAGATTTATGACCATCACAAACTACACAAATAGGACAAATTATTTATCTTGCTTACCCTTCGGCACTGATTTGGTTTTCACAATGTATGCTTGATGTTTTGGCTACCTGCAATGTTTTTGGGCAATCTTGTTATGATCTTCTACCCATGCACTTTTTGTACAGCTCTTGTATGTCACATTGGATAAAAGTGTCTGCTAAATAATACATGTACATGTGAAATTTACCATGACTGTCAGTTCACTGAAAATATCACACGTCATAATTTGTCATCAGTTAAGTTGACAAAGAAGTACATAATTCGTTTTCCAAACTGGTTTTCACTGAATCAGATTTGATGATTTTCGAGAGGTGAAAAGGCTCAAGATGCAATTATTCCAGGTGTACAATGGTACTTAGGAATGATTTGCTGGATCTACCTGATGTTAGTTTCCTTCAGGATCACAATGACTTGTTGGTTGGTTGTAACCATTTAGAAATTATTGTACTCGTAGTGAGGTATATTATTAATGTTGGTTGCTTTTGTACAGGTACATACAAGACGTGGACAAAATTGCTGATGCCCTTCGGTCAATGCCCTTCGGTCAAACTCACAATTGTCACAGAAAAAACTTTTCTGACAAATAAAAAAATAAAAAATTCTATGAATGTTAACCAACGAAAGTCAGACATTCCTTTCCAACCATGCTTCAATGGAATTATACCCAAAAATTAACTCATGGAACAGGCCTGGACAAAAATTTGAATTTGACCTGCACAAAACCCTATATATAGGCTCACTGACTGATTACAAGATTGTAGACACCTGTGATGCTAATTAGTGGACATCTGTGATCATTGTGAGTTTTTCTTTCATTGACCGAAGGGTCCCAACAATTTGGTCCATGTTGGTACATATAGCACTTTTTGATGTTCATGTTGTTTAATTGTAACTTGTTTAACTGAATACTCTTGTGGTTATTCCCTTTGGCACTTGCTTTAGGTTTCTCAAAATGTATGCTTCATGTTCTGGCTACCCGCAGTGTTTGGGGCTATCTCATTGTTATGATCAGTCTTTTGTAAAGCTCTCTCTCGGAAGTTGCTTTGGATAAAAGCAATTAATATTAATAAATGTGATGCAATGTAATGTAAAAATCATGATGAATATTATAATTTTACATGATCAAGTGTTCAGTTAAGATAAGTGAAAATATAAATACAACATAAACTAAATGATCTTGTGTAAAAACGTATCATTGTACAAATACAGCAAAGAAAACAGCAAAGATTATCACTGGTGTTTTGTCCTTTGCTATTACTGATTGGAATTTTAACACTTCAAATTTGCACAATTTCTCAAAAAATGCATTTGGCCCGAAACAAGAGAAGACATCTGTTTTATTTGTGAACACACACACACACACATGCAGACACACACACAAATCATTAAGACAGCCTACAACCAAGGCTTCATTTGTCAGTCCCATGAACAAATACAACACATTGAATGGCGTGAGTGGAATGAAATGTACAGAATCTGGCAGTGCTGACTCCAGATGATGAGGTAAACTGGAGCGTACACTCTAGTTCATTTCCTTGCAGCTTGCACTAACAGGAAATACCTCTTTTCCCAGTTGCCAATCTACTTTATGATGTTTCTGTATGTTTCCCAGGTTTTACGGTAACGGTTTTCTCTAGAGTCCGCAGATCCATGACATGTATATGTAGATGCCATCCAAATGGAACCAAGCAATTCTCAGTATGTATTAGTATGATGTTTTTTTAATATCTTTGCACATTGAGACCACTGACATATATCAACACAATTACAGACAACCAAAACATAACTAGTTTTGCTTTTCAACACTTATTCTCTATCTATTTCAGAGGTCTGTCCCACCTGGATGTTGAGGCGACCCCTGTGAGCTCCAAGCCCGTAGCGACTTATGGTGGATGCATGGAGCTGGAAGTCATCTATCTTCAGTGTCTCCAGTCCCATCGGAGGGCATTCTATAAAAAAATAAAATAAACTGGGTATGGCTCAGTACTACTTTTTTATGTAGTTACAGGGCTCGGTATTTTTAGCAATGGCCCTGCCTATCAGGTACACCATTTATAAACAGGTAGGAGGATTTTACAGTACAAAGTACCTCATCAGATTGTACTACCAGTCAAAAATAAAGAGTAGGATTGTTTTGCAATGTAACAATATACATGGGTGCATCTGTAGGAGGCCATAGTAGGACAGTCTGGCAAGTAGGATAACATTTCAGGACACTATTTCAAAGCCTTGCTTGGCATTGTTCATTTGAAATTGAGAAGTTCATTCTCTGTAAAATGTTCTCTGCAAAACCAAAATTATTTATTAATTAATTAATTTTCAAATACATTTTTAACAAGTGTAAAACTGAGCGTAAAACCCATGCACTTTGCCTTGTTGCACAACAGATCACAATGCAAGGGGTCCTGTTATGCTTTGTATCACACAGGCTCTGACATGTTTGTGAGCCTATAGGCAATGTCATTTGACAGAAATCCAGCCTTCAAATATGCAAATATGATCCATTATGTTCCTCTCATTTTGGACCTCCAAGACAAATAATAGTATTTCTAAGTGCATGATATTAAGTTTAACTAAAATATAGTATGTTTTACTTAAAATTGTAAGAGCTTGTGCCTCCAGTGTTTATTGTGTCGACTGCATGAAGGTTCTTAGTCATATAATAATTTATTTAAGTTAGAAGTGCTCCTTTGTTATACAGGCTAGCAAAAGTTAGAATTCCTTTTCCACCCAACAAGTGTCACAAAATATAAAAGGCAGTACATGTGGAGGAATAGGGTGATTTATGTCTATTACATGTACAATTTTCTTGGCGTTTCACGAAATACAGAATACAAATACCCCCCCAATCACCCTACTAGATCTGTGCTTCTTAGTAAAACAGCTTATTTAGTCAGATTATGCTGCTATAAGACTGCACCAAACCACAGCTATAGCTTTCAAAGTAAGTATTTTCTCTTAGTTATGTGTCCATGCAGTATGGACTGCACATGGTTTCCATTGCTCCACAGTCACATGGCCAAAGCTGTTCTCACATGCTCTCTCAATACTGCCAGGGAAAAAAAGTGTTGAACCCAGTTATCAGAACTCATTAGGATCAGCATGGCATGAAAAAGGAACAATCCTACCAGGATAAACAAATGATCATGTCACCCTTGCCAGCAGAAACTTTGTGAACATGCCAAACAATGCACACAGAAAATACATCTGGCTTTATGATGGAGATTAGACAAACTATCTGTGTCTTTGCAACGCAGTTCACAAGATATCAATGCTTTTAACCAAAATATAGGGGTAGGGCATATTCAGGTTGGATCTGTTTGTCATCAGGCAAGTACAAAACACTCTTACAAGGTTCTGACATAACCAAAACATATTCCAGGGATAGCAACAGTTAAACAAATTAAACATGTTTTGCAGGCAGCCTGAAACTTTATCATTGGAGAAAAACAATACGTAAACGGACGTTCTACATTCAAGTTGAAGAAAAAACAGCACAGCCCATGAATGATTACACAAGTAACTCTGCCCTGAATCATTGCTTGAGCTCACCCAACCAGACAACTGCACTCTTAGGTCTGTCACACAGATCAATAGTTTTTACATTTTGCAGGAAAATGCTATCATGATGAAATAAAACAGTTTTTTTCCCATCTGCTCATCCAGAATTATACACAGTGGGGTTAATTTAAGGCATTTATGCATTTATGTATGTAACTGTAATACAATTGTATATTCATAGATTTAATTGTTTAGTATGTACACTCAATGAAGTCAACTGTATTTCATTCATGAATATTGAACAACTATCAACTTCGTATTATCAGAATTATGGAAATGTTGAGAATTGAGTCAGACCTAGGCTGAAAACTACAATAACATTGTCAGCAGCAGGGTCCCTGGGGTGTAATCATTTAGGCACAGGGAGCCTTGAGAAGAACTACACTCCACATAAGTAGAGACAAGCTAGCTGTCATTCAGGCAGCTTCCTGGCTTCTGTTTAGCAGTTAGACTGATCCATGGAAACCAAACACAATTTTTAACTCCTGGAAAAAGACTGCAGTGCATCTGTGGCTTCACTTTGCTTTGAAGGATCATTTTTATAGCCACGTTTTTTTTCTTCCCTCTCAAGGAAAAGTAAGCAAATTTAGTTCTGCAACAAAAGGACCAAGGCACATTCTTTATTTAAGTGTTTGCTTCTGTGTGCGGCACATCTCTGTTTCTGTCCTCAGATATACACTCAGAGTTTCCTTTGCATGTCATGATGGGTCATCCCAGTGGTGTATCTGGGGGGGGTGAGGGGGGTCCGCATCCCTGGGCGCAAACTTAGAAGGGGCGCAAACCCCCCCCAAAAAATTATAATAATAATAAATAATAATTCTAACAAATAAATGTATCCATATGAAAAACTATGCTAAGAGTTTTGCTTGTTCTAATTCTTCTTGGGGGAGGTGGGCGGGGCGCACAACAGTAATCCACCCCCGGGCGCCTGATACCCTAGATCCGCCCCTGGGTCATCCTTGGCTATGAGCAGAATATCAGATGTTGATATCAGTAATAGACTTAATGTCTCCAGTTTCACTTACCCTCTTGGATTTGCTTGTATTGAGTATCTCCCACGCTGATGCTGTTTGGACTTTTCTTGCTCTTCTCAGTATTCTTATTTCTATTTTTCACTGAAAGAGAGACACTGTATTAATAATTTTGAGAGAACTATTTCCATATGTTTTGAATGAAGAGAAAATAAATTACAATCCTGAAGAATCCGGCAAGTGGGCCCTCACATCTGAAATCGCTTATCCTGATTTTTTTTATCTTGATGTTCTGAAGGCAGACTGAAAGCAACAACGACCAAAACTCTAAAGCATTAAGTCAATTATATTAAATGAGACTAAACTTTGATGCATATTAAAGTCTCTATCCTTATCTTGTCAGATCTCAGTGCACAATTTCAGAACTGCTGCTAGCCATTTTGGTGCTGTAAGCATAATTCCTTAATTTGTCATTTGCCTGAGAAAACAACCTGCATAGTTGTCATGTAAATATACAATTAACAATGCATGTTTGGCTGTCTTTGCTTTGCAGCTTTGCTCATTTTACACCAACCAATCAGCACGGAAATTAGCTAAATATGAATCAGCATACCATATCTGAAGAAAACCGCCTATTTCATTGCTGGACCATTTCTAAGGTGGCATAGGGTGCATAAAATAGCACCCAGGCCATTTTCAGCCCAACCAATGATACATAACCTATTCTGAGACCTTAAGGAACACTGTGAAATAACCTCAAAACCCAGCGAATCACCTCTTTAAGAACCACTTTTCCTGTTTCATAGACCGTTCTTAGACTGTCGAAAGAACTTGTTTGAGATTAAGCACTGGCTCCAAACCAACCCCCAAAATGCGTTTGTGGAAAAGGGGGTATCTGTGGCCTAAAATCCAAGACAGATGTTAACTAAGAGATGCTAATAAAGGAGGTTTAACCCCCTGGTTTAAACCTAAGGTGACAGGTCTCAGTGTAATCCTGGACTAGATTTGAATTTAAACTCTCAAATTAATAGTGATCAAATCAGCTTTCTTTTGCCTCAGGAATATAGCAGAGGTATGAGCAATCAGAAAACAAGGATGCAGAAAAGCTCATTTGTGTTTTATATGCAGTCTTCCCTAGAAAACCACTGAAAGACTGCAGCTCATTTAAAGCTCTGCAGCTAGATTATAAACCAAAACAAAACGGAGAGAACGCCTTGGTACTAGCTACTTTACACTGGCTTCCTGTTACCTTCAAAAATTACTTTAAGGTCCAACTCCTCACATACAAAGCTCTAAATGGACAAGGACCTAGCTAGATTTCTAACTCTGTAGAACACTGCAATGATCAGATGCAGGCCTATTAGAGGTCACCAGAAGCAGTCATGATAATACTGGAGACAGCCTTTGTCAACGTTTTTCAAAAGACCCCCCCAATTTTGTTTCTTTAATACTTTTACTAATCTCATAAGGGTGTTTTTATTATTACTTGTATTACTTCTTTTGTTGTTTTTACAAATTTCCATAAGTCACCTTGAAATGCTTGTGTGAAATGAGCTCTTTAAATAATTGATATACATATATGTGTGTGGAGATATATAGGTTCATAGATATGTATATATTAGCATGAAAATGGTTAATGTTGCAAATTCAAAATAGTTGCTATGAATAAGACTCTTTGCTTTACCTAAATGAAAGCAATCCAACCAATAGAGTCATGAACAGTGCAGCCAGTCTACATTCAAGAATGAGCATTATTGTTTTTTAGTATTCATATTCTTTGTTCTGCACCACCTGTTCCAGGTAGTCCTGATGGCTGCTGCTGCATGTGAGCATGCCTGAACCATGAGATCAGTGTCGACACAGCTGTTCCCAATTATCTGCCACCAGCCAAACACTGGAACAACCCGCACACCAACTACATGCATGTTACCGGCTCCTCCTCCGCCCTGTATTCATTCAGACCAACATCTTTCACCCATACAATAAACTCATTTGTATGAAAGGCTGTAGGTTTGACATATTGTACTGGCTCTGCCATAAGGACGTGGCAATCTCACGTGTGCACACGGCAGATCCGGGCTTTTACTGTGATCCAGACCTCCCCAGTGCTGGAGTGTGTAATGCTTTTTATCTCTGTAGGGGTGGTGGCCACCTGGCCTTTGAGCCACAGAGAGCTTCCACTTGTTGTGTGTGGCAAGTAAAGGAGGACCGGACCGCATAAGGAGATAGGGGTTGTACCCTTTACTTGCTCATCCATCATAGCAACATCTAAATTGAATTCAGCTGCATCTCTCAGACTCAAGTTTTCCATTAAAGATCCATTAAATGGTTAGTTTGTGATGTGTGACAGATGAGTCTGGTACCTCTGGTGCATATTTCCACGATACCATAATGAGCCTCAGAGAAAATGTTGAGCTTTTGAATTTTGAAACATAATAAGAGTTTTTTGAAAAAGGTGATACCGACCACGAACAGTCTCACAGAGTCTTTGGGACTTGACTCTAAAATTGATTATTATACCTTATTTTAGACCAAAAACAACATCAGGCAACTTTAAAATGTTTTCTTTTTGGGCAGTTTAATTGTGTGGCCCCCAAAAAATCCTTGAATTAAGGCATAAAACCCATATTCCAATTCTGCCTAAATGTTATAATCCAAAACACTTGTACAGTGACTGCATTTACTGTAAGGAACACATTAACTGACGTACAGTACTACATTCACAAAACATTTTGAATCATACAAACTATTCCACTTGGCCTTTTAATGTGAATGTTCATCAAGTGTCCTTTGAATGGTCTTTGCAATAGTGAAACAGAGAAACAAGCCTTTCACCATTCCCAAGAGAGATTATGATCGATGTTTGGAGAAAATAACCACTCTTGTTGGGAAATATAAGAGAGGAAGTGGTTGGCGGCACAAGTCTTACCCTCTGGGGTGGCCTTATCCATTGGCCGGTTGCTTGGTGCATTGGTCTTGGCTCCTTTCTTGGCTGTGGTTTGACTAGATCTGTGGTCCTGGTGGGTTTGGGTTTGCTCTTCAGCTCTTGGGACCTGTTGATAGTGCTCTCTACTCAGGAGCTCCTGCATGTAGTAATCCTCATCCTCAGCTGCATGGCCTTGGCAGAGTTCCAGGTACCCTGCCAGGAATCCTCCCAGCAGAGCTAGGGCAAAGAGGTGCAGTCCACTCATGATATTGCAATGTGGGGAAGGCAGGGTGGTCAGAATTCAGGGGTCTGTCTGTCTCCGATGAGGCTGCTGCTGTCAGACGTTGTCCTATCAACGTCTCTCTTTCCTTACTCCTGCGCAGTGCGGGGAGTTTTCAGGGTGCTCCAAGTGTTGGACTAAAGCAGATTCAAGAGATCCATGGAAGTCACTGTGCTAGAGAACAACCCAAGCGAGGCTAGGGAGAGGAAATAATGAAACGGAAAGAGAAGAGAAAAAGGACATTCAAAACAATAGTAAGAATGAGAAAGGGAGAAATTTCCCTCCTTGGATGTTGGCAGGTGACTGAATCTCCCGAAAATCCCCTTCGTTATTTTGCTTAACCCTTGACGTTATGAAGCTAAACAAATGATATAGTTCTCTGAGATTTTGGGCAGTGAGATCAAAAACTCTCAGACACACATTGACACTTTTACAGGGTCTTCTTTCATCTTCCTCTCCTCCCACTTAGTCCAGGACAAATGGGGTGCTAGTGTAATCTGAGAAACAGCTCTTTCCAGCTGCAGAGCAGAGGGAGTGCTAACGTTTTCAACCCATCCGCTATCAGGGGGGAAGGCTGCAATATAGTTATAAACTGAGAACAGAGGAAAGCTTTGGAATCCACTTAAACTTGTCACAATCTAAGTTGACCATGTTGTGTATTTATAATGAGCGCTAAGGTTGAAAAATGTGCATGCTCATTCCAAATTCCATTAACCCCACCAAGAGAGGGAGCGGTAGATTTGAGTGAGCATCTAAATAGCACTTTTTGTAGGACATTATTTTACTCTACCCTAACTTCCTTTTACAAGCAGCCTTATTTCCTGACTCATAGTTGTTGGATGGCCAGACCTGTTTGGACAGGTAATTTGCACATTAGCGATGGACTGAGGTAAAACAGCGCCTCACTGTACCATGCCTGGGCACGCTCAGACACAGAGATGATGCTCTGCCCTCCATGTCACACTTCATCACATCAACACTGCACTGCCTACTCCTCATCTCTCCTTGCCCCTTTTTTTGCTCTCTCGGTTTCTAATTCTCCCTTTCTCCTTTTCACCCCCTTTCTCTCACACACACATTCTGCATGGAAACACATTCACTTTTGCAAAAATGTAATTGCATGCATACAGTACTTCCATGTGCACCTGCAGAAACACACCCACCCTGAGTGACTGACCCACACTGCCTTCAGTTTTAATGTCTTTATTGTCGTTCTCCAAATTGGATGTCACTCTTCCTTTTCAGTATATTAAATAAATAAATAAAGATAAAAAGATGGCAGCATAAGATGAATATTTACATAAAAAGAAAATATAATAACAATATAAAAAATATATAAAAAACATAACATAAGATAATATTGTAAAAGATGAGACCATAAAATAAGACACACCCGTCCATTTTTATATGGCCGTTTTTACAAGCAATTTCACAGAGGGCTTAACATACGCCCATAGAACTACCCTTCAACTAGTGTAAACCCTCAAGGGAGACAAGGAAAAATTGCCAGAAAAACTCATTAGAAAAGAAAAAATTCTAGAAACCTTGGGAGGAGCAATTCAATGAAGGAACCCCTACTCCAGAGACGGTTGGTGAAAAGAAAGGTTCAGAACATCGGTAAAACATAGTCATACAGCAAGAAAGTTAATTGATTGTTGAAACAATCAAATTCAATGCTCAAGTTGGGTCTGGGGTAGCACAAAGTCAGTTTAAACAGCCACAGGGTTGGGGTCCATGATTTGTGCAGCATCACAGGCAGGGGGATAAGGAAAGGGATCGGGAACTCTCTCCTTGTCCATCGTGGAGACCAACGTCCATCTGGCGACCAGATCCAGGATTGGTAGACTGTCACAGATATACGTCCACTGGCACCAGATCCAACATTAGCCGACAACCACACATGTGCTGAGAGAGCTCAGAATCCCCACACCAAAGGGAGGTATGGAGGGGAGGAGAGTATATATAAGAGAGTGCCAAGAGCAACTAACAACAATATTAAGAGTGGGGGGGAACCAAGAAAAAGCGTATAAACTCTAAACCACTAAAGAGCTTTACTACCTTGTAATGTGAATCTTAATTTGATTGACAGCATGGGGCTGCAAATAAAAAAGAGAAGAAAAACAAAGTTAGACAAACAGCTTAAAGAAAAGGGAATGGTGCTCTATAAAACAGCTGGAAAGGAGAGAGGATCAGAGAAAGGGAGACAGAAGGAGAGAGAAATGACCTGAGAGAAACAAAGCGAGAGAAAGTACAGTAGTTCTTAGTTATAGCAAAGACCTCAGGGCTTATCTACTGACAGGATACATTTTACTTGGGCAAAAGAGAGTTCCGTAAGCTTCCACCTGCCTGACCTGACAGCCAACTGAATTCCCCAAATTAAAGCAGATGTGTCCAAATGTAACCTCACAGCTCAGGAAAACTTTGATAATCTCCTGTGTCAATGACACCCTCTTTCCAACCATTTCAGTCTGGCAAGAAACAAAGTACCTAAAACATATTGGAACAACAAAATCCAAAAAGATTAGGAACAACAAGAAGTGGTCAAGAAGTGGTCAGAAGTCCAAGAAGTGGTCAGCACAACATTGATATTGAATTACTTGTTGTCCAACTTGCATAGAAAGGAAAAAAAATACATTTAACAATTCACTTGTCAATTGTGAAGTTTGCAGTAACTTCTGATCCCCATGGGAATTTATGATGGGGAATACATTATTGAAGGAGGTATGGAGGCATTTCCCCATTAGTTACAAACCACAGACATGAACCACTGTGGACCAATGTGGGGTCTGGAGGTAAGGAGTGGGGCTTCTCTGCTTAGTCACCTTCTACCTGTCTAATTTTCTCCATAATCCAACCACTTTCTCTGGTTTCAGATTCTGAAACCAATGTGTGTGTGAGTGCATTCTCTAATATTTGGAAAAACATTTCCATGTGATAAAAACATAAAGTGACCCACACAAACTTGATAATAATATTTAACATCAATTAATCAATAATATATCGTCAAAACAACTAATTGACAATGCTTTAGACAATAAAGCAGAAAACAAAATTATTTCAGAAAATGAAAGATTGGTGGTGTTGAGTTATGTCAATAGAAGGCTGAAAGGGAAAACTTCTTAACCTCAAAAAGGAAATAAGAAAGGTGACAGTGTCTCAGCGTCTCCTCCGTAGCACACAAGGACGAACAACCTCGGCCATCCTCCTCTTCTTAGGGATGACCTCCACCTCTGCTCTATCATTCTGATTCACAGTGTCCTCCCAGCTTCTCTTTCTAGCCTTGGATACAAAGTGCATTCAGCTGGGGCTGTGAAAGATGTGGCCGCCAGGAGAAGCTTGGTGAAAGGCTGCAGTAACAGATGCACATGGGACAAGGGTTGCAGATAATAATAATTGCACATAGTAGTGACTATGGACAGCAGTGTTCGTTGAACAGTCTGATGGCAGCAGGAAGGAAAGACCTGCGGAATCTCTCCTTCACACACCGAGGGTGAATCAGCCTATCGCTGAAGCTGCTCTCCAGAGCGGACAGAGGGTCCTGCAGGGGGTGTGACTTGTGGTCCAGCATAGATGTTACCTTTGGCAAGACCCATTTGACCCACCTCCAGAGGACAGACCAGGACTGAGCTGGACTTCTCGATGACCTTGTCCAGCTTCTTCCTTTCCCTCTCAGTGATGTTGCTGCTCCAGCAGACCACACCATACAGAATGGACGAGTCACAGAAATTCTTTATTGGTGCCCCCTGCACCCCAAAAGACCTCACTCTCCTCAGAAGGTAGAGCCTGCCCTGACCTTCATTGTACAGTGCGTCAGTGTCGTGAGTGTAGTCCAGTTTGTGGTTCAGGTGCATATAGGACTCCACTCTCAATTTTACATTCCTTAGACGTTCACCGGTGGGGGGGGCGGATCGGCGTCTACGGAAATCCTCCACCATCCTTAGTCTTGCCCATGTTGATGAGGAGGTGGTTAAGCTGACGCCAGTCCTGCGTCAGTCTCCTGTACTCCATGTCATCATCATCGGTGATCAGGCCGAACTTGAGCATAACGCAGCCCTCCAAGTTGTGTAGAGGGTGAAGTAGAAGGGTGCTAGCACTGTCCCCTGAGGGGCACCCACACTGCAGGTCAGGAGATCAGACCCACCGGCCCTGGTTCTCACAAACTGGGGTGTGTTAGTGAGGTAGTCCAGGGTCCAATCAGCCAGGGGTACATCCACCCCGGTCTGTACCAGCTTGTCTCTCAGAAGCACCAGTTGGATGGTCTTGAATGTGACTGGGAAATCAAAGAATGTGATCCTCACAGCACTGCCAGGCTTTTCCAGGTGAGTGAGAGCAGGCTGAAACAGGAAGATCAAGGCGTCGTCCACCCCAATTCCAGGTCGGTAGGCGAACTGCAAGGGGTCCATTTCTGAGCTCACCTCAGAGCGGAGATGGCCCAGAATCAGCCTCTCCAGCTGCTGAGGTCCATAGCATGGAGTCTTGGGCACTGGTACCAAGCAGGAGGTCTTCCATAGCTGTGGTACCACGCTTAGCTTGAGGCTCAGGTTGAAGACGTGCTCCATGATCCCGCATACTTCATCAGCGCAGGATTTCAGGAGCCTGGGGCTGAGACCATCTAATCTTCCTCAGCTCTTTCCTCACCTGGGCAGAGAACATTTCAAATGTCTTGTATGCATTTTTGTTGAAACAAATTCCATATTGCTTTCATTGTCTCTGTTGGTTCAGAGCCTATTGCTATGACATACTAGTAGGATTAATTTACCGGTGTGTGTGTGTGTGTGTGTATTGTGACCGATCAAGACATCAGAAGTTTGATTGCTTGGAGGAAGAAACCTGTCATCTAACCAACTGGCATGAGTTCAGATGCTGCAATAGCAACATATTGTTCAATATTTCAATCTTGAGAGACGTGGGATGAGTAAATTATGTTCATTTACAGAGATGATGTTCTTCAAGTGTTTGGAGATTAGACCCCATGGGAAATTATTGATGAAAGTGTGCCTGTAGAGTCCAAACCTGGGGAACCTCCTGGTTAGGAGTAGCAGGAGTCGAAGGCAGTGGTGGATCTCAGAGATATCCTGGTATACCAGTTTGATGTTTTTACATATATTTTTTTTATTTGCTCCCACAATTAAAATAATACAGAAACACAAGTTTATTGTTATGGAATGTGCAAGTGTAATTATGGTCACATCTTAACTCTGGGGCAGTGATATCAATAAAGTTTGCCCCTCCTGCGTGAAATATGCAGTTCTCGAGTCCAATAGCAGCTATAGGCGTGGTTGAAGTTATATATAGTACTATTACAAGATTAATTTGTACATCACTCAAAGTATGTGCTTAATGTAATTACAGCTGGAAATGTGCTTTTGATTTACACAAGTGCTGATTTTGTCTGATTTTTAAGAGGGCTTTTTTCCAATGATGTTCAAATGACCAAGTTTTAATAAGACATGATTTCATCTTTTTCTGACCTCTTTCATGTTTAAGGGAGAACAGGGTAAGTTGAGCTACCCTTTCTGTTTCTACACAGAGATAAACACATTTCTTTAAAATAAATTTTGAAGACTTTGAAGACTCTTCCTTTTCACCTACACTGTGAAGGAAAAACTCATGTGTGAAATAGTAAGCACATTTAAGTTCAAAAAAGAGAATCATGCAGTTCCAAGTCATTTTTATGTCTGAACAATTAAATAGACGTTTGAAAGAAATTCACCCAAGTTTTATTGATTTAGGTCATTACAATACTGATGCAAGTTTGTTTATCTGGTAGGTGTGGAGTAATTTGAGCCAAAAGAGTAGGTGTAGGTTGAGTCAGTGACCCATTTATTTTTATTATTCTATTAATGTAATTCTGCAAAGGATTCTTACAATTGATGACTAAAAGTATGTTACATTTAATTATAGACCAAAAGCAACCATGCCTTGTTCATATAAAGTTTATATACCCTTGCAGCATAGAGAAGTGGGGTGTTGAGCAGGCCTAATAGAGAGGGGAAGAGTAGGGAACAGAAGAAAGGGAGGAGGGATGGAGTAGGAATGGAGGGAGGTTTAGAAGGAGAGGGAGGGAGGAGGTATGAAGGAAGTAGGGGAGGGAGGGAAAAGAGGAGGAAGGAAGTATGGAAAGAGCAGGAAAGGTGAGGAGGGGGCACATCTAATTTACATCTGCTCTTCATGCCCAGTTTTTATTTTTAATCAAAGAAACCTTTAAGAAGTTAATTTGTATTGATTGCATGTTGCTTTGGTAAAGAATTTGACTAATAAGGTAAACATGTTTTACTTTAACATAACCATACTCCCATGTGGCTTAACTTTCCCTCTCCCTGGCTCAATTAACCCCTTATCCGGGGCAAGTTGACACAACTTTTGGGGGAAGAGTCATATATTTAAAAAGAATCATCTTAGAATGTCATTCTTACCAGGGATGCACATCTTGAACTATATGTACATAGTTTAGTTAGAAACATTGCTGTTATTCTCTTTCTTTAAAGACGCCTCAAAACTGGCTCAACCTACCCCATCATCCCCTATTACTTAACCAGAGTGAAAGTCTTTATAGCAGCCTGATTAAAGACATTTCTGAGCATTTTTTCAATTCCAATTCAATGCTGACATCTCATTCTCTCACTGTGCTTTACTATTGGAAACTGCAGATGGACTAGCTTATTATACAGCCATCTGGCATGTAATTTCCGATTAGATATTTCCTCCAGTTATTCAAGCATGTGACTCCATCATGCCTTCATTTACAAACGGAATTACCAAGGCTATTAGCCTCACAGGAGTATGCTTCAATCAGTTTCATTTGTTTTCACAGAGTTATCACACTGTCTAATGTGACTATTGGAAAATATATGTTGATAGAACAGTTTTATTGATATTCATTATTTGAGTCAGTAGAGGGCAGTATTGTAATATTAATAATTCATACTCCCACTAAGAGTGCAGACAGTCAGGCATTGTTGTTGTGTATTATTCACATATATTTTTGTGTTAAGCCTTTGGTCATGAGATATGACGAGTATAAAAGAGATTGCAGTGTGGAAAAGTTTTTTGGTTAGCGTGGAAAAACAAGGTGAATAATTTTATTGCCAATTGTTTAACCCTTCAAACAATCATCCACCCAAACATCACACCGTCTTTTAAAAAACACCAGAGACTGTTACACTTGGAATCCACTGTTTAATGTTCTTCCAGTCAGAATAAGGTGCATGCTTGCTTTTTGAATAAAAAACAGAAACCCAACCCAACCCACACAAAATCAAGAACAAAAAGGAGTTGTGCTTTTTCCGCATCATTGTTTCATCTCCACATCATAACTTAAGTATTCCTATTCTCCCTGTACACCACCTCACTTGGGCCAATCATCTCTTCCCATGGCCTCGTCTCCCACTGTTACGCTGACGACACGCAGCTGTACCTGTTTTTCCCCCCGACTGATCTGGGGATCTCAGCTAGGATTGAGGCCTGCCTCACAGACATTTCTGCCAGGATGACCAAGCACCACCTCCAGCTGAACCTTGCCAAAACGGAACTTATCATCATCCCGACCAAACCGTTCATCTCCTATGATCTCTTAATCACCCTGGGATCTGCGATGGTGACCCCTTCATCCTGTTCCAGGAACCTAGAAGTTACCATGGATGACAAGCTCTCCCTCACAGCCCACATTGCTGCTGTCTCTTGGTCGTGTAGATTCACCCTTTGAAACATCCAGAAGATCAGAAGATACCTGTCTGAGCTTCCACCCAGCCTTTGGTCCAATCACTTGTCCTCTCAAAGCTGGACTACTGCAAGTTGCTGGTCTCCCAGCATGTGCAAGCCGCTCTCTGCAGAGGATTCAGAAAGCAGCAGCCCACCTGAACTTCAATATTCCCAGATGCTCCAATGTTACCCAGCTCCTCATCTCCCTCCACTGGCTTCCCATCACAGCCAATATCAGATTCAAGACCGTGGTACAGACCTTCTGAGCGGTGAACGGGACTGCTGGTACTTGACTGCTGGAATGATTTGCTGTACCTGATGTTAGTTTCCTCCGGGTTCACACTGACTTTATCACTTTATCACACTGACGTTTTGACTCTTATTGAGGGACTTGTTGGTCAGTTGCAACCGATTTGAAATTCTTGTACTCGCTGAAGTATATTATTATTGATGTTCATGTTGTTTAATTGTAACTTGTTTAACTGAATGCTCTTGTGGTTCTATCCCTTTGGCACTTGTTTTGGTTTCCCACAATGTATGCTTCATATTCTGGCTGCACGCAATGTTTGGGGCTCGTTGTTATGATCAGTGATCTATGCGCTTTTGTAAAGCTTTCTCTTGGAACTCGCTTTGGATAAAAACGTCTGCTAGATGAATAAATGTAAGTATGAGTATTCATTGAAATAGAAGGATTTTGATTCTCAAGGGCACTTTTGGAGAGATGAAGCAAACAAAAACAGTTTGGGACTACTAAACGTGTCAGTGGTTTTTAAGGTGCTAATTGTTTACACCAGCTCTGAACAGCTCTCCCAGAGGAACGAGTCATTCCGGAGCACTTTGGCCAGTTCCTCATTGAATGGCAAGTAGAAGTCTCTCAAGATCTCCTTAGTGATGGGCAACATGGGTCCCAGGTTCTTGTCGGCTGGTCTCCTGGTGTTTGACGCTGGACTTCTGGTGATCTCTGCCTCCTTCTGCTCCGTCAATGGTCCTGTGCCATGCATGCAAACATTTGTAAGAGAGACAAAGAGAGACAGAGAGGGAGAGAAGATTTTTTAAAGGTTTGCACATGATGGTCTTTACCCATCTTTACCCCACCATCAATTTTTCCTCCTAGATGTGCTCTCTGCACATCTTCCATTATCAGGACTGCTAGGTGGCCTGTTGTGCAAACAGCTTTTGGTATTAACAACATTCACTTCCCTTTTATTTTATACTTCAGATTGTTTATTTTTGTAAACTATTAGTTTATCATACTTCCCTGCATTTTTTAAATTTAAGCTCTCTATATATATTTGTTTGCACAATCCGGCCACACAAAATTCTGTGTTTGTGCAAATTTCAATGGCAAATTAAACTGATTCTGATGAATTGGCATCTTTAAACAGACTATTTTTGAACTTTGAACTTACCCAAGTTGAGGAAATTAAAGACTTTGTGCATTGTGTATTTCCGATTTGAGGCATGATCTTCCAGGCGCAGGACCAGAATCTGATCTTTGCTGAAGACCGTCAGCCAGTCTAATATGTACACAATGTACAGGCCAACCTGTAACCTGACCTGTGGACACACATCAGAGAGAGAGTTTGCAAGACTTCTCCCAGTCCAAGTAATTTCCTGTTCAGCATAGAAATACAGAAAACAGGTCTTCTGACAATGGAAAACAGGCGTGTTACAATATCTTCACAGGGTAACTGGAGGAGGTTCATCAGACAATGATCCTCCTTGGTTGTTGTTGTTGTTGATGATTCCTCTTTAAATTACTTGCTCGGCTGTTTGTTCTAAAGCCTTTATCAAATGTGTCACAAGCACACCAGCTCCCCACAATGCTGCTTACATGGTCTAATAACACAATTAGGTCTGGAAAAGAGAATGTACCAGCTCCTAAACGGGAAAATAAAAGCTTCTCAAGCCAGCAGAGAGGGATGGTGGGTGGGAATGGGGGCTGAAAAGGGATTGAAGGGGAGAGTTGGAGGGTAGAGATGGAAGGAGGGATGGGAGAGAAAGCCGTCAAATTATAAGTCTTGGAAGGGCCAGGCAAGGAGAGGAAGACATTTTCTACAGGTGTTACATCAACACCCTTGAGATTGTATCAATTCAATGGAAAACACTCCACAGAATATATAACATATGCTAGTAAAAAAAATCTCAATCCCTGTGCACCCTTCCTGTAGTATGAAGCCATATGAGAGAAACAAGAAGCGAGACACCCTCACTCACTGGCATTGCATTGTTGAGTGTTGTGTTGTACACACAGGCACGCATCTTGTACTCAGTAAGGCACCCCTCAAAAAGCAGCAGAGATTCTGACACCTTCTCGTGGAAGTCTTCTGCTGACTTATTGGAAATCCCGAAGTAGAGATAGTCTGAGTAAAGCCTGTGACAGAAAATCAAACAGGAAGTCAATATTAAAATACAACGTAATATGACTGAAAACAAATGATATCTGCTGTACTACTGTACATATTTACCTCATTCTTTTTTCATGAAGTGCACAGCATTGTAAATACAGTACATGGAATATAAAATGCCTGCATTAATCTTGTGTGTCATTTACTTTCCCTGGAAATTTATTTTTTGGCTGAATGGTTAGGCATGCAAAACCCATAACCACTGTCATGTTAAGAGATTCAGTGAACTAATTGCTGTGTGGAGGAATACATTGCCTCGGTTAAGGAGGACACCCAGCATGCTACAGGCAATCAACTCAAACATTTGACAAACACATCAGATCAAAACTTGCAGACTGAGTTGTGACTAAAAATCAGGTTAGGAGTCAGGGGAGTCAGGTGGCAGGTTGAATCCTTTCTGTGCCAAATTATGTTGTGTCCTTGGGCAAGGCACTTCAATCTACTTGCCTTATCCAGTATCTCTGGATACAAGTGTCTGCTAAATGTACATCCTTAGCAACAACATGTCTGGAATATTTCAAGAAATTCAAGCGAGAGATTAGGTTTTGGTTCTCTGTGCTCTATGCAGTGTCAACTGTGAGAGGATTACTGGCCCAGGGCTCTGTGTATGGGGTCTGGCTGGACTGTGTCTAGGCCATTCATCTGTTTGATTTACTCTGACCTGGAGGGAGGAATTAAGTGAGGGATGGAGGAGGGATAGATTCCCACCTCTCTACAGGGTCCCTGAGCATGACAATGAAGCGGGCATCAGGCTGCAGGGCGTGAACAAAATCCTGGATGAGAAAGGGGGGCTCCCCCTCCGTTGTGTTGTCATAGAAATAGACCCAGGCATTGTTGTCCCACATGGTGGATGCGCTGGCTTCTCCTGGGAAATGAACACACATACGCACATATACAAGAATGCACACGCATTAATACAAACAGGGAGACACACATTCATGACGGCACAAACGCAAACACAAACAAGCAAGCACACATAGTAGACTACATTACCATAAATGCAGTTAACATTTTGATAAACTAATAGTGGTCACAAAGTGCAGCAATGAAAACAATAGCAGTGGAGAAAAACAAAATAAGTTATTTAAAAGAGTACTCAAACTGAGTAATATACTAGATTCAATTAATTGTACTCATTGTTACTTTGTCTCATCACAAAGTAGTCATGCAAGGTACTCAAATTATTCCAGGCCTAGAATAGTTTATTAAAACTGCTCATTTGGTCTACTGAGGCAGGTGGCAGCAGGGCAGACAAGCACGACAGGTAAGTAGCAGTGTCAGTGGCTTCAAGGCCAGGTATGGGACAGGAAAAGAGCTTGCTATTTCTGGGGGTGAGGGAGTTTTTGGGGAGGTTAGGGAGAACATCCTGAGATTCTTGAGATCCTGGATGATGGCCTGCCTACTGGCAGTGCGGGAGAAGAGACTTGGATGGGATGTGGAGATTGAGGAAAGAAGATTGAGATTTCTATATCTCAAAGCACATATTACTGTTGTAAAAACAGTTTTTTTTTTTTTTCATTTTGAGGCCCAGCAGACACTGCACTAACTGGAGGATAGAACCGTAGTGTTCTATTGTGACTGGAGAGATAATTACTCTTCATTAACAGACTTCCCGGTCCCTGTCATCATTAATATAAAGATAGCCATGAGCAAGAACTCCACTTTCCACAAAGGAAGCTGCTTCATCAAACCCAGAACTCCTTAGACTGTGTGAAGCACAGAGTTATCTCTTTGGGTGTCCGGTCCCCACCAGTAAATGCCCATTAACTGCAAGATTATTATTGCCTCTGATCACAAAACTGACACAAAGCCATTAAAGACTCACCTGACAGGTCAGGGACAGAAGAGGTCATGCTAAAACTGTCCTCTGATGAATATAACAATAAGGAAATACATCTCTATAAGATGTATTAAGACTTATAAGACTAATAAGACTCCTCTTCAAGAAGAGCTGCCACGCACACTAGCACCACTATACTACAGCAATGCTTCCAAGTACACAATACCGAATGTAACATTTTGAACTGCAATACTCCCAAAGATGACAAATATGTATAGTTGTCCGAACCATTGATACTGTATATATATACAGTTGTGGTCAAAAGTTTACATACACTAGTGAAGATCATGTATGCCATGGCAATATAGGGTTTTCAATAAACTCTACAACTCTTATTTTTCTGTGATGGAATGATAAGGAGCACATATTTCTTTGTCACAGAAAACATTCATGAAAAATGGTCCTTTTACGAATTTATTATGGGTCTTTTGAAAATGTGTCAAAATCTTCTGGGTCAAAAATATACATACAGCACCTTGAATTACCAATTTGGTGATGTAGAAAAAGTTGTTTCAATCCAATTTGCTTTTTGGCATGGCCTCCTAACTTCTTACGAGTGATTATGATTGACTCCAGCTGGTGACTTCTTTCAGTCCATGTAAATAGGGCTTGTTTGACACATTCACTAGACTCAGCCAGAAATACTACAATGGGAAAGTCTAAGGAGCTCAGCACGGATCTGAAAAAGCGCATCATTGACTTGAACAAGTCAGGAAAGTCCCTTGGAGCCATTTCAAAGCAGTTGCAGGTCCCAAGATCAACTGTGCAAACAATTGTTTGTAAGTATAAAGTGCATGGCACAGTTGTATCATTGCCACGATCAGGAAGAAAACGCAAGCTATCACTTGCTGCTGAGAGAAAATTGGTCAGGTTGGTCAAGAGTCAACCAAGAACCACCAAAAAGCAAGTCTGCAATGAGTTGGAGGCTGCTGGAACACATGTGTCAGTGTCCACAGTCAAGCGTGTTCTACATCGCCATGGGCTGAGAGGCTGCCGTGCAAGAAGGAAGCCATTACTCCAGAAGCGGCACCTTACGGCTCGACTGAAGTTTGCTGCTGATCACATGGACAAAGACAAGGCCTTCTGGAGGAAAGTTCTGTGGTCAGACGAAACTAAAATTGAGCTTTTTGGCCACAATGACCAGAAATATGTTTGGAGGAGAAAAGGTGAGGCCTTTCACCCCAAGAACACCATACCTACCGTCAAACATGGTGGTGGTAGTATTATGCTGTGGGCCTGTTTTGCTGGCAGTGGAACTGGTGCTTTACAGAAAGTAAATGGAATAATGAAGAAGGAAGACTACCTCCAAATTCTGCAGGAAAACCTAAAATCATCAGCCAGAAAGTTGGGTCTTGGACGTAGTTGGGTGTTCCAACAGGACAATGACCCCAAACATACATCAAAAGTGGTGAAGGAATGGCTAAATCAAGCTAGAATTAAGGTCTTAGAGTGGCCTTCCCAAAGTCCTGACTTAAACCCCATAGAGAATATGTGGACTGTGCTGAAGAGACAAGTCCGACTCAGAAAACCAACAAATTTAGTTGAACTGCACCGATTCTGTCAGGAGGAGTGGTCAAAGATTCAACCAGAAGCTTGCCAGAAGCTTGTGGATGTCTACCGAAAGCGCCTAATTGAGGTGAAAATGGCCAAGGGACATTTAACCAAATATTAACATTGCTGTATGTATATTTTTGACCCAGCAGATTTTGTCACATTTTCAAAAGACCCATAATAAATTCATAAAAGAAAAAAATTTCATGAATGTTTTTTGTGACAAAGAAATATGTGCTCCTTATCATTCCATCACAGAAAAATAAGAGTTGTAGAGTTTATTGAAAACCCTATATTGCCATGGCATACATGATCTTCACTAGTGTATGTAAACTTTTGACCACAACTGTATATATCCATATATACACATACATACCTGTAAGTGCAACTCCTTTTCATAAAAACTCACCAATGATAATGTTGCGTTGCTTAGGCACTCCAGAGGAGTTGACCAGTAGATGCTCTTGAATCTGGTAGGCTGCCATGTCGAAAAGGTCCAGGTAGTCCTCCACCGGGTAGCGGTCATGGAATCCATCGCTAAGACGAATAATACCTGGAGAACCAGAGAAAAAAATGATTCCATTCTTAAAAATGTCTCAAAAGTCATAGTGATGTTAACAGTATGACATGTTCATTTGAAGTGACATCAGAGAACAGTAAGAGCAACAGAAATAGCTAGTTTTCTGTGAGGTCACTCAGTCAATTTCTGACATTCGGAAAAGAAATGCAACATGAAAAGAGGCTGAATTTGTATTTTCCTGACATTAAACTGGTTTCACGTATCTCCTGTGAGACATCTCACTGAAAAAAAGATAGGGGATGTCCACCAAAACCATCCAAAACACCCAAAATATTAGAAAAACAATTATTTATACTTTGGGAAATGTACGGATAACGGATTTTTCTCATTACCGCTATACTTCCAACAATCTACAATCAAATTTTTTTTTACATTTCAGAGAAACGTGATATATTTGAAGTTATCTTAAAACTACATTTATTTAAGCTAAGATATTTGATTTGACTAATTCTCTCAATTGGCAGTTGTTTTGGTAATGATATACACGTTTCAAATTTGAGGTTGATGATTGCCATAATGAGAATTGGTAAAAAAAAAAAAAAATTCCAGCATGATTTAACTACTTCAATAGCAAGATCAGCTGCAAAGAAACAACTTAACTCACAAACATTTGAGCTCAGCGCATAACTTTATTCTGGTTGAAGACAGTTTGGTTGAAAACAAGATGCAACATACATCATACAACAAACACCATACATTTTCCCTAGAATTGAATTTAATACATTTAAAGTAAATTTAGGATGGAATAAACTGTAAAAGCTAAATTTTATACAATTTATGAAATGCATATGTAAAAAACTATTACAAATGTTATGAAATAGGCCTGATGAAGCAAATATGAAACTGCGTGCTTGGCTCTATTGCATTTCAACAGAATTTTTTTTTAATAGTTAATCTCGTCGAAAAAACATATAATTCATTAATCATAAACAACAATCATGACAAAATGAGAAACAAGACTTATAAAACCCTCGCCTCCACACACACGTTATAGACTTTTTAATTTGGGTTTAGCCCAGATTTCAGCCGGAACACTAAAATGTCATGCAGAGGATGTGGCAAGTAGTGGACCTAGTGAATGACTTGCAGAGAGCTGGGACCAAAGTAACAAAGGCTACCATCAGTAACACACTACGCCGCCAGGGACACAAATCCTGCAGTGCCAGACGTGTGTCCCCTTGCATTTACGAATCAGACAATGATTTGAATGAAACTGAATTTTTTTATACATTTACCTATGATGAAAATTACAGGCCTCTCTCATCTTTTTAATTGGGAGAACTTGCACAATTGGTGGCTGACTAAATACTTTTTTGCCCCACTGTATACATATATGCTCCCATCCAGACGTTGTCTCTTTCAGGGAAGACCTTGCATTTTCCAACATGACAATGCTAGACCACATACTGCATCAATTACAACATCATGGCTGCATAGAAGAAGGATCCGGGTACTGAAATGGCCCGCCTGCAGTCCAGATCTTTCACCCATATAAAATATTTGCTGCATCAATAAGAATAAGATGCGACAAAGAAGAACTAAGACAGTTGAGCAATTAGAAGCGTGTATTAGACTGTACATTTGATATTCCTAAACTTGAGCAACTTGTCTCCTCAATCCCCAGACGTTTGCAGACTGTTATTTAGATTTGATAGAATATCTTCAACGTACATGCACAGTAGCTAAGTAAACATACCTTTTATTTCTTACAAGTAGGTCCCTCCCACCATTTGCAGTGATGGAGGAATCAGGTCACGGCCTGAGTATCTTCTGTCACCATGAACGGCCTCACCGGTGAATACAGAGGGTTTGCATTTGGGATGTTAGTTCCATATGCAACAATCCTGTCTGCCAGGTTCTTGATGCCCCCTTGAGGTTCTTTACATTGCATGCAGTTTCTGTACATGCATCCCATGTTTTTTGTATGGCAGACACAAGACTCAATTACCTGCTTTGCATTAGGGGTTGCAATGATGCCCATTTGGTGAAGGTTCAGGACCTTAAAATGACTTTCCAATTTATCATTTAAGGCCCTATTTGAGTATACATGGCCTTTCTTGCGGGCCTCCCCAGTTTTGCCATTAATTATGGTATAGTTGTCATCCTGATGCAAGAAACGACTAACAATGTGTCCCATCAGTTGTCTCTGGCTGTTGTTAGGCAGCGTCTTGGGATCACTTTTTAGACTAGGTGTTTTGGCTGGACCTCTTTTTTTTGCTCTCTCTCAACTGTGAACCTCAGTGAGGTTATGGTTGCCTTCCTTTTTCTTCCTGCTTTGGGGGTGGAGGTTTGCACTGGAGTCAAGGAGTTGAACAGTAGTGGGGGACTCGGTGCTGCCTGCACAGCCTCTGGCTTGTTGATGGAGGAAGGTCAAAAAAAAATTGCGGCTCCAGGGACTTCTTCTTAGTTTAATAATTACTTTCTTCTTTTCATGTTGTTTGGTAATATCTTGACTTTTTTATTGGTCCATATTGTTTTCTTCTCAGATACTGAAAGTGCAATATTTTTTATCTGACTAAAGTTGCCCCCTACCATAAACATAATAAAATGCCTAATGAAAATAAAATGACTAACTGCTTTATATAATGCCACAACAAATGTTGAATGAATGAGTGAGTGTACAACAACCAATCGGACTCACTACAACTAAATAAACTTGCAATAACAGCTATACATGACAAGTCCTGATTAATGACTTTTCAGATTCTTGACCTTTCTCTTTCCTTCCTTCTGTACTCCTCCAGGCGTTCTGGATGACTGTATATCCTCTCTCTATGCTTTTTAAGTTTAGCACTTGCTGCACCTTTTTTGTTTGCACTAGCTTTAATCTACAACAGATTTCAGGTAAATATAAAGTGAATATGCTAATAAATTCAAAGATAGACTTGTAGTTGGCGCAATACAATGCAAATCTAAAATTAGCATATTAAGGCCTAACAGTATTGCGGTAAATGAGATATGTGTGTATGTAGAGGATGAAAGGAGCTAGAATTTTTGCTACCAAAGCAAAAAAACAAAAAAATATTACCTGGAATCGATGTTGTAGGTTCTCTTCTTTGTAATGCATCTTGGGAAATTAAAACGTTAAAAAAAAAAACTTCTTTACAGGAACCAGAAAATGTTGCGGAAGATGAGAACTGCACCCACGGGTGCCGTGTTTTTCTGCACAAATGTATTGGGTGAAACTGATAAAATCTGTATTTAGTATTGTTTTTAAAATGTATTTTGACCATTGTAAATCATTGGTTTTGTGAGAATGACCCTATTAAACATTGTGAAGTTATATGTATCTCCATAGAGAGCCCTCTAAATAAAAAGCTATTACCGGGTATGTTGATTTCCATTGTAACTATGTAATCTACGATGACTTTGAACACAGAGCCATCAGCCTTGAGGCAGATTGTTGCCAGATCTTTGCCAGGCATCCTATTTGTCCTCCCACACACTCTTCTTTACAAAATGTTGGGTTTCATACACAAGATTTTTCTCTGCACACATGCTGCTACTTGTGCTGAAGACTCTCCATTTTTATTTGATCTATGTAATTACTTCAGACAGAGACAAACAAAGGAAGCTCACAGGGGTCGGCCTTTTTCCACTTTTGTGACTTGCCTAACCCAATTTACACTGACATTCCTTGACATGCAAATTGACAAAATTAAGTTTTTGATCAATTGTGTATGCTGATTCTGTGTAAATATGGATATACCTTACTGTTACTGACTTCTAATCTCATCTGTGGCAGCTGCTTGGCATGTAACATCACAGATGCACAAGGAGACCGAAGACATACACAACCTCCACACATTCAGTTTCCAGTGCAGATTGAGCATTGGATCCAGCTATCAAAGCACTGCTGTGTTTAACTCTGATGACTATTATCCATCGACACAACTAGTGGACTTTGGAGTCACTCTCTAAGTCTCTTGATATTTTGGTGTTCTTAGAACCACAATTACATTTTGGTGTGGTGTGCAGTCAGGGTTTTATACAACTGTATGAAAAAGGAGATAAGGAAAGAAAAGAAAGCACAATTCATCTTAAGCTTTACCCTCAAAGGTTAAAAGGCTGCTAGATTAAAATAAATGTTTGGATCTTTAGAAATCTGTTTGAAATATAAAAAATTCACATAGTAAAATCAATAGCTAACTCTTTTTTTATATTTTAAACAGGAATATACTTGTTGTTTCAAATGGGACCAATTGAAAACTAAATATAAAGTCACTGGTTGAATGGGGAAGCTAAATTAAGAAAAATACCTCTAATTCAGAAACGGTTTGGCTAGCTCTTTTCCACTGCTTTCACCGGAAAAACAGATGCAGCTAAATTATCACAACAGGAAACCACAGTTAAATGTGGAGCACCACATCTTGATAAAATGTGTACCGAACTTCAAAGAAAGACTGTGAGATCTGTGTATTTCAAGTCGTCTATGGCCCATTTAATGTCAGCAAATGTGAGGAATAGGGCAGATGCAAAACTCACAGACCAACATTTCAATGAGCTGCATATGTTGCCACTATGCACTATAGAAGGTTCAGAAGGAGAAACAGGCTCTAGTTGATGGTAACTAGAAGATGTACAGTGTGTAAAACAAAATTGTTGACATTGTCAAGCAAACTAAAGAATGCACACAGTTTCTTCTATAATTACTCCATTAAACATCTCAACGTTTTACTTATTTCCTGGGCACCAGAGTGTCTGTCTCGTATTCTGTGTCCGTTTGCTGTCATCACAGATTCCTCTGCCTCACAGCTCTGTATTCTGATCACATCAGTACCCTACAATCTGTCCGACCCTGGGGCACTTAATAATTTACCATCCAGCCAAGCTGTCTCTGACCTCCCTGTTTTGACTTGCGAGATCATACATTAAAAGCTCTGTGACTTTCAATATGGACCTTAGCCTGACGCCCACCCTAAATTAGACACAAATTTTATTATAAAGGCCTTTGACACAGATTCGACATAAACAGTTTGTCGGCTACTCACCAAACCTTTTCCTCGTCCACCAGTGCGGTTCTTTAAAAGTGGTGAACCTGACATCCG
Source organism: Neosalanx taihuensis (assembly GCA_030340665.1). NCBI lineage: Eukaryota > Metazoa > Chordata > Actinopteri > Osmeriformes > Salangidae > Neosalanx > Neosalanx taihuensis. Next base: position 9,333,303 of record CM059303.1, on the reverse strand, counting down.
GGTGAAGCCTTAGCCTGTCGTACAGGTCTGTTGTGCCACACTTGGGCTGGCCAATGATGTAAAAGTAAGGCAGACACCGTATTCGGTAGTATTTCCCTGCCCGCCTGTACAAGTGTTCCCTGAACGCGTTCCTCAGGTTCTCGAACACAATTCGAAAGCGCTGTGAGTACCGTGCGTACAGGTTGGCCCTGTAAGGGTCCGTCGTGATGTTCCCAGTGTGCACCTCATACCAGCAGGGGTTCTTGACGTTAGGCAGGAACTTGTGGGGGATAACAGAAAACATCTGTGAAAAGTCAAAGGAGAAAAGGAATGACCTGAGGATACACTCAGAACAAAATGCTGAACACTCATTGTACACAGACAGTACACAATGAAATAAACTCAATAAATTGCCAACAATATATTTTCCCCCATTCATTTATGTAGCTCTTCCAGGTGAGTTTGGATATGCCTACATATTGTGTACAATATAGCTATATACTTGGGCTGTATTTCTTTGCCACAAACCAACTGTAAGGGATTTAAGTGGGTGTATGTTGGACTTCACACTGTCAATAGGAGATTGGCCTTCTCATTTTATTTACTTTACTTAAGGAATCAGGAAGCTGAGTGGTTAGGGCGTTGGGCTAATGATCAGACGGTCGTCAGTTCAATTCCAGGCTAAGGCATCCCCCTACTTGTTTCAGGGATAATGTCACCTGTATGTGCTGTAAGTCACTCTGGATAAGAGAGTTTAAATGACTAAATGTAAACGTAATGTACTTCTCATCTCTTTGTTCCTGTCTTTCTACATATCCTTCACTTCTCTCATTCTGTGTCTGTTCCTCTTGCCCATCCCCTCTTTTGCACTCCTGCTCTCTGGCCTGACTCTTGCCCACCCCTTTCCTTTTGGAGGTGTGTGGCTGATTAATTCACAGAGCTGATGAGGAGGGAGCTGACCCTTGACAGCTGAGCCAGCACTGCTGACAACTTCCCCTCTCCTGTCTTCCCCTCTCACCCCTCACATTTCACACAGTTCTCTGCTTGTAATACTGCCAGACGGTGAATCACACTGTCTAGTGTCTGCCTACGTAACACAGTTTAAGGACAATTACTCATTGATTAATGTAGAGATGTTGTATTAATTGCTCTGGAGCCCTCTTATAGTGGGTTCAGTACAAATTTAAGTTTGATGCACATAGCCCCCTTACATGCTATTATCATAATTGAGATTGAAATACGCTTTAAGGTGAGACAGGCCATTGATGAAAGTTCTAAGGCCCATCTGGAGGTTGAGCTTTAATTCCCTTGTGGACCACCGAGACCAGACAATTAAGTGTCATTTGTAACTAGTTTGGTATAATGCTGAATGTTAGATTCAAGTGTATTTTAATCTGAATGAACAAAACTGAAACATTGTTATTAAAATAGTATGAAATGGAATGGACATCAATAGAATTGAAGACATGAAAACTGATTTCAGAATCCAGACAGCTGGAAATATGTTTCATTAGAGTCTCTGATAACTATAATTATAATCTTGATTGATTTCCTAGAATCGTTTTTGTATGCAAGCATGAAGAATAGAACACAGAAATGTACAATAGGTTCTCCCCTTGAAAACAATGTTACAAAAAATATGTCTCCGCCACTGACTGCAATTGTCAGCAACAGCTTTAAGACTAAGATTTTGGTTACTACTCACATGGGGTTCACTGAGTACCAGTGCTTTCATATCTGGTGGCCGGCGACTGATGAATTCCACTTTGGAGGTGATGGTCTTCACCACAAACTTAATGTTTGTGTAGTTCTTGGCTGAGGACAGGTTGAAGGGGAATGGTCCTGGGTTGATGAGGCTGGGGAAGTTGTATGTGGAAGGGGTAAGGAGCAGACTCTTCTTATCCCCAGTCAGGACATAGGAGGCCATGATGAGGAACATTACTGCCAGGCCGAACAGTAAACTGTAAAGTTTTGCCCTCCGGAAGCTGCCTAGAGTGCTCCAGTGCCGCCGTGGTTCTCTCTGTACCTGCAGCACGGCAAACAGGCTGACAGGGTTGTCCACCTGAAGAAGCAGGGGCCTCGTCCTGTAGTCCTCATCCGGGGGGCCTAGCAGGCTATATTTGTAGTCCATCAGTGTCATTGTGGAGGTGGAGCGGATGGAGTGGCTGGGGCCCAGGAGATAAGAAATTCCAGGCACACAGACACAGGAAAGAGGGGAGATAAAGCCAAAGACAAACTAGGAGGAGTGTTTTGGTGGGAGGCGAGGCCCAGGACTGTCATCCATCCTGGGAGGTAGGGCACTTTCATGGACTGCCTGCCTCAACCAATGTTGTTGCCCTGTAAATACAAAGACGAGTACTCAAGTCAGGATAGGATAATTGTCTCACTAGATCACACAAAGTTGTAAGCAAAACTATTAGACTACTTGAAATGTATGTTCATCCAACTGTATCAAATCAATAGTCAATGAGCTCTCTCAGATGTATGTATAAAACATGTGCTGTGTGTGAGTCTGCATTTTTTATTGATGCAAGATTATACGACTGAACTGGTCAAGCTATGCTTTAGAAGTGCTGACTTGTATTTCTGTGCATTCAGGGATCAAGCCCAGGGCAGATTACATTGAAGTCGTGATTTATTTAAATGCATTTCAGTGTAGAAAGACAAAAAGCTATTCTAGTTTAGCTGACTTTTGTGCAACCATATCCCTATTCGCAAAGGTATATGAGATTACCCAACACCAGCACAAATATACTGTATATTTCCGTTATTGTAACATTTCTGTTGATGTGAAACTTGAAACGTCAAACCAACATGCAACACCAATACTTACATCAAACTAAATAATTTAATTAATGTCCCCAAGGCACCGCTGTCTTGCCAATTGGGTTTGACACTAACAGAACAGCATCATTTTTTCAACCATCGGCAAGATTTAGTTTGAGTTTTGTTGTATCTCAATCTCTTGTGGCACATACATACATTTTGTTGTTTTATTTTTATTTATTAATAAGCCTTTTCTGGCTTCATAAACAGACAGTTGGAAGGAGACAGGAAAATGAGAGGGGAAGACATGCAGGAAATGACTTGACTCAAAGCCAGGCTAATAAGACTGTCTTTTTTATGCTAAACATTTTAGCTAAAGGATCCCTAATTGTCCACTGGTTTATTAGATTTATATTAGACTATCTAGCTCTTTATCGCCTTGCCTACAGCTGTAATGTCTAATCTTCCACGATTATTTTCATGCATCCAAATACTCTTTCTTGATATTGATGACTTGGGACACTGACAACATTGACTGAATGCATATCGTCTCTGAGGACTGTACAGTGCAGTATGATGATGAGTCTGGTCTTTAATGGATTATCACTGTCTCTTATCAGCTCTCCTATTGCTATTGTCTCCTTTTGCACTGGAAAAAATAAAGTTGAAATTGGAAGTTGAAATTACACTGTGTATAAATTGGTAAGATGCCTTTTTGAGGAGGAGCAGCATGGTTCTATCTCATAAATAGGCCCCAGTTTGTGAGAACCAGGGACGGTGTGTCTGACCCCGTGACCTGCAGTGTGGGTGCCCCCCAGGGAACGGTGCTAGTTCTCTTCCTCTTCACCTTCTAACACTGCTGACTTTAGACACAACTCAGATAGCTGCGTCCTGCTCAAGTTCTCTGATGACAAGTACCCGTGTGTTCACCTGAACCATAGACTGGGCTGGACTAATAGCTAAGGTAGTAATGCTGAAGGTTTGCTGACATTGCTGTGTGGCTAACTAAAATGTTGCTTACTGTATGTGTCGTTGCTAACCTGTTGTGATGTTACACAAGCAGTGAGGTTCCATATTGTACAAAAGTGACTTTTTGGCAGACAAATGTTATCAAGTCCTAAATGGTGCAACATAACGTAAATCCCAATAAAGGCACTGCAATCAAGACGAAGACGAACATTTTGACACCAGTATTGTCTACGTAGTCCAAATACTGAGGGAACCTTTGGGATGGGAAAATTATAATAATAAATATATATATGAGATTACAATAGGTTGTGCTCTTTAGAAGGCAAACACACCCTAAATATGAAAGAGAATATAGGTTGCCAAAAGCAAGTACACACCAATAATCATATGTGAGATTACAATAGGTTGCGCTCGCTGAAGGCACATGCACACCTAAGAATGATAATAATAAGTAACATTTCAAATGATCAAAGACACTTCACATTATAATAATTGAATACAGTGCCTTAAAAAACATGTACAAACACAAAATGTGAAAAGAATCACACACAACAACAAAACTACAAAGCAGAAAATACTGAAAATACAAAGCTATTAGCAAAAATACAAAGCTATTAGGACAAATAACTGTGAGTTGTCTGTTTTGTATTTGATGTGGAATGAAACCGGTAGCCAGTGGATAGGAGTCATTTGAGCTGAGCATTTAGTGTGAGAAGCCTAGCGGCAGAGTTGTGAATTTCAAAATGTATTGTAACCTAGCAATATATTTAGCAGGTAATTCAGTGAGGAGTGCATTGCAATAGTCAAGATGTGATACATGAACAGGTGTTTCTACATCTTTCAGGCTAATGCATGGACGATGAGGCGAACCATTATGCCTACATTTTTCATGGTACTTCTCCATGGCAGACTTAGCACAAGCTACGTAAACACACCTGAGGCGCAATATATCAAATGCCTGGAGAATGATAGTATCCATAAACTGCACAATACCTCGCTATTTTAACTAAATTGCTGAATCAATGTCAAGCTGAAGAGCCAAATGGTGGGATCCCTGATTATGAGGCTACACGGTCCACCCATTCTTGCACCACAGCTAGGGCCTCTAGAAAGACACTAACAGTGTCTAAGGGTGCAGGGAGTGAGATAATGGAGACAGAAATATCCCCAGACTGAACTCACACCTGGAACGCGATAGGCAGCATGTCCATATCCATCTATGATCTTTCATATGATGGGCAGAACACAGATGAATTGTGTGTGAGTGTGTGCTAGGGGGTGAGGTGAGGGGACAAATCAAAAATACACAGCTATGTGCGCTCTTGTCATACTGTATAGCTAGCTGGTCCCCGTATTAACATAAGCACAGAGTGGGGTCATTTCTTTTCTGCACAATTCCTGATATTGCTATCCTCCTGCCTTGCCAGGGGAATAAGAGATAAGGATGTTGTTCGAGACAGAGTGCCCACATAATGTGATTCCCCACCAGCAGGGGCCTCGTTACAGAGATGCCCCACTCTCTCTCTCCCTTTCTCCTCCTTAACGCCATGTCCAATACAGTTAAAGTTATTTTTCCATCACTTAAATTGCAGGATATAAATCCCAAAACAAACACTGCACAGAGTGTAATGGAAGTTTCTTAACCATTTTCAACATCTAAAGCCCCACCAGAGAATTCTTCACCACTAAATGTAATAATTTGCCATGCTTTATTTGAGAGAAGTTGGGGACATGTAGACAGGCACCTTCTTCTGGATTGTACGCTTGTGGCATTTATCTGTAGTCCTCATACTATCATTGTCTATTCCCCTGCTTGTGTCCTTCATCAAGGTTGCATGAAATAGGATGCTCTTGCCCTAGCCAATAAGATAGAAGAGGAAAGTGAATGGGGAAAGGGGAGAAAAGATGGACAAAACATAGGGAGAGAAAATAGAGTGAAGCAGAGAGTGATAGAGATATCACAAAGTCCCTTGGGTCTACATCAATCAGGCAGGTGGCTGGATGGACTGGTAGATTGATATTTTCATGTACGCAGTATGTTCCTCCTGACCACCAAACAGGGTTATGTAACCAGATCTGACAAACCTGGCGGACACATGATAATTTTACATCAAGGTAAAGATCTCCAGTATCCCTGCATGACAACAATGTCACACTAATATTCAGGTTTATATTGGACTGTTAGCAGAGAAAGTGTTATGCCTGTTTATCTCAGCGCCTTCAACATGAATCAATGCCTCAGAACCTCAGAGTCTATCAAAGGGAAAGAAATATCGACTTTCCTCAGGATAACTGAATAAATGAGCGCATTTCAGTCAACATGTTCAGAGGCAAAATGGCATATGATAAGAAAGATCCAGTTATGTATAGTGAAATAAACATTGGGCAGAAATGACCACCCCCCCCCCCACCCCCCCCCCCCCCACAGCACTGTGGCTTGAGTGGACCACTATGGCCTCAATGACTTAATAGTGAGATATATCCATGCTGTGTGCCCTTTCATTCCGACCTGATGGAGGCAGAGGCAATAATTTTGCAATCAGCTGGCTTTGTACATTCACTGCCCTCCGCTCAGCCTTCAACGAAGGGAGCGCTATCACGTAAAAAACAATCACTAGCAGCTAATTGCCAGTCTCTCATAACCTCACCCTCTCCCTTTGTCAATTCAATTCTCTGCTTGAAGCACAAGATGCAGCCATAATGCTCTTTGTGAGCAAAACTGCTTTTGCCTTGTACTTTTTATTGATTAGTAATTTTTTTTCAAGCGTGCCATCCAATCTATTGTCAGATCCTGCCATCTGCCTTGGCAATGCTGGTGTAAAAACTGAAAAAAAACCTTCAGTCACACATCTCTACGGCCAGGAAAAATCTCAGTTGGCATTATTTGTCTAAATCCAGTAACACTCACTCTGTGACTGTATTTCTGTCAAGGAAGAGATGAAGGAGGGTTCTTAGAGGAATCTCACCTCGATTTTACTTCGTCAACATGAAGATGGTCAAGTTCCTGTATTTCTAATAACTGCAGTGCAAATTCGTCTTTCTGTGGGTCGGAAAAGGCAGCCAGCTTTCATAACAAGAGCCTATCTGCCCTAGTTACTGAGTATTTTGGCATCGCCAACAAAGAAAATGAATGACACTTGTTGTTTTGTGCAAGGATGCCTCTATTCATTTCATTTGACGAGATCCACCAGTTCTTTGAGAGGCAGGAAGTTGACAAAAAATTGTCTATATTATCTAAATGTTTAGTATACATGTTTAGTATACAACACTATGTTTAGTATAAATCAGCAAAGCTGCTCAGACTGTTGACTTTTGTAGCGCACCCTGTCAGTGAAAGTACCATCAACATAACACATTAGAAACGGAAAAGAAAATTCTCACTACCATGACTTTTCTTTATCTTAACTTTGGTAGGTAGGATGGGGTCAGTTTAAAGACATGGCATAACAGTACTGTCTCTCACTAAACTACGTTCATACAATTCAATATGTTGTGCATCCCTAGTAAGAATGACATCTAAAATATAAAATCAATAGTTTATAAAATATGACTCTTCCCCCAAAAGTGGTCCCACATTGCTAAGGGGTGAATTGAGCCTAGGAGAGTAAATGGGAGTTAATGGGAGTAAGTTGTGACAGTGGTTATGTTAAAGTAATGCTTTACAAAAGCGACACGCAATCGATACAAAATAACTTCTTAAAGGTTTAGTATGGACAAAGTTTACAAATGTATGAATCAATTTTCCACATCAAGGCCTGTTTGAATTGTTCAGAACAAAATAATTAGACTTCAAAGTAGGTCTTTTATAAAAATGAAAATAAAAACTGGGCATGAAGTGCAGACTGGAGATGTAAATTAGATGGGCCCTCTTCGTCCCCTTCTTTCTCCCCTTCTCCCTCCCTTTTCTCTATTCTCTTCTCTCTCCCTCTCTATTCGGCCCACTCAACATCTCTATGCTGCAAGGGAATATAGACTTTATATGAACAAGGCATGATGGTTTTTGGTCTACAACTCAAGAACTGTTAGCTAAAGACACAGGGCTTACAGCCTTGCCTTTTTTGGGGCTAGTCACAAAGGCTCTTTTATACACAAAACTATGCCATTATAATTCCTTTCATGCCAGCTGTGATGCTCATTCCTCACTATAATGTATCAGGGAATTGAAATCCCTGCTTCACTGTGCTGGCCTGTCTGGCTATACAGGGCTTGAAATTGCAATCATTTTGAACAAACTGTATTTCTGTATCCTCAAAATATATTTGGGAACATTTGTCAAAGTGTAAATAGTCATTATGGTGTGACTTGTTTGAATAGCTTACAAAATGCTCTCTAATTAAAATTTAAAAGTTCATTCTTGCTTCACTTTTCAAATTGAAAGAAAATGAACACATCACAATTAAATGGAGGTTAATCTTGTTCTCGTATTGATAGGTACTGAAAATAGATAAGTCGATCCTGTCTGGAACTGTTCCTGAGTAAACATTGAAGAGGACAGCGTGCTGCCTTACAAACACTTTATCAAAAGAAAACATACCTGTCTCTTCCCATGCATAATGAGACCAAATGCTCTTAAAAACAACTTACAGAATGCTCCAGCCAATACCACCACCAACACCCACCCAACAAAATAAACAAGCTACAAAAGCAGAAAGCGTAAGCAGCTGCTTTGCTTGCAGTTTGATGCCTCTAAAACTGCAAGCAAAAAATCACTTCCATCGTAATTCTCTAGTCATGATTTGCATTATCTGACTGAACAAATGTGTGTCTGCAACATGACCTCTGAGCTGCACTCCTTTACACAGACACATGCAAGGAGGTTATCCAGGGCCTGAAATGGAGTGTTGGTCACATCAAAGCGTAGAGAGCAGGCCTTGTCTGGAGTGTGATAGAAGCACAAAGTGCACAAAAAGCTCAGTGTGGTTGTGACTGTCAGAACACTTCTGGCAATTAAAGATCGGCGTGTGGTCACTGCAAAGAGGGAACAATAGAGTGGGAGCATATTCCCCTGCTGCCACTGAATGCTTTCATAGGCAAGAAGATTAATGGCTGCTAAACCTCTGGCACTCCTCTAGTGCCACTATCTCCCCTCACGATTGGATGATCATAAAGCTTTTTCCAACACATGGCCAGCAGACATTAAGCTGTCTAATTATAATTAAGGGAGCATTATAGAGCAAAATGTGCTGGTGTAAATACAACTTAGAGGGATGAAGTTCAGTTCAGTGAAGCCTGAAATTGACAGAGGGGTGGAAGAACAGCAGGTGTAAATAAGAAACACAGTATACCGTTACCGCACAGTGTATGACCAAGCCAGTGGATACTGAATCAAGTAAAAAGCCTTATGACTTGACAAAAATGCCACTTCCTCCTCCACCTGGTCCAAACCAATGAGGCTGTGGTTTCAGCATTTCATTCAATGTAAACTACAGGCTGAGTCATCTACCATTTTTGATTTGCTCTTGTCAAGCTACTCTGACCAGAGCTAAATGGAAATCATTGAAAAACCTGGGGCACTTAATAAAACTTTCCACTGGGGAAAGCTACTCCATCCAGTGTGGATGCCCCACTCCCCGCACTTTTTTTTGTGTCATCCATTTAAGAGAAATATGGCCTCTGCCATGGACACAGACATGCCTGGAGCAGAGTTTCAGTCCTGCTTTATTTTTTATTATAATTTGCTTGTGCAGTATATTTGGAATCTTACTGCAGTAGTTGCATTCTGTAAGTGCCTATGATGGTGTCATAAAAAGTAGAGAATAACAACGCTTACAGTTCTGAATTATTGATAGTTAAAAAGGGTGTGTAGGGAACAGCCTCGAGCGTGTTAGGCCAAACAAGGTGCAATCATGTGCCTGCTGAGGCTGAAGAGGACATTCGAAGAGATGGTGGGCTACATCATTGTTAGGAGATATTGGGAAATGATATTGGGGTTGGGGTTCCACCAATTCAAAGCGAGATATAATCCAAACTTGGACTTTGTTACATATTCTAAAAGTAGAGTCTTTAAAGGGGTGAAATAATGATAGAATTATAGGGTATTTCACAGTGTTCCTCAAGCTCTCCGAATAGGTATGTAAGTTTGAAAATGGTTGGTCTGAAAGTGGTTGGTCTGAAAATGGCCCAGGTGTTGTTCTATGTGCGATAATGCAACTCTGTGAAATAGCCCTTGAATGAAATAAGATATTTTCTTCCTTTTATGATATGGTCATGAATATTTAGATGAGCTGTGTGCCAAGAGACGCTGCGGAGTAAAGATGCAACATGGCCAACAGTACAACAGTAACAGTACTCACTGGGCCAGAACAGCAGTGCCAGACCACCAGGCTGGTCTGTATGTAAATTTGGTGGCGTGACAAAGGTCCATACCACAGCCAAATAAAGTACAGCCACCAAGTTGACCTCAACTCGGTGCTTTGTTGGGATCCGAACGTTTTAGTGACAGTTTTGAATTGTGAAATTTGCATTAATAAGAGTTGTCAATGGGATTTGAGGTACTCCATGTCCATTTTACCCACCAAACTCTCGTTATTCAAGGTAAACTCAGTTTTGTATTCTATCACCACTTTAAGACCAGTAGCTCACAAGACTAGATTAGATTAGATTCAAAATAAATGCATCTGCTAAATGAATAAATGTAAATGTAAGACTGAGTATGCTGTCTATGTACAACAGCCTCATGTATTATTCATCAGGTAAAAGTTCAATCAAATGGAATGTCTGTATGTTGGTTTAGACAAATAAAACGTACAAGTAGGTAAAAGTACAATCAAGACAACAACATTTAAATGTATGCAAAAACATTACTCTAGATTAATATTTCATCTTCTTTAAGCATGTTTAAACTCATCTGACCTTGTAGTTAAATATTCAGTGAAACCCATATTTGGCTATGCATTGTCTCGATATGGATATGAGCTTAGTCTAACAAAAAGTCTGATTTCCCTAAAACCGCCGGTGCTTTGTTGGAAATGATCTCCCTGGTCTGAGCTCACTGAACAAGTAAACGATAAATGGACTGCATAATCTGTGCATTTTTGCGGCACCTAGCGTCACACCCAAAATGCTTTAAATTTGCCTCTCATTCACCCATTCACACACCAAAGGCAGCAGAGCTGCCATGCAAGGAGTTGGCCGGGCCAGGTGCAGCTTGGGGTACAGTGTCTTGCTCAAGGACACATTGACACATGGACATGAGGTATCGAACCTCGTGATTAACGGTTGACCCCACGTGATTGACATTGTGGGTGGTGGAAGGGAGGGAGGTTCAGGGAGGTAAAGAAAATAAATTAAGAAAGACATATAGTCGTTAACCCAAAAAAAGTAATTTGGTTATTTACCAAACATTAACCTATGCATCTCCTACTTGCTTCTGCTAGGAATATTTCCCCATTTTGCTAGTGCTCAGTGGTGTGCAGTAGAATAGTAAGCTAACTGCTAAGCTAAGTGGGTGACAAGATGAGCAGATTTCCTAAATCAATAGATTTTTTTAAGGGTTTGACTTTGTTATACAAAATATATTTTGAATACAGTCTGGTTATTTGATGGGCAAAGTATAACAGAAATCAACAACCATTCTGAGTGTGATTTAAATTTGCATGCAGAGGATAATAAAGAGATCCTCAGCCTAAACTAAATCAAGTTTAGGAGAGGGAAGGGGGATCAAATGGAATTCACTCTCACTCTCGATTAAAATGGACACACTTGGATACATAACTCAATGGTAAATGACCCCATCTTAACTATTGCTTACAACATCTGACAGTACTCCTTTTTTTCACTTGTGTTGTTTTACCCTGATAGGAATACCATGCCAGTATGTTTACTGTGACAGAACATGAAAAGGTGTTTGGCAATACAGCTTAACATAACATGTGACAACTAAAAAGAGACAGAAAGAGGAGGGAGCACTTTGGAAAAGAGCACAAATGCTTTAATTTGAGCTTGTTTTGATTTGTGGGTTGCTGTTGTCATGTTGTTTTCTTCCACTGAAGGCAGTTAACATCTACCATATGTGTCTATTTACTTGACCACTGAACCCCTTGACATTTATAACACATCTGTGGAGGTTTAGTCTATATTTGAGAATAAAACACATTTCGTATTGGTTCCATTCATTGACGCACAAAGTTTAACTCAAATCAGCCTACACAAATCTTTTGAAAACACCTAAAAATACACAGACATAGACAGATCAAATCTCTAGGGCCACAGTATAGGCTACTCCAACCTCCACAAGTGTGTAACCTTTCAGATTTTGTTTTACTGTACATTTCATTTATACAGGGAGTTTTGGCTCTCACCATTGCCAAACATTTAACTTCCCTGAAGACGGGTCCTCTGTTGAAGTTTAAAACCATTGGATTAGAGCCACTCTGGATCTGCCATAACTAATCCCTAGCATTTGATTTAGCTGACTTCTTCACCATGAACGGAGCAAGCTGACAAACCTTTCCGGACCCCCTGGAGAGGAGGGCCACAACATCATAGCCACCAACAAAACTCAGCAAAGATTGTGCTTAACTTTTCGATAATCTGCGGCATTGCCACAACAGACCAAAGTTTAGCGCACATTTTTGTTTTCCGCCGCAATTAATGAACTACGAACTTCAAACTAGTCTACTAGTCTAAGAATTAAGAATAAGATGTTACTTGAATGCACCTTCTTTCTACAGCAAATTTTGTATGAATTGAATAAATTATTACAAATTATTCTGATTGCAATTGCAGTACGCATCAATGAATTAAGTGTGCTCTGGAGGTAGACTGTAGCAAAGAACAATTGAATCGCTTGGCCAAGTCTTTACCATGTAAGAGGTGGGGGGTCAAGAAGTTTTGACTGGAGCTGCACATCTTTACCAATGCAGAATCTAGAAGTGCGTGGCCTTTACTGGTTTGCTAATGTTCACACTGGCACAAGCAGTGCTGAATTAAAACTGCCAAAAACACATAATCTTAGTGGCGCTAATCCCATGAAGTTATTAGTTTGATCAAAAGAAGAAAAAGTCCAGTCATACAGAGCCCTGTCACGTTATGTTATCCTGAAACTCTACACCCAGCAGAGCTTAAACATTCCTGCGGGAAGTGTGACACTTTACCTGAACATTCTGAGCCTGTCTGGTAAACAGGACTGAATGCTGACCTCTGACCCATGCCAGACATGAGGCAGGTTGGCAAATGCCCGTCATTGCTTTTTCTATTGGACTCTATTGGATACACAAACCCTCATCCTTTTACACCCACTCTTGTGCCACAATTCACACAACGAACAACAAAATGGTCAAGGAGCGAGGAGAGGAAATGAAGGAGGGGATATGAAGAGACAATAGGAAAGAGTGGGTCAGCTGTGTAGAAGGGTCAAGAACAATTTCAGCAGTTTGTAGGTCGTCTTGGAACACGGGTGAGAGAAACAAGATGGCAGTGTTGAAATGTTATGCTTAAAGGAAGGAGTTTAAGGTTATAAGAAAAATTGCCTCTGTCGTGATGCATAGTTCTAGGACCCCACGTATCCTGTGCTGCTAAGGGCTACGTGACACTAATACAGAAAAGAAACTGCCAGAAAAACTCAAATAGAGTTGACTGGTTTTCATAATGGGTCTCATTACACTGTTAGAAATGTTCCTTGGCATGCCCAATATAGTCAACAAAAATTGTATATTCTCAACCCTGTGCTATATTTGGGTAAATTAACAAAAGAGCCACCCTTACTGTCAAACTACATTATACACATGGTTCAAAAGGACCTTGTTAATTTATATGTATATTAACAAGGAATAAAAGGCCAGATTTTTGAGCAGGTTTTTACCAAGTCAAGCGATAAAACATAACTTGGCAGTGCTATGTAGCAACGAAATGTGGCCAAAACCCCACAATTTTACCTTTTTTATGGGGGGGGGGGTCCCTTCTTCTGCTCTCTGTTTCTTGATTTAAGGGTAGAACACCATTATTAAAGCATGAGCATGAGGAGGCTATCATGCTTTTTCTTTGGTACACATCACATTAAATTGAATAAAGGACTCCCCCTCAGATCATTCAAGCGATGAAGCAGAGATTAACATGAGACAGCATATCAGCAATTTAATCACTGGAAGTTCATCAATCAAGTAGACAAATGGCCTTGAAATGTGGCATTAGCAAGAAACCTAAACCAATTTCTGAAGAAGGACCACACATGTCTACATAAACTAAGGCCTGTAGTGATCTACGACTCTCATCAGAAAAACAACACCACGTAATTAGAAGACCTATCAATCACAGACTTCTCTCAAATATTTTATGGCAGTTATGGTCCCTGTATGACTGTACACTGACTGTCACAGAACACTTCCTGCTGCCACAGAGATAGACGTGCAAAGCAGATCTATACAATACGCAACATTTGGGTGGTTCCTTTGTGAAATGCATAGGAAAGAGTCACAGGCAAACTCAGTTTTGCATTCTATGTCCACTGTGAGGCTTGTCATGTTTTGAAAGGATGGTAAAAAAATGGTTGAAAAGTCAACTAAAATTTTCTTGTTTTATTCATGCTGTATTGAGTTGAGAAGTAGCATCACTGTCCAACCAGGGTGCACTTTCTTGTACTTGTGCAACCATGATTGTTATCTCACCTCTGCACAAGCAGAACTATATGTGCTCACAGAAAATTACTGAAAAAGTCCTAGTCCTAGTCCTAAAGATAACTTAAATAGTTTGGAAGGCAAACACCCCTTTTCTAAAACCAAGCTAGTTGTATGGAAAAGAAGCATGTCCAACATAGTTTAGTGTGGTCAGGAAACAAATTCTTCTGCTGTTTTGTCACAAACTCTAACCATGATGACAGGTTGAGGGTAAGATTTTGTCTGTTTTGAAAGATAGAAGGTTTTGGGAATGTCATGTGTTAGACAGAAGGATTATGGATATAGTTAAAATCAACAATCTACTGGTATACTATCATCTCTTCATTGGTTAACTTCATTATTATCTCACTCTTTGAGGCTAATGGCCAGTGCTTTTGGCCTAGCCTGTAAATCTGTGTTCACTGATCACTGAAGCATATTTTGTTGTGGTGGTGGGGGGGGGGGGGGGGGGGGGGGGGGACTTTCCAAGACTGGGCCTGGAGCCGTTAAAATTAAAGAGCTTAAAAAAACTTTTAGAAATCACACAGGACGGATGCTTAGAAGAGATATGCACCAGGAGGCAAAAAAATGCCTGCTTTGGGGGAGTAAGTTTCGCTTAAGTGAGTTTCGGTTAAGTAATCAGGCTAGTTATTAAAAGGTTGCCGGTTTGATTCCCGGCCGTGCAAAATTAAGTTTCGTCCTTGGGCAACGCACTTTACCCTACTTGACTTGGGGGGGAATGTCACTGTACTTGCTGAAAGTCGCTCTGGATAAGAGCGTCTGCTAAATGACTAAATGTAAATGTGTAAATGCTCGAGTTAGTTAGAGGTTGTAAAAGCAGAATGTGTGTGGGTTTCAGGATATCCTGGACATTTAAAGATCTGTTCAGATGTTGATTCCTTCTGCAGAGTTTAGGTGTTGAAGCTTGTAATGCAGCTAGGAGATGGCTGCCAGGCAGACCACTGATTCCAATGTGTTTCTGGCCGGCCTGTATTCAACTGCAAAGTCAAATTGTGAGACATCACTGGGATGGATTTTGGCACTCAACGTCCAAGATAATGGTATTGGAAACACAGTGATTATTAGTGGGTTTGAATTCCAACCAACGTGGATGGGCATACAAATGTGTTCAGAGCCTGGGGCAGTGTAATTCTCAAATAATCCTGATTTCTTCAGGGTTATAGACAGAAACAATAGAAATGTTACCCTTTCATGGCCAAAGCTTTTGTGTGGAATGTACTGACCTCTTTCATTTTATTCAAAGACCAAAAATGTTTTGTGCTACAGCAATGTCAGTCCAAATGGGACAATCCAGAATCATCCAAATGAAAGTCTTCAATTGTACCCAAGGTCTGTATCAATGTGTTTGCTGTGTGCTGCTCAATGTGTTTGGTGGCAAGCTTTAATGTTTTAATGACCAGTGGTTATGAGAGAAGAAGGGCCAGATGTTCTTTGCATGTATATCTTTCTGTTTTTCATCAAGAGAGGGCAACAACAAAAAAACAGAGTCACTCGTAATGAACTCCCAGAGTAATGGAAATCATTGTCTGCGTAGTTTAAGTTAATTTCCCATCAGAAATGTCAATAACAATATTACCTTGTTTCACATCTGTGTGAACATATGCTAATTAGAATAAAAGGATTTCACCCATAGCTGAGAGGGACTTTATAACAAGCATCTTTGTAATGTCTTAAACAGTGAAACTCACTTAACTCTCTGGTCCTGGTGATGCCATTATAGGAAATTGGGAGTCAGAAGGCTCAACGGGTTGAGGCATTAGCCTTGGGATTGGGAGGTTGTGAGTTCAAACCCTGGCTGTGGCTGTATGATGATGTGGGCAAGGCACTTCACCCTACTTGCCTCAGGGGGATTGTCCCTGTACTTAAATTGTAAGTTGCTTTGGATAAAAGCGTCTGCTAAATGAAAATTAAGCATTAAATACAAATGCAGCTAAAAAACAGGGACATCTTGTTTTCTTTCATAATTCATGTGTCATCACTTATAAATGTGATGGACTAATTTATGGACCATGGACCAGCCCTCTGTGAATATTTAAGTGTCTCCCTGCTGCAGAACATTAGGCATACAAAACACTGCTTAATAGGTGATGTTTGATGATCTGTTATCACATTTGATGTTGTGAAATGTGCATTCAGCCAATCAACTCATTGGCTCATTGTTTGTCTCTTAATAGATATTTTGATTGGTGCTGCATGTCCACACACCAAATAACGCTAAACACATTATTAAGTACAACAGCTTACAATAATAGTTTCACTTTCAATTCAGCTGTAAAATAATTAATGATATATTAAAGAAGAGCCTTATTTTACTAGCTAGCATAATATAAAGATGGATTTAAGGTCCCCCAGAAGAGGATACAGAGAGCCTGAAAGAAGACAAGAACAGATGCTAGCATGTAAATCATCCTAATCAGCCAACCCACTCACTATACAAGCATATCCCGCAGAGCATAGAATCCCCATTATAATTATCAGTCTCCCCCAACCCCACCACCATCTCGTCCCACTCCACTACCCTTCTTTGCACTGATTCTAGCATCACAAGTACGCAAACGGTAATAAATAATGAGAAATGAGCATACCTAGCTATGGCACATAAACATCATTTAGCCAACACGAGGTCTATGAGGAAAAATGTGCCTGAAGACACCCACTCCCTTTGCAAGAACAAGTCCTTTACAGTGTGCGTAACCACAAGCTCTCCAGTACTGCAGTCTGAACATGCTTCCACTGCTTGACCTGCATCCCTTTAAGAAACCAAGGTCCCTGTGTGTTGTCAGATCACCTCATGCCAATTCAGAATTGTTCTTAATCAGTCGGCACCTACGTCTAACATCTTGCATTGTAAACACAATGACGCCTGATGTGTGTATTCAGGGCCAGGTACTCCTCAGCATAATTACCTAAATCTTCCATGACAACATCCACATTTCTCTCCCCCAAAAATAGAAAAGATTATTTCAACTCTTGAGAGAGGGCATCAGAGGGAACTGTACAATATTGCCAACAAGGTACCATAAGAGTCTATTTAGACCTTAAATACCTTAAAATTGGGCTAGTTCAGATTGTTTCCCCTTTATCAGGGAACTGTTATCATGGATTCAGATGAAATTACAAAACATAACATTACATTTATTCATTTTCAAAACAGCTTATATGTAGGCCTGTATTGTTCTCAAAATTTTTAATTTTTACTCAACTGACCAAATGGTCATTAGATTGACCTTAACTTTGCACAACAAAACATAAAAGCATTATTTCCTAAACACTTAAAATAAGTCAGAAGGCCACGGTCAATTAAATAAGAACAAATGGGGATGGACACTGACTTAAATCACAAATAATAGGCGCCCTATACCAGCAGTCCTACAAAGAAATGCATTGCATTGCTATATTTATTTGTATTTTTGTTTTGTCATGTGTGCATGCTTGTTCTGCCTAAGGACAAAGAGATGCGCCCTAGTCTGGCTCTTCTGTTGTTTCTATTTGTACTACGCGTTTATTGAGAAGAAAACAATATTTTTGAGTACATGATATAACGGGCCTCGACTGTGCCAGTAGACTATGCTCTTGTTAAGTATTGCGTTTTTTTAAACAAACAGCCAGAAGTACTACAACTGAAGGTTATCAAAAATATTTAACATTAACGTGAGGCGTTTCATTTCCAACTTCAAGAATGGGTAAAGCCCATATGTCCGTTACTTCAGAACATTTCCGAAGCAATCTAGCAGTTGATCAGAAGAAAACTATCCAACCCCAACTCCGGAGTTTCAGAACACGTAACTCATTCATCCAAAACGAGCAGCGGGTATCCCTGTGAAAGGAGCCCGTTATGCTGGCATGTCTGTCGGTCAGCGGCGATAACACCGTCACCGTCAGTTTCTGTACGAACTGCTATCAGCGCTGTTATTGAAAAGTGGTATCTCAAACAACGGATAGAGCTATATGGGCAAATATAAAAGCATACCAACCATCCCCGGCTTTCGTTCATTTTGACAAAATAACAATTATACAAGTGACAAAAATGGATTGCACTTTAATAAAACATAACCTACCATGAGTTCCGTCCTGTAGTCTACCACTCTCAAACCGACCTTATTCAAGTTTTCAAATGTTCGGCATAAATTCTTCCATACCAGCCGGCTTACCTTCACTATAAATATCAAAACACTGGCATGTACGAGTAACTGTGGTTCATTTTCTTGTTAACGGTTCACGACCAGAAAAACTGTTTCCTGATAGGCTACATGTGCGTCTTTAGTGACAGCTCGTGCACTGTCCTCGCGCTCTGTGTGTGAACGTTCTGACTCAGTGAGAGGTTCTCTTTGTAGCGAAGGGGGAGGGGGAGAGGGAGGGGGGAGGGGAAGGGGGCTTATGGGCAACTAAAATGGACAGCTGCTCACAGCTTGTATGGGGAATGCGATCCTATACATTGGTTGGTGGAAAAATGACAACATTTGCAAGTCAGTTAGGCTAATCATATTGTGAACACTGACGATTATAATTTTATCGTTTTTTAGAACCATTTGCGTTGGCGTCTGTTTCACATTGTACGTGGATAGTCTCCCAAGGTAATTGTAAGCACAACCTTAACAATGATAAAAACAGAAGAAGAAAACAATGTTTATAGTTGAATAATTCAAACGATCTTCAAATCTGACTTATTTTGATAAGTACTGTGATAAGAGTAGTACTTACTCTGAGCACTGACTCATAGTAGAGTAGCCCAATCTCGAGTAGCCTAATCATCAATGACTTGTCAGGGCCAGTTCTCACACCTGTCATTTTCTAAGTAGGGGGGCCAAGTCTCTTTTTGGATAGTCTAGTAGGCAAGCTCTCCTTTTTTATCACAGCTCCCTGGTGACATACAAACAGTCAAATTGTCTGGGGAGCAATGGCAGGATTTCTTTTGAGGATTTATGCATTTAGGCAATGGTCTCATTGTTATTTCATCCAGATATTCCTTTATATGAGGAAACACTGATTCATTTATTTTATCTCATACAAGGAAATACAAAAAGTGAACACATCTAAATGATTTAGCAAATCCATTAGCAGTAATAAAATATTTTAGCTTTTTGGTAATCCCCACTCACCAATGCGTAGTGATATATGTTACAGATGGAGGCAGTGACCCTGCTGGTATTGCTCCATTTGTTGTGGCCACAGTGACTCAGTCTGCTGTCTGCCTGGTGTCTGCATACAGTCAGACGTGTCTCTTGTAGAGAACCCCGGGGCTCAGTGTGCTGTCAGTGGGTGACAACCTGTCTCACCACACAGTAACTATGGAAACTCTGAATACTCTATATATTTCCATACTCTGAAATATAAGATCCCGTTGTACCAATGGCTGATAAGAGACTGCACAAACAAAATTATTGTACATGAGCTGTTTTCAGATTCAGAATACTTTATTGATCCCAGGGGAAACTCCTTCGCAGCAACGGCACACAGTCTCACAAAAGCACACAGAGGTAGGGGTGTGAGGTAAAACATTAGAAAAGTGCACACAGGGATAGAGGGGTCGGAGCAAAAACGGTAGGTGAAGGCTTGGATAAATTATTTTGTACAGACTATACAATTATAATTTTACAAGTATGGGTCTTGTAGAATATACAGTGTACAATTTACAGGATATACAGGGTTTTAGCAGGATATACATAGTTATATTACAGGATGTTGTGTCAGAATATTGCCAAATATACATTGTTATTACAGGATGTTATGTTATGTTACAGAATATACAGAATATGTTATACAGTTGGCTCACATGCTAATGATGTGAGGAATTGTAAAGTTTGATGGCCACAGGTAGGAATGACTTCCTGTGGCGCTCCGTGGTGCATTTCGGGACGATGAGTCTCCCACTGAAAGTACTCCTTTGTCCGGCCAGCACATTGTGGAGTGGATGGGAGGTATTGTTCAGGATGGTGTGTAGTTTAGCCAGCATCCTCCTCTCTGACACCACCGCCAGAGAGTCCAGCTCCGCCCCCACAATGTCACCGGCCTTCCGGATCAGTTTGTTGAGTCTGTTGGCATTCGCCACCCTCAACCTGCTGCCCCAGCAGGCAACAGCATAGAGGATAGCACTGGCCACCACAGACTCATAAAACATCCTCAGCATTGCCCGGCAGACGTAGAAGGACCTCAGCCTCCTCAGAAAGTAGAGGCTGCTCTGGCCCTTCTTGAAGATGGCTTGAGTGTTCTTTGCCCAGTCCAGTTTATTTTTAAGTGAACACCAAGGTACTTGTAATCCTCAACGGTGTCCACACTGACTGCCTGAATGGAAACAGGAGTCACTGATGTCCAGGTCCTTCTCAGGTCGATGACCAGCTCCTTGCACTTTGCCGCATTAAGCTGCAGATGATTCCGTTCACACCATGCGACAAAGTTCCCCACCACAGTCCTGTACTCGGCCTCCTCACCATCGCTGATATAGCCCACCACAGCAGAGTCATCAGAGAACTTCTGAAGGTGGCAGGACTCTGTGTGGTAGCTGAAATCCGTGGTGCAACACATGAGTACAGGCCATCTTAGAGCATTCCACTGTCTAACATATTTGGTTGTGGATAGTATGTCCAGAAATAAAAAGAAAAGTGTTTTGTGTGCTGTATAAATATTATAAGCATTCCATTTATAGTTAATGTTTGTAAGCAATTACATCCGATTAATTAATTTGATCTATGTTCATGACTAGTGAAAATGTCAATGACAATCAAATATTGAAAACAGTTTCATTTCGGAAAACAATATTTAAAACACTGACATAAAATCTAAATGTTTACTGACAGCAAGGTTCAATGTGCAGAGACAATTTAAAATTAAACACTATCAAAGAGGTGAGACATTAGGGTATGTATTACACTACATATGAATGTACATACACATAGACTGACATATGACATTTATCAGAATAAATCAACGTAATAAAAAAAAAAAAAATGGAATAGCCAATCTGATATATTATTAACGTCAACGTGTCAACTTCTAACACAATATATTTAAATAGTTTTCTTAAATATGTATAGGTTGCAAAATTTATTTAAATACAGTTACACTACTGTGTACCAGTGTACAGGGACGGTTGTAACACGACAGGGACAGTTATACATACACATTTCACATTTGCTTTGTTTCGCACTGCTGTCTTTGGTTGTAAGACATGAATGATATTCGTTCAAAAGTCCTACTGACTGGTTTTATTATTTTCACTTTACATTTACACTTAAAGTTGAATGCAGTGTAATTGTCTGCCGTGATAGTAAATTACAATTTAAAAAGAGGAAATCATGTTTTACTGTACAGTTTTCTTTAAAAATATTATTTCAGGTAAGTTGGTATTAGATGAAAAAATCATATGAAAATTCAGAGTGAGAATAAGCCACACTTGATGTAAATGTGTTTCCTCTAAATCCCAGTCCTATGTCACATGATAAAAGACTCGAAGACCCAGTCGGGAGATCAATTATCTCAGAATAATTTCTGTTATTGTGATTGAGCCTATACGTGTAACAGTCCCAACGTGTGGCTACGAAAATAAGGAACTAATCACTCTTTCAGAGGACTCACTACTCTCGAATCCTTGGAAGGATTAATTCAAAATGAACAAATTGTTCACGGGCAACATATCGTTAGTGGATGTACACGTTTGAGTCATTGGTGTCAATTGTGCATTGACAACCTATTTATGTCTTTCATTTGTGGGGAAAACAATTTGTACCCATGTATAATGAAACAATATGCATAAAGGGTGACCTGAATTAATGAGCCTCTTTTCAAACTGAGATTTTCAAACCACAAAGCAGCTTCATCCACTGGTAAAGGACAAATGGCCATCCCCATGGGACGAGCCAATGGACATGAGTGAGCACACATTTGACAGAATCTGGTATGTCAATAACACTTTATCTTCCCAGTAAACCCACAAATGACATACACAAACACACACACACACACACACACTTATAATATGGTTAAAATAAATTATTATGAAGCCCAAAGACATCATATGCTGTTGAAAAGAACGTTCCTGGAACATTTTCAACAATGCCGTTTGACAAAATACGTCAGGTTATCATGTCATCATCTTCATTGCTGTTCTCAAGGATAGCAAGACAAAGTGGTTTCCTTGGTAACCGAGGGACTCACAAGTCCTCATCATCAGGTTCTGTACTGCAAGGTGTGTTTGAAAATCCAAGATGTGGACACATCCATGTAGCATTACATCAACATCCTTCATCAATTATGCTCACAGATAAACCCAGTAATATACCCTCTGGTGTATATTCTCATGGTGCAGCTTCTCCTTGGCCAGGATTGGCCAGGCTTAGAAAAACAGTTGCATACCCCAAGAAAAACACCAAGTGAGGCCAACAGTCAGAAGCCCCACTCTCTGGCCCACCAGTAATGTCCTACTTGGCAGAAGAAGAGAAAGAAGGCCGTGAAGGTGATTCCCTGCAGGGCTCCTTCAAAAGGGGAACAACAGGAGAGACTGAAGCGCAGTTGGGCACAGGGCACAAAGAAGGGTTGCAACATACCCCAGGGCCATCCTCTGCAGAGTATTTCTCCGATGGACTCCGACGGACTTGGGAGACGCTATCATGTCACCTAAGGAGGTGATGAGGATATACGCAAAGTGGTACCACAAGGAAAGGATCTAATGGTCCTGGACCTTGGGGATCAAACCCTGGTTTATCTGGCAAGAAATGAGGGCGGACAGGGCCGGCTCTTGGCGTAGGCGACATAGGCTGTCGCCTAGAGCACCATTTGCTGGAGGGGCGCTGCCAGGCACCCTTAATCATGCCGGTTTGTGTGAAGACATTTTATTTAAACTGCTTGCTAGCTACACCGTGTTTAATATGACATGTGCACTGCATTGGCGCTGTTTATGCTTGGGATGAGTTTTCATTAGTTTTCTACAAAGTTATCATCTCTGCCTGTATGTCCGGTCTGATTTGGTATTTTATTTCAGTTTCATCACGGGGGAGGGGGGTGGTGGGGGGGGGGGGGGGGGGGCAGCGTAGTAATTTCGCCTAGGGCACTAAATTAGGTAGAGCCGGCCCTGAGGGCGGATGTCATCTTTTGCAGGACCTGCACCGTGTGCCAGACTGCCCCTCAAGACTTCCTTAAAGAGGCTGGGGATGAATTAAGTGATACCTCTACCAGTCAGGCTGCAGATATGAAAACATCGTAGTGCCTGTAAATTATGCCAGCCAGTACCAATTCCACTATGGAAGCCATTCCATTACGTAAAGCAATGTTTAAAGCCATAACCAGGAAATTCGTCCAACTGTTCAGCAGGGTTGGGATACCGAAGGACCAATGTACCCCGTTTGTTTTCCATTTGATGGTCGATGGATGCAGATTCACTACCTTCACCACAGATTCACAACGTACACATCTCCGTCCACCAAACCCCAAACAGACGGCTTAGGAGCCGGCACTAAGACCATATCATTCTATTTGTATTTTTTAAGAGAGGTGCCCCAGGCATCTACCGGATTCTCGCCGTTTGAGCTTGAGGACTCCTTCATGTGGTGAGAGAGACCTGGAAGCAACAGCCATCTCCCCTACAGATAGTGGTTGAGCATGTGCAGGAAATAGGGGAGAGGATCCAACGTTTGCAGCCAAAAGTGTAGGAATACATGGAGGCTGCACTGCCATGAGAGGTTTCCCCAGGAGACCAAGTGTTAGTCATGATTCCAGACGCTAGGTGTATGTTCCTTGCGGCCTGGCAAGGCCCATGCATTGTAATTGAGAAGCTGGGTCCAATCACTTACAGCAAACTTACAGCTTCTCTAGGACTGGCAGGTTACTTTTGCCGAATCCTCCCCAACTTCTCCTCTATGGCTACCCCTTCAGCCACCCACCAAGGAAGAAGCATTCCTGAAACTGAAAAAAGCCCTCACCAAAGAACCGGTTCTACGGAACCCAGAATTCGAGTGCCCTTTCATCCGTTAAGACTGATGCTTCAGAGATGGGTTTGGGGGCGGTTCTCTCCCTAGAAGTTAGGGGAGAAGAGCCCCCCCATTCTGTTTGCTAGCCGCAAATCAACCCTGACCAAAAGCAGTCTCGCCACCGTTGAACATGAGCCTCTGGCCGTCAAGAGAACCCTGCAGGAGCTGCGCTATTAACTGCTGGGGCCACGTTTCACCCTGGTGATAGTCCTTACACACCTGCAATGGATGGGCTAGGCCAAGGAAAGCAATGTTACTTCAGTTTTGACGCCAGCCGTTGTTCAGAAACGTAACATGGTCATGCCAATGGCTTCATCTGAATGCTGGTGCTATGGGCGGCTTAGCTTGACCCACCAGTTCCTCAGCTCCAAGCTTGGCGAGGGGAATGTGAAGGTGTAGCAACGTGTAGGCGGATATCAGCGTGGGTTCAGCCACCATCCAAATACGTAACGCCAGCACCATGGACAGCTCCTCCCGAGTCAACACATAATGTAATTAGATTAGATTAGATTCATTGCGGCTGGCGAGGGATAATGAGAAACACCTGTGCATAATTAGGACTCGTCAGCCATGCCACGAAAGAAAACCCAGTCTGCTCTGTAGTTTGAGATTGTTTTTTTTTCATTCGCAATTTAAAGATAATTTACAGTCTGCCCAACCTTTTCCTTTTTGTACACCATGTATTGTGTTATGGTTGTTTGAGTGAAAGAACATGCTAAATTATCTAAATATCTGTTAAATTTCAAATCCAACTATAAATGTATAAAAGAGTGTTCCAATCAAATCACAATTTTTAAAAACCTCGAGGTTTAAAAGGCTACTTCTGTGTTAACAAGCAACTTAGAGCACTGAGGTCCGCATTCATTTATACATCTACATTTTTTTACTTGTCTCTTAATGCATGACTATATTTACCTTATGGTCTGCACCTCTCTGTCACCAACTGTCTCTGGAGTGAGGGATGGTGGCTTTATATAGAGCAAATGACACTTCTGAACTTAAAACAGATATATTGGATATAATTGTAAATGTCCTATGGCTTTGTCTCCCATTGGGCCTTGAAACAATGCTATCTATTATTTTCTGCCGACTCTGCACAATTCAGGGGACTTTCCACACAAGTACTATTTGCCTATTTCCTCTATTTTGCACTACTACACGTGCACTGTGCCAAGCATAATTTGACACACAGTGAAACTCTTCTCACAAGCAATCCACCAGAGGCATTTTTCTCTATTATAGTTAGTTTATTGAATATCTTGGAAATTAAAACTGGAGAGAATACATAACAATGTATCAATGAGATGTTACGTAATAAATACAGAATAATGTTACAATGTACATATTGGTTAGTAAGACATACATGGTGAAACCGTACAGGATATACTGTATGGAGTGGAACAGTGATGACCACACTTCTTCAGCCCAATATCCCTGACCTTGACCTTGGTGATAGGCAAGATCTACTGTATCTATCAAGGAAATTGATAGAGGGAAACAGCCCAGGTTGCACTTCCAATTTGATGCCCTTTGTATTTGTAGATTTGTGGATGTACAGATTATTCTCTAATATATAATCTTTAAAATGTAAGCAATCAAAAGAACCAGGTAACAACATTGTACCACACATGTGGATCAGATTGTATATCTGTATATACAGAATATCTTTATGCTATGGTTGACAGTTAAGCACTTATTGACTGAAACTTCTGAAAGTACTATCATTAGCACTGTATAAATAAACAGCAGTGAGACAAATCTAACATCCTCAGATGAGCAGTCAATAAAGTAGAGTTCTATGTCTCATTTAATGCAGCATCACTTTTCACAAAGTTAGTTTTTGAAATCTCACATTACATGCAGACACACTTATCCTTCACCATAGTAAAAAATGAACTCCCATACTCGATGGAAATTGGAAATGTAGTCATTTAGCATGGCCAGGATTCAAACCCACAACCTTCTGATTATTAGCCAGATTCTCTAACTGCTTAGCCCCCTGACAGTCTTTTGCTGTGCCTTCTCCATATTAGCAGATTAGATCTGAAAGATGTTATGAAGTATTTATCTGTGTAGCAGGGTATTGATCATAACCCTGGAAAGCCTCAATCTCAACATAATTTAGTGCTCAAAAGGAAAACTCTTCTAATTACCGACACTACAATAGTACATTCAAAGCGACTGGGTTTAGTAACTTGATGGAACCTACAGCTGTGCTATTCATGCAGCTTCAATTTTATTTTTCCTCTCGCAAATATCCTGTAAAAAAACATTCATTTTCAGACATGAGCCGAAATTTCAGCCAAGATCAACCTCTGCTTAATAGATTAGTTAATTAAACTACTTAATCAAATATATCCTTTCCATTTAAATTCAAGAGGTGCTCCAGTGTAAATTACAGAGCCTCCTAAATATAGAATCAATCTATGAAATTAGAGGACATTTTAGCTTTCTCTTTCTGTACTGCAATAGTTTGTTCAGTTGAAGAAAATGTTTATGAAATGAATGAATAAGCCTATGTAACAGATGTGGCATTATGACTATGAGTGGAGAACTATAATTGGTGTGAAAGGTAGAGCAGTGGTTTTTGGCTGTTGTCTTACCTTATAGCATTTAAATCTTCCAATCTCAAACAAGCAGGCAGCTGCTTTTTCCAGGTGCCGTCCTGTCTTTGTCTGCCAAGGAACTGACTTCATCGCCTCCAACATCCCAAGGCCTTTGTGATGAATCACAAACTAATGGAAAGTGTGGAATGGGAGGAGAGAAGTTGCAGGCCAATAAAAGTTCAATTCTAGAGGTGGTTGGTAGGCAACCAATTGTGATGGGCCGGTCCGAGCATAATTCCCACCCTGCACCCTGAAAATACAGTTTGAATAACCCGCCACTGTTTTTTTTTTCTTCCCGCTGAACCACCCCTGGAGTATAAATTAATTCCCTGATTTACCGATGTGCGTCTGTGAATGGAAAAGTCTGCTGTGTGTTGGGTGCAAAATAGGAATGATACATGCATCGGTGTACAATGTCAATTGCGTTGGGTGCAAGATAGGGCCCTATCAGTGATGAAGAAGCAAGAACCTTGCTTGACCTTTCTGGCTACAGAAAAATAATAATAATTTGACACAGTGCAAGCAGAACTCGGATACAGAAAAGCTTTTGTCAGCTTAAGCTGAGCACAATAAGTGAGTAATTTAGGACACCTTCTCACTGCCAATGAAATCAAACCAGACCCGCTGTGAAAAACAACAAGCCACCTAAAGGAAATCTAAGAACTCCTCACTCGCAAACCAGGTTCTATTTTATCATATTTTCACATGCATAAAAGGCATGGCGCCTCAAAGTATGGACTCTGCAGTTTAGCTGCAGGAGATTAAGTCTCTCTCTGAAACTAAGATAAACTATGCACACATTTATTGAGAAATAGATTTTTGCTATAGTGTCTGGTTGCAAGTGACTCCATCAATACATTTATGGATGTCATGTCATCGTTGAAAGCCTTCTCAGTCCAAAATAAAGAAACCCCCAAAAGCTGTCCCTCCAAGGCTAAATTGAAATATACTGCAACCCTGGAAGTATGACGTCACTATTACACATTGTCCTGGCAAGGACGGGCCTGTTGCAGACACACTGTCCAGAAGGACTCTAAATAACCAGGACTTGAGTAAAGGCATGGACACCAAGTGAACAGGATGCAATGCAGCCTTACCTTCAGTGCCTCAAAGTTAGATGTAATAAAAGCCCAAACTGAAAAGAATCTTTAGTTCCAGACACTGATAGAGGTCATATCAAAAGGTTGACCTGAACAAAAGAGGAAATTCTGGAATCACCATGATTAACCTTTCCACATTACTGTAATAATCTTTAAAAGGTGGGACAATCGTCATTCCTACCAATCTTTTTGAACTGTCAGAAAGTTCCAGTTAGACTATGGCAGGTTGTTGCAGGAACAAAGATGAATCTCTTGTAACTGTTGACAACTACAGCAGATACTCTGAGCTGAACCAATAAACAGGACAACATCCCTAGATACAATACACAAGCTGAAAGCCCAAAACAGTTATTTCAGATAACGGCCCCCAGTACAACTCCTGGGACTTCACTTACACCAACTCCACACTACTCACAGAACAATGGGTTAGCGGAAAAATATGTGCACACTGCCTTTTGGGAAAAGACCAGGTTGATAAGGAGACTGAGCATCGCAACCGTTCTGTCGATGATTTCTAATCACCAGCACAGCTGTTAATGAGACTCCATCTAAGGTTGCAATTAGAATTGTGTATGACAGAATCATCCAGATAGCGTTACAATCACTCATCTTGTTGAATCACAGGAGCTTGGTGAGATCCTTGTGAAAGCTTTTCTGTGTCACTGAACATAAGATGTCAATGGACTCCGTGATTGTTTCTTGTTGGTATTTTTTACTCTGAATAAAGAGGATTGCCTTCATGCAGGTAAACCAGATAACTGGTCAGTTCCTTGGTTGAGGTGTTGTCTGAGGTTGTTCGCCTAAGGGGGAACTTGAATGCACTTTCGGATTGTGGCCTTAAAAGTTTTATACTTGCATATATTTCATAATCTAGCTACACAACATTGAAACATGGTGAATGATTGAACAATTAATTAGATACCAAAGTTTACTGACTCACCGTATCATGAAAGGAACGCATCTATGTTCACTACGGTCGCGATTTAAACACACAAATTTTAACCTTAAAAGGTTTGCAATATCTTGGATTTTCAGGTCAGAGACTGCGTAGTATTCAATTGTGCCAGCCAGCACATCAAACAAAGTTTGACCAGGTCGTCCAGGGTTTCTGTTGCAGCTCTCACTCTGCAGCCTCATCTGCTATACTATCTCACCAGGGATAGTGAACACATTTTCATTGACGCTTGAGTCACTCAAGGCCGGTAACATTGCTATCATTTTAGTGACACTCTTAATAAATTTTGTCATTTTAGCACACTTTTTATCAAGAGCAATTTACAGAAGGTAGGTCGCCCAACAACACAACATCATGTTGACACAGCCAGGGTTTGAACCAAGGGACCTTCTGACTACCAACCCAACACCCTAACCGATTGCACCACAGCTCCTCCAATGTCCCCCATTCCCTCAATATGATGTAATTTATTTTTGAATTGGCAGTTTTCTGTTGGCAGTTTTCTGCATCTCTTTTGCATCTCTTTTGTAACATGCATTATTTAATTCATTGAATCCGTACCAGGTGCTGCTATCTTAAATTTATCAAAAGCAGTCCACTCAAGTTGAAACACCAATCAGATGCTTTAACCCACCCCCTGACTTTGACAACAGATTTATTTTGCTGCAGCAAGGTACATCATGGATAAACGAAAGTATGAATTCATGTAATATGTAAATATTTCATTTTATGTAAATTATACATTCAATTAGTCTATTATATAATATATATAAATAGTCATTTATTTAGTCTTTGTGATGTCTAATTGTTTATTCAAGTACTTAATCATTCAATTATTAAATTATTTATGTAATTATTCATTTCGTTTTGGCCTATAAAGTTCCCATGACTGTACAGAACAGCAGCAACTGGCCACACTGATGTGTGGGGCATGCTGGATTTTTTGGCTGGGCAGGGCACAACACCAAGTAACTTCATTTCAACCTTTAAGTTCTTGCTTCAGAATCCATATGTCTGTCCCCTTCCGCCGGTTGGAGCCTCTCCAAGCTGGTGCCAGAGTAACCAAGTGAGCCTATGCTGGCACTTAAGTGTAATCTGCCTCCGCTCCCTCCTACTACCAAGACAGGTAGCTCTAAATAAGTTGCAAGGGTGGGGAATATTGCTCTTATGAGAATATGAGACATCCTTTACGGCTGAGCTGTCACCACTTGTATTTTTCGTACATTCTTCAGTCAATACACATGCACTTGGGATCTCCATCTCAGAGGTCCGCTCTGTAACTTTACTTCCCCCTCTCTGGACTCCAGCCGCACCCTTTTATGGGCACAAAACACAGTTATTACACAGTTTATGTTTATTATACATAAACACAGATGCACTCCAGATTTTCCCCACTGACCACACCCTTACTCCTCCACCCTCCACCATTGGGGGCACTGCAGGCTTAAATCCTCTTACAAAAGGAATAACATAAATGTTGCTACTTTGGCAGATCAACTTTTGTGCGATGTTAATAGCATTTTACTCTTTATACTCCATTCATCATGAAACACATTTGAGATGGATTAGTTTTAACTGCGGAAAACTTTTGGATCATATTATTGGACAAAAGTCATACAAAATCACCTTGCTCATGAAAGATATCTCAGCCAGTGAGAGTGAGTCATGAATACATTTAGTATTTTTACCACAAGTATCTGTCAGCACTCATTTGCCTTTAATATTTGAGATGAGTAAATATTTAATTGAATCCCCCCAAAAAGGGTAGTTTAAGCAAAACCTGCAGCAAGTAAACTGCAAACGTAAGCTCGCCTTACTTTAATTTATCAGTGTTGAAAAACTCTCAAAGTAGGGGAACTTTTTTACTCCACTCTGCCCCCCAACAATCCAATACAATTAATCAACAGTAGGGTTGTTTATCACCATCAGAAAGACAGGTTAGGAGGTAAATCATGTGATTAAGCAGATACCCAGAGGGACTAAAAAAAACATTTTACCCAATGTGATAAGAAATAGCCCTGGAAGGTTTTAAAGAGAGACAATTTTTTGTACCTCATACAACTCATACATAATCAATTAACTGCATCCTTAATTGAGGATAATCCCTTGTATTTGCACATTCCATTCCCAAACATCACATGTGGATGGATGACAAATTTTGGGCCACTGAAAATGCTGTGATCCTTCACACCAATTGCTTTGATTAAATACACTACCATAACCCCTAACAGAGTAGGAATGACTTAATCCATTTTGCAATACCTGAATGCAGCTGATGAGTTCTGAATGAATTTGATTAGTTAGCATGCAGCCCAATGTCCAAAAGACATTCAGGTGTAGAATGATGTAAGACCAAGAACCAAATTATGATTCTTTTAAATTGCAGTGCTCCTTAAAAGTCATGGTCAAGGAAAGTGCTCCCTCATTGCCTGAGACTGAACCCTAGCTCTGACGAGCTCTGTCGGTTTCATATACTACCATGATTTGACTGCATCAGAGGCGGTGGCCAACAATGCTCATCTCACACATCCCTGTTTTTCATTCTGGAGGGACATAGGCAAGTTATTGCAAGGGTCTAGAAACCGCTTTGGAATGCAGGCACTAAAGGACACATGTGTGAATGGTGTGGGTGGGTCTGTGCTCTGACTGTTATCTCTTTGTCTAACATTACATAGAGTCATGGCCAAAATGTTTGTCACCCCTGCCATTTTTCCAGTAAATGAAGAATTTGGAACAAACATTTTCGAACAAAAACAGTATTTCCATTACAATAATTACTTGAAAATGTGTACGGTGCTGGATTTGAACATGTTTGAACATGATTAATAGATGAATATAAGAGGTGACAACGTATTAATGTGCAGATTTGTTGTCAGTCACAGAACAATCAAAATCAAATATTTATAACCCTGTCCTCATGTTTGCCTCTCCAACCAAATGTGCTGCTTCTGTGCCATTCACCCATTACCAAAATTGTAAAAGCTCACAATGGCAACTGGTGTGGATTCAGTGCACGTTGCTCTGCATGTTCAGGTCTTTGCAACTTCTCGCCGGCTTGTGGTTTGGACTTGTGAAAGAAGGACGAAGGGGGGAGAGTGAGACAGTGAAGGAGGGTAGGGCTCACGCCGCTCATGCTGTCATCAGTCAGGAGAACAAGCTGGGAGAGGGTTTTACAGCTGGCCAGGTACTAGGCACAGACTGGTCTCAGACAGGGATGTGAGTGAGCACCATCCCAATACAAACACGGTTCAGGGAAATATCACATGCATGAGTTACACACACAATTCCGCTTGCAGGAAAAAACAGGAGCCACTTCAAACCCAATTCCACCTTTTTGCTCTTTCTCTCCATACATGTTTGTGCTAATTGTAGGCTAAAGGCCAGCCTGTGAATTGCCATATGCTTGTATGCTGGCAGAGGAAAGATGAATTTCCAGTTGATTTTGGATGATTATGGGCTGTGGCTGAAATTGGATTTTGTTGCCATTTTCTCTCAGCTTCGTTGTTGGTTTGGTATTGAAACAGGTGCAGTACAACTCTGTTGCGGTTATGAATGCCATGCTTAAGCTGGGGGAGAGCTGTTTAAATGTAGGTTTGTAGACTGTGGTTCAGACAATGCTATCGAGCTAGATTGAATACACAGTATCAGGGACGTTGCTAGGATTGAAAGAAAGGGGGGGCTTAGCCCCTGGCATTTTCTGTTGACCGGGGGGGGGGGGGGGGGGCTAAAACAGGGCTAACGACGCCCCTGCACAGTATAATTAGAGATGGATTTACATTTTTCTTCTCTTCTAGTGGAATATTTTCCTCTATCAGATTTGGCTTGCCCTGAGAAGTGACTGAGAAATTCAAACACGCTTCACACATTATCTCACAGTATGCAGCTTGTGAACTTCAAAACACAAAATAATGATCTCCTTCATACAGATTGTCTTAAACACATCGTTATTCCAACATCTCTTGGTTGTGTAAACATTCAAGAAGCAATTGTTGAAAAAATATCCCCTCCTCCAAAAAATCTGAACTGTTACAGTAACTGCCAATGGAAATAAATATAGTCTTTTACGTATAAGAGTTGGTCTTAGTTGAATCTTCAATGTCAGCTTCAAGAGAGAAAAAGTACTGTCTGTCTGCCTCTCGGGTAATGAATGTTATTACCATGCCAAGTATTCCCAGATAGATTGCTGTGACAGTTTGATAAAGTAATTGGCCCTCTTCTCACAAGTGTTCCCACAGTGCAATGGTTGAAGGTGCAGGATTCTAGTATTCTCTTTGAACCTTTGATCCTCTCGAGCTTGGCCTCCAACATGTGCCCATCTGAGGTTTGTGCTTGCTATGTGTGTGTAGGGCTGTGTGTGTTTTTAAGTGTATTCATGTGTTTCTGCGTGTGTGTGCACATATGGGTGTATCTGTATAGGGAGTGTGTGACCAGTTTGGATGTTCCTCTGCTTGCAATGCTGAGGCAGTCCTGTAGGTGAGCTTTTTGGTGTAGAGCTCTGTCCGGCTGGTGTTGAGCCATTGTGTCTTTATGGCTTGTCAGGGTGTTGAGAGTACCAGCTACACATACAAGAGGCACACAGGAGCTTCTGCATAGAGGTGGGAATGTAGCCTGTCGCTAGAAAGACAAGACAGCCACTTACAAAGAAGTCCCCTCAACCAATATGCTTAATGATTCAATGGGTTTTGATGTTAGATGTCTCTGCTATATAGACGGAATATGTGAAGCCAGATTTGTAATTATATGCCTAAGTAGGTGCTAAGGTATAGTAGGGTCTGTGTGCTCCAGTTCTGACGCAGACAGGACGCCAACCCTATGAGGCAGCCTTACGAACTGGTCTTCCTTCAAACTATTTTGAGCTGTTTCCAACAGGCCTGAAACACATCTAAATATAGGCTTGTCCGTTGCTATGGACTTGGCAGGCCTACTGAACAGTCGCAGTACTGTGCAACTAAATCGCAGGAATTTCTGATGTTGTAATATGAAAACCAGGGGGCCCTCTGAGACGTTAACAATCTGTCACAGGGGTGCAGGAGAAACCGAATGGAAAAGAAAACTTTTCACCAATTTAGTGCAGTCACGTATTTCAATGCACATATAGAAAGGGAGGAAAGTTGTAGTGGGGTTGGAGGTGGGTGTAGCCAACCATCGCCGCAATAATTACCCTAACAATTTATGCACTAATCAAACAAAACAAATAATATATCTTCTGGGAGTTGTATTACAGCTGTTTCCTCAGTAGAGTCTCCCACTGGGAAGTTCTATTCAAATACATTTCTATTAATTAATTTAGCAGATGCTTTTATCCAAAGCGACTTTCAAGAGAAAGCTTTAGAAAAGAGCATAGGTCCCTGAGCTTAACACCGAGGTAGCTCCAAACATTGCGGGTAGACAAAACATGAAACATACATTGTGGGATACCAGTGCCAAAGGATTTTTCTAAGTAATTTTATGATCATTTATATTGTTCTGCATTGGCATGATCTATCAACAGCTAACTGGACTTTATTCTTGTTTATTTGTTCATTTGTTTGTCAGCAAAAAACAGTGCAACCTAAGTAACTGTGATGAAAACATCCCTTATAGGGGCATTCATCAGTGAGCCTTTTAAGTTTACTGCAACAACAGGGAGCACTGTTCATGATAATCATTCCTTTCTCAAATGTGAGTAAGAAACCAAGTAAAGCAAATGTGATTTTTTTGGGGCGAGTTAATTTATTCACACGAGTGTCTAGGATTTTCTGAGGTTTTTCCCTTTTTACTGAGCGGTTTGAGTTGTTGTGACTGTGTGACTGGCGGTTGGGGGCTGGTACATTTCTCCTCTGAACTATTGACACAGAAGTTATTTGTCTCTTGCTGTGTAAACTCTGAAGATGACTCACTCTCAGGCATCTCAGCTCTAATAACATTCACTGACTTCACTGTCATGGGACATGAGACTTTGTAGAGAGAGGTACTCACCCTTGAAAAAAAATAAGATTAGAAGAAGTAATAGTAATTAAATTGTGTGTAAGTAACAAAATAACTGTGTGTGTAACACTCATGTAGGGCGTGTTGACACACATGTTCAATAATTTGTCTGTTCCTCCCCACGTTGCTTTCTTCTTTCATGGGCAGCCAGGATCATGGTCAGCCACATAAACAGTGACTGGGGCCAATTACAGGTGGACATGTAAGAGCGATCAGTTCTGTTTTTTTGTATTGGGCTTTTCACACAGGAAGAACCTGAAGATAATAATAGTAATAGTAGGAATCAAACCCAGGATCTTCTTGCTGTGAGGAGACAGTGCACAGTACTGCATCACCTTACCACAAGACCATCCAGGTTGGTATTCAAAGTAACATTAAAATCAAAGCAAGGCAAAAAAAAACAAGTCAATCTAGTTTTCATCAGAAGACAAAACAAACACAGGCTTGCAGGTGAGTAGACAAACACAGGAATCAGACCCTTCAGTCTCTTCTGTTTACCAGACAATGTCTCCAGCTTCAATTTGTAGCAGGTGAAATATAAACATGTATGGGCTCAGAATGAGGCCAAATGTAGGTTGGACTATGCACAAATAAAAGTGTAAATCAAA
Source organism: Neosalanx taihuensis (assembly GCA_030340665.1). Lineage (NCBI taxonomy): Eukaryota > Metazoa > Chordata > Actinopteri > Osmeriformes > Salangidae > Neosalanx > Neosalanx taihuensis. The sequence continues at coordinate 9,297,781 of CM059303.1, read as the reverse complement.
ATCCACAATTGAATTCAACTGTCAAAATATCCCGTTTTTATTTGCTTTTCATTTTTTTTCCTAGCTACATACTTGCGAGACATTTCAAGGGAATTCAGTAAAATTGGCGTCATGAAGCTTTGCAAATAGGCCCATAAAAATCTGAACTGTGATCATAAATATACATCAGCACATGGAGCCAAGGAGGGGAGGGGAGTTTATTGTCATTGGACTTGCAGTACAACGAAATTAAAGTGCCACGTCTGATTAGTCAGGGACCTAAGATAAAGCCTACACACACAAATAATATAAATAAATGATAATTCATAATAATTCAAAAATAAATGAAAACATCAAATAAAATAGTCACATTAACTGTTAAAATTGTAAACTGCACGTTCAAAGTTATTGCATGTTAAAAGCAGAATAAGATCTTGTTTCATGTCTTGTCCCCATTCAGAGTCCTTACAGCCCATAGATAAAAACAGATTTTTTTTTGTGTTTGTCTTGCTTTTAAGGCTCCTATATTGCCTCCCATAAGGCAGGAGACTGAACAGTTAATGCCAAGGGTGGGTGTTGTCCTTTATTACTGTTGGAGACACTTGCTGTTTGCAAAGTCTTTCAAAGAGGGTAAGGAACAGCCAATAATCTTCCCAGCTGTTTTGATAACTCTTTGCAGAGCCTTCCTGTTTGCAGATGAATAGTCAGAATACCACACTGTGACAGACTCGGCGATCTAAGCTTAGATTGAAGCTCACAGACATCTCCACTTGGATGACCAAGCACCACGTCCAGCTGAATCTCATCAAAACGGAACTTCTCATCATCCTGGCCAAACCATCCATCTCCCATGATCTCTCAATCACCCGGGGATCTGCGACCACGACCCCTTCATTCTCTGCCAGGAACCTTGAGGTTACCATGGATGATAATTTCTCCCTCACAGCCCACATTGCTGCTGTGTCCCGGTCGTGTAGATTCACCCTTATCAACATCCGTAAGATCAGAAGATACCTGTCTGAGCATTCCACCCAGCTGCTAGTCCTCTCAAAGTTGGACAACTGCAACTCGCTGCTCGCCAGTCTCCCAGCATGAGCAACCTGCCCTCTCCAGAGGATTCAGAATGCAGCAGCCTGCCTGGTCGTCAATCTATCCCATATTACCCTGCTCCTAATCTCCCGTCACAGGTTTCCCATCACAGCTCGTATCAAATTCACAACACTGGCACTGAGCTTCTGAGCGGTGAATGGGACTGCACCCTACAACATCAAGTCTCTCCTCCAGCCTTACAACACCACCTGCCACCTATGGTTTTCTTCTGACAATTGTCGTGTGGTCCCACCGCTCAAGAGAGCCCAGTTCCGACGCAGAATCATCACTTGTCTGGCCTTCCAATGGTGGAATAAACTGCCCACCTCCATCAGAGACACTTGAAGAAAAGGCTCAAAACACACTTATTCCAGGATTACAACGGTACTTAGTAATGATTTGCTGGACCTGATGTTAGTTTCCTCCAAGATCACAATGACTTATCGAGGAACTTGTTGGTCAGTTGTAACCGTAATTCTTGTACTCGCTGTCAGGTAAATTATTGTTGCTTGCTTGCCTATAGGTACACTTTTGCACATTTTGAGGTTCATGTTGTTTAATTGTGACTTGTTGAACTGAATACTCTTCTGGTTCTTCCCTTTGGCACTTTGTTGGTTTTCTCACAATATATGTTTCATGTTTTGGCTACTCCCAATATTTGGGGCTCGTTTTTATGATCAGTGACCTGTGCTCTTTTGTAAAGCTCTCTCTTGGAAGTTGCTTTGGATAAAAGCATCTCCTAAATGATTAAAAGGAATGTCAAGAGGATTTCTGACTGAATCAGACTGTAAAGACCTCTGAACTGTTGACACCAGATTTGTTTGTATTCTGCTGCTGTGTAAACTGAGAAGATAAATCACTCTCAACAAATCACATCAAAATGTATTTGTACAGCCCTTTTTACAAGCAATGTCACAAAGGGCTTCACATATGCCCATAAAACTTCCCCTCAACCAACCTTAACCTTCAAGGAAGACAAGCAAAAACTCCCAGAAAAACTCACTAAGGAGAAAAAATTGACAAAACCTTGGGAGGAGTAACTTAGTGAGGGATCCCCTCCTCCAGGGACGATTGGTGAAAGAGAGGAGCAGAACACATGCTAAACAGTCATATCTCTAGAGAGAGTTGATAAGTCTTTGAAACATTAAAACTCAATGCTCAACTTGGGTCTGAGGTAGCACAAAATCAGTTTAGGCAGCCACTGGGCTTGGGCCCATGATTGGTGCAGCCTCACATGCAGGGGGATGAGGAAATGGACTGGGAACTCGCTCCTTGCTCATCAGGGAGACGTCCAACTGGCGACCAGATCCAGGGTTGGTAGACCGTCTCAGATTGATGTCCACTGGCACCAGGTCCAACATTTGCCGACGACCATGCATGTGCTGAGAGCTCAGTCCCCCCATGCCAAGGGGAGGTATGGAGGGGAGGACAGTGAGATGGAGGAGAGGAGATATTAGAGAGTGCAAAGAACAGCTAGGAGAGGAGATATTAAAGAGTGCAAAGAACAGCTAACAGTTATAACAATATCAAGAATTAAGACAGTGTGGGCTAGTGCAGCAATTTAGCAGACCACAAACGAGCCATATTGACGCAGCCTTAGACAACAAGACAGTACCAGTCCCTCTTGGCTCCATTTGGCCATGGCTGACAGCACTCTCAGGTATCTTAGCTCTTCACTCTAAAAACACTAATCGAATCATTGTCAAATGGCCTATACAGACAAATGAGTTCACTGCTGATGATGGCTCTTTAATCAGTTGTAAGTAAACAATGTCATTGATTTGACATTCTGGTGTATTCAGATTACCAAGTAATCACATTTGTCAGTACAGCTTCTTCACAATCATGACCATACCAGGTTCAAACCCGAGTCATCTGACTCACGCAACGACCACTAGTCATAAACATTGCTTTGCTATGCCACCAAAAGACTAGCTCTTCAATGGCACAGATGGGTGGTTTTTAAACTGAGGAATACTTTTAACCAATTGAATGCTGAAAACACTGGCATTAAAACATCTAAAAATCCCAGGTTTACCGTATTAGGATCATACTTGCATCATTGTTTTAATGTTCTAAAGTGTTTATACAACACTGATGGATCATCATGAATAGAGTTCTTAGTTTACAAAGACCTTGCAGAAAAAAACTATTAGTAACTGCTGGTCCTTAATTCTTATAAATCACAAACCCAATTCTAATAAAGGGTTTACATATAATTTTTAGAAGCAGTGGAAGACAAAGAGACAATACTTTGGATAATGTAAGATATTGTACTCTGCGCTGAGTTTAATTCCTTAACAGAAATCCCTGTCAGGGGTCAGCTGTGGAGTATAAATAGGCTTCGTGTTTGCTTCAATGGCCACAATTAGCTTTAAATTTACTAGTTTGGCAGCTGAAAGCAATCAATGTAACATTGACGTTTTTTTTTCCTAAAGGAGGAAGAGAACACGGTTGCCTTTAACGTAGTAGCAGAGCTATACAAATGTTAAAAGAGTTTCTCTCTGTACAAGTCACAGCTGTACCAAGCAATTGCATGTACGGAACATTTTGTAGCCCATGAAAGAAATATAACTGGAGGCAGAGATTTTAATCTGAGCCTGAATTTAGCTGCAGCTGGGACTCAGCTGGGACACATTTCTTTCCTCTCATTCTCCATCCTTGCACACTTGCGTTGCATTTGTGGTTTTTAGTTTTTTACTATATTTTTCTCCCCTATCTCATTTAAATAAACACTGTCAGTTGCCATGCAAGCTGTCTTTAAACTGTGATAGGCTATGACAAATTGCTGTTGTACTGCACAAGAAGAAGAGTGAATGCTTGTTTCAATGCCTTTGTTCCAGAGCTGAACAAATCTCTTCTGTATAAGGGTGTGAATCTTTGTAAAATAAATCCATTGTCACAAGAGTTGTCTAAAATGCCATAAAAAATCTATACATACTACGCACCACATTTGTCTTTTTCACAGTTACAATTAATCCTGCCTGCTTAAAATATTTTTTTAAATAGGCTCTGGTTAGACAAGCCATAAATCTTTCTCCATGTAGGTTATGACTAGCCTATAAAAGTAGAAAGACAAAGACCTTTGCTTATGAAACAAAAATGTAGATTTTTACCATTAAATTCAGTTTCTTGTATATGGGCAGAAAATGACAATGTGCCACAAGAATGAATTTTGTACATAACCTCTATCATATGTAAAACGTTAGAAACCTCCTGCGTTTTCACAGCTTTGTTCAATAAAAAATGATCTCACTGATTTAATGGCGACTATATTCCATGGCTGGCTGCCTCTATATTTCTATGAACCCATTCACGATTTTGTATACAAAATGTCTATGGGTAGATGTGGACATACATCTCTAGCTCATTTATGTATTTATGAAAGAACAGGTTATCATAATTTTCTCTTTTTGATTAAGAATTTTAATATCACTGCATCTACATTGTGGGGATTTAGGTTTATAAACACAGATTAGTAAACCATAAAGCCCATCTTAATTTACTATCTGAAGCTACAATGACACAAATAAATAGAGATAATAAGTGGCATTTTACATGAGGAATTACAGTACATTGTCAACAATACAATGTCGGATGCATTCTGGATCCTCTGTAGGGAGCGGGTTGCACATGATGGGAGACTGGCGAGCAGTGAGTTGCAGTTGTCCAGCTTTGAGAGAGCAGTGCTGGGTGGTAGCAGCTGGATGGAATGCTCAGACAGGGTCTACTCAACTGGGAGACTGCTACAATGTGGGCTGTGAGGGAGAGCTCATTATTTATTGGAACCCTGAGGTTCCTGGCAGAGGATGAAGAGGTCACAGTCACAGATCCCAGAGTAATTGAGAAATCATGGGAGATGGACGGTTTGGCCAGGATAATGAGAAGTTGTTTTGGCAAGGTTCAGCTGGAGGTGGTGCTTGGTCATCCGGGCGGAGATGTCTGTGAGGCAGACCTCGATCCTGGCTGTGATCCCCGAATCAGTTGGGGGGAACAACAGGTGCATGTTGTCAGCATAGCAGTGGTAGGAGAAGCCATGGGAGGTGATGATTGGTCCAAGTGAGGTGGTGTTCAGGGAGAAAAGGAGAGGTCCAAGTCAGAGCCCTGTGGGACACCAGTGGAGAGCTGGAGACCTGGTAGGAGACCTGGTAGGATCTCCCCAACAGGAAGAATGAGATCCATTGAAGTGCAGTGCCAGTGATCCCATCTCATAGAGTCTGGCAAGCAGAAACTGATGGTTTACCGTATCAAATGCTGCAGAGAGTTTCTGCAGGATGACAACAGATGACCTTGAAGCCACTCTGGCAGACTGGAGGGCAGTGGTGACAAACAGGAGGGTAGTTTCTGTGGATACATTTTTGACCAAATTGATACTTTCTCCTCCTTCCACCATTGTGTTTTATACTTGTATGTGGAAAGGTGTGGTTTTATGCTTGTGTGTTGTTATGTTGTGTAATATTTGGTAACAGACGCACCCCCATTAAAAAACATTGGAAATGTGAAAATGTGAAGACAAAGAAAAACTGAAGGAAACTGGAAAAGAAAAAGAAACTCTCCCCAGTGTAAAACCCTATTGGTGTTCTGAATGAAGCTTTGATTCAGGGATCCTATTTTACTTGAAGAAATGTCAAGCAGGATAGAATTACCAGGTATCTATGGGTCAAGACCCAGACCTGGCAAGCAATGAATTCACTATGTATGAACAAGAGCGCTGAGAACCAAGTACCTTCTCTATGTGATCCTTTTAGTCTGGTGCAAACTGATAATGTATTTTCCAACACACTTGGAATGTGCTTCTCCATCTCAATATCTTTGGAAGTCTGCTTTGTATCAAACAATGGTACGTTTGTTCTTTAAACGGTGCTGATTCCCATACTGACAATCTCAGCCCACACACAGGGCCCAGACACAGGGCCCCTGGATAGCTGGTCTGGCTGTACAGATTTTATTTAGCAAAATATACTTGCTAGATTATTGAAAGGGGGTTTGCACAGGGCTGCACCCTGTAAATGTAAGAAGGCCATCTCCTTTCTTGTAGAATTCCTAAATTGTAAGTATTTAGTAAAACGAGGCACTACCGCAATATTTGGGAAGGAACTGAGGAAACCTTATGGATTAATAGTATATAATATCCTTTTGAATACTCAGTCTTATCTTTAGTCTCGGATGACCTGTCCTGGATTACAAACACCTCCGGCCTGATCAAGAAGGCTCACCAGCGTCTCTTTTTCTTGAGAACACTGAGGAAACACCAACTGTCCTCAGCTGTCATGGTGAACTTCTACCGCTGTGCGATCGAGTGCATCCTGACAAACTGTGTTACAGTGTGGTACGGGAACTGCACAGTCGCAGAGCGCAAGGCACTGCAGGGGGTGGTGAAAACCCCCCAACGTATCACTGGGACTATTCTTCCGTCCATTGAGGACATCCAGAGGAAGCGCTGTCTGTGCAGAGCTCACAGCATCCCTAAAGATTCCTCACACCCCGCCCACAAACTGTTTGCCCTCCTACCCTCCGGCAGGCGCCTCAGGAGTCTCCGGACTAAAACCAGCAGACTGAGGAACAGCTTCTTCCCCAGAACTGTGACACTCCTGAACTCCACTACACCCCGCCCCCCTATATAACCCCCACCCCCCTCATAGAACCCCCGCCACCCTATATTTGCACATTTCTGTTAATTTCTGTTTGTTCATTTTGCACCACCTGCATAATTGAGTTGTCATTTGCACTATCTGTTCATTTTGCACATCTGCACATCTGTTACTGCACTGTTCATTTGTTCATTTTGCACATCTGCCCATTGCATCATTTGCACTAAATGTACATACATGCAACCCTGTAATTTCTGTTTAATACTGTAGCATCTTGTACTATACAGCTGTACATTTGTCTAAAATCACTTTAATCTGTACATACCCTGTGTATTCGGATTATACTGTTCATACTGTGTATATTCTGAGTATACTCATATTTATTATATTCTGTTTAATAACTGTTTTGCACTTCTGGTTGGATGCTAACTGTATTTCGTTACCCTGTACTTGTACCTGTGTAATGACATTAAAGTTGAATCTAATCTAGTCGTATAGTTCTTGGAAGTAGCGCAGGTCAGATAACAGGGAGATATTTATACACAAAGGTTTATTTCAAGCAAATGTAATGATGATGAACAAATAATTAATTGGATAACGATACAGTGGTTTCATACCGGATATAAGACAGGAACAAACAGGGACAGAGGAGGGGAGGAGAGATAGGTAAGCTAGGCCTGGGCGGACAATAGATGTGAAGCTAAGATATACTAACGAGAGGAAGAGTTATTTGTACATTTCATCACACAATGCTAATGTTCACCAGTCAGAAAATTAGTCAGTCACAGTTACTTTGCCCATTGAAGAAAGGGTAGAGTCTGTGTTCTTTAGCTGTCCAAGCAATACATGGAATTTTTTCGTCAAAGTTCCGGGCCAGGACGTCATGGTGGTGTGACGCTGCAATAGGAAGGTTCAGATACTTTTTAGAAGGGAGATGGGATGGACAAAAGCATCCCAGGTTAGCAATCTTTACTGTCACCAATCGTGAAACAGAAGAGAAATTAAGATGTTTGTGGTAATTAAGTCAAATGGCAAACTTGATTTTATCAAACCCTATTAGATTATAGCCCACTTCTTTTCTCTGGACATCGTTACTAACCTGCCATCTCAATTAGTCTTACATCAAATCAATGTAAAATACTATTTTGTCTTTGTCTTGCATCATTTATTTTCCTTCAATGGAAACACAAAATCTGGATATACAACACTATGTCCCCTTTCAGACCGAGTCTGATGTCAGAGAAGTGAGGTCATCAGCCGACCCTGTGATTTCCCTCCCACCTTCTGTCCCCTCTAATTCTCCAACTAATATGGAGCGCTAAGGGAAGAGTTCTAGGTTTCTGTCACAGTGAAATACCTAGGGCATACTAATGTCAGGTCCGGCCAGGCCAGCTGTCCCCATGTTTGGATGTATGAGGCGTTCCATCCTCCATTACCTCACTTCAAAAATCTGGACCCGAGCTCTGAACCATCCCTGTAGGCTCTCAAAGAGATAAGTTGTTTGCCAAGATTCAGTTACTGTGTGTATCAATGAATGAGTATATTCAAGGGACTGAACTGAATAAAATGTATCTTGTGGAACATGCCTTATCCGTATATTGTCATCTGTTGTAGGAAAGCAGGTCCATGGAGCTACAACCTCCCTTGCAAGTCCTTCCTTAAAGCACTTAGCAGACACTCTTATCCAGAGCTACTTACAGCAAGTACAGGGACATTCCCCCTGGGGCAAGTAGGGTGAAGTGCCTTGCCCAAGGACACAACACCATGTTGGCATGGCAGGATTTGAACCGGGAACATTCTAATTACTAGCCTGACTTCCTCATTGCTCAGCCACCTGACTTCAGGTGTAGCATGTTTACTGAAAGCTACTTTGAGAGGCCCTGTGAGAGGTAAAGGCACCCACCGTTGTGGGCAAGTCTAATGAGTGACATCATCCCCCCAGACTATGAATATTTTTCCTCTATTGGACATTGAGATTAGGTGTTACTAGGCAGATAGTTCATGAGCCTTCTTTTTGTTGGCCAGAAAGCCCCAATGTAAACATGTCCACATTCATCTGTTGTGAATAGTAGTAGAGTGGCATATGAAAATATCAAGGGTGTTCTTAGCCTTATGTGCTAAAAGACAGCTTACTCAAAGCAAGGTCAAAGCAAAACGTAGTCTATCATCTGGTCCAGTGAAAGCCCATAATAAGAAACATGGGAGCCTAGATATGTAAACAGTCTAATGCACTGTTTAATGTGATTCTGCAAGGTTTCTATGTTGCTATGACTACAAATGCTAGGGGATGACTCTTAAATGACCTGTGCAGAGGTCATTTTTCTCATAGATATACATAAAGGCTAGATATCTCGTCCGTGTTGCCGGCCAATGGAGGTCGACGTCCGCACATGGTAGCCATCCTGGCACAGTTTGACAGTACATACTTACATACAATACATACCATAACTTGCTTTCTACCAATTTTCCAACTGTTTGGTTTGTTATAAACGTCAGAGATGTACTTAAGACACCGCACACTTATGAATAATTACACTTCTTAAACTTCTATATGAAAATAATATTGAACAGAACAGATTTTGATACGTTCAATCATCCCGAATTACAGCCACGTTAATAACGTTTGTAAGTTACCAAACCATTTGTAAATCTGTCAAGAGTGTGTTCGTCGCTCACCTTACATTAGGTACAGCAAAGCCCGCCAGACAGCTTGCCTGTGGTAAGATGGCCGCTGATGATGACGTTTGAGACATCTAGCGTCCTAAATGTATATCTATGATTCTTCCCAAGGCCAAGATGGATATTATTTTGGCATTCTCAACAGCTTCTACAGTATATGGCTGTTGAACACCACAAAGTCTAGCGATTCAGTGTCATGCCCCTGAGGCCTGTGCTAGTGGCCAGGCAATAGGGAAGCCTGGTTCCGATTTCCCCAGTGGGCTGCCACTGCACCAATAACCCACCATGGAGAGTGAATATTGCTGAGTCAGCAAGACAGTCGATTCCACTCAATCCCCATGGCTTAGATAGACTTCACCACTGAAGTGATTAGGAAATTGATTGAGGAAGTCTACTACCTTGAGACATAGAGAGGTTTCTTTACCAGTCCCATTATAAGCTCCAGAATTTCCACAGACCTGAGTCCTCCCTATATATACACACATAAACCATCTGACAGATGAGGCTGAGATTCAATCGTCACTTGCATGTCAAGTGCCCTAGTAATTGTGGCTCAGGTGTCCCTACCCTATTCCCACTCTGGGAATTTTCATTTTAATTTGAAGAAGTGGCATGTAGCATGCCAGGCTCTCAACTAAGGTTTTTATAAATGCATGAGGAATCTTATCAGAAAGGAAGACATTCATTTATTTGTTTGGACTTTTTTTTCGATTAATAAGGCTCAATTTGTTTTGGGGGAAATTTGTTAACAGGTGTTTTTTTATTAATTAACTGGATTAAACAGATTAAATTAGTATTTAAATTGACATTTATTTATCATTTAGCATATGCTTTTAGCCAAAGTGACTTCCAAGAGAGAGCTTTACAAAAGAGCATAGGTCACTGATCATAATAAAAAGCACAGTCCCCCCCAAACATTACGGGTAGCCAAATCATGAAGCATACACTGTGAAACACCAAATAAGTGCCAAAGGAACTAACCATAGGAGCATGCAGTTAAACAAGTTACAGTTCAACAACATTAACCTAAAACGTGCAAAAGTGTACCTGTAGAAAAGCAAGCAACAATAAAAAGTACAATAAGTCCCTAAATAAGAGTCATTGTGATCCTGGAGGAGATCAGGTCTAGCAAATCATTCCTAAGTACTGTTGTACTCCCATTGTACTGTGTAACATGAATCATAATGTAAATCAGTCACAGAGGACCTCTCTGAGCAATGATTCAAAGAATGATTGAATCACAGAAGAGGTCAGCCCAGATCCCAAGGTAATTACTATTCAACTTATAACTGTCTGGTTCTAGGACATTTCTCTGCACTTAGATCACAGACTCTTGTGACGTCTCTTTTTATTCATTAATTTCCCAGACGACAAGCAAGGCATTTTTTTCTGATTATTTGCACTCCACTTGAGTCCTGTGCCGTTTTTTTTGTCTTTGAATCAAAGGTGGTCACAGCCTTGAAGGGTAACACAATTCCGGCATTTCAAATACAATGCTCAGTGTCTAGAGGTTAGGTTTGAAAGGGTCTATGCATCAACTTGTATTTGGGGGCTTGAATTGCGTTAATTTTTCTGAAGAATAGAACTGAAAATTGAAGAGATGGAGAAGGTAGATTCATTTTTGTCTTGCTGAGAAGCTCTAGGGCGACGAAGGGAGCCGTGGTAAAGGAGAGTGTCTCTCCTCTATGGTGGTGGCATGTGATGATGTTGTAATACAAAGAGGAATGACATGAAGCCCACTCCTCGTCTGTTGTCACCCTGTAATCCTCGAGATTGACATGATCACTCAGGTACCCAGTCTCCCATGGCACTGATGAATAGGGTTGCATATACAGGATATTACCCACATCCTTTCACCTGCTCCCTCCCTCCCTCCCTCCCTCCCTCATGGCATGGGTCCATCATTCACCATCTGCACAGTAAGGTTAAGTGTGTGTGCCTAGCATACACTCCCTTCATCATCAAAGTACCTGACTGGTGTTTATGGTCCTCCGGGTTCTGCATTCTTCTGAGTTACCCCCTTATCCACAGGTTGTTTGCTTTTTCAAGACACCAGATCCAGACATGAAGAGGTGTATAAAGTGGAAGCGCTGTGTATGTGCAGCTGTTTTGGTCAGTGCCAAAAGCGCGGCCCTCCCCTTGGGTGTAGTGCTCTCTGCACAGCCCCTGGAAGGGTGGATACCTGTCTACTGTGGTTTATTTGGACAGACAGGGGCTGGTGATGAGGCCGTATTCTGACTGTGGTCTAGTATGACCTCCCCATTCCCCTACTTGCCTTACAGGAGGTTGTGTTGCCTCCCTTTCGATGCTATGTGAGTCTGTTCTAGCTGTATCTAATAGTCTAAAGACATGGAACACATTCAATGTATTAGTTTCCCTACAATCTCAAATTTCCGATTCATTTCATATCATGTCACATGCAATGACTATATTAATCACACGTCAGGTAAGCTTTGATTTACATGTATGTTGAGCATGCATTAATTTGATCACGTTTCCCTTTACTCTGGTATCAGACAGTACCTGTCCTAGTTGCTGCTTTTCATCTTAGACTGCATTTTTTCCACTGTCTGGGGGAGTGCAGCTTCTGCTCTGTTATCATTACACAAACACTCAGACAAAATACCACCCCCGCCCCTATTTTTTGTTATGCTTTTAAATGCTTTCCCAAGTGCACTGGTGGTTAGAAGTGTACATGAGTCAGCCTGAGCTTAATTCAAATTCCTAGTTGCAGTGCATGCAGTACCATGGGAGGCAGACAGGCAAGCTGATGATGTTTCAGATCTCATCTGCTGAGGATTCATCAAGCTGTGAGGTGGGATTCTAGGGCTCAGGCCTGAAACAGGGACTGGGAAGGGATATGTTTGGAGATCATTTGAGAACATGCTCCAGGGACTAGGCCCTACATGAACATCCTGAGTGTAATTCTCTCTTTTCAGCCTAAGTGAAAGAGGGTAGAAAGTAGAGAGCTTTGACAAGTAAGGTGTTTGGCTTAATCTTACCCCAAGAGCATTTAGCAGCAGTGATTTGTCCACCCAAGGACCTTCATTAGGCTGGACATTATACTGGAGTGGAGGAGGATGTGAAGAAATCCGCTGATGCCCTATCAAGAAATCTGTGTTTTTCAATGCATACACATGAAATTAACTAATGGCAACATGATATATTGTAGAGACGACATGCGAAAGGTTCATTCATTTGAGTCAAAATGATTTCATATTTAACTGGGGTGAAATATGAAAATTATATGTCCATTCAGGAAGACCAACAATCATAACTCAAACTGGCACATTATTAACAGCTGATTTTATGGATACATAACTATACAAAATGTGCTGAAAGTTTACTTTAATTTAATGTTTGGGAACATAGTTTAAATTCTCTAGTCTATGGAATACAAACCATTTGGTTCATCGAAAAATTAGGAAGCGAACCAGAAAGAGGGAAAGCTGGAGAGCTGCAGAGAAAGAGAGAAATTAACACAGACAGTGAGAATGAAAGAGACACTGGGAAAAAAAATACAAATTGTAATTGGACTGCACTTATATATTGTATTGTACTTTCATCGTTAATGGTCCTCCAAGAAATGTAAAATGTTTCATTCACCTCATTCAATAATTCATACACAGTCAGAGACAAAGACAAACAGACAGAAACATGGATTCACAGAGAAAGACAGAGACAAAAAGAGACAAAGACAGCGGCTGTTCCGATCACTGTCCTCCACATTGTGGTTACCTCTACTTATCCATTTACCAAATCTGATCCATGTCGAACACTGGATTTTGGTGTTTCAGCACCTATTGACAGTTCCCTGCTGACTAGACTAGCCTGTGTTCTGCAACTCTAACCAACCTCTGGAGGAGGGGATCACTCACTGAAGCCCCTCCTCCCAAGGATTCTTTTTATTTTTGATTTGAGAGACATATGGACAGAGAAAGACACTAAGAAAGCAAGCCATCTGGTATAAGAAAGACTGTTCCAGAGGAAGATGGCTACCTCTTTGTTTCCAGCTTGCAATGGATGAATAACCGGGCCATGTCATGGCTCACTGTTAATAAGCTGCTGTGCAGGTGTAAGATGAGAGGGAGAATATAGATGGAGGGAGGGTAAGATGGAGGATTCGCTGAGTGGCATGTCACCATGTTCTAATGTTCTAATTTGTTGACTAGGTGAATTGGTGGGTTTCTGTTAAATCATCAAAGCATCCCAATTAAAAGAAACCAGGACTTAAACAACTTCAGTCTGTGTGCATTTAATTTATTTTACACAAGTTTCACAATAAGTTGAATTAATGAAATAAACATTTCCACAACATTCAAATTTATTGAGAAGCACTTGTCTTTTCCAATCATACCCTCAACCAACTAAATGCTAACAATGTGTCAGCACCTTGACAGGCAGTGTATGTGTGTTTTGCAAAACTAGTCATTTTGGCTTTAGTTTGAAATTAACCAACCCAAAACATGCCACGTCAATGGCATCCCAAATTTGTTGTGCAATGTATAATGACAATAAAGATATTAATTCCTCAATTCAAAATATACTTCCCAAAACACACACATGCACTGCCTGACTACTGCACAGAGGTAGGTAGGCACATAGCCCGTCCAATCATTGCATCCAATACAAATGCAAAGACTGGTAGTGTTTACAGTCCTGCAACAGACACATTTCTACTGTCAAGAGCATTTAATTTGTTAATTGTTAGCAGAATGTTCAGTTAATGTCAGCAAATGTCAAAACTGCTTCTCAAAAACATTATCTAGCCTAGCTTTAATGTGCACAGAGCCCCACCTAGTGCCAGAGTTTGTCACTCTGGATAACAAATTGAAATGCTTGAAACAAATGCGCAAAAAAAAAAAAAAAAAAAAAACTGGATGAAGAAACAACTATGATCCAATTATTTATTTCATAAATACTGATGTAACAACTTCAGATACAATTGATTCAGTTGCTGTATATGAACAGTTTGACAGTTTAAACATTCAACAGGTCAAAAAAACAAACACTAAACGGACAGTTGACTGAGTCACTACAGGCAATAATGATGATGATGATAATAATAATATAATAAAGTCAAATTCAATTTAAAACATGCACTAGGGCCTAGTCCCGTTTTTACACAGATTTGTATCTTTTGTTGTAACGTTCAGTGAATTACTGACCTATGACAGTAAACTTCAATCTGTAACATATAATGGGTAACAAAGGCAGACCAAAAACATTTGTGGATAAAACTTTAGCTTTGATGACTGTTCAACATTTCAATCGTAAATTCAACTGAAATTACCCCTCAAACCGTTGCTGGTTGGGTTGGTTTTGTCAGTATTCAGTAGTTATGCAAATAAAACAGTTTTTGCCTCAAAAGTTGAAAGCAAACCTATAGCATTTGAATAATGCTTTGGCACAAAAAAATTGTTTTTTATATATCTTCACCGTTAAAATTATCTTAAATTAATCTTGTCAGGCCAATTGGAATCGATTTGGAAGTCAAAGCTATTTAATTAAAGGAATGTACGTCCACCCATCATTCTTTGACGTCAAATTATAGTGGGTAAAACATCATGCATCTCCATCATACATTAAAAATTAATGTTTCAGAAACGAAACATGAAAGATTGCTGCCACCTAGAGGCATCTTTCATATACATTCCTCCCTTTACTTTTACAGTAATGCACCGAGAACATTTCCATGAAATCAACACTTTGTTGCAAATGTTTAGCAGGGGTTGACTTTTCCAATAGTTCGAAGTACGAGTCATTTAATGCTCCTTCACTCATTAACTCCTGCTAGGAGTGTTAGAAGGACAGGATGGTTTTCTGGATGATGTCCACACACTCTCTGACCTCATGCTCCTTGATGATCAGTGGAGGGGCCAGTCGGATAATGTCACCATGGGTGGGCTTAGCCAGTAGTCCATTGTCACGGAGTCGCATGCACACTCTCCAGGCATCGTAGTCTGGGGGGGGGGGGAAACATACATCATCATGATTCAAATATTCCACTCTGTTCAAAGTTATAATCTATGAGGAATGCACACAATTTTCCTCAAACAAAATATCTTACTTGCATGATTTAGCCTAACGTTATTAAATGATCAACAAATAAGTGTATTGGTTTTAATAACATCTCATGTGCTCTCAAGGGAACAGAGTAGTGAACTGAGTGTTAGGGTAGGGGCTGTGCACAGTGATGAAAGTACGCATCCGTCGCTATTAGGGCTGAAACGATTCCTTGAGTAACTTGAAAACTAAAAATAATCCAGGCAAATTCCTCTGGCTCGAAGCAACGTGGTTACATTACCCACAAAGCAGACAGAGATGCAAGGAGTTAGTGGTATTTTGCTTTGAGGGCACTGACGAGATGGGAAGGGAGAAGTAACAATAGCAACTAGAATGGGTACAATTTCTGGGAAATTGTGGGGTGTGCTTGCATCAAATGCAGATGGGTGCATTTTTCACAAGACCTGTGAGGTGTGTTAAGCGATATCATAATCTACCTTTGGTCTCCTTGATCACAATGGCGTTGAGCAGACCCTTGCCCCTGACTGCAGTCACTACATCCTTGGGGAGTTTGTTAAGCTCGGCTCTCAAAATTTGACCCATCTTCTCTGCATTTTCCGCCAGCTTCTCCTCCTCAAGGACCTGGAGAAAACATGGAAACGAAGTATGAGTCTCTATACAAGGTTTAAATAAAAATACAACATTGATCGATGGTGAATAACAGCGATCTGGTTCTGACCTCTAAGGCAGCAATGGCGACACGGCAGGCCAGGGGGTTGCCTCCGTACGTGGAGCCGTGCTCACCGGGCTTGATGGTGAGCATCACTTCGTCATCGCACAGAACTGCAGACACCTGGCAGTCACATCAGTGAACAAAATGAATGGATTTGAGTTTATGCTGCTTAAGTAATAAATTCATATAAATATAGCTGAAAGTAGCAATTAAAGGCTCCAAGCAGTGCAAATGAGGAAAACTGAGACACTGAAGAAGCAAAGCAAAACACTTTTTTAGCATCTAGTTAATAAATAAAGAATAAAAAACGGTGGAAAAACCTTTAGAAAAATGACATCATATTAGGGTCCAATGAAAACATCTACATCTAAGAAATCCAATGATACCTCAATTTGGGGAGAAAAAAAATGGCACAGGCTTGCCACCCAGGAGTAAGTTAGCGTTCATTGTCTTGCTCAACAACACTAGGCACATGGCCAAGAGGAGTCCACTGGGATCAAACCACCAACCTTGCCATTACTGGATGACTCTGAATCATGGCTGCCCCCAAGTACCATTAAGTGGTAAAATAACTAACAACAAAGCTTTGTGAAATTACATTACATTTTACATTTACATTTATTCATTTAGCAGACGCTTTTATCCAAAGCGACTTACAATGAATGAATGAATGAATGAATACTTTATTCCGGACTCAAAGTTCCATATAAAAAGACAATACAAATACAAGACAACACAAATTAAAATACATACAAGCAACGATTCCAATGTTTCCACAGCCCAGAGGAGTACCTTGTATCACTATGTTTAGTGTCAGTGAGTGCAATTATTACTTTGTTTTTTGACTCTAGAAGTCGACACATAAATTTATACATTAACTTTCTCAACACAGCAAGAAAGGTGGGGACATTACTAGTCACAAACAAAGAGCTAGCACTTGTCCATCTAGGAAGCTTAAGGAGGATCCTAAACGCATCGTTATACGCTACCTGTAACTTTTTTAGTTTTGCTGTTCTATATTTACACCAGAGGTGAGCTGTGTAAAATGGGGTACAGTAGGCTCTGAAGAGACTGACTTTAGTTTAACATCATCAGTGCACATATGAAATTTGCGTGCCAACATATTGGCCTGAGCATAAAGCTTACAGCACTGGCGCTGGACATCATCATCATCACAAAGATCATCAGTGATGATGTGCCCTAAGTACCGTACCTTCCTAATCACCTCTAGGGTACGGTCAGACAGTAAGAATGAAGGAAACGTTTGCTTCTGATCCTCCTTAGTTTTAGCAATCATAATAACGCTCTTCTTAGGATTGAACTTGATGTCATATTGAACTCCGTAGCTAGAGCACACTTTAAGCAGTTGCTGTAGCCCAGCACTATATGGAGACATGATGACCAAATCATCAGCGTAAATGAGGTGATTTATAAGACTGTCTCCCACCATACAACCAGTCTTACATCCGTTAAGCTTCTTAGAAAGATCATCCATATACACATTGAAGAAGACAGGTGACAAGATGCCACCCTGTCTCACCCCATTGGTGACTTGACAGGGTGCAGATAAACTACTGCCCCATCTAATTTGCATGGTTTGTTGTGTGTACCAAAACTGCAAAATCCTTATCAGGTAAGGTGGGACTCCTCGTACTACAGTAAGTACAGGGACATTTTTCCCCTGAGGCAAGTAGGGTGAAGTGCCTTGCCCAAGGACACAACGTCATATAGACACAGCGGGGGCTCGATCTCACAACCTTCCGATCATGAAGCCAACGCCTTAACCCGTTGAGCCATCTGACTCCCTGACTGACTGAAAGGAAGGAAGTTGGATTTTAGTGGAAACAACAATACTCACAGGGTAGACTCCTCCAGACAGAGCCTTGCCCAGCACCACCAGGTCAGGACGCACAGCCTCATGGTCCACTGCCAGGCGCCGTCCTGTTCGTGCCAGCCCGGTCTGCACCTCATCAGCGATGAACAACACCTGGCAGACACACATGGGTGAGGGGAGGGCATGTCAGGGATATAACTTTGTCATAGCACAACGACTGAACTGCAATGGTTAAGCAACAAAAGATTTGACTCACATTGTGTTTGGTGCAGAGTTCTCTGACTTTAGTCAGGTAGCCTGGGTCAGGAACCACCACTCCAGCCTCTCCCTGGATTGGCTCAACCATGAATGCTGCCACATTTGGGTCTTGAAGAGCATTCTGGAAGACAGTAAAATCAGCAGATCTACTTGGCCACACATTTACACAATACACAGGTTGTCCAAACCATAAGCTGCATGAATCACGCTGAAAAGTTCTTTCTTCTCTATTCAAATTATGACTCGGCTATCTGACTTTGTACATGGCATGTTAAAGTAAAATGGGGCGGATGACAGCCCAATCCAAGGAAGCCAATCCCATATGCTTAATGTACCTCAAGTGCAGAAATGCTGTTGTAGGGGATGAGCTCAAAACCAGGCATGAATGGTCCAAAGCCTTCATAACTGCTAGGGTCAGTGGAGCTGGAGATGGCTGCCATGGTGCGCCCCCAGAAGTTACCATCTGCATTCAAGAAAAAAAGGTTACAACTCCATACAAGACCAAGCGAAACACTGCTGTGCTTAAATGCTTCTGTTACATAGCATCGAGGAAGACATAAAAAGTTGGTAAGTTTGTTTTCTGGACTTACTGGCAAAAATGATTTTTGCCTGGTTCTCTGGGACACCCTTCACAGTGTAGGCCCACTTACGGGCTAGCTTGCAGGCAGTTTCACCACCTTCCACACCTAATTAACAATAATAAATCATTACAAATATATATATATACACATCAGACAACTTCGTTCACATTCCAAAATGGTTGTTCACCCAAATGGCAAACAATCCAGAGGACTCCTCACCTGTGTTCATTGGCAGAACTTTGTCGTAGCCGAACATGGTGGTGATGTACTCCTCATATGCTCCCAGCACGTCATTGTAGAAAGCCCGTGAGGTGAGGGTGAGCCTGGAGGCCTGGGCGTTGAGGGCAGCGATGATCTTGGGATGACAGTGGCCCTGGTTCACCGCACTATAAGCACTGAGGAAATCGTAGTATCTGCGGCCTTCCACATCCCACACGTAAAGCCCTAAACATGGACATGGACAAATGAAGACCAAGCATGAACACAACATGACATTCACACAACTCAAACGGAGGTCAAGGTTGCTTGGTATGGAGGACAAATGAGAGCATGTATTCAAGCACTCACCCTCTGCTCTTTCAAGAGCCACAGGGAGAGGGTGGTAGTTGTGGGCTCCGTACTTCTCCTCACGGGCATACACCTCTTCAGAGGTCAGCAGGCGCTCCGACTTCAGTTTGGAGGCAACAGTGGAGGCGGGACGGGTGACTGAGTGGACTGCGCGGGTCAGGGCTGGGCCGGCACAGCTCAGCATGCAATTCAGCTTTGGAAGCATCCCTCTCATTATGTTACGTCACTCTGCATGGCAGTGAATGGATCAAAAGAGAATATGAGCGTGAGATCTGTACTGGAAATGTACTTTTAACCTGACACTTGACTGTAGTACTGCTGCTCCCAACTTTAAAAAGCTAAGTAAAACGGCAGAAATGTTCATATTCTTCTCACCTTTTAACATTTTGTTAAAGTTAGCTCCCTATCATGTGACAGGGACAAGTGATTGATGCCTCATTTTTAACAAACCTAAAGTTAAGAACTTAAAGAGAACATTTCTATAATTATGTACCGTTTGACCATTATTGTCATGTTTGACCAGTCACTTTCAGCTCACGTCAAGCCATATTGCGCATTAAGCCAAATAACGAGTGTTATGTAAAGAACTATAGAGATAATGGTCACAATTTTAAGCCCTGGAGGTGAAGAGAATATGAAAAATATCAGCAGGAATCCAGATGAAAATTGTAGGTCACTGTGGGACATGCAGATTTGGAACAAAAAGCAAATAAACTCTTCACTTTCGCCACGTCTCTCCAGCCCTTTACTCCTTTTGAACCATTATCATAGATTGAAGAAACATCATATTACCCATAGGTCAGTGAATAAAAAGTAAGAGAATATCTTGGTTCTTAAAAAGTGGGGCCTTGAACATGCCCTGACATCAGTGAGATATTCTATTTAGCAACGAGTGCAGGTCTATACAGCTGATCTGCTGAGCAGCACTTCGCTTTCACAAGCAACACAATAGAGTAGCTAACCTCATGCAAACCATGGATCTAAAGTCATTTCACACCCCACTGTTTGATGACCATGAGTTACTGTATAATTTCTAATATTTGGATTACAAAAAACAGTAAGGGCCAATGAATTTACCTTTTCTAAAGATTCTGCTGTTTAGACACCAAGTACTCAAATATACAAATTGAGATTTGTCCCTACTTGTCTCTGGAAGAATGTCCCTGTACATGCTGTTAATCGCTCTGGATAAGTGTCTGCTAAATTACTAAATGTAAGTATATTTTACTGGATCTGTAATTCATTTAGACAAGCATCATCTATTTAATATGACGTCAATGTGAAAAAAAGAATTATACTTGGTAAGCATCCAATCCAGTCCAAGCCAAGTTAATTAATAATGTGCTCCTGACCATGGTGAAATACCAGCAGCTCAAAATTGGTAATGGAAGGTGATAGGCTGGTGGCAGAGCTGCCCCTAAGGCACACCCCCAATACATCCCACCCAGAGACTAAATAAAGATCAACCCACATGTCACTTGCGTGCACCATAGACTTAGACCTGATAGACTTAGGATGGCCCTAGTATGTTACAATCAGCCAAAGCATGACAAATAAAGCAGATTTACCAAGTCTATAAGCAGCGAACAAAAATACATTTTGCAAACAGGTGACAGTGACATAATGAATACCATTATCTTGACAGTGTATCCCCACTAATCAAGATACAGGAGTCAGATAAATCAATCACTTCAGGTCTGCTGGTCCTGAAATGTCAAACGTTTCAATCTTTTGTTCACCGGTGATTGATGTGAATTCCACTGTGTAGTCTAGCCCTATTTAATGTTTAATCGACCTTTTTATTTATTTAGAGCAGCGTTGCCTAGGGGCAGATAAAACAGCATCATCGCTCTGTCAGTATTTGTTCGGGCTCTCAGTCTTAGATAATCATGAGACTGACTGGCCTGTTGAGTATGTCATAAGCAATAGACCTAATCAGAAACTTCATTTAAAAATCGCTTTTACAATAACATAGTAAGGTTTAAAGTTAAATCTGACAGATATACAAATATAATCATGAAATTACACTCAAGGGTCAAGGAAGCAGCCTACGTAACAGATGTCAATCTATAAAAAATGAGTAGCTAGGCACCTACATAAGCAGTTAACTCAATGATTGAGCTCTAAAACAGCTTATCCTACTCCCGGTGCTTCTGCTGCTTCTCTCTTGCATCAGTCACACGAACTTCATGGAAAAGTACCGGCATGTGATGTGGTCGTTAGCCAGGTAGATAATAATGCTACTAGCCTTCAAGGGGACTTGTTAGCCAACATCGTCAGAAAAACTGCTTAGTTAACCAGTTACGGTTGGGCTTGCTAGACATTTTAGCACCATACGGCGAGCTATTCGAGCACATGGCTGAATCAATATTACAGTATTACAAAACAAATCTAAAGCAAGCAAGGCTAAGTAGCATGCTACGTCCCCGGCCACACCAGATGTTAGCCATGGCTAGCGTAACTACAGCCCAGCGACAGTTTTACCTTAAGTTAATTAGCTCTAATACTGAAACATTATACTATATCAAATTACCAATAAACTGCGATCTTCTGAAGTTGTGCTGTTGAACCGTCCGTTAAAGTACTACGGATCCTCAGTTCCACTTGTCAGACCACCGGTGCATGCGAGTGCAGAGAGCAAACGTGGAGCATTTATGTCACGACGCAACCTGAATGTTGCAACAGACTAGGCGGAGCGTGTCACTCAATAAAATGATCAAGTAGACTAATTAGCAGTTGTATTACTGTAGACATATTTAAAAAGTAGTTTAGCCTAAGTATTTAACATGTGAAACAGCAGTTTATAGTACTGTGACGGATAATGACTAACATCACCTGCATAGACAAGAGGAAAAACTCTCTTGCACATTTCTTACAAATGCATTTGTGAAATGTATTTCATGAAGAGCATTGTGGCTGTAATCATGAAGCCACGCAGGAGTAATGAACCGACTTTGGTCACGTTTTGACATGATGAAAACTGATGGCGTTCGGTATTATGTAGTAGAACGAGCTGAAGGGCGCACATTGAGATCTTCGAGTTAATACTCGCTTTGGATAAAAGCGTCTGATAAATGAGCAATACTTGATAGTTTTCTCTCAACGAGTTCCTCTGTCATTGGGTCTGTCACTGCACGATCCATCCTGCCCATCACAATTTCCTTAAAGTGGTGATTCACTGGGTTTTTAGGTTATTAAATGTTCCTTAAAGTGGCCACACCATGGATGTATAATATAACTAAGTTATTATAATAGATCCATGGGTCGCACACATAGACATTATAAAACAGAGACATTATCATTATACATGTATATGGTCACACACACTGCAAAACCAATTGTACGCAAGCGCAAATGATTTACAGTCGGGGAGGAGTTATGAACCGCTCAGTAAAATCGGACATCCCTGCTTCTCGTGGTTTGATGCATTGACGTCAGACATGGCCGAGCTCGCGCTGTTCACTTGATTTCTGACGAACTGCATGGTCGCGAATTGTTTTCATATTAAAACTTGCACTTGCACGAACCAGTGCACTGAAATGGGTAATTCAATTAATTGGCCACAGTGGAACTCTCTCCCTCTCTCGGACCAAGTTGAACTAGATCTGACGTTTGAGACTAATACTTTCTTAGGTGGTGTAACTTGCCCTTTGATTAATGTCATGAAGGAAGGCGGCATGCAGGGCTTCTTTAGGTCACGGTCCTTGGCCATATGAAACAGGAGAACATCTCCAACAGCGCTTCTTCTCCGTGATCCAGCTGGCAGCTTGATCTTTAGTGAGTGTCTTAAACTCTGCACTGGGTCAAGTAGTGTACACAGTAAGATTTAAGTGTTAAAACCACACTGTAAACTTTAACTTACACTTACAGAGTATATCTTACAATTACTATTTTCTTCTTAAATGCATCCATGGACCTATAATATTAATGCATCACGAGTATTCCAGGTATTTAGTTCCTGGAGCAAAGGTTGACGTAAAACGTGTACCGTGCTATTGACGCAATTCATCCATGTGCCTAGTTGCTTGGTGTGCAGCTCTTGGCGAGACCAAAACGGTCTTGTGCCAGCTGGTAAAACCACACTAAGTGTCTGGGAAACAGTCTGTTTATGCAGATTGTCATTGTGCTTCCTGACGATGGTGTGGATGCTCCTGCCAGGCAATAGGCTGCACCTGCATCCACGTCAACATGCATGAATGAGTTCAGCGTTCAATTACATATTACGTTCACCCATCCTTCACTTTTATCTGTTCATTTTCATCATTAATTTTCTTTATGGGTGGAAGTGGCTTTTATAACTACCACATTCAAATGTACACATGAAAAAGTCAGGTGAGAATGCACCATTGAGCACAAGAAAGACAAATAATGGAAGGATTGGTGTGAATCACCTGTGATTCAGCCAGTTCAATCCCTCAGCAGAGTAGACATGGTTGTTGGCAATATGCTTCTTTAGAGGAAAAATACATTGCCATTTGAAAAAAACTGGCAATATGAAATGCAACTTATTGAGCTTTCATAAACAAATGTATATATTTTTAACTGAATTGCAGATTCACAATGCCAAAAACAAGCCTATTTCTTCAAATAGGACGACGTTACAGATATAAACTACAAATCCCAAGAGCACGGTTTGTACGCATGCCTATTGTCTAAATATATTCGCCATGGACGATAGTACCTGGGAAATCGTAAGTAAAAGTCTGAAAGGAGTTATTTTAGATATGTGTGGCGTTTTATACGACAGCGGAGAAGACGGGGGAGTGGCAATTGCGGGTTCGGTTAATGCCGTTAAAAGGTATAGTATTGAGGTCAGCGGTAAAATAGCTTACGTTGGTTAAAAGTTTCTGGCAACGTCACACAGTATTCTACGATACGATGTTAATAATATATATTGCCGCACACTAGGCTCAAAGAATCCGACTTAAAGGTTCGCTTCTGCACCAATGAGACCCAGGCCCACCGGGAGAAGTTTGTGGCAAAGCTCCAGCGGATGGGCTTTGACATTAGTGTCTCTGAAGTGTTCTCACCGGCTCCTGCAGCTGTGGCTGTGTTGAACGAGCGGGGACTGCGGCCCCATCTGCTGGTTCATGATGGTACTCAATAACAAACCTATCCCATTTTAGTAAGGCATAATGTTTGAAACGTGATTGTGAGCACATTTTTGATGTATTACAGGTCTCGTCCCAGAGTTTGACAGTCTGGATAAGACCAACCCAAACTGTGTCGTTATAGGTGACGCAGCAGAGAAATTCACCTACCAGAATCTGAATGGTGCTTTTCAGGTCCTCATAGGCCTGGAGAAACCTTTGCTCTTTTCACTGGGAAGGGGGTAAGGAATATGGTTGAGCTTTTAATTAATGTTAATGTCTGTTGGCATTTAGCAGTATCATTGTAAAACACCTTTACTAAAACAACAACAAAATGGCTGGCCTCAGCACACCTCAGACTAAAATGCTAATCCTGTTTAACAGGAGGTACTACAAAGAAACAGATGGCTTGAAATTAGATGTTGGTGTTTACATGAAGGCACTGGAGGTTGGCTCTTTACTTATTGTACAAAGTGGGCTACATGCAGAATTCAGGATACTGTCAATATTGGCACTTGACATTTTTATCTCCTTTCAGTACGCATGTGATGTAGAAGCTGAGGTTATTGGAAAACCTGCCCCCATGTTTTTCCAGGGTGTTTTGAACGACATGGGAATTCAACCACAGGAGGTGCATATACAAAAATTATTGACATATAAATGCCTGTAGTATTATCTAAGTACATCTGTAATCACTTTTTTTGCTCTGCCTTATTTTTTTGTCTCCTGTCTCTCCACTGCTCTATTTCTCTCTACCTACTCTCTCTCTGCCAACCCTCTCTTTTCTCTATTCCCTCCCTTTCTGAAAGGCTCTGATGATTGGTGATGACCTGGTCAATGATGTTGGAGGAGCCCAACACTGTGGAATGAAGGGTATCCTAGTCAGGACAGGCAAATACAGGTTGGTGCCTGACCTGTGCATTAACTGTACATGCCTGCCATGTTCAAGTAGTTAAACATTATACCTCACCACTAGAGCGCACTCTCATACCAAAATACTTAATTTCCCTATTAAACATATAGGGACTCCCTCCAGTCATCAAAAGTTTAGTTTATTTGACTGACAATATGCGGAATATCGCACATGTTGAATACTGTTCACCCTCTAGGCCAGGGGTGGGCAATCCTGGTCCTTGAGGGCCACTGTCCTGAAGGTTTTATATCTTTCCCTGCTCTAGCACACCTGATTATATTTACCAGGTTTCCACAGAGCTTGATAACGACCCGTTCTTTAGAATCAGGTGTTCTGGAGCAGGGAAACATCTAAAACCTTCAGGACAGTGGCCCTCGAAGGACCAGGAATGCCCACCCCTGCACTAGGCCATACCCATCAAAGGATTTTTTGCCCTGACTGACTCTTCCTTCTAAGTACACAGATTCCTCATAGGGTAACTAGAGGGGTACAATTTATGGGGAAATTGTGGGGTCTCCTTGTCAGTTGTGATGGGTGCGTTTGTTTTATATTATTTTAAGTATATTTTATACAAAAAGTTGTGCTTTTTATTTGTGAAGAGTGCATACAAAGAGTGAAGAGTGGAATGAAACAGTTTCCTATTTTCTCTGCAAGAGGGAATAGTAATTGGCTAAGCAGCCTCAAAGTGAATAAATTGGGCAGTACGGTGTCAAAATGGTTCTAACCTCTGTGCTTAAATATGAGATTCTTAGGGGTGGGAAAATAATAATAACAATAAATAACAAATATTAAACAGTGATTAATGCTCTCCGAAGGCAAACACATCCCAATTACAGAAACACATGGCTGCCATATAGTGAATTAATTGCTGTCAAAGTCAGAGCAAAGAAAGATAATTAGGACCTCGTAAGAAGGCTATTTAAATGTGTAGGAGAAGCAAGAGACAGTGAACTGTGGTGTTTTGTGTGATTGTGTACGTCACCAAGAGATGCAGATAACACACAACTGGTACCACTACTCAGGTCAAGGCATAGTGCTGTAGGATACTGGAAGACCAGTCAGGCATGCTGACCCCATTCAGGTCATGACCCTCAGCCTTGTCCTGTTATTGTCGCAGAGAATGGGTCAAACTGTTTCTACCTAATGTGTATGTATCAGATATATATTAGATTAGATAAACCTTTATTTGTCCTCCAGGGGGTGGAAATTGCAGTTCACAACAGCAGCAGGGTAAAGTACAGCACACAGAGTTGCAGGGTAATATAACAATAATGACAATAACAATAGCAATAGGCGGGCACAATAAAGTACAATATAAAAAATAAGGAAATAAGTAAGTTAAGTAGTCCAGTATGAAAAAAATAAGTAAGTTAAGTAGACATATAGACAGTTATTGCACTTGAGGAGAATTACAGAATTACAGTATTGCAAAAAAATAAGTAAGTTAAGTAGACATGTAGGCAGTTATTGCACTTGAGGAGAGTTACATAGTTACAGTATTTGCAAAAAATAAGTAAGTTAGGTAGACATATACATATAGACAGTTATTGCACTTGAGGAGAATTACAGAATTACAGTATTGCAAAAAATTAAGTCAAGTAGAAATATTGCATTTAATACAGAATATGAATATAACACGAGTATTGCACGTAAGTGAAGTAAGTAATAAAAGTAAAAAAAAGTAATACTGCATGGTGGTGAGGTAGTGATGGTGTACAGTACAGCATACTGTCCATATATGCTTTGGTGGCTGTCTGGCTCCAAGTCAAATATAGTTTAGGGAATACGCTTTGCTCAGTGTCTCAACGGGCTAAGTAGCTGCCATATGGTTTGGAGGGCATGACGTCATACTCAGCTTGAGAGGCTGAGAACACTGTGGGAACAGGGAACCTGGAATGTATCCTCCTTGAAGACATGTGTTTAACCAGTACAGTGTATCTGTCCTTGGCTGGATGGGGTGTGGGGCGTGAGATTTAGCATTGTTTTGCTGAGCAGGCCCTGCAGATCGCAGCTCTGCACCAAGGGGCTGTAAAACCGCAGTAAGATCTGTGAAAACACAGCTGTCTTCAAATGCACCAGATGCTGCTCATTTGGGAACCTGCATTCTCACCAGGCCCAAAAGATGGCTGATATTACACGCCCATTTTGGTATATTGTTCACAGAGAAAAAGGACCACCCCATCATTCGCCCATTTTTATTAAGAATTTTTACATTAAGAATAATATATTTTTCCCAATGGGTTATTTGAGAAGGCTAATGAGAAACGTGACGAAATATAGCTACTTCAACAACAGATAAGGCAAAATATGGGAGTTGATGGATTGTGGACAATGAGCTCTTTCACCTGTGCACAATCACGAGTTAAGTGGAATCTATGAAGGCAAAAGTGTGACATCTGTTGCGTAGGCAGAAAATTCAGTTCAAAAATCAGTGAAAAACATTGTTTACTAAGTTTTCCAGTTTTCTCTGTATGTATATCTTTACAGATTAATTTACAGAGTTTGATACATTTGGTTGCTGGTCAGCACCTCCCTGGCTAAGCACACCCTGAGCCAAAGCAAAAAAAACATGTTGAGTCTTAATGACTTGGTGACCTGTCAAATCTTATCACTTTAGTCCTTTTGTGTATTATTCCTGGCTTCAGTCCTATGATACAGTTGTGGTCAAAAGTTTACATACACTAGTGAAGATCATGTATGCCATGGCAATATAGGGTTTTCAATAAACTTTACAACTCTTATTTTTCTGTGATGGAATGATAAGGAGCACATATTTCTTTGTCACAAAAAACATTCATGAAAATTTTTTCTTTTATGAATTTATTATGGGTCTTTTGAAAATGTGACAAAATCTGCTGGGTCAAAAATATACATACAGCAATGTTAATATTTGGTTAAATGTCCCTTGGCCATTTTCACCTCAATTAGGCGCTTTCGGTAGACATCCACAAGCTTCTGGCAAGCTTCTGGTTGAATCTTTGACCACTCCTCCTGACAGAATCGGTGCAGTTCAACTAAATTTGTTGGTTTTCTGAGTCGGACTCCACTATTCTCTATGGGGTTTAAGTCAGGACTTTGGGAAGGCCACTCTAAGACCTTAATTCTAGCTTGATTTAGCCATTCCTTCACCACTTTTGATGTATGTTTGGGGTCATTGTCCTGTTGGAACACCCAACTACGTCCAAGACCCAACTTTCTGGCTGATGATTTTAGGTTTTCCTGCAGAATTTGGAGGTAGTCTTCCTTCTTCATTATTCCATTTACTTTCTGTAAAGCACCAGTTCCACTGCCAGCAAAACAGGCCCACAGCATAATACTACCACCACCATGTTTGACGGTAGGTATGGTGTTCTTGGGGTGAAAGGCCTCACCTTTTCTCCTCCAAACATATTTCTGGTCATTGTGGCCAAAAAGCTCAATTTTAGTTTCGTCTGACCACAGAACTTTCCTCCAGAAGGCCTTGTCTTTGTCCATGTGATCAGCAGCAAACTTCAGTCGAGCCGTAAGGTGCCGCTTCTGGAGTAATGGCTTCCTTCTTGCACGGCAGCCTCTCAGCCCATGGCGATGTAGAACACGCTTGACTGTGGACACTGACACATGTGTTCCAGCAGCCTCCAACTCATTGCAGACTTGCTTTTTGGTGGTTCTTGGTTGACTCTTGACCAACCTGACCAATTTTCTCTCAGCAGCAAGTGATAGCTTGCGTTTTCTTCCTGATCGTGGCAATGATACAACTGTGCCATGCACTTTATACTTACAAACAATTGTTTGCACAGTTGATCTTGGGACCTGCAACTGCTTTGAAATGGCTCCAAGGGACTTTCCTGACTTGTTCGAGTCAATGATGCGCTTTTTCAGATCCGTGCTGAGCTTCTTAGACTTTCCCATTGTAGTATTTCTGGCTGAGTCTAGTGAATGTGTCAAACAAGCCCTATTTACATGGACTGAAAGAAGTCACCAGCTGGAGTCAATCATAATCACTCGTAAGAAGTTAGGAGGCCATGCCAAAAAGCAAATTGGATTGAAACAACTTTTTCTACATCATCAAATTGGTAATTCAAGGTGCTGTATGTATATTTTTGACCCAGAAGATTTTGACACATTTTCAAAAGACCCATAATAAATTCGTAAAAGGACCATTTTTCATGAATGTTTTCTGTGACAAAGAAATATGTGCTCCTTATCATTCCATCACAGAAAAATAAGAGTTGTAGAGTTTATTGAAAACCCTATATTGCCATGGCATACATGATCTTCACTAGTGTATGTAAACTTTTGACCACAACTGTATGTATAGAAGTGTATGGAACCCGTACACTTCCTGTCAAATATTATTTTCATTGGTCTACTGTATACACTGAGACAAAAATGTACTACTTGACTTTGTCAGGTGTGCACTGTTTTCTTGACAAAGCTGTTGCTTTTGGTATAAAAGAAGCTCATACCTCATTTTGACATGCAATTTAAACAATTCGCCATATAAGGTATTACATTTCGTGAGATTGTGTATTTTAGTGAGTTGAATCAAATTCCATCCCAAGTCCATTTCCTTTCCTTCCTTGCATGGTCTGATTCTCTAGAGATAAAACAAACTAATGCTCTCTTAGCCCATCATGTAAATGCACAGTTCATGCATGCATGTGCATGTTTAAAGTTCACCAGATCCTTGAAGATAGCAGTTACATAAAGGCAGTTCAGAGAAACCCCCTAATCAGAGGGGTGTAGCTATGCGTGTAGGGTGTTCTACTAGTTTTCTCCTGAAATAAAGTGCAACCCAAAGTTATTCTGGTCCACAGGGGCCAATTTGAATATGATGAAAGAGATAAAACCCTACCTGTTGAACTTTTCAGCAGTACATCGAACCAGGGCTGTTTTTATTGATGGCCAGACTGTTAGTTTACTGATAGGAGACGATAGGCACAGATAGGAGACAATAGGCACCATTGGTCTGACCCACACGTTCCCCTGTTGTTCCTGGCGTGAAGCAGACATTGATTTGAAGGCTGTCATTTCCTCCCAGCATGAAAGAGGAGGTCCACATGGGGCCTGTTCTCTGTACCTGCTTCAGCCCCTGCCTGCTCTCTCATCTTCAATGGACCAGTCCTTCACAGTGGAGGACGCAGACAGAGAGGCCTGCTTTTGAAGCACCATGAAAGGGTGGCCCTCTCCAGCTTCCCTGTGAAAAGTGGAATTGATGTAACACTGTATGGATTAAATACACAACCTTGGGTACTCTGTGATTTTAACATTAGCTTTGGACAGTCAAACTGACGTTTTCTTACTTTTCATCCACCTTATTAGTAACTGTCTATTGTATAGGAGACCAAATTAGTGCCTGCCATTTTGTATTTGCAGTATCGCTTGGCCTACTTGGTATGCTAGTATGAGTTATAACATGTCAAAACATGTCACAAGAACTCCATAGGAAATACATTTTGTATTGCTGTCAAAGCTGTCAGAAAGCATGGTAAACATTTCAGCTGCCGTCTTTGTTAATTCACTCTGTGAACGTGTGTGTGTAGTCGTAAAGTGTACTAACCACGTTAGCGACTTTGTCACCACTACTGTCCACAGAATAGGTTGACAGGTCCTTCTACAGATTCTAGCTCCAACCCTGTTCAGATCCTAGACTAGCGAATAGCACGCCATGATGACCACGATCAAACGGGATATCCTGAGCAGTTTGGGCAATTTTTGCAATTTGCTAAAATTGCAAATCATGCTGTTATCTGGCGGCAGGAAGGGATGCCTCGTTAAGAGTGCAGACCACAATGTGGAGCCACAATGTCAAACGTACCAAAAAGGGCTGTAGCTTCCTCTTATCGAAGCTCTTTGTCAGAGGAAAGTTGAACACCCTCCATTTATTGTAAAACACTGTTATTTATTTACTTGCATTTATGAATGCATAATATAATATTTGTAAGGGTTTGAGTTAGCGTGTGCCTCCTTATGTTATTGTAGGCTAATCTGTGTACAAGGATTATAGTACAGCCCTGGGGAAAGACACATGTACAAACTGAGTTTCAGCCTTGCTTATCTTTCAGATTTCATATAGCCAAAAAGCTATTATAACATACAGTTTCAACTGTTACAGAAAGAGGAGGGATTGTCTGGGG
Organism: Neosalanx taihuensis; assembly: GCA_030340665.1. NCBI lineage: Eukaryota > Metazoa > Chordata > Actinopteri > Osmeriformes > Salangidae > Neosalanx > Neosalanx taihuensis. The sequence goes on along the minus strand of CM059303.1, from coordinate 9,266,345 downwards.
AATGTGGGTACTCCGGAATAAAGTGCAATAAAATAAAGTTGGATAGGATTGGATTGGTACTCCGGAATATTAAATCTTCACAAGATTACGGTTTTTGCTCTCTCTTTACAGACTTCTGTGAATCAAGTCATTCAGTTTACTCTTAGTGTTCAACTCAGTGTTCATGAAGCCAGAATATACTTTTTTTAATTCCATGGTAGTTTAACTGTGAGTTTTCCTTTCCAGTGACCCAGTAAAAGGCCTTTCTCAAAATCAGGATCCAGGCATTTTATGGTTCTTACACAGATAGCATCCATACTGAACCCTGTCCTGTTTACCTTGGCTGAAACCACTGAGTCTAAGAGGAGAAATTCCTTTCTTACTCTAGCTTGTTTTCTTCCTTTGTAGTCACAAGTTACTTTGTTGTCAGCATGCAACCCCTCCCAGCTGTTTATGGTTCGCAGAATCTTTCCTGATTTCAAAACAGAGGCGAGTATTCACAATAAAACAGAGTAACAGTATTGTGTGAAAGCGATAGTTCTGATTTGGAGAGGGAGACAAGGGTGGATGTACAAAACTAGGCTCAGACATGCACAGTAACACAGTTAAGCTGGCAGCAAATAGACAGGTGGACATACATGCAGAGTAAAAGTCTCAATCACCCCCCTTGAAAAAGGACCTATTCTCATTTGAGCTCTTCCAACCCTCCACCTCCCCCTACCTTGGACATTTTCCCTGCCCCCCCAGCTGTCTGTCTGACAGAAAAATGCCATAGTTTGGTGACACTGACATATTTTCCCATCCCCACTATTGTTAGATATGGCAGGTTAGACAGCCATATTCAGAGTTGTGGGTGGATAGTTGTTCTCCCTGTTCCAACCACGTGACCTGACCTTCCTTCTCAACCCAATAACCTAAGAGAGGTTATTGGATGGAAAGATACTGAAAGCTGATCTGTTTCATTATTGACAGACATTCGCTTGCACATACTCCCATGTCATTCTATTTTTCGCCGTCTCCCCATTCTTCTCCTTATTCCTATGTTTCTCGCCTTGTACGCAGTTATTCACTCAAAGCCTTACCAGAGATGTCACCAACATCGTTGCGTAGATGTTTGTTGAACATGGGAAAGAGAGGGGGAGTTAGCGAGGGACGAGAGAAGAATGAGGGAGGCAAAAGAGAGACAGACTTATGAAGCTTCTGTCTGCCCTGAGTCTGACATCATGTCTCCACGTCCCGGGCTATCAAGGTCCCCAGTCTCGGATGCTTCTCTAAAGACTGCCTCACATTATAAGTCAATGACGTATCAATAATTTACCGCAGCCTTTTCACAGGGAGGTGAGACTCCCACGCTGAGACAATGAACTAACCCAGCTTCCCCAGACGGTCATTTTCCACTCTGTCCATAAAGAAACACGAGAAAGAGAGTAAGAGAGAACGCTAAAGCCCACAGATGGCAGGAAGAAAGGTAACACTGTCCACCCCCCCACCCCTCCTGTAAATACATGGCCACTGGCTATTAGCCTTTTCAATGGGGACCCCAGTCCCTCCCCCAATTAACCATAGGCAGGCTGTTTGTCTTGAGCTGCTGAGGACTGGGGCCCTGTCGGGTCTCTGCCAGGGCCCTTTTTTCTCTCTCCTCCCTCTGCTGTGAGTGTGTTCAGGCTGCAGATGAGGTGTAATTCAGTAACTCTGGACTCCGTCAACACTGGCTGCATCCTCACCAAATTGCAAATATACACACACATACAGTCACACACACACGTTCATGCTCGTAGTAGATATTCTGGTCAATGTAAATGTAAAAAGCATGAATTATCATCACACAGACACATCAAACTCAACCTATGCCTGAAGATTAGATTAAATAACATTGAAAACATAGTTGTCAACAATTGCCTGTCTCTGTACACCTGTTGTCAACAAATCCCTGTCTCTGTACACCTGTACATCATCAATCACTACTCTAATATTTCTATGCCCACAACACCACCCACTGCCACATAGCCACACAGCCGTCGTTGGATGTGTTTCTGAGGGGAACGACCTGCAGTACAGGACGGTCATCAGGGACTTTGTCAACTGGAGTGAGCTAAACCAGCTTCAGCTCAACACCAGCAAGACGAAGGAGATGATCGCCAACTTCCGGAGGAAAACACCTCACCTCTCACCGGTGAACATCCAGGGATCGGACATGTGGAGAGCTACAAATTCTTGGGGGTTCACCTCAACAATAAACTGGACTGGACTGATAACACCCACACACTTTACAAGAAGGGCCAGAGTCGTCTCCATCTGCTGAGGAGACGGGTCCTTCGGAGTGTGCAGTGCTCTCCTCAGGACCTTCTATGACTCTGTGGTGGCCTCGGCCATCTTTTATGCTGTGGTCTGCTGGAGAGTGGGCAGCACTGACAGAGACAGGAGCAGGCTCAATAGACTTATTAGAAGAGCGAGCTCTGTCCTGGACTTTCCTCTGGACTCCATAGAGGAAGTGGGTGAGAGGAGGATGTTAGTAAAGCCGACATCCATCATGGCCAACAGCTCTCACCCCCTACACGACACTGTGAGGTCCCTGAGCAGCTCCTTCAGCAGCAGACTGTTACATCCACGGTGTAGGACGGAGAGGTTCCGCAGGTCCTTCATCCCGGCTGCAGTCAGACTCATAACACCTGCACCATCTGATCATGTTGTAGTCGCTGTTCATGCATATTGTATTTTAATTTATTATATTTATTATCTGTATTTTTTGCCTTTTCTACTTTTTATTCTGCTGCTGTAGCAAGTAAATTTCCCCGTTGTGGGATTAATAAAGTATATCTAATCTAATTTATTTATTTCACACAAGTTGAGTTCATCATATTTTCGGCATGATCAAACTCAGGATGATCAGATACTCAGTTTCTTTTAGATGCACACTCTTGCACCCACCCACACACAATACACACGGAGGGTGTGTCAGTCCCACTTCAAGGTCTCATCACTCCCATTCACTCCTTTCCCCTTATTTAGTCTTAAAGACTCGAGCAGCTCTGTAACTTGTTTTCACATCAGGCCCATGGGGGAGTGGCCCTGGGTCTCATGCTCCTTGCCAGAACTCAGCCATACAGCAAGTGGAGGATGTTTTTTGGCTGCTTTTAGGAGAAACTCAGCCATGTCTTTGAAAATATAATCAATGTAGACATTTAGTCATTTAGCAGATGCTCTTATCCAGAGCGACTTACAGCAAGTACAGGGACATTCCCCCTGAGGCAAGTAGGGTGAAGTGCCTTATCCAAGGACACAATGTCATGTAGCCACAGCCGGGAATCAAACTCTCAACCTTCCGATCACCAGCCCCACGCCTAACCGCTGAGCCACGTGACTCTTCCCGTAGTCCCACGTAGAACTAAATGTACAGACCTAAATTGAGTCTCCTGGGATGGAGGAACCACATCACACAGTTGACTGAACAGCCTTTGTATCCTTCCCCAACTCTCAACTTCCCTTATCTGCTGTAACATCACTGGTGTGTAAAGTCAGCAGTGTGCTCCGTAGTGTCCTTTGCCCCCCCGGGGAAGACAGATGGAGAGTGTACGGTTGTGTGACAGCTCAGCTTTCACCCACGTGTGAAACGTTAATCTCTCTTAGTTGGAAAAGGTGTGTGTTGAGCAGACAAGTGACACTGATAAGGCAGTGCTGTTCACCCAGTTATTGGCCACCTTGATAAGTCCTAGGAAAACAATGGAGGATGCAGCCCAGAGCCTGTCGAACACAACCACCAGTTTCTCCACTCTTTATTTCCCGTTGACACCCATTCTCTTCTATCCCCTCCCTCCCACTCTCTCACTTTGGGATAGATGTACAGCAACACTGAATACCGCTTCCGGACATTCATGTTTTGTATTCTACTTCCCCTCAACAGATACACACTCAAATGTTTGACCAGGGCAAATTTTCCATTAGATACACAACACACAGCCTTGCTAGTGGTGTGTGTATGGTTTGCCCTGGCCTTGGCCATCCATATATTAGCCACATATGTCACATAGGCCTGTTGGCATAGCCAGTCATACGTTATATTACAGCCATCAGTGTGGATTTCCGGGGATAGGTGAGCAGCATTCATGAGGACATTACATAATGACGAGTAAAGGTAACGCAATATCTGTGTGGGTGTGCATGTGGGGTTAGGGGGTACAGGGTGGAGGGTGGCGAGGTGGATGAGAGGCTACACATGGTAGGTTTGGTGTCAACCTGGGTCTGCTCTGAACAGAACGTCACACTTCGGCTCATCTATGCATTCATAGTATGTCTGGGATGTGATATGGACCATGCACCTGTAGATATTACTCTGTGACCCGGCAAACCTGGAGCAGCCTCAGACCATTACCTCAGCGGTAACACTATCTGCATCATGCTGAATTTTGTATGGTCACATTGACCTGCTTACTCTTTCATTATTCATGGAAAGAGGAGAAAAGCTCTAAAATGAATACACACACAAACTCACTCACAAACATAGAGAAATAGAGAAGGAACGTTTTGGATAAACATTTGGAGTTTTGGGGCCCAGAGAGGGATGGTGTGATTGTCTTTCGGCATAACTGGGAGTAATACAATCGGCTTTCTGTCCATCTGGTGCTGCTGGGCAAGTGTGTGTGCGTGTTCGGTTGATCAGTCCCTGGGTGGAGGGTGTGGGACCAGTCCCCAGAAGACACAACACCCGGCCCATTAGCTGACTGGCTCATATAACCCGAGCGCTGGCGGCAGACAGACACGTGTAAACATAGAGCCCTGCATCTCAATATTCAGCGTTCTCTCAGCGTTCAGAATCCCTGCCCACCCCCCCTTGCTTTTCCTCTCCAGCTCCCTCAGTTCTGTCCATACTTCTTGTGGGGCAATGACACCCTCACCCCTACAAAGCTTCACCTCCCATCTGGAGCTGCTGTCTGCGGATCCATGACTGACTGGTGGTCCGTGACCGGGAGGGGGAGGGTGACAAGCTCCCTGAACTCTGAAGGGGAAGTGGCTGTATGCCCTGCTTCACCCGAGTGAGCTGTAGTGGGTCACATGTAGCACCCAAGTGGGTAGTCATAGACATCTTTTGATAGGATTGAGATGAGTAAACCATGTCATTCTGCCAAACTCCTCAGCCAGTTGAACAATCGTATTTGTTTCCTGTAGATTGCTGAAAAGAATTTGTGGACTAGGTAAGCATGTGCTATGACAGAAAACTAACACACAGTTATCACAGTGTTATTAGGCAGACTCTGTAAGCTAAATGTTTTCCTCAGATTCTCACGATTGTCTCCATAGATACCACTTTTGATTGAACTTTTGATTGTGTGCACTTGAATGAGCTTGTTGTCCACACCCCGTTAACTCCCATATTTGACCTTACATTCTTGTTGAAATGCCCATTCTGTCAGGTTTCTCAAACTTCTCAGTTTACCCATTGTGAACAATTAGTTATTCTTAACAAAAGAAATCTTGTGAAACATGTATTTTAATTATTAAAAAAGGAGGTGAATGTTATTTGGTCGCTTTAGGCTAGCAGTTATAGACGAACTATACGTTTGTAAACATTTGGGACGTGCAGCATTTGCAAAAAAAAAAAGAGAAAATTACCCTTCATAATGGCGAGTAGTTTACGGATACAGTAAGTTTTTTTTTTACAGTTAAAATGTTTATATTCATTAGATGTTATTTTAAAAATGTTCTCTACATATTACAACAGCAGAAATGCACAGTTGAACCTCTGGGATGTAGGGGGATAATTGGTGTATTTGAATTTGATCAAATATTAATAAAAATTGTTGTTCTTTTTACACGTAGGCTACATGTGTCTGCACCCATTTTTATACATACGCATCTTCCTACTTTTGGCCTCCGGAGAGAAATAGTGATGTAAACCGGGAAACCAGCACTGGGAACCGGTTCAAAGGCTGTTTGTTAACTTTGCTGTTCACAAAGATTATGTTAATGCATGATGTTCCCATGATGGTCTGATGTGTGAAGGAAAAGGCTTTCATGAATTTGGCCTGGACAGGTATCGATGCCAAGCTGTACTTCTCTGTTGTTACAGTTAATGTGTCTGATACCGTTGGTGTGCTCAGCCCACTTGTTTACTAATCACTACTGTATTTAATGATGCTGTTTGTTCCATCTGCCGGAGGGACAGACCCAGCTCATGCCTGCGTGTGTGTGTGTGTGTTATTTCATACAGGCCCATTGACGAGAGGCACCCTACGGTGACGGCTGATGGCTACGCCGACAATTTAGCGGCTGTTGTGGACATGATCCTGACACAGAGGAGACACTTAGATCCAAGAAGTAGAAGCACTGTGATAACTTGTTGAGAAGGTTCAATTAACCATGACAGGGATGTGTAGTGGGTTTGTTTATGTCATGTAGACTTAAGTTGCTGTTTACTCAATTGGTCTACCAAATGACTAAAATACCAGTCAATAACACACCTGGTTATCACTGAGCCTTTTGTCAGAAGTGTTAAATTGTAACAACAATGTAACATACTAACAAAGACTTACCTCCCCAAACTTCTTGCAACTGATTGTGACAGATCGGGTGCTTGCTTACTGTCTGTCTTGTCAACTTTCTAATACTGTTTACAAATGACTGTTTTCACATAGACAATAACTAAAGTGCAGCTAATATGTCTTTGGGACAGTATGTAATACTTAATTTGTGACTTTGTGGGAGCCATGTAGCACAGTTGGTTAGGGAGTTGGGCTAGTAATCAGAAGGTACCCGGTTTGAATCCTGGCTGTATCAACAAGACGTTGTGTCCGGGAAGGCACTTCACCCTACTTGCCTCAGGGGGACTGTCCCTGTACTTGCTGTAAGTAGCTCTGGATAAGAGCGTCTGCTAAATTACTCAATTTAAATGTAATTTATTCAATTTAAGTAGCATGACTGAGATTGTTAAAGTTTCACAAACCCTTACACTAATCAATCACACTGAGCATTGTGGTAGGTATGGACCGGTGTAGAATTAATCCTGGAATTAATATTAATAAATAGTCTGATGTCAAAAGATAATGGTTTAATAATTTACATACATTTTACATGTATTTACTGCATGGTTTATGGATGCAAGGATACACTTAAAAATTATTTAATATTTGACCTGCATAAGTTAAAAACATCTTCTAAATCTGTGTTATAGTCATTTTTTTGTTCCTTTCCCCAATTTACTTCTATAATGATAGAGACATTCAAAGAGAGACACAAGAGAATGTAGGAATTGTCACTTCTCAGAATCGTACCCAGACCCCTGGGGTAAAGCCTTGACCCATGTGGAATGCAATCTCCCCGGTGAGCCACACTTTTCACACTTTTGCCCCAACATGCGAATATATAGCTATGAATCAGTCGTATTAAAGAGAAGCTTTTGATTTACAATGTGAGAAATTTGTTTTGGTCTATTATTATGCAACTGGCCCAGAGGTCGCTGTTCCTGGCTTGCCATTCTGTTCTATGGCAATGTTCTAACCCCAACATTGGAAAGCCATTAGAACAGTGACCTTAGGTCACAATTTTTGATAGGTCATCCATTTCTGTACAAGACCAGCCCTGCGACAGCAGCATATATGTTAACTCAGATCCTTGACAGTATTGTTATAGATAGGCCAAACGTACCAGACATTGATTTCATATTGTTTGCCAGAAGTAATTGACCTTCTTATATAATGTCACAAACACTCCATGCACAGTTTAATCATAATGACTTCAGGAAGATATTTAGGTTACATTCTTTGTTACATACAGAACAGGATAATGCTTGTGCCTGAGGGAGATGTCCCCACCCTCTCTTTCCAGTGAGTTAAAACCTTGTGTCACGAAAGCCTGATGATCTCATTTGCATATTAGGTTGATTGACTGGTTGTGGAAACACAGCCCAATAATACTTTTACAAAGTACTACTAGTTTGTATCTACTGGCCTCATAACTCCCTAACCACACCAACACATTGTTCTATCCAAGAGTCATTAAATGTTCATGGTGTACATAAGTACACAGTGATCTCCATAGGTATAGGGTTCTATGTCATGTTTGCATAAGACTCTCCTTTTACACAGAGCACACACAGCGCTGCTCTTGTACGCACCTGCGTTTTACCATCTATTCAACTGCCAGCTTTGTTACCTTGAGCTTTCATCTGCACTCGTTAAACTCTTCCTGTTTAACAGGAAATGGTAGGTCAGCTGACCAGACGGTGCTTGTACACCTGCATCTCAGATTCCGCTGTAACCTGTGGAAAAATTATTTGTTTTGATACCAGCTCGTTATTGTACCCACCCAATACTACTTAATCTCTTTAGCGTGCAGAGATATGGTCCACGGGAAGCTTGACAAATCCTGCTTGTTTAAACCTGCTTGTTTTCTCCTCATTTCATCACTGTCTCAACCCCAGGCGCAGCTATGCCAATAGTACTTTGACTTTATAGCGTGGGAGGGCCCATGGATTAGAGTCCAGAACTCCCACCATTCCTCTCTCTTTCCCTCCCTTTCCCTGTGTGTGTGTGTAGTGTGTGTGTATCCCAAGCAATCTGAGAGGAGTCTGGGTTCATACAGAGAAGGTTCTGTGCTGTGCTGCCATGGACACTGGCGTCACATGCCTCTCCAGGGGACACAAGGTCGCAACCCCATGATGTCATTGCCGGGTGTGTATGGAATGGTGCTGGTGGTTGTGTGTGTGTTTGTGGGGGGGGGGGGGAGTTATTGGGTGATCACATGTCTCTGTAGCCAGCAGGTTGGATGGTTTATCCCCACGAGCAGAGCTGGCTGGAGATCTGAGGCTGTATTTACTCCAGCACAGCTGGGCTAGGCCGGGCTGTATCACTGGAGGTGTCCAATTGCCTTTTGTAAACGGTCAGCCATAGACAAAGGGCACACACACCCCAGCACTGATGGGACCCCTCCAGGACTCAACCTGACTCCTCATAAAAACGTAGCTGCGTGTCTCTTAACACGCTTTGACGTGAGCAGGCTTGTATGAACTTTACATGTGTCTCGCCCTAAGTGAGAGGTTAGGGTGTTCAGCAATTACAAGGATGCTTTAGTAATGGATGCATGGTTGACTGAATACATGTTCTGAAATAACATAACTTTTATATAACAACACTGAAGAAAGCATCGATCAATATTATCTTGATGAACCTCAAACGTACATAAGCACAGCATTTCCGATGTGTTATGTCACTCCACATCACCTCCTGTGATATACCCAGTTCTTTGTAGGATGTCTGGGTTTAGACCAGGTAGTTTGTGTGCCATATCCTAGTAACCTAGGAAACGTAGCAAAACACACCCGAGTATTGTTCCACTTGATAAAAAAGCAGAAAGCCCTGAAATGTCACATACAGAGCTGCTAAAGTTCTGTGGCTGCGTGAGCAGCACACTTACTGTTACTGTGACCACATGAAGAATTGGCTCAGCCGCGACCAAGGCAGACAAGAGAACGAAACAAAGAATCTAACCAGGGACATAAGCGCACACAAGAAATGCTGCATGCTGGGTAATTTATGTTTTTGTTTCTTTGCCGTGAGACTTCAAGTGAAATGTGCAGAACATTTAAGCACAGCAACACATGGCTGCCAACTAGAATGAACAGGTCCACAGACAGGGTCAGATGTCAATGCAGGTTGTGGGGGTTCATGACAGGCTAAGAACCTTTTCCCTCTTGCTCGTAGCTCCAGTGCAAAATACATACGGCTCTCATTTCTGCTGCTGACTGAAGGGTGGAGGTGGACTGTCTGTCTCTTTCCAGTGTGTTTGCATTTACAACGTCCTGTTTAACCACATCCTTCAGCACTACCTAACCCTAATTTAAAGTTCCCCAGCAAAGACGTTGTCTTCCTCATACCACCAAAAGACATGTGCATTGGTCCTAAACTATCTGGATGAAAATAGAATCCAAATAATAAAAACATAATTGTTTTTACATAAAGAGCAAGCCAACAGTTGTTCTGTGTGACTTGAAGCCTAAAGTAACAGAGCATATCAGCCCCTCTTTAAAAATGTCTCATCAGTTTCAGCGAGACGGAGATGTACTGTAGCTCATGTATTTGAGGAATGACTGACATTATGGCAAGTCTGAACTACGAAGCCAAGGAGGCCCCTTAAGCCCTGGCGACATGCAGCTGTCGAGGAGAGAGGAAGAGAGGGCTGAGAAACAAGAAAGCGGAGATGACAAATATAGAAGACTGAGCCGAACGCTTCACAAAGGGAGGGGATGCAAAGAGAGCAGCAGAAAGCAGCGGCACTAGCCCTGACACATGGCCCACATTCACAGCCACCTCTCACGTCACGGTGCTCCTCGGAGAAAAAGCCCCTTTGTTTCCCAGCAGAGGGAGGGAGGAGGCTGTGAGAGAGGTCTCTGGGGTGAACGACCGCTCTACCACCTCACCCCAACCGCCATTTAACAGGGAGAAAACTTCCTAACCCATGCTGTTGTCCCTAGGCCTGGCTGCTGACTCCCCCACTGTCTCGGCATACAAACACAGGGTCATCAAAGTGTTTCCACCAAGGCTCCTCTGGTATACTCCTGCTTCCTGCTACTGAACAGGGTCACACTGCAGCACTGTCTTAACTACTAGTCAAACAATAACTTTCGAGAGAACATTGGGTTTGTTATCTTAAGCCCTCCAAGGGCAATACTGTATCTGTTCATAAACATCTATGACTTGCAGAGACAACGTAATTTCCTAATCGGAACCAGAAACAAAAATGACAGGATCTGACGAATGGCACACTTAAAGCTGTGTTTATTTGTAAAGAAATATGTTCATGTTTTACATAGCTTTGCAGTTACAAACTGTAAAAAGAAAGAATATAAACGCTATTAGCATCACTAGGGTTCTCTCAAATGGAGAGGAGAAAGATGTTGGTAGCCCAAATGTTATAGTCTGTTGATGTTAAGCCCCAGTGGTATACTTCAGGCTAGGTTGACTGCGTATGCGTTTACCATTAGACAAAGGAATCTACAGCGTTTCTCAAAGTCGTCTCCATGCACATCTTCATGTACCTACAGTGAACTATTGAAGACTGTCACCAGAAACCTCTGCGATCCCTAGTGTAGAGAGCTTGTACAAGCCTGCTGTGTATCCTCTCCATATTGGGTCGAACAGACAAAAGCTATAAGAAGTCAAACCAACAGAGAGCTTCCTCAGCTCTTATGTATCCCATCCCCACCCCTCCAGAGCGCATGTGTGTGTGTGTCCACCTTGTGCTCTTGATATACAGAGATATATTTGACACAGGTGGGTAGGAGGGCCACACTGAGCTCCTTCTCAATGCTCTCCATCTTCTCCCCAGTGTACAGTCAAAGCAGGTGTCTAGGCGACAGCTATTCCACTTGCTTCGTGCTTTTAAGACTATTTCCGTGTTGTTTTTCTTCCTATACCACCTACAGGTCAGCCACCATCTTACCCCCCTCCTCTAGGTAGGGGTTCAGTTCCTCTCAATCTGCTCAATGTCAAGCTCGCCCCCCAACTGATCTCTTCTGGTGCCGCATAAGCCCGTCCATACTGGCTCGCGTTCCTTACCATTGGTCGTTCCTACTGTCAAGTCATGGTGGCCTGTGGGGTTCGGGTCCAGGTCCTCGATGGTGGGGTGTGACTTGGTGCCCAGGGTGACACCATCCACTTTGGTGTCTGGAGGTAGGTCTGACCCATGGTGGCTGGGAAGCTGGGAGTCTGTCTGGTATTGGGTGGAGCTTCTGGCGATGGGTGTGTCTTGGCTTGACTGGCAGCAGTCTTCCCCCGTGATCCCAGGGCAGCTAAGGCTATGGAAGTTCCGGAGTTTCTGTGGATCAATGTAAATAGATCGGTTTTAGACTGCGGTACTTTTCAAGTACCAAACAGAAACACAAGCCAGACATAAGTCAGCATAATCGCTGGAGTTGAATACAGGAATGGAAACCTAACAAATATTGTAGTACTGACAGCTTCTGCCAATCGATCTTCATGGTGATAGAATATTTGGACATCGATTCTCTCCCTGTCAGAACCCCGAGTTGAACACAGGCCCTCTAACCACATATTCTGCAAATACATCAGGCCACAAAGTTTTGTGAATGGTATGGAAGACCAACTGTGTTACAGTACACTGCTGGCTATGCGATCAGAACCACACATAGGAGAGCAACTGGTGGGGCAAGAAGGGAAAGGGAGGGAGAAATAACAAGAAAGAAGATAAATATGAATACAGCCAGTGAGAGAGAGACACATAAGAGTGAGTGGGGTATGGGGGCCATCTTTCATGTCACACTGGCCCATGGACTGCACAACTCTGGGTGCACAATGAGTGCATCCATCTGGGGAGCCAAGTAAATTCTTCTGGTAAATCCACATGTGCCAGCGGCACAGCAGGCATGTCGGGCCCCTCAACAGTTGGTGCCGTACGCTGGAGCCAGGATCACTAAGCGCCCTCTGCTTTCTGGACAGGTGGCCAGGAGGCCCAGGAGGTGAGGGCAGCTGTCCCTGATGTTTGACCTCTGGAGGGGAACCAGAAGTTCTTTCCAGAACAGGGGGCTCCTCCATATCTCACCCCCACCCTCAACCTCACCTGTGCTACCATGGGGTTACAAGCACACTGTGTCTGCATCTTGAGCAGACGGAAAAGCAAGCCCAGGATACAACTGAGCTGGGAATACTGGTCAGAAGATGGATACAGTCTGGAAGATAAAAAAAGATGGTGACTGGAAGCCGATGGTCTCTCTTGTAGTCCCCGGCAGCAGAGGCAGGCCCATGTTGGAGCTGCTAGAAATCAAAGCAGATGTGTTTGGTGTTCCTCAGCTTCCAGTCACCAGGCCCACTCCTCAAAAAACAGTATGACCTGTGCCCCAGTACTCTCCAGCCCAGTCTGGCTGTATCGTTACTACTTCACTCTAGGTACAGGCCCGAGGCAAAGCCTGTGTAACAAAATACAAATCCTGGCTGGTTTTGCTCTAATCCAAAACTTTGTGTCGGCACAAAATGAATTGGTTGACAATTAGGATACTGACTGTTTGAACTGAGTCTTAGAGGTTGAAAAAAAGGATTGTTCTTTACTGCCGCGGGATCCAGGGAGGTGACAAGGAGTGAAATGGAGGCCAAGCGCAAAGGCCCAGATCTCATATAGAATGACCTTGCGTCCCCTGGGTCGATGGTGGATTATCGATAGCTCGCGAGCAGAATTTACAGAGATCAATAACTCTTCACTCAACACCCAGCCCCCCTACCCCCCATCACACCTCCCGATCTATAATCTCTGCTCCATCTGCTCCACTTCCTGACACCCCCCTCTTCCTCCTACCCATCCCACTATGTGTGAGAGTTCTGGAAGAGATTTTCAGTCATTTTAATGCTGTTAAAGTGCATTATTTCTTGTGCACCATGTCAACCTTGTCCAGGAGAAGGAAAGGGTTAAGGTTTGACTTGAATCCCAGAAGGATGACAAAAGAAACTATGGGCCCCTGCACGATGAACAGCAGGAAATATGAGTTCTTAATGAAGTTAGATCGAGTACATCTGCAATGTTTTGTTTCCCTGTGTGGAATACTCCTTTCTTCTTGCTAACCAGGGCGGAGTGTAAGTGTGTGGGTGTCGTGGTGGTGTGTGGGTCGGCACTGTTGGCGCCAAAGAAGCCCTGTTGTTCAGACTCAGATGAACTGAGTGACTCTCACTCAGAGATATGGCGTCTCGGGGCAGACTCATCGTCTTAGTAATAGAAGCTAAATAGTCTCAAAATGTTGGCACTTCTGACAGATCCACACCTAGATTCAGAGTCCTTCAGGCTAGTTTAGGGTCAGAGTCCACTCACCCTCTTATATATAGGTGCTTACCTGTGTCTCTGCTAAGTCACTTGCCTTGGCCTCATTAGACCGTCTAGCCAAGTACTGTCATTAGTACTTGTATTATAGTACTCTTATCTTAGTATCCTTCAGTAAAAGGAAACTGTTGCTGAGAAAGGCATGACCCTGGAATTTATGTGAACAGAATTGTCGTTATATCGCCAGCAGAACCACTTTCAAATGAAGTGGATTGAGACTTGCAGGCCCACATTCACTGGCTTGAGCTTTTATATCATTTAACACCAAAGTGCCCTACAACTTCTGAGTGTCCCTCCTAACAGCTGATTGGCCATGCCAGCAGAATGTTTCCCTGGACGCTGTTGGTCCTAACACTGTGACCTCATCAAGGCCCAGGGACTGACTGTGAGGAACATCTCAACCTTGACGGGACAATCTGAAGGCGACTTTACACACGGTGTACATCATCTGTATACTCGCTGACTCAAATGCAACGCTTTGGGAAATAATGAGTTGTTGAATGGATAACTTTCTCCCATGACTAAATTGGAGAACTTGAGAACAAAAGGCTTTACTGTCTGCGTTTCCTGAAAATGCAAGGGTTTATCAGATCCTTTGTAAACGAAACATGACTAAGAGGCTCATGTTTCTTAGAACCATAATCTTTGACCCTGGTGCTAATCTCCAACCCTGCCACACTGACCTGGGTCATCTTGGCCAGATCCAGGGAAGGCCTCTGCTTGTGTGTGTCTGCCGGTCTCCGCCGCTTCATGCCAATCTTTTTGTGGTTGAGGACGCAAGGCTGTGAGCGGCTCCGCGCTAGTCCTCCCTGCCCTGCGCGGCGCTCCAGCTCAGGGGTGGAGTCTGGGGAGCTGGACGGTGAGGGCCCGGGAAGCTCTTGGGCGAAGATCTGTTCATGGGAGAGGTAAAGGGCCTGGGTTTGGGGTTCTGAGGAGGACGGGGAGAAGGGGGAAGAGGGTCCAAAACCGATGAAGGAGGATGAGGAGGAAGAGGGGCAGCCAGCCTGGGCGAAGCAGGGCAGCTCCAGGGTGTTGGAGCGGGCGGGCAGGCTGAAGCTGGAGCTCCGCTGCATGGCTGGGAAGATGGCCTGGTGTGCCCCCCCGGCCAGGCCACGCTGGACGCTGCCCCCGCTGTGGCAGCGCCTCTTCTCCACCGCTGTCCACACCCGCGAGCCCTGAGGACGCCAGCTGGAACGCCAGCCCCCCAGCTCGTCTGAGCAGGACAGGGAGCGGCACTGGCGTTTGCTGGGTGGAGCCGTGGTGATGGAGGAGGAGGAGGCGGCCTCGGTCAAGCTCAGATCCTGTAGGAGGCTGCTGATGGCACCCGAGGTGGCCCCCACTTCTAAACCCCAGTGAGTATTGCTCTGGTGGGCCTCGGGCAGCACGTCCCATAGGCTCTCCAGGCTGGACCCTACGGCTTTCTGCTGCATGGCGCAGCCCCCGCTCACGTCTCGCCACCTTCCCGTCTCTGCAAACACCACCAGTAGATTGCCATTAGAAAAAAGTGTGACGAACAGGGCCCACCTATCTATGTATTTTATCAGCAAAATCTCAGAACCCTTCAGGCATGAAGTTCCAGCAGTCGTACCCTGAGAACTATGCTCTTCTGAAATTAGAGAGGCTGAGAACCAGACATCAGCCCGAGGAACAGCAGCTCCTGGTGAATGGCTCTCTGCCATGCCCTGGGGAGGCCCTACTGCACTCCAGCTCTCCACAATATGTGGAGGCCATGGTGTGGAAACATCTAGCCCACACAGCTCTAAGAAATACAGTAATACAAAGACACTGAGGGCTGCTTTCCGACAACAACCGCTTTTTTCTGAAGTCTTGAAGCACTTCTTGGAGAAGAGGAGGGATCTGTCAGCAGATGGGGGGAACACAGCTCAATGTCTGACCTTCCCAAGTTGTTCCAAACAACTAATGACATACTTGGCCTCTTGACAATCGCCCTTGAAAAACATTCCTGGAAAGACCCTTTATCTAGGCTGGGGAGGGTGAGGATAACAGACAGCCCGCAGGCTTTATATCTGAGAAAACCGGCACCGTTTCAATTAGGTAACCTGGCTGCAAGCTGCCACACACAACTCTTAACTTTGAAATGGCAGAGGTTCATCTTTCATCCAGCCCCCTCCCCCTCATTTCCATCCAGTTCCTCTGCTGTGCTACAGGTGCTGTGGTTACACTAGAATGGATCGCGTTCTCTTTTAGACTAGAGTCACAGAAGGATGACGCAGACCTGTTTATACAAATAGCACATTCCAGGTTGAGTAAGGGTGACTCCTGGTACGAAGGAGGAGAAATTAATCTTCCTGTTGGAGTTCAGAAAACAGAAAGTCCTCAAAATACCTTGCTGAGGGGTGAACAAAAGCCACTGTGCAAGAGAGCTAGAATGCTGCGGTGGGCAAGCTCTGCCAGGCATGGGCACCTCATGCACCAAGCACCAGGCCAAGGCTGGCACAAACTCCCTATTGATCTAAGAATTGGCCCAGGAAATGGGCACTGGGTTTAAAGGGGATACTAAGAAAGATTGGGTTTTGCTCTGTTTTCCCAGTACAGAAGACAGGCACGAGCCTAAAGATTTTTCTCCTTCTCTTTGAAATCCATTTGACCCCTCTCTAGTACATTTTACGAAGTAAAAAGGGCTGTTCAACTCGGCAGATTCTCAAAGGGCCCCAGGCGTATGGTGCAGTGTCCAACGTGGCAAGAAAACAAAGCCTTTAACAAAATGTTCCCGTAAATGAATTGCCATCACGAATGAAACCTGCTAAGCATAGCAGCATCAACCATTGGACCATGTTCCCTTACTGTGAAGAGACAATTCCCTCACCTCCCACCTCCCACCACCGCCTGTCACCAAATGTAGCCCTCCTAAAAAGCTGCCGATAGGTGCCATAAGCACATATTTCTAGTTTGTCTCTGTGTTTGCAATGTTGAGTGAAGCCCAAAGAGTGACAACAATGTGCCCATAAGAACATAAGGAGTGAGGCTGTGGTAAGTCACTGGGTAGGGACTGCTGATCACCACAGGGAGGTCACAAGAAGTTCTGGCCGCACCAACTCACCCATGAGTCCGCGAGAGAAAAGCGTTGTTCCCTGGCTCATGGTCTGCGCCTGACACTATGGAGGGAGAAAACACAAACACGTTAGACAGATCTTTGAAAGCTGACTGTCAGACAAGTACCAAAAAATCCCCTCAACACAGAAGCTCAAAAGAGTAACAGAAGATCTCATTAAAATATTGTAAAAAAATTTAATACATTGAGGAAATTGTGAGTATCCCCTCCCTCCAGCCCTTTTCGAAGGCAAAGCAGTCAACAGAGATGGGTCTGTAAAAGCATGCAGGACAAGGAGTGTATGTGCGGTATGGAAATGTGTGGCAGCCACAGATGAAGCCCCATGTAGACGGACTTTCCCATCGCCGGAGACAGTATACAGCACACAGCCTTGCTCTCTCCACCTTAACCGAGAGGGGGATTCTTTTCACATGGTGGATGCGCGAGGTGCTGACTGTCTCCGCATTTCAAGGGGGGAAGGGGAGTGAGGGGGGTGGGGGTGGGGGGTTGTGCTGCGTAAAAGCACAAACGTCCACTTGTGTTTTGTGCACGTGTGTGAAGGAGAATATGTAAGAGCGTATTTCCTTCCGTGTCAGCACATGGGGAAGCTCCTGTTGACTTAGACAATGAACGGGAGGGGAAAAGATTCAAACCAGATGATGCCCCCTTGCAGGAATCATTGAAGCTTTCATTATTATGCAATCAGTGCTAATAGGAGGAGGGTGTAATTCAATGTTTCCCACTCAAATTACTAAGGTTGAAATAATGCCAAGGCTTTTACCAACATTCTTTGGGATTTTCTAAACCAATGCTTGAAGTTTTTCAGCAAACTCAACTTTGAGAAAAGTAAGTTGATTAATGAAGGATTACACCATCAAATTCTCAAACTTTAATCACTGGTTGATTTGACCGATGGTACTATTGCTGAGAGATCTTACCAGCCCCAAATCTGACTCTTTGGACCTTACATCATCAGCGCTCTTCTTTTCCAGTGTTTTCTTGTAAATGATCACCATGGCAACACACATCTGTACCACAACTGGATCCAGTGCTTGCAAACAGGTCCGGAGGCCGTCTTGGTGGGCATGGTGAGAGTCAGCCGCATCCTCATTTGTAGAACCACCTCAGGTTCATCCGGGAATGCATGTCTTTACAGCTCAAACCAATCCTGTGTGAATGCCAACACGGAAATATTAGAATTTGATACATATATTAAAGTCATCTCATTGACCTGACCAACGCTGGTGAGGTGTCTGGCAGTTCAAAAAGAGAACCCTGAGTTCTGGAGGTGGTTAAGCTTCACAGTCAACACCATGCTAAAGTATCTAGCAACTAGCTACAAGAGTTGGGGGAAAGCACAGTGGGAAATCAGTGTGGTTTAACGCTTTCCTTTCATTCTGATGTCAGAAAGTATCTCAGTACTTCTTGTACTCAATGCATTCTAGGCAGCATCGACTTTAGGCATGTACAGGATTGTTTTCACAGTTGAGACTTTCGAGTTTGCCCTCCCTGACAAACTTTCTATGCAATTTCCTCGACATGCCATCACAGTTGGTAATCTGAACCATGTTATTGTACCGAATGTCCATTAGTGATCATTGGTTATATGAGAAAGCAAGGCAGTGCAAGTCTCTCACGAGTGTTCCACGGGAATAGAGGATTGTAGCAGAGCAAAGTCAGAGTTGTGTAATTGAATCCTCAGGGGCTCGGAATAGCATCGCTGTGACCTTGTGGTTATCAAAACAACCCCCTGCACATTAGCGCTGCATCAATGGCTGCAAACCAGATGATTAGTGCCAGATGTGGATCTATGGAGTGTAATCATTCTGATTAAAGCAACACTTCAGAGATAGAATTAGGTGGATGTATAAATGTAGAGGAGAGATTTTGGGCTGAGAGTCAAATCAGAATCAGAAATACTTTATTGATTCCCATGGGGAAACTCTTTTGTTACAGCGGCTCACAATCACGTCAATGTACACAGGAATGAAAGTACTAAAGTACACTATAATACAGATCTGGAAATACAAAGTAAAAAAGTAAGTATACAGTGGTATAAGCCTTAATGTACTCCTTCGTTTAATCTGCACATCATGGAGGGGGTGGGAGACACTGTCTAAGATGGCATGTAATTTGGCCAGATCAGTTTGTTGAGTCTATTATCGTCCGCTACCCTCAACCTGCTGTCCCAGCATGCAACAGCAAACAGGATAGCACTGGCCACCACAGACTCATAAAACATCTTCAGCATTGCCTGGCAGATGTTGATGGACCTCAGCCTCCTCAGAAAACAGAGGCAGTTCTGGCCAGCCTGTTTACAGCCTGTGTGTTACTCTTAGTTACTTGTAATCCTTTACAATGTCCACACTGACCACTTGAAGGGAAACTGGGTCACTGGTGCCTTGGCCCTTCGTAAGTCTATAACCAGTTCCTTACGCTTTATCGCTGATGGTTCAGCTCACACCATGAGGTAAATAAATGACCCAACAGAGAGAGCAGAGAGACATATAAATGGAAAGGAGAAAGAGAGAGTAAGAGAGAGAGAAAGCGAGAGAGAGAGAGAGAGAGAGAGAGAGAGAGAGAGAGAGAGAGAGAAAGAGAGAGATGGTGTTGTCCGTAAGACAAAAGCGTGTTGTCCCCCGACGATAAACGTGGGGAAACAAAGCAATGACATCAGACATTCAGGGACTGAAAAAAAGGAGGGAAAATGGAATCACAAGACACTGTGGCTGGCTGTGTTTAGCTGTGTTTGCATGCAGCATATGATTTCCATTGTCAAACAATGTATAACATCACAACATCAGCTTAAACTTTTTCTTTTAACCCTAGAAAAATGCATTAAAGGCATGCAATGTATTTTGTGAATATGCTTGGTTAAACCAAGTTAAAATCCTATCCCCTGAATATCCAGTTACTCAAAACACACTTGTCATTGACCAAATAAAAGGTCTACAGAAAGAGCAGAAGGCAATACAACATATTTGAATACTTATTTGGCATTTAAAAAGTCGTTTATTGGAATTAAAATGCCTTCAGAAGGTGAAAACAACGTACCTTGAGAAATGTTCTCCTTGACTAGGAGAGTTTCTCATGCAAGAACGAAAAGGTAAAACAAGCTTGTGCGGCACACCTCGAAACCCTCTCCGATGAGCTGTTTCAATAACTCAGAGACATCCTGTCCTGTCCTGTTTCCTCCGATATTCGCACGACTTCTCAAGAACTGGAGATGCTGACCAACCGCAAATCACCTACTGTCCTTCAATGGGCTTTTATTCATCGACCACAAAAAAGGGGTGGTTACCATCGTAGACAACCCAGTGCCACTCCTCACTCCGTCATCCTTTATCTGTAATCTGTGAAAACTTTCTGACGACCAAGAATCCTTTATCAGGGTTGGGGCATCAGCAATAATGACAGCTGAGAGGCCTGATCTCTCAGGGAGGGACATGGGAGAGGGGGATGCAAAGCAGCACTCCTCCTCTCTGGATGGCTGTGTTATGCTGTGGCTGACTGACAACGACAGAGGCGGTGACCATTTATTAAGGGTTGCCACACAAACATTTTGGGGTTAATTTCTTGAGCTGCACACTGAGCTCAAGAAAAGGCCTTAAATAATGGAAATACATTTTTTGTTTTGACTTGGGGATGGGGGAGGTGTCAACTAGTGTCAGCGCTGTATAAGCTGTGCTTACGTTTCCTTTTGGGTTGTGCAGTGAGAAGCACAAACATGAAAACAGAAGCCATGTACACATAAGGAATGGATATGGTTAAATTCACAATTGGGGCATTCTTTCTTTGACATACAGGGTTGAACTAAGATGTACGTGAGAACAAAGCTTGTAGGCCTATACTTGTCAATGCCCCGCCCTAGATGAAGGGCCTTTCATGGTGAATTTAGTATTAGTCATCAACTGGTCCATTGCTAATTGGCCTAGTACCATGTGGAGTACTGAAAATACGAATACAAGGCTGCATTTGTATAATTTGGGGGAAATAAGTGGCTTGCATTCCCTGGAGCTATTTTGCAGCTTCAGAAAACCATTCTGCCACTGACCAGAAACAAGGTGGTTAAAAGTCAGTGGCAAGTTATTCAAATTATATTTTAAGGGTGCAGGCTTTGCAATTATATAATTATCTGGCATGAAACGAGCGCTCCTGATTTTAAAGGGAATGTGAATTGACGCTCTGATTGGTTTACTGCACGTTACACTCAAACCACACACCTAAGAGTAATGAAGCTACTTCAGACCAACCCACTTTAGCTTTGCACCGGGCGAAAGAGTCATTTATCTCACTGGTATAATAGTAATAGCGCCCAAGTCCTGCCCACAAAGTTCCTTACGTTTTTTGCTTGACACTTGCGTTTCAGATCATGTAAAAAGGGCCCTTAAACTTAAAAGTACCCGCCTTCAAGACAAAATACTGACGTTTCTCACTGTCCACATATGCCCTAATAAATGCGTTGAATAGGGTTTGCTTCCCTTGCTAAGCAGCCTGCTTGCGCAGGTATCTCACACTGTTGCGTGACTTGCCTTGAAAATAAATGAGACGACATTTTGGTCTACCGGCTCTACAGAAAGAGTAAAAAACACGGCTGACTATGGTTGGATCTGTGGGGTCACAGAGTGAGCAAGTATGGGATTGAGGTCGTCTAAATGATCCTTGTGTCTGCTTGCCACCGAAGACAGTAGCTCCACATGCGATTAAATCCCACTTAGGGATTTGACCTTTTCTGCCGGTGATCACTAATGCCTGAAAAGACAGCATCAGCTCACCTCCCGATGGGAAAAATATGCTATACAAACAGTAGAGAAGGTTTCAGAGGTGGTCACCTGGAAACGGACACTGTTTCCATGCATGAAAACAATGTCCTGATGATCAACTCTGAAATCTTTTCTACTATGGAACACTCCTGGATGAATGAGGGTCTACACCGACATGCTTTATACATGTACCTCAAGTGGAACTATCCCAGAGCCATGGGCTGTGCTGAGCAATAGACCAACCTAAATGTCTTTCATATGTCTCAGCTTGATGCACATTTGGTGTCATCATTTATGATCATGATGGCTAGTGTCAGTCTCACAAAATAGGGGTGATTTTGCTCCGATCCTGGATGTGATCTAATCAACATCAAGCTGAGTAAATAGAGTGCAAAGAAGAGAGGCTTCTGGAGGTTTTGGAATTGAGGGTCTGGGGCACAGAGATGGTTTCACAAGTATTGCAGCTGCCCACTTATCATAAACAGAGGCCCGGCCAGGCCATGCACAGCAGCAAAGGAGGCCAGCTTTTTAAAGAAGGCCTGCTGTTTAAGTATCTCATCACATAATCACTTGCACTGTATACATTTGTTCAGAACAAGAGGTTAGTTGATGTCTGTAAACATGCCTTTGAGCCAAACTGTCCCAGCTCTGGAGAAATGTTGTCTGCATGAATATGCGTGTCTGATTTGTCTCTTAACAACAATGGGGCTAAGTTCAAATGTGACATGTCTCTACTGCCACTTCTATACATTACCATAGCAACGCATGGAAAGTAATATTAAATAATAATTGTCTCTTAACATGGCCATCCTTTGGATTTAATGAGGATTCTGGGCCACACTTTGCGTCAACTTCCTAGTAACTTCACAGCTATACCGTCAAAACATTATAAATACGAAATAATTGCTTGTGTATTTGTATGGTATCAAGTGTAACTGGTGTAAGTTATCACAAAAGTGTAGGAAGGGAAAGAAGACGAAAGGTAGAAAGAAGAAAGGTAGAAAGAAGGTAGGGGCACTTGGGTGTTGTCAAGGGGCAGTTGAGGACTGTTATCTAATCAAGATCATCAGTATCATCCATTTACCCCTGAATAACCCAACCTCCCTAACACCCCGTTTAATACATTATACAGCGAAACCGTAATGTAGCATAGATTGCAATTCTGTAACTACAATGTTGTTAAAGACAGCTTGCTATGCATGGTAGTTAATGTACCCTTAATGCAAAGTATTGCTGAAATATGCATTGTAAATTAGCATTGAGAGAAATAGGGGTCACTACTGAGATACACCCCAGTAACTAACACAACCATCTGTAAGAGTGTGTTCCAAAATCCCTTATGAAAGGGAAAGGGGTTTGGCAGGCAAACTGATGTGTCAGGAGCTTACAGAATTTTACACACAGGCTACACAGCAAACAGGATTTCAAACACAAGGAGAAGACTAACATGCTATTAATAAATTGTATATAATGCTTAATGCATTGTTCATGTCTATCTGTGCCACCATAAAGAGAAGCTGGTAAGTTTAACAAGTGTTAAAATACCAGTGCAATCACGCAGTGAAAATATGATCAGTCCAGTTTAACTGAACCCAAGCAAGTTCAAATTTCACAGGGCTCTTCACTACAGAGATTTGTGGAATAGAGTGACAGTCTAACCTGAGTGGTAGGTGATACTGATAAGACTGTCAACATTCTAGTGAATGTTGCATAACTGAAACTGAAACTGCATAGTAACATAAAAGGCACTAACTAGTCTAACCAATTGCTCATCTCAACCTACCAAACCATGAATGAAATGCAAAGGAAAAGGCCTGTGACGTCATATCAGTACAACCACTTGCCCACTTACCCAACTCTGACACTGTTTGGATAGCAAGGACCACAATGGACTGGCTGGGACTGCATTCGACATAGACTGGCTGGGACATCAATGGACTAGATTGACTAGAACTGCAAAGGACTAAGACTGGCTAGGACTGCAATGCAGCAGCCTGGGTAAAGCCAACTCCAGACCCAATTGGCTTAGTTGCAAATCCAAGCTTGTGGGTTGGGTTGAATAGGATCGAACAAAGCAAAACAACTAATTTTGTAATAACTAAGTGGATAGCCAACTATGGCCTCCTAGTAAACTGTCTGGCACTGCTATCCTACTTAGTTGTCATGCGCAGCCAATAGCGCTGCACACGCGCAGCCATGCTTACAGCTCAATGTTCGAGCTTTGTTCTTTAACTCATTAGTTAACTATTTATATAGATGACAAATTGATGTTGAATACTCAAGTGTTCCTGTATATCGGTAATGTCTTAACTATAAACTTGGGAGGATATGTTAGTTTGGATAAAGTTATTTTAGCTCATAAAACGAAGAAACCATTTCCTTAATCTAACTATATAAAGTGTAAACTCGTTATCCATCATTACTGTAGGCCACATGATGAGTTTAGTTCTGTCAATTAGCGAAGTTACAGTCCGGAATAGTATTTTCCAGCGTTAACGTTCCTCTGTCGGTCACACAAAGAAATGAGGTTTAAGAAAAACTTTTCCAAATCACCACTTTTATGTTTCAAGGCAGAAGCTAAGCCAAACTAAAGAGCAGCATCGTAATACTCACATGTGATCGAACATGAAATAACTTCGTTTGTACATGGCAATGAACTCTGTGAACTAACGATCAAGTCATCATTATAAGCCAGCAAAAAAGACAGTGGCTAACTGGGGAACTCACAATGATCAGTCTTTGCATCTCATAAGTCCAATGCCTCAATGACTCCCACAACTGATGATGAAGCCTGCCAGACCATTTTCAGGTTTAAAGATGACAAAAACAAGTCATGGAGTCCCTGAAGTTCAGGCTGAACGGTCCAGCTGAACCCAGTTCCCACATCTACTCCAAGGGACTGAAGGAGAAGTTTGCACTTTGTGACAGCGCGAGCTCAAGGGAAAAACCATTGTGATAGGGGTGCTTATTTATTAGCTGTAATTATGAGCATGTTGTTTCTCGATATCAGGCAATTTTTGGGACAGCATATATGAAATATAAAAGTATTACAAAAATAATATGAAGGTTTTATAACGCGTACTTATTGTATTAGAGTTGTAGATAGCCAAAGAGCCTTTCTCTCCCCAAGTCATGGTCTAGTCTGCTCCGCAGTAATCGAAAGCAACAATTTGTTGTGTTTTTTTTTCCTGCTACAGGCAGTAACAAAACCATGCTTGGAGGGTGTAGTGGTATTTAAGTAGTCGTACTTATACAACCATGTGCGACTGAGTTTTAATATCTAGATGTATACATTTATAATATAATATTCATAATTTATAATTGGTATTTCATCAATTCCAAAAGCAAATTGCTGACATGTGTCTGTTCCAGTAGCATTACAGTAGTGGGCTAAATAATAAGTCATTTTTAATAGTATATAAGCCTATAATACATTTGTTCTCGAATCATAAAATGTGTGAGGTGCATGACTCAAAAATGAAGTTAGGGGTTATGCATTGTATCCTAAACGTTTACTCCTTCCCCTATGTTTTGAGGGAGACAAATCCTCGAAGCCCTTTAACTCAAGGAGCAGACAGTCTGAACCTTGTAGGCGGACAGTCTGCCCTGCTAAAAGAGATTAGTGGCACACAGCAGATGTTACCCTCTGATTAACAATGGTGTCTGCCAGGGGTGAGCTCAATACCCCACCCCTAGAAGGCCTCAATATTAACTTCTATCCATTACAGTGAATTGTACCTTATGTGATGTGACAGCCAGAGCAGCAATACTGTTTGGTCATACAGTGCCTCTTTGTTGCTCTCTAGGATGCAAGATTTCTCATTTTGAAGCAAAAGTTAAACGCAAAGTGAGTGTGTGTGTCTGCATGCTTCCGATGCTGATATTATATTAGAAACATCGTGCTGTGTTTTTGTTCATTTGTTCATATAGTGTCACACATTTTTCCTCTGTGTTGTGTTTCATGAGACCATAGGGGGCAGTATTAATCAATTATACATGCATACCGTACTGAACTGAATAAGCCTCTGGTGCGATTAGGGGGGCTTTATGACCACAGGGCAGATGGCTAGAGGCCTGGAAGTGCCAAATAGTCCTAAATGCCAAAAGGTTTTAATAAACCGGCCACCCTGGCCCACAAAGGACTAACAGTGTTAACTGGTTGATAGAGCTTGTGTTTTGAATTAGTGTAATTTTCTGAATTAACTTTTTAATAATTGTCATTGACTTTTTATGTAAATTCCTCTTTCACATTGATAACCGACTACTGCTCAGTTAACGTGACACTCAAATAACTACCGGTAGTTGCTTCTACTTATATTAAAAATATTTAACTAATTAATGTTGATACATTAATCTAGGCTTTGTAACACAACCTGTACAATGACCAAACTGAGAGACTGAATATCAAGTCCTTTATTTCTGGAAGTGACGAATTAAAAATTATATCTAGAATAAATCATAAAAGGGACATCTGGCACCTACAGACATGATGACAAAGCCGCAGTCAGTTTTGCACTTACATCCACGCTAGCTAAGATTCAAAGTCTACAGTAATTCATATCAGACTCTGGTCCAAAGCACCAGTATGTGACATACAACAATATATATGTACATCAAAGTACAGTACAGTGCAGTACACAACAGTATTTACCACCTCTAACTCTTCATGAATTTCCAATAAGTGCAGCCATAGAAGTGTGTCTACATTTTACCATGGAAGCTCAGGATCATAGATGTCTACCATTAGGAGTAAATGATTACACAAATAGAAGTTTAGTGTTGAAAATATTTTCACGTCCTACAACACCAAGATGCGTGTCAAGATGTTCTAAAACTAAAACAGATGTCTTTAAGAGGCAATGGTATGGTAACGTAGTAGTCATTGTATATTATTTAAATAATTATAGAAAGCACTGAGACATTTTGGATGACTTCTGGCAATTTATTTGGTGTGACAAACTCTCACTGGTCAAGGCAAGCCACCAATATATTTGTACCGTCAATATAATTGACACATTTACAGTGCATGTAAGGTTTTTAACAGTATACTTTTATAAAAGCATTTCTCATATTTAGAATAAAATGGCTCTCAATGTTGACCAGGTTGCACAGTTATGTTATGAGTTTTTTCTCTTTGTGGCATTGCACTCTCATTCTCCATATAGGCCTGCACTGACCTCCACAGAGCCCGAATGTTACCCTCCCCAAATCCAGATGCCCCTCTTCTCTCAATAAGCTCTAGGAAGAAGGTGTCTTCTTTAAATATTGGCTTGGTAAAAACCTGGAGAAGGTACCTGTTTGGACAGAATCAAACACAAAAGAGACAAACTGATAAGCCTTGATTAGTTATATATATAGTATATATATAGTATATAGTTATATAGTATATATATAGTCTAGTATATATATAGTTAGTTATATATAGTTATAGTAGTTAGTAGTTATAGTTATATATAGTTAGTTATATAGTATATTAACTGCAGGTGTACATTGAAACACCTCATTAATCTCTCACCGTTTGTTCTGATTAGTTGTTGTGTGAGAGGGGGAGGAGTCTTGGCGGAGGTCTGTGTCCAGGAGGATACCATGCTGGGACAGCATCTGGGGGTCATAACCTGCATCCTCTATCTCCTGCTGTTTGCCCACCTGCCAGAGGATAGAGATACAGTGCCTTCTGACCCCAGGAGCAGGAACAATTATCAGGGTGGTAGAAAGTCTATTTATTAGAAAAGGAGGCCAACCTCAGTATAGTAGGCAGGAGGAGGGGAGAAGAAATGCACGCCAGCTGTGGCCATTATCTGTGTCGTGGAGAGTATGTCTTGTGTGTACAGGCCAATGTGCTGAATCCCAGGACCTTTGTGTTGCTCCAAGAAAGTGTCCACCTGGTTGCTGCCTGACAAACACAAACCAATAATAATGTTCAGTTCAGTTCAGTTCAAGTTTATTGTCCCCCCAAGGAGGAAACTTGTCTTGCAGCAGGTAATCTAGTATGTACACATTTGTAGGTGTGAATGTACAATGGCATATAATAGTGGCACAATTTTATCCATTCGCAATGCTGTGGTAACGACTAGACTATGGCCCCCCCAAAATCATATACATTAAGGACCTATATAATTACTTTGTTCAGGTAGGGACTCTGCAATTACAAACTTGCAATCGGGTTCTGTCACATCCTTAAAAGGAAGCTCAATTCCTTCTTCACTGCATTTCCAAAACTCCATTGCAGTAAGACGTAGTCCGATGCCATCCTGATTAAGCACATAACCATCATCCACATCCTCTTTGCTAAGGGGAAAAAACACAACAACAAAAAACATGGACATTGTTACAGAATGAGCATGTGACTAGTCAATACCTACAGTAGATTCAGTAGTCGTGTATTACCTATCGATGTAGAATCTCTGAAAAGCGAAGTGCCTCTCATACCACCGCATAACTTCGGCTGTACTTTTTCTTGGGCATGCATAAGTTATATGATCAAAATGGGTAATTGGACAATATGGAATTTGGTCCAAGTCACTACTCGTCACATTACCGACGTCGTGAAACCCCGGCAGAAATATCCCTTCGTATTTAGTCCTGTCAATGAGCGTATGGCACACATTTCCCACGATCGACTTAACAACCGAGAAAGTTACAACCCCTCTATCGTCATGGACCACAGTGGGGGGCACCAGAAATTCACAACCTTGATCGCGGAGAGAAATGAATGACCTTTCCACATCTTCGACTTCGAAACACACATTGCACGCAGTATCCACGGCGTACTGAGGATGGACATCATAAAGACATTTATCAACTAGTTTATTTTTGTTGTTTTTTATCGCGTCGTTCCCTATTTTGCTTGAAGAACTGCTTGTCGTGGGAGACGTTCCTTCATTCAAAGTGTGAAGTGTCTGATTCGATCTCTCGTTTACTACAAAAACCGCCGCTCCTTTCTTAAAGGCAAGCTGTCTTGTCTTGTCTGTTAGTCTCTCTGCAAATAATTTAAATTGAAACTTTGAAACGAGATCATAAGCTATTTTATCCACGCTTGTGACATGGAGTGAAATGTGGTGCAACCGACTCAAGTATGCTGCCATTTTGTCGTTGACGTCAGATGAAGTGTTTCCTAACATGTTCTACTAAAAAAATTATATTCATCATCAAATGTTCAGTCATATGTCATTCGATTTTACTTAATGCCAAGTGTTTTGATTGACATTGAGAGACATAAACATGAAACAATAACAGGCGTTATTGACTTTAATATTCCATGTCATAGGCTGAGAGTTGTGTTGAGTTGTGTAGAATACATTTACAATAATAAGTTCGTTTAATTTTTTAAATATAATAAATCACCCAA
Source organism: Neosalanx taihuensis (assembly GCA_030340665.1). NCBI lineage: Eukaryota > Metazoa > Chordata > Actinopteri > Osmeriformes > Salangidae > Neosalanx > Neosalanx taihuensis. Next base: position 9,237,391 of record CM059303.1, on the reverse strand, counting down.
TCAACATTTTGCATATACCATATTTTATTTCGAATTCACAAACAAATTATTCAGTTAACAGATTTCGTGAATATGTAAACATATGTAAATATGTAAATGTGAAAAAATAAAAATACTAAGGTGACAGACTTACAAGCATCCTTAAAGATATTGACAGCAACCAATCTGAAGTATATCGTTTGTAGTAGATGTTAGTGATTGATACACCTTGCTTAATTTGTATTACCCAATCCTCATTCTGTTCACTACCAGATGGTTCATGACGTTTGCCTGCCTTTTCTATCTGCAGGTTTATTTTGGCTCAGCCACAATAATGTCTCTGTCGCCGCCATTAACAACCGAGGCCATGTAAACCATGGAGCAACTCATAACATGACTCTGATAAAAAGGTGGATATCATTATTACGGGGGTGATCGAATCGTATGCAAAAACCGGAAAACATGTGAAAGCTAAAAGGATCGACAAAAAGCACAGTTTTATCCGGAGAGATTGGATAGAAGGCGGAGGAAGTGGACGGGACTGACAGTCCTGTTTGTTGTGGTTTCAGCTCTCGGAAAACAAGCACTAACGAACGGTAAGACTCCAATAATCATAAATGAAAGAAACATTTAGCTAATGTATCGGCATGGGTCAAGACTGCTAAAAAAACAACAGGACCATTCCTGTTACTTTTCTATTTCTGATCGTTAGCTAGCAACATCTAACTAGCAAAAGCTCAGTCTGTTAGCTGGAATAGAGCATTATCCTTTACCAGGGATACTAGTATAATACATGTCCTACACTTATAGTTCTTGCCAAATTATACTATCTGAATTGAATTGGATGTCATTAATAGGTTCATTAAAGTGTTAACGCAGACTACATTCGACCCTGACAACAAGTCACTATGTTGTCTTGTTGTAACGTTGTATTTATCTTTTTTTCAGGGAATAGTCTGAGCCATGCTCAATGTTCACAGAAACTTCTGATCTGCTTACCTTTTAAATGTGTTGACTAGAAGTTAAAGCTGCTCGGCTTGTATTTCTACATGAAGTCAGACATGGTCGGACATAGGGATACTGGACGTGGTTATTTATTCAAATGGAAACGTTTGTAGGATACATTTATTTAGTCCTAACCTAGTGGTGTATGGTAGTATGACAGTGGCCAAAGGGCATTGTTTATTTGTCGTAAACTCAAGTTCATTGGGCCCAACACTTTATTAATTTTACAGATGACCAATCCTAATTAACTTTCCCAGTCATATATGCTATACAGTTTGGAGCACTGACATTTGTCTCTTTATTTCAACAGCCTGTTAGCCAGCGCAGCCTCCTCCATGATGACTGAACAAGGTGTAAAATGGGCCTGTGACTACTGCACCTTTGAGAACTGGCCGTCTGCCCTCAAGTGCACCATGTGCCGTGCCCAGAAACCCAGTGGCCCCATCATCACAGAGGAGCCCTACAAGAGCAGCTCTACTCTAGAAACCGGTCCAGAGTGGGACCCCTCCCGGACGGAGGGTAGCAACGTCCTCCTGATCTGCCCAGACTCCAGTGCCAGACCTCGCGTTAGGCCAGTCACCACTGCTGAAACCAGCAGCAAGTGGTCATGTCAGATTTGCACTTACCTGAATTGGCCCCGTGCCATCCGTTGCACGCAGTGCCTATGTCAGCGCCAGAGGGCCCGTAGGGCTGTAGAGCCACCTCAGACTTCAGGCTCCAATGGCGGCTGCCGTCCTGCACCCTCCTCCCCCGTAGACCCTTGCGAGGAGTACAACGACAGGAACAGACTCAACACCCGCACGCAGCACTGGACATGCTCAGCCTGCACTTATCAGAACTGGCCTAAGACCAAGAAGTGTGTGGTGTGCGACCACCCAAAGCCCAGCAACTTAGAGGCTATAGAACTGGCTGAATCTGAGAATCCCTCTTCCATCACCTCTATTATCAATGAACAGGACCGGTCCAGGTGGCGGGGAGGCTGTAGTGGGGGCCAGGGCCAGGGAAGGTCCCCCCCTATCTCCAAAAGGGAATCAGATGTGAAAATGGACTTCCAGAGGATTGAGCTGGCTGCTGGAGCCATGAGCAGCAGAGAAGATCAGGAGGTGGATTTCAAAAAGATGAAGCAGATTAAAAACTGCATGAGGAAAACGGATTGGCTGTTCCTCAATGCTTGTGCTGGTGAGTAGGTTTTTGGAGATCAGGAGGGACGCTTACATGTTTCGCTCTGCCACCAAAAAAAAAACTCTCAAGCTGTTAGTTCATAACACTGACTCTGCCAATACAGATATTCTCCATTAGTACATGTTGGAGTATGAGATGTTGAATACTTATTACCCCTCTTTGTTAGCCCTCCACCTAAACAGTTGTACTGTAGTTAGAGCCCACAGTCCTTGGTCTTTCCTGAACATAACAACAACACTGGTATTGTAACGCTGCCTTCTCTGGCTCTCTGTGATGTCATGCTGACGGAGAAGAGATGCTCCAAAGGCAATGATTTCTATGGTCATTGTCCGGACAACACTGGGTTCAATTTCCCCTCAGTGCCTTTGTTACATAGAGGATGACCTCACTCCTGTCAGTGGCCCTGGCCTTACTGTAGCCTGGCTTTTCTAAGCCATGTTTTGGTATTGAAAGAGAGCATTTCTGTGCCCTGCCAGTGTTTTCCAGTTCTCTTTGCGGTGGCTGAATGCACAAACTGAATAGTGAGCTTCATCTGTAAGCCAAATAAATGGGGCCGAGATTGTGTGATAGTCTGGGCAATGGAGCATTCTCGAGAAATGTGTTATGTGCACAGTTTATTCAATGACTAGAGTGCTCTAACGCATTTATATTTATTTTAACACGATAGACGAATTGCAATATTAAGACAAATCAGTGAGATGGAATTTGTGGTGTGTGTGTGTGTGTGTGTGTGTGTGTGTGTGTGTGTGTGTGTGTGTGTGTGTGTGTGTGTGTGTGTGTGTGTGTGTGTGTGTGTGTGTGTGTGTGTGTGTGTGTGTGTGTGTGTGTGTGTGTGTGTGTGTGTGTGTGTGAAAAGCTTTGCCAAGTAGATAGGAGTAATGGGAGTTCATCATAGACCTTCACTATGAATGGGCCTGGCAAGAGTTAGTAGAGAGGGACAGAGGTGCAAAAACTCCCCTGGCTGGCTGGCCAGTCAAAAGGGCTTGAAACACGGCTGCTTAAAGTCCATAGAAGCCAGGCAGCACTAAGCTGTAAAAATAGACTTGACTACTCATGGAAGCAACAGGCAAAACATAACAACACATGACCACAAACCTGACCTTTGTACGGACTGTTCTTCCAGTCTCTGGTGTATCTAACTGACCGTGGAGAGTGTGTATGGCGGTTGAGTAACAGGATAGGCCTTGTGACACCAGCAGCGAGTGTAATTTGATGCTACAGTTTGAATTGCTGTTGCCGGTGTGTTAGCTTAGCTAACAATTCAACCCTTCAACGACTGTTGGAACACTTGACTTGCAGCATAGAGTACCTTCTTTCAACTGAATTCCAATATAGGGTCATGGGATCCTGTTGGTTGTGTGATAAGCAACCCATTGGAGTCCACCTTAATGACTTACCGTACTTTCCGCACTATAAGGCGCACTTAAAAGCCTTTCATTTTCTCAAAAAACGACAGTGCGCCTTATAATACGGAGCGCCTTATGTATGGATCGATTGGTTACCGTACTTTCCGGACTATAAGCCCCTACTTTTTCCCCACGTTTTGAACCATGCGGGTAAATACAGAGATGCAGCTTTTCTATACATTTTTCTTCAGTCCTCAGGAAGATGAATAAGTGACTTGTGGCTTCAGCGCAAGGGAGAATGAACCGACTTTAACAGTTGCGCAGTTGCGCATTACATTTACATTTATTCATTTAGCAGACGCTTGTATCCAAAGCGCCTTACAAGAGAGAGCATTACAAAAGAGCATCGGTCACTGATCATAGCAGGGTTACACTTACAGTCCCCAAGCATAGTGGGTTTACAGATTATGAAACATATATCGTGAGAAACCAATAAGAGAAAGAAAAAGTGACAGTGGTTTTGTGTTCAGTGGTTTCAGTACGCAGAAGGAAGGAAAATAAAGCAACTTGGCTTTAGTGCACAGGAGGAAGATGAATAAAACCATCGAAAAACTTTTCTGTTTTGTTCGATCAGCACTTATACTGCCGCGTTAAAGGCACTGTTCAGAAACAATCAGTTCAGGTATATGAATAAACACTTATAGTACAACATCTTTCTATGTAAATATCTTATTTCTCAACCTGGATATCTGCGTCTTATAGTCCAGTGCGACTTATATGTGACAAAATATATATTTATTTTCAATTTTAGGTGGTGCGGCTTATATTTAGGTGCGCTCTATAGTCCGGAAAGTACGGTAAGTGTTTGTCCATGGAGTATAAGAATATGATTATCCCTTTGTCCCACAGTGGGGAAATTGCAGGCTCACTGACATTGAAAGCCTTGGCTAGGGAACGAACCCAGGCCCCGTACATGGTAGGTAAGAATGCTACCACTATACCACTGGCGCTGCCCTAGATATGTGAGCCAAGCAGCCTGTTCAAGCCTTAAACCAGCACTCTCATTCTAATCTGGTATTTCCCTCATTTATTATCTGATATTGTAGTCCACAGAAGAAACTTATAGTGGTTTAAATGTGAGTTTAATGTTCTTATTTTGTTTCTCGGAGTCTTTCTGCTGTACGAAAATGAGTTGTTAGTTTGCGTGGGATACTTATCAATGACAAGGATGGTTTATGATGGGCTGCCTACTTCTACTGATCTTAATACTGAGAGAGGTTGAGACGGTTTGCTATCGCATTGCCTTAGTTGAGGGCATGGCAGGATAAAAAGGTAACTTATGGCTTCTTCCCTTCCCTGTTCTACCTCTGTCATGGGGTCAACCTGTTAACCCTTGTGCTCTGCTCAGGTTCTGCAGCTCCCCCTGTCCTAGGGATCAAAAAGGCCCCACCTTCATTTACATTTAGTAATTTAGCAGACGCTCTTATCCTGAGCAATTTACAGCAAGCACAGGGACATTCCCCTTGAGGAAAGTAGGGTTAGGTGCCTTTCCCAAGGACACAACGTCAAATCGAATTGGCAACCTTCTGATTACTAGCCCGATTCCCTAACCGCTCAGCCTGTTGGGGCACTGAAATGTGAAGCCATGCTGCACATGAATCAGAAAGATCTACGTTTGTCTCAAGCACATACAATTTGAATATCTTATTGTGGATGTGTGCAGGTTTATGCCAAAAAAAAGGGGTTGAAATGTTCCCAACTTTTCTGGTGGTCGCCAAAGTACTGTCTCCCGTTGGCTCTCATTTCCACGACAACAGATAATGAGACTGTTTAACGGCAGGGGTTAGCTCCTAAACCGGAGCCTCTGCAATGCCTCTCACCCGATCATGTTATGCAGTGTAGAAGAAGCTAAGCAGGAAGCAAACCGGCTTCAAAGTTCTTAATAGGGGCTGTGTGGACCAGGGGTCATATTTGAATGACTCTTTGACGTCACAGGCCTTAAGAGAATCCACTGGCTTCATGCACCTGCTATGTTTAGATCTATTACTCTGCCTCTCTAAGACTCACCTCAGTTATCGGCACCAGAATGAAGTCGCCAGATTCAGATGAATTGAGAGCGACACGGAGCAGCGTGAGGCACATTCAAACTTGATGGACGGTGTTATGTGGCTTTAATGAACATGACAGGCTGTCAATTATATCCTGCATTTAATTACTGACTAGGACTTTTCTCTGGAGCTTTTCCAAGCACTAAGGTTCTAATCCAAACTCGCTGGCAATTGCTTGCAAGGTTACAGTTATGATAAAAAATAAAATAAAAAAACTTGTCTTATTATGATAGACATTTTATCATTTGCAGACCTATGTATTGCTAGGAACTGTTTGCCATCAGTGGTTGTTATTGGACTTGTCTAGCCTGCTTATATTAACATAATGTAACCATCATGTTTTAATTACTTTGGAGAGACAGCTGACATCTGTCACCTGTGTTCTATGCATACAAGAACGTCTTTGAAGCAGGTCACCCACTATCCCTCTAATCTCTGCCATCACTGGCTTGCTCTCTGTCTCTCTATGTCTATCTCCCTCTCTTTCTCTCGTTCTCTTTCTCTGTCTCTATCTTTCCCTCTCTTTCTGCCCTCCAGGTGTGGTGGATGGAGACCTGGCAGCGGTGGAGGCCTACAAGTCATCCGGCGGCGACATCGCCCGCCAGCTCAGCGCTGACGAGGTGCGCCTCCTCAACCGTCCCTCGGCCTTCGACGACAGCTTCACCCTGGTTCATTTGGCCATCCGCTTCCAGAGACAGGACATCCTGGCCATTTTGCTGACAGAGGCACGTGTTCTCCGTCAAGGAGGGTAGGGGAGAGGGAGAGAGAGGGAGAGGGAATGGAGCAGAGTAGGGCTCTCAGCACTAGACTGAGAGGGGATTAAGGGGAGTCAAATCGCAAATGCACAGTGCCCCATATAATATGTGGTAATACCATCTCCTCTGAGGTACCGAAGCCCCATGAATATAATACTGAGCAGATTAATGGGCCAGTCCATTCATGGAAGCAACCCAACCTAAACCTGAAACATAACGTTTATATCAGCAGGACAATGCTATTAGGAAATGAATACCCACCACCAGACTCACAGAGAAAGTTGACTAATGTTTGTTCGGTAGAGAAACAATTGCAATCTCTCACGTTATCCATGTCACTGAATGAGGACTAAATTCAGGAGAAATGCTCCTTCAGGATTAGTTGGAGGATTAGCCCAAAATGCTGCCCTATCATTGGTCCGCTTGTGCCACAGAGCTATCAGGTGGTGCCACGCAGAGCCCTTATTAGTTGACACCCAGACACGCCTCACACCAAATGACAGGAGTGAAGCCGGTAGAAGGAGGTGTCGAAGGAGGATGGTAAACGTGGTGTTACGCTGACGTATCAGCCAAAGACATCCTTAGCTGGACTTCTTTTTAAGGGATATTGGATGATAAAGGCCTTTTGTATGCACAAGTTCCACAAGAAACGCGATTCCGAATGTGTGTTTTTTTTTTTGTCAGACGCATCTCACAGGGTGGGAGTGAAGGCCCAGTTGTTGGGCTATGGCCCAGCTAAGGCTTGCTGCTAGCGAGTGCTCCCAGGGTAACCTGGTTGTCTCTTTCCCCAGGTGAGCCAGCAGGCACCCAAGTGCATCCCAGCCATGGCATGTCCTGAGCTGACGGAGCAAATTCGTAGGGAAATCGCAGCCTCGCTGCACCAGCGCAAGGGAGATTTCACCTGCTACTTCCTCACTGACCTAGTCACCTTCACCCTGCCTGCCGGTCTGTACGCAACCCCCCCAAAACACACATACACGCTCACACAGACAGGTACAACAGCCATCATATTTCAGGAGGCAAAACTTAGACCATGAGACCATGTCAATGAATTCACTGTCGATTCAGGAAAAAAGGCTCCTAGTAAATGTTGTTTGTCTGACCGCTTGCTGAGTTAGTTTTTTTGTTTTGTAGACATCGAAGACCTTCCCCCAGCTGTCCAGGAGAAGCTGTTTGATGACGTTTTGGACCGCGATGTACAGAAAGGTAAAGATTTTTCATGCAATCCTAGAATGGGCTGGTGAGGACAAGTTGTGTAAGTCTGTCACTGGCCAGCTCCCAACCTCTCCAGCCCCTCCCATCTCCCCCCCCCCCCCCCCCCCCCCTGTAATTACACTAATTGGGCCTTGTTTCTCCTTACATGCACTTACCCAATGGTACATCCTTGAACGCTATATACACGGGGGAGGAGATATAAGACCCCCCCCCCCCACCCCGCATACACTCATGCATACACTCCTTACTCCCCCTCCCCCTTTATTCTTTTCCTCCCCTTGTCCTCTCTCCTCCTAAATTGGTGTCCTCATTCGTCCAGGAATGTTCCATTGTTGAAAAAGTTTCAGAAGTAGTCATCTGGACACTGTTTTCAAAATCAAGATGTTTCGATCCCCCGCTGGGAAGTGATTCTCAATCCGAGGAAATGGTCTGAGAACTCAGATATTTATGCTACTCTGTGCTGCATAAGCCCTGTTTTCTGGGAGGAATCTACCTAAAGTGTCTCTCCTCTTCTCCGTCTGTGTTCTCGGTGTGAGCAGAGCTGGAGGAGGAGTCCCCGGTCATTAACTGGTCCCTGGAGCTGGGAACCCGTCTAGACAGCCGGCTCTACGCGCTGTGGAACCGCACGGCTGGGGACTGCCTTCTGGACTCGGTCCTCCAGGCCACATGGGGGATCTACGACAAGGATTCGGTCCTCCGCAAGACGCTCCACGACAGCCTGCACGACTGCTCCCACTGGTGAGCCGTCTTACGAAAGATTCTGGCGTGTCCTGTTCAGTGGAGACTAGGGTTGGGGATCATTTGGGTTTTTACAATACAGGTGCCACATACTTTTATGCAGTTATAATGCTTATTACATCCTAATATTTCAATAGACGGCTAAGGCATTTAACCCTTGTATTCTCTTCATATTCTGCCTATGTTTTCATACCTCCTCCTGTCCTAAGGGTCAAAAAGGCCCCACCTTCAACCCTAAAACCTTGTACCCTGTTGGGCACTGACATATGCACATGCTGCACCCATGAATCAGAAATATTTCGTCATGTTTGAGTTAAATCAAGCACATACAGTTTAAGGCCCCTATCTTGCACCCAGCGCAATTTACTTTGTACATCGATGCACAGATTTTGCACAGCTGATTTTTCCATCCACAGATGCACATCTACAGTTGTGGTCAAAAGTTTACATACACTAGTGAAGATCATGTATGCCATGGCAATATAGGGTTTTCAATAAACTCTACAACTCTTATTTTTCTGTGATGGAATGATAAGGAGCACATATTTCTTTGTCACAAAAAACATTCATGAAAATTTTTTCTTTTATGAATTTATTATGGGTCTTTTGAAAATGTGACAAAATCTGCTGGGTCAAAAATATACATACAGCAATGTTAATATTTGGTTAAATGTCCCTTGGCCATTTTCACCTCAATTAGGCGCTTTCGGTAGACATCCACAAGCTTCTGGCAAGCTTCTGGTTGAATCTTTGACCACTCCTCCTGACAGAATCGGTGCAGTTCAACTAAATTTGTTGGTTTTCTGAGTCGGACTTGTCTCTTCAGCACAGTCCACATATTCTCTATGGGGTTTAAGTCAGGACTTTGGGAAGGCCACTCTAAGACCTTAATTCTAGCTTGATTTAGCCATTCCTTCACCACTTTTGATGTATGTTTGGGGTCATTGTCCTGTTGGAACACCCAACTACGTCCAAGACCCAACTTTCTGGCTGATGATTTTAGGTTTTCCTGCAGAATTTGGAGGTAGTCTTCCTTCTTCATTATTCCATTTACTTTCTGTAAAGCACCAGTTCCACTGCCAGCAAAACAGGCCCACAGCATAATACTACCACCACCATGTTTGACGGTAGGTATGGTGTTCTTGGGGTGAAAGGCCTCACCTTTTCTCCTCCAAACATATTTCTGGTCATTGTGGCCAAAAAGCTCAATTTTAGTTTCGTCTGACCACAGAACTTTCCTCCAGAAGGCCTTGTCTTTGTCCATGTGATCAGCAGCAAACTTCAGTCGAGCCGTAAGGTGCCGCTTCTGGAGTAATGGCTTCCTTCTTGCACGGCAGCCTCTCAGCCCATGGCGATGTAGAACACGCTTGACTGTGGACACTGACACATGTGCTCCAGCAGCCTCCAACTCATTGCAGACTTGCTTTTTGGTGGTTCTTGGTTGACTCTTGACCAACCTGACCAATTTTCTCTCAGCAGCAAGTGATAGCTTGCGTTTTCTTCCTGATCGTGGCAATGATACAACTGTGCCATGCACTTTATACTTACAAACAATTGTTTGCACAGTTGATCTTGGGACCTGCAACTGCTTTGAAATGGCTCCAAGGGACTTTCCTGACTTGTTCAAGTCAATGATGCGCTTTTTCAGATCCGTGCTGAGCTCCTTAGACTTTCCCATTGTAGTATTTCTGGCTGAGTCTAGTGAATGTGTCAAACAAGCCCTATTTACATGGACTGAAAGAAGTCACCAGCTGGAGTCAATCATAATCACTCGTAAGAAGTTAGGAGGCCATGCCAAAAAGCAAATTGGATTGAAACAACTTTTTCTACATCACCAAATTGGTAATTCAAGGTGCTGTATGTATATTTTTGACCCAGAAGATTTTGACACATTTTCAAAAGACCCATAATAAATTCGTAAAAGGACCATTTTTCATGAATGTTTTCTGTGACAAAGAAATATGTGCTCCTTATCATTCCATCACAGAAAAATAAGAGTTGTAGAGTTTATTGAAAACCCTATATTGCCATGGCATACATGATCTTCACTAGTGTATGTAAACTTTTGACCCTAACTGTATATATTAGGGAATTAATTTGTGCTCCAAGGGGGTGTGTTCGGGTGCAAATGTTCCCTGTTGCTATTTTTCAGTTTCAGAAAACCATTCCGCCATTGACCCGGAAAAAGGTAGTTAAAAGTTAGTAATTCAAAAAGGGCCCCAAATTTCTCATTGTGGGTGTGCGTGGGTCATTCTGACCCCCAAAAAGTGTTAAGTTGCAGTAGCACATAAATGAGGCATCTGGTTTCTGATTTGGTCCGGTACATACCGGTCATATAGCAACAGGTGCTGCATTAGCACCAGCTTTCCCTACCCAACCCTATTGATGACCCCCACAGCCAACCCAGCTCAACTCTCTGTGCATGCGTGTGGCTGTGCGTGTTCGCAGGTTCTACTCTCGTTGGAAGGAGTGGGAATCATGGTACTCCCAAAGCTTCGGTCTACACTTCTCCCTGAGGGAGGAGCAGTGGCAGGAGGACTGGGCCTTCATCCTCTCACTGGCCAGCCAGGTACACACACACAGTCATCTTCTCACTGGCAAGCCAGGTACTACACACACACACACACACACACACACACACACACACACACACACACACACACACACACACACACACACACACACACACACACTCATCCTCTCACTGGCCAGCCAGGTACAAACACACCCTCATCCTGTCACTGACCAGTCAGCATACACAGAATCCTCTTTTGAACACGCTATTTGCTTCTTTGTGGATCTGATTGGGGTAAGGTGTGTTTTTCTGTTGACCTGTTTTCTATTGCTGTTCCTGGCTACCTCCCCTTCCCCTCCCGTCCCCCCCACCAGCCAGGAGCCAGCCTGGAGCAGACCCACATATTCGTCCTCGCGCACATCCTCCGCAGACCAATCATCGTCTACGGCGTAAAATACTACAAGAGTTTCCGGGGGGAAACGTTAGGCTACACTCGTTTTCAAGGTAAGCTCCATTCAGAAATACCACCTAGAGGAAGGGTTATAGTTTGACACCAGCGGGCTGTGAATATGGACGACTGGATAGATTGGACATATGCCAAGGCTTTGTACTTGGAGCAATTAGATATTTTTGATGGCTTAGCAACGTTGCACCCAGACCTGTAAATCTATTGTTGCAAGTTCAAAACACCCAGGATACATGATCTTCTTTCGCAAAGCCTAACAACTGCAAACATGCTATCAGTATCACAACGGTAGTTATTAAGTCCTTAACTCAACCCAGGGATTACCCAATTGAGTGATAAGCATGTTGACATAAAAAGGGGCGTGTTGGCAAAATATGACCAATTACAAACTTGGAAGAGTCAAGTGCACTGTACTTCAAACAAGAAGAGATTCAAATGTAAGGGGGTTCAAACAATTAGCAACTTTTTCGGAAGGCAGTGTGTGCAGTGCTGCTCATAAAGGAGTTTCCTATCCACTTATGTAGAAATGAAATGGAGGCCCAGAATCACCCAGCAACCCCCCTGGAATAGGCAGGAGGGAGGGAGGGAGGGAGGGAGGGAGGGAGGGTGGTCACATAAACCAGGGCACCAGGCTGTGCCAGACGGGGAGAGAACACACAGCAGCTCCTCACTGCCTCTGTGTAGCTCATTCACAATGGGCCAGTTGTCCCTGCTGATCTTCACCCCCAAAGCTAGCCTCACTGGTCTGGTAGTAAATGGTGTTTGGCCTCAGTGTTCACACACAGTGTAATATGAGACTTGGGCTGTGTTCCTTATGGGGCTTTTGGGATGTGGATTTTTATTTTTTATGGGCTCTATTTTGCTGTCTTTCTTGCTGGACTGACCTGTGTGTGTGTATGTGTGTGTCTGCAGGTGTGTACCTCCCTCTCCTTTGGGAGCAGAGTTTCTGTTGGAAGAGCCCCATCGCCCTGGGTTACACACGAGGCCACTTCTCCGCCCTGGTCGCCATGGAGAACGACGGCTACGACAATCGCGGCGCCGGCGCAAACCTGAACACCGACGACGACGTCACAGTCACTTTTCTGCCGCTGGTGGACAGTGAGAGGAAGCTGCTGCACATCCACTTCCTGTCCGCGCAAGAGGTACGTTTGGCTGCTGGTGTCTGAGCCGAACTGTACTCAGGTTTGACATTTTGTTGGTGCGCTGTGTTTTATTTTACAATAACGAGGTGTAGGAGTTGTGTTTCTTTTGATTTGAGGTGTGTTTGAATGATCTTTGACTGAAGTGTATCCTTTAGTTTCTCCTTTTCTGTGAGCCCCTCTCACCCTATCCTCCTCTCTCCTGACAGATGGGCAACGAGGAGCAGCAGGAGAGGCTGCTGAGGGAGTGGCTGGACTGCTGCGTGACGGAGGGCGGCGTGCTGGCCGCCATGCAGAAGAGCTCACGCCGCCGCAACCACCCCCTCGTCACCCAGATGGTGGAGAAGTGGCTGGACGGGTACCGGCAGATCCGCCCCTGCGCCTCGCTCTCCGATGGCGAGGAGGAGGAGGAGGATGAGGATGAGTGAGGGACCAGGGAGCGAGGGTGGGAGAGAGAGAGAGAGAGCAAGAGAGAGAGCAAGAGAGAGAGCAAGAGAGAGAGCAAGAGAGAGAGCAAGAGAGAGAGAAAGAGAGAGCACTGTGGGAGGGTAGCTACGGAGGTTGGACTTCCCCTCCCCTAGTCCGGAAGAACAGAGCACATGCAGGCAGAGGTCCTCCCCATTCTTGCGTAGGATGTGGTATATCACCACTACAGACACACTGGAGCGAGAGCTAGCCGCCTGAAGGACTCTAGGGAAGAGCTGATCATGAACAGGGACAGCCAACATCAACAATCCAACCGGTTACAAAGGACAAACTGCTAGATACAGAATTACTACTGCAAAACTGTGTATGTCATTATTACAAATAAAGGATTCCAGTCGCTTCTGTAAATCCCGACCAGATATGACGTTTTCCTCCCCGCTTCCCCTTAAAGAGTTCAACCCCCACACCCCACTCTCACATACACACCCGACATTCATAACGCATGTGTTCTGCGATACAACAGTCTTTTGTATTTGAGAACACTTGTGAGCAACACAAACCACATGTTTATATGACAGGCTTTTCATTGCCATTCTCTTTTTCCCTCAGTCTCTTACTTTCATTTTTGGAATTTGGAAAATTTGGGAAACGGAGGAACCTACCCTAACATATTTAGGGAAGACTTGAGAATTCTTATTGCTGCACTCATTGAGAAATCCTATTTAGAGATATTGCCTGACAGAATTTGCTTACAAGCCACAAGCATTTATCCAAGTGTGAGTGTGTGCGTCTAAGAGCATCTATTTTTCTTGATTGTTTTTATTTGTAAACCTTCTAACTACTTCAGAGGTTGGATATTTTTTGTTTTTGTTTAGGAGGGCTCGTGTGTGAAGGTGTTAAATACTTAATTCAGTCTGTAATTTGTTTCGTTTTCTTTTTCTGTTTTGGCTCAGTCTTGAAGACAATTGTACGTTGCACAAAGAAAACACCCTTCCACTTGGTGTGGGGGGGGGTGTGTGTGGGAACTTTCAGTTTACTGATTTGTATCCGTTTTTTTATGTGATATTTAGTACCTCGTTTTGATGTTGATGTGGGTGGGAGAAGAAGCAAAAACCAAACGCCCTCTTTCTATAGAGAGCATTAACATTAAATGGACTCACTCGTATTGGGATCCTTGTGTGTGGTTCTTATGTTCCCCTACCTGATGTTCCTTTGTGCGATGATGAGAGGATTCCTCGGTGTTCCGCCTCCGGTTCTGTGTCCTTGAAGCTTTAGAACCAAAGGGGGACACCTGCCTCCCCTCCTCCTCCTCCTTATCCTCCCCTTCACAGCTGCCTCTAATCCTCCCAGCTTGGGTTTCTGGGTCTGGTGCACATCTCCGCTTACTCAGCAAGACTACAGGAAGGCCAAACATCCACTCAGGTTGTATATCCCATCTACCTGATGTTCTGAAACTACACCTCACACAGTTAAATCGTGACCTACATAGATACCATTAAAGACGTGTTGTACTTGTGTACATATAGCTGCATCTTGCCATGTGAATATACAGTATGCATGTGTACATATATCCACAGTATTCCACATACAGACACAGGGGAGTCAGGTAGCTCAGCGGGTTGAGGCTGTGGCTATGTGATGTTGTGTCCTTGTGCCAGGCACTTCACCCTACTTGCCTCAGGGGGATTGTCCCTGTATTTACTGTAAGCCACACACACAAATATACCAAAAATATCCTGTTGCTGGTCCACCGTTCTGACGTCTTCTGTCTCCGTTAATGATCATATCACTCACTAGCCATCCCAGTCTATAATGGTTGACTTCCAAGACTTATATTTTTGAGTGAGCTGTTCCTTGTGATTACTTCATTATCAAGATGAATTATTTGACCAAAGTCCTTTCCATTTGAGGAGCAATGCTGATTCTATATTTGTCACAGCATGCTCCCTAGTGGCAGTCAGAATAAATCACAAGGACAGGAGGAGACAAACCTAATCGTCTTGAAGTCAGTTGTATTTCTCTGAACAGTGCAAACATTCATTATCTACAGCTTATTAGCGCTGCGCTTATTCCCGTTATGGGTGACTGGAGCCTATCTCGGTTACTTTCGGGCCTTAGGCAGGGTACACCCTGGACTGGGGCCAGCTAGTCGCAGGGCAATCACACAGACAGTGACAGACAACAGAGACAACCATTCAGCCCAGAGGCACTAGGGCAGTGGTCTTCAACCCTGGTCCTCAGGACCCACTGTCCTGCAAGTTTTGGATGTTTCCCCCTTCCCACACACCTGATTCTAATGCATGATCGTTTACCAGGATTCTTCAGAGCTAGATAACGACCCATGCATTAGAATCAGGTGTGTTGGAGCAGGGAAACATCTAAAACATGCAGGACAGTGGGTCCTGAGGACCAGGGTTGAAGACCACTGCACTAGGGGCAATTTTTCACAATGTCCCATTAAACTACCACATGCATGTCTTTGGACGGTGGGAGGAAGCCGGAGTGCCTGGAGAGAACCCACGGTAACACGGGGAGGACATGCAGACTCCACCCAGAGAGATCATGGACGGGCCCGAGATTCGAACTCACGATCGCCTTGATGGGATGCGAGAGCACTAACCGCACTGCCACCGTGCAACAATCAGTATTAATTTCTACTGTATATCATAGTCACCCGGTCAATCATTCTCACATGGAAATTGACGGACAGCTGGTTCTCAGAATTGTATCTTTTATTTGAACTGCACTGAATGCTAAATGTTCACCTTGTACAAGAAACAAATACAAATACTCACACTAAAACAAAAACATACTGCTGGCTGCCTCTGTTTACTATTGGTGGGACACTAAGTAGGAGTTTTGCTATTGCTCTTACAGAGTACACAACGCCCCAAAGAACCTGGCCTTTCGATAGAACGAAGAAAATATAAGAGAGAAAGAGAGAGAGGGATGGATCACATAGGACTATGGTTATAGGAACACTTACCTAGGCAATACAAAGCTAACAGGACTCTGCAAAACTCTTCAACACCAGAAACATGGGATGCATCGTGTTATAGAAAAATACCACAATGAATTGGGGGAGGGGGGAGAGATATCCAGACTAACCAGATTATGCTTCTTTTTTTTTTTTTTTTTTTTTTCTCAAGACAGTTTTTGAGTTGGGGAGGGGGGGGAAGAACTCTGCAAAAAAGTGTTTTCCTGAGTCGTTAAGGAATGAAGTTTGTCTTTAACCCTTTCCTGTTCGCACAGAATTGTAGCAAAGATACAACTGCCGCCACCCGAGGAGTCGCACAAATCAAAAGCGGCGGAGACCCAGAGTCTCTCCGCCCTCCTTCTGAGGGGTGGGGGGGTGCAGTCGAACACATCCCCTCTTGTGATAGCGAACAATATTCCACTGACAGCTGCGCATAAAATGTCTGTTTTTGTTACGCTGACAGGCACATGACTCCATCTCTCACTACCCACAAGACGTTTTCTACTGGCAGCTAGTGTGTTTGAGGTTCAGATGTACTGTAGCGGAGAGACAAAGGAAACATCTCCACCACTGAGTTCTGACCTCTTTCTTACTCCAAAGTCATTGGACAGAAATTGGACATTCAGAGCATCTGCCTGATGGACATTTACAAACACACCAAATGTATAGGCCAATATTTACTCTATTGCACCAATCACTGATGATCTTAGCTTTTCAGTACCAAATGTGTCGCAGGAAAAAGGAATCATGGAATTGTACAATGATGAGCCAAAGGTTTGCCTTTCAAAGGTTTGTTGTGGCCAGTGTTGAGTGATCAGCTTTCAGCAAATGCATATTCCGTGGAAAATGTGATCTAGGGGGAAAGGGAGATTCACACACTCACCAAACAACTGGCGCCCTCTCGTGACCAACTTATGAAACTTCCAGCCGTTGTAATAATAGCAATCGGTGACCTCATCAGGAAAGGGTTAAAGTTTACTCACTAGATTACTGATACTGATGAGCAATCTTGGTTTTTCCTTTTGTTTGATGATTGATAAATATATATAGTTTATAATCATTTTTTATCTAATTTCTGCCTTTCACATACTAAAGATCAAAAGAAAAATATTCTCTTCGAGGGGGTTGGGGGCAGGTAATACAGAATGGACTTAAAGAGGAAAGCTAACAACACACACAGTTACATAAGAAAGGGAGGGCGGTGGGGGGCAGGTTGGGAGTCGAGGGGAAAAGAGCGGGTGGGTGGACAAAGTCCCGTAGCACGCCATCTCAAAGTTCCTGTGTTCTTCCCTTGGGTCGTGCGTCGCGAAGCGAGCCCAATCAAATGAGCTCAAGGGGGGGGTTGTTGGAGGGTGGTGGGGGTTGTTGGAGGGTGGTGGGGCACAGCCCTGTGGAGAATAGCACTGGACTCCCCTCCCCGGATAACCACGGGAAGAAAAAAAACATCATCAGCATTAAAGAGTAGAGGTATCGGACCAAAAGGAGACAAGAGAGAGAGAGAGACTAGAAACTAAACAATAGAGCACGCATCCATGGAACTGTTTCCCAGAGCTGTGCGGAGCCAGCCTCCTCTGTGTGTGTCTCTTGGTCCCAAAGATATGCGGTTGGTGGTCGGAGGGTTCATCGGTGGGTTCAAGTGTGTGTGTGTGTGTGTGTGCCGTTTCCTCTGTGCTGCTATTGCTCAGTGAGGTGCTCTCTGGTCTCGCCATGTTTGGAGGGCTGGTTGGGCGACGGGGCCTGGGAAGGGTGTGTCCCGGAGGGCAGGGTGTGGGCGATGGGCAACCCCCCTGGCACCATGCCCTCCATAGTCCCCGGCATGCCCCCCGGAGCCACGCCCACCACGCCTGGTGGGTACCTGAGGGGGAAAAAAGGTGGGAGAGGGGGGGGGGGGGGTGTGGGGTCAGAGGTTAAGACGGGTGGAGAGAGTACTAGCTGGGCTCAGATACAGGCCTGTGTATTACCCTGTCATTTCCCCTGCCACTCTACTCATCTCCTGTACCAACCTGCTGCTTGAACAGCACAAGCTTAACAAGAGAACAGTGATGAAATGGTTTTGGCCCATGCTGGTACACACACTCCTGCTACGTGCTTTACTAAGTGGCTGGTGTATAGGTGTGTATTGTGTAGTGGGGTAGTGGTGAAGAGTATTCGAGCATGTGTATTGAGGGGGGGCACACATATGGCACACAGCAAATCAGAATAGAGAGATAGAGAGAGAGAGGGGTCAATCCAGACCCCATCGAGGGGGAGGGGGGCGGGTCAATCTTGATCTGAATCAAAGGGAGTAGTTACCTGCTCCTGATTTTAGGCATTAATTTTGTCTTGGGGTGCACCGGTTGTTATGGCGTGAAGAGTTTGGTTCACTTGGCTGTGTGAGAGAAGCACATGGAGGGTGGGGGAGGGGGGCAGACTGATCAGCGGGCCCAGAAATGTAGGGTGGTGTCAAGGAAAAGGATCTACGTATAACAGCAGCTACCCTACAGGAGGAGGGGGTCTAGAAGGCAGAGGTATACAGATGAGTCACTTGCTTTTTTTTACCGTGTTTTTTTGACAGACAAAACTGACAGTATATTAACATTCTATGAGGCGCTTGGTAAAACTGCAGTTTGAAGCAAATCATGGCAAAATGGTCAATGACGGAGGTGACGAAATTCCTGAAGTGAGGGTAGGTGGGGGGGAATTTATGGTGGCTGTCATCCTCTTACCTGTATGCGGCACCGTTGAGTTCGGGGTGCACGCCCTGCTGGTCCATGATGGCCCACGGTGCTGTTGTCACAAAGAACTCCTTGTTGACGCAGTTTCGTAGGCTATCAGGTATGCGGCCTTCGATATGGGGAGAGAGAGAGGTCAGGCACAAGGATGCATACACACACACATACACACAAACAATGAAAATACAGTTACAACAGAAGCAACTAAAAGCCATAAGGTGAAGAAAGACATTAGATGATCTGCTGAAGTGGAAAAGAGACGGCAGTGGGGCTGAAGGGATGGGGCTGAAGGGGTTGGAGGGGTGGGGCTAGAGGGTTAGGCTGGAGGGGTGGGGATGGAGGGGTGGGGTTGGGTTGGGCTTGCGGGGTGGGGTTGGAGGGGTGGGGTTGAAGGGGTAGGGCTGGAGGGTTGGGGTTTACCAGTGATGGCTCTTCGGATCTCCGTGGCAGCAGCCTCCCTCATCTCCAGTGAGGCCTGCTCGCTGTACCAGGCTGTGTGTGGCGTGCAGATCAGGTTTGGGGCGTCTTTCAGAGGGCCCTGGGCAAAACTGAGGTTGTGGAAGGAGGAACCAATAGAAGAAAAAAAAAAGAGTTAAATCTTCTCCTCCCCTCGCTCCCTCCCTATCAGCGTGCCAGAACTGGACCTGGTATTTAGTATTTAGTGCAGTAGAGTAGAAAAGGTTTCAGAGGTAGTCACCTGGACACTGTTTTCAAATCTCCCATCCGGAAGTCATTTTCAATCAGATAAATGGTCTGAGAACTCAGATATTAATGCTAGTAGTAGTGTCAAGACTAGTAGTGTCAAGATCACTACTTCTGAAACATTTTCTACAACGGAACACTCCTGGACAAATCAGGATCTACACTGACTTAGTGCAGTATAGCTGTGGGTTGTCTACTTGTTTAATTTTTGGCCCTCAAAAGACACCCTTCAGCACAGAAATGCAAGAACCCCACAAGGCAATTTCTGACTGTAAAGCTCAAACCCTTTGGCAGAGTAAATTCGTCTGTCAGTCTGTGCATGTGTGTGTCTCACCTGAAGGGCTCTGTCTCATGGACGTCCAGCGCGGCCCCTCGTATCCGGCCCTCCTTCAGGGCCTGGGCCAGGGCCTTCTCATCCACCAGACCCCCCCGCGCTGCGTTCACCAGGAACGCCCCCTGACGCATCTGCACACACACACACAGACGCAGGAAAACGTGAGCAAGATACAATCAAATTGAAGGAAACTCAATGATAAACAACAAATAGCATATGAATTGAGAGATGAGTAACGGGGAGGAGACAGAGAGAGAGAGAGAGAGAGAGAGAGAGAGAGAGAGAGAGAGAGAGAGAGAGAGAGAGAGAGAAAAGAGAGAGAGAGAAAGAGCAGCCTTGAAAGTTGTCATCAGTGGTTTTATTGATCTGTCAATCTCCCTTTGAGGGTATTAGAGTCCATTAAACGGGGACCGAGATGGATATGAGGCAGTGGTGAGCCCGTGAATGCCTCCAACCTGAGTTAAAATCATCTGTCTGTCTGATGGGGAAGAGCGAGGGGAGGCGAGGGTGAGTTTGTCTTGTCTAGTCGGGCTGGTCACCTGTTCGATTCCCGGCTGAGGTAACATGACGACCTCGGGCAAGGCACTTCACCCTACTTGCCTCAGGGAGCATGTCCCTGTACTTACTGTAAGTCGCTTTGGATAAAAGCGTCTGCTAAATAAAAAATGTAAATGTAGGTCGCTCTGGATAAGAGCATATGCTAAATGCCTAAATGTAAATGTACTTCAGTATGTAATGTGGGTATGTAATGTGGGTATTTTCCAGCAGGTGGCGGAAATTGACGCAAAAGCTTAACCCCCCACTCTTCTTGGTGCCCTCAGCCCCCCTACCGTGGAGCCTTGTCGATATATTTGCTCTAGCTGTGGGCTGGAGCTAATTGCATTTGACAGAGCTGGGGAATACATGCGTTTCCAGCTTTGGGGAGCTTAAGGGTGTTGATGTTGCTGCTGCTCTGGGCTGTGTTCAGCCCGTAGTGTAGTAGACAGATCGCACCGTGTCGAGTGAGGCAAGCGTGTGGAGTTTGGAGAGAGAGAGGGTGCCTGGACTGTGTCTGGCGTGTTCAGTGTATGATGGAGAGCAGCCCTCTAGGCCAGGATGATATCCGTCTCTCGTGTGGGTGTGTCTCTCCGCAGCAACTCAAATGGAAACTCAAATTTGGCGGTATGAGAGGATGCTTAAGGAAAGGGGGGTTTGCTTCCGTGTGTGTACTGCGGCTCGTTTACACGGGTGCATCATACACGCACTCACACGTGACGAGTCAGAGAGGTCCGTCTGGCCCACAGTGTGTGGAGCCCGTATCTCACCTCGTTATTTTCAAATATTTTTTTTATACAACTTTTTGTTTGGAGTCAGGTGGCTCAGCGATTAAGGCATTGGTCTCGTGATGAGAAGGTTGTGAGTTTGATTCCCGGCTGTGGCTACATTACTTTGTGTCCTTGGGCAAGGCACTTAACCCTACTTGCCTCAGGGGGAATGTCCCTGTACTTGCTGTAAGTTGCTCTGGATAAGAGCGTCTGCTAAATGTAAATGTAAAGCTTTTATTTGCTCATCTAATTTTCTAACGTGACTTGGACTGGGGCCAGCTAGTATTGCTGCAAATTGCAATTTCCCCACTGCGGGACGAATAAACCTTATCCTACCTGTTTGATGGTGAAATCGTTGATGAGGTGGTGGTTGTGCTCGTTCAGGTTGCAGTGCAGGGACACGCAGTCGCTCTGGTAGAGCAGGTCCTGGAGGGTGTAGACTCGCTGCACCCCTAGGGAACGTTCCAGACCATCCTGCAGGTACGGGTCGTAGAAGATCACGTTGAAGCCGAACACCTTGGCCCTCACCGCCACCGCCTGCCCCGAGCGGCCTGGGGGGTGGGGGAGAAGCGCACACACACACACACGTACACGTACAAGCACAAGTACATGCACGCACGCGGACGTACACACACACACACACAAAAGAACGTGAACACACACTCATAAAGGTTACTGCGTGGTTGGGGGTCATTCTTTCCCTGTCTCAGATATTATGTGTACTTTATGCCCATTTTGTCTCTCTCCTACACACACCATTTGCTGTGTGGGCTGCTTGTCTGCGATGTGAAAGGAATCAATAGAGCTCTTGAGTCTCTCAAGGTCCATTCTGGGATGGTGGCATTTTGACACACACACACACACACCCACACACACACACACACACCCACACACCCACACCCACACACCCACACACACACACACACACACACACACACACACACACACACACACACACACACACACACACACACACACACACACACACACACACACACGCACACACAGCTGATACCTTAATGTAGGAGATATGTAGGAGTTCTTCCAACACCAACACACACACACAAACACACACTGTTCATCCATACGTCCACACATAAGCAGGCACAAAAACACTTTCACTCTCTCTCTGGCCCTCTAACACCAGGTTGCTATGCCAGTTTCCTGAAGATTCTAAGGAGACACAATGGGACTGTCTGCATTGACTCAGGAATGTCACGGGGGGAAGACTGAACACACTGAACAGGCATTAAGCAGGATGCTTTAGGAATGTCATCAATACAAAACAATTTTTTTTTTCTTCTACAGAACAATTAGGAAGGTGATCATGTATGACACCAATTTGTGAATTCAGACTGAAATGAGTCAGTGGTCTTTTTGGTATTAGCGTGTGTGTATGCCCCCTCCCCCAGGAATCTCCCCCCACCACCTACCCCACCCCACCATCCTCCCTACCTAGGAAACATGGTTACGGCAGAGAGGAGAGAACAGTGATTGAGAAATGGAGAGAGGGAGGAAGAGAGAGAAAGAGAGAGAGGGGATGTCAGGGAATGAATGAAGCAGAACGATAGGGGAATTATGGGTGCACTTGAGAAAGCAGAGAAAAAGGAGAGGAAGACAATGGAGAGGCGGCCCTCTGAGAAGAGACAACCTCGAGGTAATCTGTGACAAAAGACGGAAAGATGGAGCGACGGAGAGGACAACCAGTCAAGAAAAGGAGACAAGAACGAAGGCATGTGAATGCGAAAGAAAATAAAAGAGGGATGCAGCGGGGGCGAGCGGCACAGAAAGAAAGAGAACCATGTGATAGACAGGAGAGAGCAAGTCAGGGGATACAGAGTAAAGACTGACTGATTGGAGGAGTGTGGCTCACTCTGTTCCAAGTTCCCCACCCCCAAGCTCCTTACCGAAACCGATGAGGCCGAGAGTCTCGCCGCGAATGCGGGCGGCGCCGGAGGCCACCTCGCGGATCTGTTCCACGCTCTGCACGCGTGTGCCTTCGCGCAGGGCCTGGTACAGCCAGGTGTTCCGTCGGTACAGGTTCAGGATGTGGCACAGGGTGGAATCGGCCGTCTCCTCGACCGCTGCCGATGGGATATTACACACCGCAATGCCTGTCAAGAACACGCAGAAGTTAGTTTGACGTGCCCAAAGTCTTGTTCCATCAAAACAATAGTTCAAGGCCTCCCTATCTGCCTTGCGTAGAGTGATTATGCCATCTCGTTAATGAATCCAGGCTCACTTCATCAGATTGCGTTAGGTCTGAGGTAGCCTAGCCTGAATAGCAGTGCTCTCTTTCTCTCCCTTTCTCTCTTCCTTTCCCTCCCTTGGCACGCATCCTCCTCAATCATTCTTCCTGATTTTCTCTTTCTCTTCTCTCCCTTCATCTGTCGCCCTCCCTCTCGTTAACTCCCTTTATCTTGCTCAGATCGGGTTTGAACTTCTCTCTCATCTCTTGTTTTCTACCGGGGCAAAGCTGGATGATGTCACCATGGCGACATCGAGAGACACACACACAAATGACTTGCCTCCGGCACGCAGTGTCCAATTTGAATCGGCTCAACTGAGGGCTGGGAGGGGGCTGGGGGGAAGGGCTAGGGTGGTTGCTTTGACGCTGGAGTCAAACAGGACGGGAACCTCAAAGAGACAGCGGTACGCTCAGATCTCAGCCCACACGTCCACGCTTCGACTGGAAGTGTTGCATGCGCGAACACACGCTGGAGCGGTGTGGGAAGCTAGGAAGGGCTGAGGGGTTTTGCCGAGAGCGAGACGGAGGCTCCTACCCAGCTCTCCGGCAGCCTTGATGTCGATGTTGTCGTAGCCGCTGCCGATGCGGATGATGATGCGCAGGGCCTTGAACTTCTCCAGGTCCTCTCTGGTCAAGGTGATGGTGTGGTACATCATCGCCCCGACCGCCTCGTTCAGCACCTGGTGACACACGCGTGCATTCAACTTTTGGCAGGAAAATGGTTCCTTTGAATTGTTAGTGTACACACGCGAGAATGACTTCCGGATGGGCTATCGAAACACCTTGATTTTAAAGACACTGTCCAGATGACCATCTTTGAAACTTTTTCTACAAAGGAACAATCCTGAATGACTGAGGGTCTACCCTAACTGTACATTCACCCAAACACAAGCGCACGCATGCATAAAAGTGTTAGATGCAACCAGAGCAGTGTCTTGTGAGCAGTGTGTCAGGAACTCCTAAAAAACGCCATGTTGATGGGCTTTGTTAATCTCTAACCCAAGACCGTTAGACTGCGGGGGCGTAAGCTCCGGTCTGCGCGTCACACCCCCCCCACATGCTGATTGGACCAGAAGAGACAAGCTTGGCTGCGATCCAGATCGTATTCAGCCTGCAAGGGCCCACATCTATCCTTAGCTTGGCTAACTGAATTAGCACTGATTACTGCATTTCCATACAGTTCTTATTAGCGCTGTGTCACCAGCCTGAGAAATGCTAATTCAAGGTTATAGCGCTCTCGGAATGTGTGCAGATGTACACACACAGTTTTATGCACACACACTCGAACATTTGCATACAACACAGTCATTTTCTCCCTTTCTTTCATTCCCTTAACAATAAGCCGTAAGGCTTACAGACGAATGACTGGCCCAATGAAAGATTTTGTGAGGGAAATTGGTTCGCAACATCGGTCTCTTAAAGGGAAAATGTGACCTAATCTGGCCATTTTTCCTCCCATGGTCCACTGCAACCAGAACATATACGTTCGGACTAGTATTGTTTGAGAAAGGGCTGAGCTATTCACTGACGCTAAGCAGAGAGCTTTTTGAGGGCCTGCAAGGTGACCCCATGGCGTACAGGGAGGGAATTCACGACCCTGATGTCACCCTGCCAGCGGTATTGATGTAGCGGGACGCAGAGAGAAAGAAAACAGGGAGGCCAGGAATTCCAGGGCCCCCCGATAAACACGCATAGTGTAACAGTTTAACAAGGAGTGAAAAAGTGTTGTAGTCTCGAACAGAAAGTCACAAACTTCTATAAGTCAATGCTGACCGCTGCAGTGAGGGCGGCACCGTAAAGAGGAGTCAAAGCTTGCCGCTTTACCATGTTAGTCTCACTCATAACACCTGGTACACAAGTGCGTGTGTCTGTTCTCTGAACACTTTCCTACTTTGATGTGCATGTCGAGACCTTTCTGGTGAAGTGGTTAGTGACTAAATGAAACAGTACCGTCTCACCCGGTAGCTGCTGTCATCCAGAATGCCAAGCACGTCACAGGGACCCTTAAAGAAGATGTGCTTTGGAACAACAACGCTGTTTACAGTCCACGCTCAATCCCTCCCTCCCTCCCCCAAGATATGAGATGGACTACCGCAGATCTCGATGCAAATGTGTATTATTATGATTTCATTTATTTGTCATTAACACCTCTCCAATGTTGTGATTTGTTAAAGGGCAGAGTAAGGGGGTAGTCAATCTCACTCCCCCACCCCCCCACCCCCCTCCTCCTTCCCCCTTGCTACAGATGCAGATAGCATCTGGAAGAGATTCCCATCGGAGCTGCTGAGCCCCTATACAGTTATATATTTATATATATATCTATTCAGCAGCCACTTGCGCTGCATAAAAAGCAATAAAGAGCTCCTACAAGCTGGGGGAATGTAATTACACTGCACTCCCCTTATGAAGCTCTCCGTAAGAACAATGGCAGTGATATAGGTACCGCGCACTTTGCCACCAAGTGACATTAAAGCATAATGAGGCCACTTTATTTTAACAGGCAAAGAGAGCGAAAGGCCAATCTACTGCACTTCATGCATTAACACCGTGTTACGGAGGAGGGAGGGGTGGGAGTGCGAAACACTGAGGAGGTGACAGAAGAGTAGAGGTGTCAGTCTGGCTAGCTTTGCTCCTGTAGAGGCGGAGTGTTTGTGTTGGTGTATGGAGATGCTTGCCTAGCTGGTCGTGTGTGTGTGTGCGTGTATGATCGTGCATTTGGATGCCTGCACACAGGCTCACGCGTTCTTAAGCGCGAGGACGGCCTCCCACCTTCTCGTGGATCTCCTGGGTGGACTGGGCGTCGCAGAAGGCCACCGTGGCCAGGTCCTTGAGGATGGGCATCTCCACGGTGCAGTCTCGCCCATCCAGCAGGGCCACCAGGGGGCGAGGGTGCATGGGCCCGTTCATGATCTGAGGCCGGATACCTGGGCAGAAGAGAACGAAGGTTAGTCTCTATGACAGGATCAACGGATGATGACGTGTACTTCGTAGAAAAGGTTTCTGGACACTGTTTATAAAATGGAGGCGTTTTTTCGACTGCCAACCCTCCAATGGAACCCTCCTTGACAAATGAGGGTCTAAACAGTCTTATTTCGCATTATGTGTCATTGTAACACAGTATATACAAAGGAGAACCCAGCAAACAAGACCCACTTCCCACACAGAAGTACACACAACCCCCCCACGCCCAACCCCCCCCCCCCCGCTCCTCTCCCCCTCCCCCCTGTGTGTTGCCTAAATAGGTTACGATACTGAACAGGGCTCTAGCTGAGGTAACGAACGCAGCTCGATAAATCAATGAGCCGACTGGAGACTGGATTAGCCAACGAGTCTCGTCTTACCGGAAACCCCCCTTTCAGCTCACCTTGCTTCCTCCGGGGGCCTTGTCCACTAAGCCCCCCCGCATTGCTACGGAGAGCATGCAAGCGTGCACGCACAAACAAATGCGCGCACGTTTGGCCAATCCATAGGCACACACATGCTTGTGCGGTACATGCATCTCAAACTGATGCAAGCGTGTGCACGCATTTAGACCAAAGCCCTAGCCTGAAGATCTCAGATTTTGTCAGTCTTTGTGCAAACAAACCCAAAAACTACTCCCCAGTATAAATACCCTCCACCCGAGCCATTGAAAACCTTCTTTTTTTGGTGACAAAAGCTGCTTTAATGGGGTGTTTGTACAGGTGGTATTCATGTTTGGGAGTAAGAGGACCCGAGTTTGAATCCCAGTATGGGGAAAAGATCGTGAGAAAGCGTCGCTGACAAGCAGAGAAACTCCACCTGTTACATTTTGCAATGACGCAAGAGTCAGCAGCTGCTGTTGAGAGAGAACAGGAAGAGAAGGTGAGAAGATAGACGGTAAGAAGGCGAGGCGGGAGAGTGAGAAAAAAAGAGTGACAGGAAGACAGAGGAGAGAGGATAGGACAAAAAGCTGTGAGGTCGACATCAGTATAAGAAGAGATGACTTAGTATTAGCCCTTGCGCGCTCGTCAGAAGCCAAAATGACCCGGAGCTGTTTAACGTACACACACGCACGCACGCACACACCCGCAATGAAACATTGAGATTGTATGTGCTTTTCAGGACTTGCTCAGACAAAACAAAATCTTTCCGATTCATGTAAACATTTCACGAACCTGGTTTATTTCAGGGTTAAAGGTGGGGCCTTTTTGACCCTTAGGAGAAGGGGAATTGCAGAATATGAAGGGTTAAGTAGTCTAGTCTAGTCAAGAAGTCTAGCGTATGCATGTATTGTGTCTGGAATGTCGCGCTAGTAATCAGAAGGTCCCTGGTTCGAACCCCAGCTGTGTCAACATGACGGTGTGTCCTTGAGCAAGGCACTTCACCCTACTAGCCTCAGTGGGGAATGACCCTGTATTTGCTGGATAAGAGCATCTGCCAAATGACAAAACTTGTGTGTAAGTAGCAGAACGCAAGACAGCGCCTAAAAGAGCACCAGCTTAAGAACCAGCGGGTGAACGATCTCAGCCCCCCTGCCCCCACTTGTTCCTGCCCTCTCGGCCATAAGCGGAGCGGCGGGTCCCAGTCGGGACGACCTTGTCGCACCTCCACGTAGGAGACGTGTCACGCCGCAGAGACACACAATTACCGGGCGATCTTCAGCCGGTGTTAACAAGCTGGCACGACATCAATATTCATGTTGCGCTGTGCCGTGCTGAGCAAGGCGACGAGAGAAACTGCGGTTTGTTCGGTCAGGAGAGTGACTGCGCTCAACGAGGTCGCTGGTGCGCTAGATAACTATCAGGACCTGAGGGAGAACATGCCTGGGGGTGGGGCGGGGGTGCAGGGGATATTACGGGTGTAGATGGATCTGAAACTGAACCTGTCAACAGTGCCTAAACGCTGGCTAGGTTGAACCGGTGCCCCCAGGAAGAACAGCCGTGATGTCATATTCCTCTGCCTCATCTTGCGTGTACGTGTACACGGAGGTGTTTTTTTTCTCTTGTGTGTCCAAGAGTGCATGTGTCGTGTCTCTGGTGTCTGGTCGGTAAGATCATTATCTGCGTGCAGATGAGCTCACCGCGAGGGTGTGTTTATTTCCCTGTGTGTGTGTGTGTGTCAGGCTACAGACACAGACGTCAGCACCCCCCCCCCCCCACCCACCCACCCCCCCACACCCACCCACACACACTCTAGGGAAAGCAGATTAAGAGAGAGAAGCGCAAGCACGTGTTGATGAGCTATATGCTCCCCAGGATGAGAGGTGGATGGGGTCAGGTTAGAGCAGATTAAAGTTTAAGGGATTGGAAGGTGAAGGGGAGAAAGTTGTACCGACGCGGGATCAAACTCATCTTTTCCCGATAAAGTGTGGCAGAACACAACAGGCGTAATTTTTGTTTTTAAAGCGTGTGGTTCATAGATAAAAAAATGACTTTGATTAAACAGCCTAGGCTGTTGCTTTAACCCCGCCAGCCCCCTTTGATGCACAATGGTATGGCTACGCTAACTTTGACTGAGACAGCGCAAATATAAAAAGCAGACATGAGTGACTGAGGGAATGAATACAGTAATACAGTACATATATAAAATGCATTTAAAAAGCTAATGTGTGTCCTTGGGAGGCAAAATGAAACCACATTGTTTCCCAAGATCCTTCCTGCTAAATAGGGTGACACAAGGAGGGCACTGAAGCATAAGAAGCCCAGTTGTGCCTCCTGTCCCCCTGAATATAATAATAATAATAATACTACTACTAATAATAATAATAATAATAATAATAATAATAATAATAATTATAATTATAATTATAATAATAAACTTTAATTGTAATAAGTCTTGCTTACACTCACAGTGCAGATAATCCCAAGAGGAAACTGGTGATGACATTCTTTGGAGAACATGCGTGTGTGTGTGTGTGTGTGTGTATCTTTTTACGTTGGGAGGCGCAGGTGGTTAGGAGGTGCCCAGGAGGCTGTTTCTGACCATGTGAGCAAGAATGTGTGTGTGTGTGTGTGTGTTTGGAATCTTTCCAGCAGGGACCGCCAGTGAAAGTAGAAAAAAAGAGACATGAATGGAGACAGACTAATTTCCCCTCGTGCTCAGATGTAAAGACTTCACCCCGATGACGTGCAACCTTCACACCTAGCCTTCTGCTAACGCGCCGCTATTCCACTTCACCTTACTCACTACCCCATGGAGAGTAGGGGGAAGTAGACTGTGGTTCTGTTGAGTGTGTGTGTGTGTGTGTGGGTGTGTGTGCTTTGGGGGGGACAGGGGTGATGGGATGCAGCCACAGGAGTCTTTGAACCCACACGCCTCAGTGTGAGTAGAGTGAATCGTCTCGCCTGTGTCACACCCTGACCTTTTAGACCAAGCAGTTACTGCTCTATCTATCTGTCCATCTCTCTATCATCTTTGTCTGTCCTTCCCCTGCATGCCCCCCATTTCTGCATTGCATCCGCATCAATCTACCACTCTTGCTGCTGTCTCAGTGCTTCTCTTCCTCTTCTCTCTTTATTCACAATTATTGGGGCATAGCTCTCCCTCCCACGGTCTTGTTTTGTCCATTTTTCTTTGCTCTTACACATGTTATTCCTCCTCCCTCCCTCCCTCTCTCTCGCTCCCTCTCCCTCCCTCTCTCTTGCGCTCTCTCGTCTCCACCCTTGCCAGAGCCGGTGCTCCAGTCTCCTTCTGGTGTGACAGATTGATTCGCACTCGGCTGGTTGTTGATGGAGAGAAGATGATGGCAGGAGTGTGGGAGAAAAGAGGGATGGGAGGCAATACACTTCCTCAGCGGCAGACCAGCGGCCAAGATATCAAGCAATCCTAACCAAAGAGAGGGGGTGGAGGGAGGGGAAGGAGATGGAGGTGAGGGGTAGAGAGAGAGAGAGAGAGAAGGGAAGAGGGGTAGATGTAGAGTTGGAGATACAGAGGGTGAGAGAGATGGAGGTTGAGAATGGGATAGAGAGATGAAGAGGGATAGGGAAAGAAAGAGAGAGAAGGGGAAAGCAAAATGAAGAGCAAAAGAGATGGAAACGGGTATGAAAAAGTAGCCATTAAGATTGTCTAAGATTAGAATGACTCATTGGGTTTCGAGGAATGGAATGAGTGACTTGAAAGTGACTTGTGACCGTGTGAACCCAAACAGACAGGCAGACAGACAGGCGGGCAGACAGGCGGGCAGGCAGGCAGGCAGGCAGGCAGGCAGGCAGGCAGGCAGGCAGGCAGGCAGTATACAGAGTGTTCCGCATGTTTAACAGCCACTGTTACTATTGAGGATCTAAGGATGGCATCGCTTCTGCATTGCCTTCTTCCCAGCTGCTATTTTCTTTCCTCCTCCTTCTCTTTCCCCCAACCCCTCTTTCTCTCTCTCTCTCTCTCGGACAACAGCAGTGGCTGGCTGGGCTCATTCTCATTGTGTCTGAGAACGGCATCAATGAAAAAGCGAATCAAACAATCCCCCCCCCCCCACACTTCCATCAAATGGGGGTGGGGGGTGGGGGGGGGGGGGGGGCATTCTAGTCTGAATGGCGCGAGACGAGGCCCTCTTATTTTTTTTTCTCCTTTAATGAATCCCCGCCCATCTCCTCTCCTCCCCTTGTGCCCTCCTCCTCCTCCTCCTCCTCCTCCTCCTCCTCCTCCTCCTCCTCCTCCTCCTCCTCCTCACTGCTTCTCCAGTCTGAGTGTTAGGGGCTGAGGAGAGACACTGAACAGGCTGCAGCTGTTGTTGGTTTATTACCTGCCAAGGGGAACACACGCGCGCGCGCATGCACCCCCTTTCCCATACACACAATTACACTGGAAGGAAAAACACTCGGAACACACAAAACCACACGTATACTTGGGAGGACTGGTGATGTGTGTACTGTTGTGTACTCCAGAGGCATGCTGGACTCCACATCCTGGACTGCCATCACCTCAACCATATTTCATGTCCCAATGCTTTCTCTCCATGTAGGTCTGTCTGTATTATTAAACGCATAATGACAAACAAATGGCTCCATTCTCATAGAAAAACATGGTACATGTCAAGAATAACAGAGGATAACTTGCCTGATATTTTCCGGCCATAACAACAGACTACATAAGCATTCGGCAGATAAAGTTGGATATCTACTGGCAGAAAGAACGACCAAAGATGATTGCAGAATTAACGCATAGAATGTGGTTTGAGGTCAAATGTCTCTAAGCTGAAGGGTATTCCAACGCTAGCCGTTTGATCTAGCCTCGTGACCTGGTGGCTGGGTAGCCTTGCACATCTAGGAACCTAGCTAGCCTAGCTAGCAACTAGCTGCCTCTCTGTCCCCCTCTGACACTAGCGAGGCCAGATTTTTCATGCTGCGGTGGAAGTCCCTAGTCAGAGCAGCTGCTGTTGCCTGGTCTCTACTGACAGAAGAGGAGAGAACCTCCAGATTGTCCACTGGTAACCAGCGAGAGCAGACTAGCCTTCCACCCTCCGTCCGCCAACAGCTGCCTGCCTGGTTACCTAGCAACCCCAAGCTGCCGTAGGCGGGGCGGCAGGTACCTTGACAACAGGCGTCTGTCTGGAGTTTCTGACTGGCTCGGACTGGCCACACGCCCCCCCCCCCCCCCCCCCCCCCCCCGCTACCCACCACACTCTCAGTAGAGCCGTACGGGAGAAAAAGCACTTTAAGCCGGTGCATTTATCATATGGATCTGTGTATGGATCTGCAAGTGTGACTGATGACAAGCATGTGGGCGTAAAGCAGCCAGCGGTACAGTGAGCGCACATGCATCCAGGAACACACACACATAGAAGTAGTATGCAAACACCAGGGGCATGACTTAAGCACAGATGTGCTGACGGGTCACACAATACTCTGGCCTTTCTTCCCTTTCTCCTGGCACACTGCCTGCCTTGAGGCACTGCTCTGGGTGTGGGGGGGGGGGTGCGGCTACGATATCTCTTTGGAATTGCACGCAAACACACACACACACACATCTCCTACAGTTGTTGTTAAGACGCAAGGTCACTACACACTGGTGGAACCGGTGGGTGAAAAAGAGAGAGGGGCAGAGGGTAAAAGCCCTATTTGTTGGCAGCCCTCTCCTTACCCCCAACCCCCACCAAGAAAAGGGTTGACTATACAAAGGCCACTTTGTGGCCCGTTTGTGCTCGCCCCACCTCTGTTACTATCTGGCTGTCTGCCACAGCCCCACCAAGCTCTCCCTTTGCCAGGGAAACGCAAGCATGCCCACTCCCCCCGCCCCTCCCAAGAAAAGACCCGCACTGTCCAAAGGACAAAAGCAGGCGTCGACCAGGCCCATGGCACATGCTCTCCCTGGACCTCCCTCTGACCCTCTTTCTCTCTCTACCTCTCTTATGCCCTTTCACCCTCTCCCTTGCTTTCTCCTACTTTCCCGTTGCTCTTAAGGTGCAAGCCGAACAGATTATGCACAGTGAGAAGAGAAAATAAAACCCAAAACGGTGCTAAAGCCCACGTGCGACGTGTCTAAGAGAGAGCACTGTCCGTCGACAACACACCCACCCACACACCCCCACACACACCCACCCACCAGCCCCTCACCTGCCTCCCTCCCCCACATCTGCACTTTATTAGACATTACAGAAACGAAAAACAGGAAACATGCTCCTTGCCTGGGAAATGTTGTCTCCACATTCTTCTGCTTAATAACTACTCATGACAGCCAACAAAGAAAAAGAGTAAAAACAAAACAATGCAAATTTCCAATTACACGGAAAAAAAAGGTCTCTCCAAATTAGACTTGTGCTGCTTTTAGGGGGGTGGGGTGGGGGGGTTAGGTCCAAGTCATCTTCCTCCAATCTTTTTCCACACCCCTCCCACTATTCACTCCTCTGCGCCCCCCCCCCCTCTTCAGCTAAGAATTGGAGTTCAGCACAATCCCACAGTTTGCCCCCGGCAGCATCATCTTAACACCCTCCAGTCCCTTTGAGAGGAAAGAGAAAAGGCATCACACACACACACTTTCTCCTTTACTTCCTTTTCCCTCTTTTTCTTTCTTTCTTTCTTTCTTTCTTTCTTTCTTTCTTTCTTTCTCTTAAGCGCGGAGACGAGCGCAGCCCAGCGATGGGACAGCAACACTGTCAGGAGAAGCTGTCGTTCCTTTATAATCTTCCAGGAAGAGAAGCTGGTGATGGTGAAGCACGATGGCTGTTAAACTCTCTCAGCTCTGTCCCCTGTCAGTCTGCAACACCCGGCACAAGGTCTTTCTTCATCCTTTTCCCTTTCTCTTTTTCTCTCCTTATTTCTCTTTTTCTTTCTCTCTTTCTTCTAGTCTTTTTCTTCGGCGAAAATCAAAGCGCTTGCTTAAAGTGGAGGGAGCAAGAAAGAGAGAAAGAGAAGAAAAAAAAATGCTGGTTCAAATTTTTGGGAGCTGAGCTCCAACGAGTCCCGTCTGCGTCCGCTGCTCACTCGTATCCCCCTCCCTTCTATTTTTCCCCTCACCTCTTTTTTTGGCTCTATTTGTTATCCAGCCTCCACAGTGTTTTAAGAACGACTGCCCATTCCCCCCCCCCCCATCTCCTCCTCCTCCTCTCAGTCTCACCTCTCCCTCCCCTCCAATACTGCGTTACCTCCGCTACATCCTCACTTCATCGGAGCTTAACAACCCCCACTGTTTCCGTGTTACCAGGCAAACGGTTGGAATACTGACACGCAATCCGCTCCAATACCAGCACGCACATGTCCTGGTGCCCTGTGCGCACGCACACACTGGGAAACACACACTTTCACAGCAGAACAATGGCACATTCAGACCATTCCAGCAACAACACCACGGCATGTGGGGCCATGTGTGTTTGGTTTCGCACCGACAGGGAAGTCCCTCAGATAGGGGAGCGTGTTGGGTTCATAGCTCCGACCCCAAAACGGGGAGGGGGTGGGTGTGGGGGGGGAATCTGCCTGGGAGATTGACAGCCTAAACACAGGGGCGGTCGCATAGGGGGTTGGGGGGTCCGGGTCCAGGGTGGCTGACTAACTGCCGTTTAGAATAACAATGCAGGGTAAACTCAGCTGCATGGCCTAGTCGCTCGCACGCATCGCACGCACGTACGTACGTACGCACGCACACACACACACACACACACACACCTCACCATCTGGGTGACAGGCGCAACCAATAGACAAAGAGAGGGCTCTGTGACACGCTCAAAGCGATTATCCCAGACAGCAAAGTGAGGAGGTGGAACGGCCCTAGCGGTTAGGATAGCTCAGTCGGGTGTGTGTGTGTGGGCATATGAGTGTGTTTTCCTTTGGATGTTAGGGACAGTGTCTCATATCGTGTGCATGTGAGTGTGAGTGGATGTGACTGTCATTTCTCGGTGGTTAGCCATCCCGGCATGCCCAGACACGCCGTGTCATCTCCCAGCCGACCATGGCATCCTGCGCTGGCATATCTTACACAGTGTGACCATCAAAGACACCAGCAGACAACCAGCCAGCTAGTCAGACAACCAGCCAGCTAGTCAGACAACCAGCCAGCTAGTCAGACAACCAGCCAGCTAGTCAGACAACCAGCCAGCTAGTCAGACAACCAGCCAGCTAGTCATACAACCAGCCAGCTAGTCAGACAACCAGCCAGCTAGTCATACAACCAGCCAGCTAGTCATACAACCAGCCAGCTAGTCAGACAACCAGCCAGCTAGTCAGACAACCAGCCAGCTAGTCATACAACCAGCCAGCTAGTCAGACAACCAGCCAGCTAGCCAGACAACCAGCCAGCTTACCAGACAACCCCTAACACACATACACAGCTAGTCAGACAACCAGCCAGCTAGTCATACAACCAGCCAGCTAGTCAGACAACCAGCCAGCTAGTCAGACAACCAGCCAGCTAGTCAGACAACCAGCCAGCTAGTCAGACAACCAGCCAGCTAGTCATACAACCAGCCAGCTAGTCAGACAACCAGCCAGCTAGTCATACAACCAGCCAGCTAGTCATACAACCAGCCAGCTAGTCAGACAACCAGCCAGCTAGTCAGACAACCAGCCAGCTAGTCATACAACCAGCCAGCTAGTCAGACAACCAGCCAGCTAGTCAGACAACCAGCCAGCTAGTCATACAACCAGCCAGCTAGTCAGACAACCAGCCAGCTAGCCAGACAACCAGCCAGCTTACCAGACAACCCCTAACACACATACACAGTTGACTAACTATCTATCCAGCAGCCGGAACCAAAAAAACAGCCAGCCATCCAGCCAGACAACCAACCAAGAAACTGGTAATAAAACAAGACAGTGTCAAGAGAACAGGTAACAGCTCTGCCTAAAACTCAGTCTGACAGTGAGATCCAGCTTTAGTTCTAGTTTGGCCTGCTTTAGTACGCCATTAAAGAACCGATAGGAGAGACCAGCTGACGGTGTTCAATGTGTTCCTGCTAGACACAGACACATACACAAACACGCACCACACCATACTACCAGTCATACTACCAAGGACAAAAGATCTCAACCCACAGTGACCAATTGCTCTCAAGCTCTTATGCGAAACCGTAGCTACAGAGTGCCAGCCTAAATCGAACTCACACGTCACCCCGGCCCCCTTTCCCAAGTGTAACTGACTAAGTACATCAGTAAAAGAGCAGGCAGGTCACAGCAGGCTTCCTGTTCGGAGGCAAAGCTGGGTACAACCTGCCTGACACTGCCAAGGTCTGCCTTCCGGAGAGAGCTGTGTGTGTGTGTGTGTGTGTGTCCTCGCATATCGGCGCACTTTGATGGGGGCAGATAAACACTAATGAGAACAGATTGGAACAGCGGGCGCCCCTCTGACGGAGTACGTCCAGATTTGGGCCAGCACCAGCACTCTGAGGCTACATCTGTTCCTCCTTCAGCCGCGACACACACTCGCCAGCAAATGTGTCTAAGCACGCACACACACACATGGAACGCATACGTACGCAACATAAAAAACCACACCCAACCTCTACACTTAACCCCCTTCGATTCACTTTCATCACGATTATATCAGATTGCAAAGTCCGCTATCCGTCACGGTTTGAAGAAAAATAAGCAGATTTATATGGATGTCTGACGTCTGTACCGAGGGCCAGGCCTGTTAGCTTTTGGGGTAGGCACTAGCTTGCTAGCCTCTAGCCTGCAGATCACAGGGTGCTGGTTAATGGGTGACCAGGTTCTGTTGGTGGCATCTCCTTAAAGCGGAGAAATGTTTCATGATCTGTATTCTTGGTAAAAAAAAATCCCCTAGTGTCTTGGTTTAAGTATGTATGTTGATAGCGTGAGCTACGCCTCTGCACGCTATCCACCCCCCACCCCTTCCTCCTCTCGATTTTATTAAACACATGCCTCTCTGAGATAGCGACAGTTTACAGATACCAACAGCATCTGATAAGGGATGTAGGTTTTCTTATTAGAAATACTTATCAAGCTCCTCTACCTAGCTCACACTCTCTCCAGCATTTTCCTTCTCCGGGGCCCATCTGCCCCCAGCAATTGACTTTGTACACCAACGCATGTATCATTCCTATGTTGCACCCAACCAACAGCGGATTTTTCCATCCACAGACGCACGTCTGTAAATTATAGAATTAATTCACACTCCAGGGGGCGTGCTCCGGCGCAAACGTTCACTGGTGCTAAACATTCCGCAACTGACCAACAAAAAGGTGGTTCAAAGTCAGTGGCATGTTATTCAAATGGTGGCCGTAATATAGCTTGAGCACAACATGCATGCTCTTTGCTTCTCTCATCTACACAGACCTAGCAGTTCCCATTCCTGCAAACATAATTACAAGGAAAATTATTAGCAAACGAGAAAAATAATTTTGATATTTACATTACCTATAATTGGAGTAAATGTGTACGCTAGATTTATGCATTTTTCAACTTCACAATGCATAAATCTCTTTTAAAAATGTACAAGTGAAACAATACTGAACTTTTTTATCATAGCACAAGGGACACATTCTATCCAAGAAGTGTAATTCTCGTTGCAGTTAGCAGTTGTAATTTTATGAAGAGTATATATCTTGCATATTAAGAATATGTAAGGTTTTGGTCCCTGTTTTGTTGATAGTATGGGGAATTTAATCAACTTCAAACAAATGTATATGCATTATATGTACTTCACTTACCAAAACAAAATACAAATATACTAAACACTTAATGTGGTGATTTAAATATATATATATTTATTTTCATCCTCGCCTAATTGGGTAGAATGGGACATAAGATTCAAATTCTAAATTCACCATATCCAATGATTTTCCTCTAATAATAATAATAATAATAATAATTTCTAGTCAGTAAGGTATATACAAAAAAATCAATGTGGTTCCTCTCTGTTAGGCATAAATAATACATGATAGTTTTTTGTGTGCCGTAGCTCTTTGAGTTAGTAGCATTTAGCTAGCACACACTCTACAGATGAACTGGACTTAAATGACTATTTCTAACATCTTAAAAAACATATTTTATGCAATGCACATTTTCCATTATATACATTAACAGGGTGGATATTTAAGGGTGCCTCAAACAGAAGTGTGACATGAAATTGAGAAAAATAAAGGAGGGAGAGAGCTTACCTCACCAACTTGAATTCCCTACTAAAACAAATGTTGTCACTATCTGCAAATGGCTGTATGGATTTTTATTATCTCTTGGGAGGCAACCGACTAACAGGGTGGAAGTGGACTGTGGGGACATATAATATATAACTACAGAAAAAATATATACTTTCACCAGATTTACTTCCTTGACTAAAGGAAGTGTGCCCTGGTCTATCAAAATTTAAAAAAAGAGTTAAAGTTGAGGTTTTTATCATTTTCTGGATTATATTTAGTGAGGAAGTTGTTTACATTGTATTGGGGGGAAAAAGGTGCTCTAAAGAGACGTAAACAAAATACAAGTTATTAATCTATGTTAATGCAATATAAATCACCTTAAAACATATTCAAATTAATGTGTTAATTTGTTGAACAAGAAACTTAAATATAATTTTAGAAAATAATGAGAGTAAGTATGAGAGTATTCAGGCTAGTTGCAGAATAAATGTGGTTGCTAACAGTGGAAACAACTGTGGCAATTTCCTTCCATGCCTGTTTAACTGAAGATAATTTGGGTGGATTTCTCCCATACTCGCACACTGTGACTTCTCTTTCTTTTACAGCTCTAACAAGGACGTCGGTCTGCTTGGCTGTGAAGCATTCTTGACATACACCTGGTAAATCCGCCATGATGATAGCAACCTGCCATGGAACAAGCGCTCTTGCTTTAAAGAAAATGTGAGCTGACGCTTTGATTGGTTTATTGCATGTTACGCTCAAACCACACATACGACATACAGCCACTTCAGACCAACCCACTTTCGCTTTGCGCCGGGGTGCAAGATTAATTTGATCTTGCCTTTATAATAGCAATAGCTCCCGCCCACAAAGCTACTAGCACTTTGCACTTAACACTTGCATTTCAGATCTTGTAAATAGAGCCCTCTAACTCTCTGTCTAGCTTGGTTTCCCCCTCCCCATCCTTTAATGTCCCACCACAGAGCCTGAGGTGACGAGGGGAAGGAGATGGCTTCAGCAGTTCTGGAGACGGAGGCTGACAGGGAGTAGACATGGTGATACGCTTCCCTTGTGACTATTGTTATGGGGGAGGGTCAGTAGAGCCACCTGCACTTTCAGCCCAGGGGCCAGGGTAAATAAGCCATCTGGCTGGCATAACCTGTGACCAGCACCCACCCCCCACGGCCGCAGCACCAAGCCCTGATAACAGACCTGAGTCAACACCACCGCCTTCCTATCGCTTAGTTTTTCCGCCCTCCTCCCCTTGCTTCGCTCCTGATGAGAAAATGGAGGGATGAAGTATTGCGGTAGACGATGGCTCGATCACGAAGGGGAGAATGCAAATGAGGGTGATTCGGCTGGGGGCTGGAGTGAGTGAGGTACGCAGAGGCGGGCTTGATTTGTATGTTGGTACGGCCCCCCTTGGCCTCTAGGGTGGAGTACAGAATGAAAGAAATATCTCAGCTCCGCACAAGAAACGGAAAGGAACATCCCTCATCTTTCATTCCGACCTGTGAAGGGAGGGGAAGGAGGAAACAGCCCACCGAGGCTGACGTCGTCGTAAAAGAAAAATCATGCTTTTCTACGCTCCTTGTCCTCCCTACTCCCGCACTCCATGTGTACGCCCACCCGACCTGAAGGCACGTTAAACTTGCAGAAATATGGCCATTACTGGCCCAAACCCCAGTCCAGCCAAACAGCCTACTGCTGCACGCAAGCACACACACACCAACCCGCTCCTTTTCCCTCTCTTGAAAAATAGAGTGACAGAGAATTGGAAGAAAAAAGATAATGGAAGGGGATGCAGGAAGGATGGAGAATTGGAGAAGGATGGAGAAAGGGCCAAGAGGAGGAAGAGGGGTTGGATTCGCTGAAGGTGGGCCCCAGATGTGGGGTCTCTTAGGGAGGGCCACTCTGTCAGTGTGAAGTTGCCAGAGTGGTGCTCCCTCCTCTTCCCCCCCCATCTTTCTCCCTCCTCTCTTCCCTCCTTCCCTACATTCTCTGCCAGGAGCCATCTGGTTTGGCTGAGAGCTAGGAAAAGGAACGCAGTCCTCTTACAGGGGCCCCCATACGTAACGCACCAGTGTGGCAAGTCTCACACACACACAGACACTTGTACACACACACACACACGCACATGCACATTTAGGGTGCACA
Organism: Neosalanx taihuensis; assembly: GCA_030340665.1. Lineage (NCBI taxonomy): Eukaryota > Metazoa > Chordata > Actinopteri > Osmeriformes > Salangidae > Neosalanx > Neosalanx taihuensis. Next base: position 9,197,602 of record CM059303.1, on the reverse strand, counting down.
AACCACCCCCCTCACGCTCCTAAAGTTGTCACATGGCTATTAACCCAGTGTCAGCTCCAGGCCAGCTGTGCTCCATTAAAATAAATACACCAGGGTCCAGGGCTCCTGTCCATGATGGGTCAGAACTCACACCCTCCGCCGTGTCTCATTACAGAGAGCTCTAAAGGACTGCCTCTACCACGCCAACACAGAGGTACAGCCACTTTCATCATCATAAAAACCCAGCCCTCCCCCACCGACCCTAACCACCCACCCCGACCACACTTCTTCTTCTTCTTCCTCTGCCAGATGATATTTCACACTTCCTGTGGCCTCCGGGCTTTGGCCCCGCCCCCCCTGACTGGAATTGGAGATGGCCACACGATAAGCCACTCCATCCGCTTCCATCCCACCTGAGCCTTTACTGCCTCCATCCTGCCTTGTCTGTTTTTGTTGCCGTGACTCCAGGAGGGGCCCCATTTTGGTGTCGTGCATGCTTTTCAGAGCACCGTTAAAAGGATTCCTGGGTAATTGTCTACCCAGAACTAGAAATGGGAAATGAGGAAAATGACCAGATATAATGACCAGTGTAGAGCTATATCTGCAAGCTCGTCGGCAAACATGCTAATGTTAACGCATCAGGGACAAGTCATGTACTTTTCAGTCTTTTTTGCAGTGTTTTTTTTATTTTGCTTGAGATCTTCTGCAGGGGTAACTTACACGTACTGCATGTTTCAAAGTTTCACTATGCTGAATCCCTGTGACATGGCACTGCACCAGACACTAACTGGAGCTGTAGAGGTGAGCTGTGATTGTAAACACATGAGGCAGCACTGATTTGCCATGTGACTACAGATCCATGTCAAGAGAGAGAGAGAAAAAAGAACAATACAGGGACCAACACAGCTCAGAGAACAGAGAGTGGATGAGACCGCAACGAAAACCACAACCGGGCTCGTCCTCCTGTGGAGCAGCTGGCTGGTACAGCTAACAAGATGCTGTACCTGAGGTAACGCTCTGATACTCTCTACTAACAACCCTCCCCCCCCCCCCCCCCAACCCTAACCCTAACCCCCAAACTACTCAGGACACAAACGATAACAAGCAAATTCTTTTCTCCCCTGCCCTCTCCCCCCACCAACCCTTTCTCACTTCCTTTTCACACCATGAAGAAAAAGTAAATATGTCAGAGAGGTGAAATACGAAGGCGAAAAGATATTCTGCTCTTCGCTTGTTATGGGGTACAAAAAAAAGAAAATATGAGGTTGGCTGCCACTTCAGAGGGCAATATTCAATATCCATGAGCTTTTTCATTTCACGCTGATGAATAATTCAGGGTGACCTGTCCACCACAGAGAGCGAGCAAGAGGTGAAGAGGGAAAGAGAGCAGAAAAAGAGAGGGCGGGAGAGAAGGGGAGGAAAGAGAGGGACCTGAAAGGCAAAAGGGTTGTGGAGAGAGAGTTATGGAAAGAGCGTGAAAGAGAGAGAGAGCCAGAGAAAAAGAGAGAGGGAGAGAAAAGGTGGGGGGGGCATAAGAAGGCTGAAAATGCATGGAGGGGTATCTGTCTGTATTAGTGCAAGCAGCTGTTCTTCTGATCCAAACAGGAATCATTCTCTCCCTCTCTGAGCAGAGCCGTGTGTGTGTGTGCGTGGGGGGGAGGGGGGGGGGGGGGGGGTTGTGGCTCTAATCAGTCGAGCGTTTGAGGACAGATAATTGAGGAGATTACATCAAAGGGGCCGCTATTATTTCTGCGCAGTAGTAGACAAACAAGCGATTTGCTGTAAACAAAACATCCACAAACACTGTCACTGTTCCGGACTGCCACATCTGTGACAAGTTGATATTTCCCTGAACAATTCACACGTCTGGTATGTAATGTATGTTCTGTATGTTTCGTCCTCTCTATGTATCTATGTATCTACAGTATCTATCTATATCTATACGTAGATAGATTTATTTATATGTCCTGTGAATCTGTACCCCTACCCTGACTGACAGTGATTGGGGGTGACCTTTAAGGTGGGTGGATGTCTGTATCTCTCTCTCTCTCTCTGGCTCTCTCTTTCTCTCTCTGGATCTCTCTCTCTCCATGATGGTTTCTTTTGTTTGTCACCTCCTGATCCCCTCCCTCCAGTGGGAACTGGGGGTACCTGTACAGCTCAAGGGATATTTCCAATTTAGCCGGCTTCACTTAGACCATTACTCCTCATGCTATCCTACACTGATAGGATGAGCAGGGATCAGCGTAACTACAGACTCGAAAGCTGTTTCCTCAGTTCTGAGGAAAAACTACTGTGGAAAAATAAAATTATTTTCCTGTATTTTCTCCAGGGTACAAACAATGTAGGTACATGACGACATGGATCCACAGAGTTAATTTACCAAGTTTTCTGAAGTATTACAACGTGCGCACTCGTGGCGTGTCCAGGGAATGCTTTCATACATATATTACATACACTAGACATATTATACATACATGTAACTATAAATGTGACATTTTCATTCATAACATTTCTTCTTCCCAAAGGACAGGTGACCTTATGGTTGGTTTCTCAGGTGACTGTTGCTATGGCGGAGCAGCCTGTCACTAAGTACCCTTGCAGCACCAAACTTTCACAGCACCTGTATTACACGAGTGCACGCTTGTGTGTGTGTGTGTTAAAGTGAGAGAGATCAGCCCTTTTACCTATGGATTCAGGTCACAAACTTTTACACTTACACTCACAGATGGCTATTGGGATTTCTCTCATTTTAATCCCTTACCTATTTCTGGAAGCCTCGGCAATGAGCTCAAGTTAGACTTTACAACACACAGAGAGAATCTTTTTCCTTCCGTCTGGTAACTCCTCCCACCTCCCATCCCATCCCACACACACCAACACAGGGAACATTCTAGAATAGCACACCTGAATCAATGTTAGGCATATACACTTGAGCATACCACTTCCACCATACCACCCTCACACAACACAAGAGACTCTGATTAACAGATCAACTGCAAACCTGGTCAATCCCATCAGGCTTTGCGGCGACCCCCTGCAGGGTTCCGACTCCCATCACCCTCCACACCAATGCAAAGCTCCTCCCCCTCCCCTCCCCTACCAATCCAGCCAGCCTCTTAAGGCTCTCTCCCGGAAAAAGCCCATCTGAAGATGTTCTCGTGACACATGCTGGATTATCCTTAGTGTCAGACCATGTGCACTTTTACACAGATGGCTATCCAACCTAACTAATCTAGTAAGCACACCAACACCCACACCAACACCCACACACCCACACACACGTCAGCTAAGACGGCAGCTAGGCCGCTTCACGTGACAAGTACCGACCTGCGGGGCTCTGAGGTACGCCACTGACGGACAACTCCATGGCCAATGCGAGAGCGGGCACCACTGCAGTCCTCCTACATTGGGCAGGAAGAGAACTGCCGCCACCGAGGCTAGCCTGACCATTTAATGGCATTATTAATGCTACTTATGGCCTCAGCCAACCAAGAGAGGCCCACGGAAACGGAAGGGCCCGCCCACCTGGCGTCCTACACAAAGCTGGAGTGGAAGATTTAGACTTCTCAGTTCCAAATCGTTTGCATGGAAATAAGTAAAACACGGTAACACGTAATATGATATACATAACACTTGAATCTACTACAATGTTTTACTATATAGTGTAGAGTTTGATATCTTCAATACAGCAGGATAAAATGGACGCTGCTTCTTATTGTAGAAACACTGCCAAAACAAACGGCTGTTTTGGTGTACTCAAAAAGCAGCGTCACCTCATCAATATGCGTGTTTGATCTTGAAACACAGTGCAGGCAATAAGAGAGACTTTCAACAGCGTGATTGTCTTTACATAAAAAGGAAAACAATCTCTTGAGACGACGCTCGGAGAAACGCGTCGGTGTTTTCATCAAGTGGCCGGCTGCAAACACATTGTTATTGTCCCTCAATTTTCTCTGTCTCTCACCGAGTGAGGCTTGTTCTGACACAAATATATACACAATGCTGATTTCTCTGCACCGCGCTGGTCTCCCGCTCAGAAGCTCCCTCGCTCTCCCTCTCTGCCGTTTTCTTAAACGTGAAGATAATCTCACGCTGATTACCACCAAAACCTCCGGTTGCCTAGCAACGCACAATTAAGGGGCACGCTTTCAGATGTGGCTGGCCGTTATCAGATGGAATTACCCAAGCAACAAATGTCAGAAAAATGCAAATGAGACTGATGGGCCAAACTTTTGTCTTTCTTTCTTGAGGACCAATAAAGCATTGGGATGTCCACCTTGTGCGTGTGCGTGCAGTGTGTGGAGAACAGGAAGAGGTCGTGGGGTGAGTGGGGAATGTTGGAGAGTACACTCTAAGTATTGTCTAAAAACATGACCTTGATTTTATTACATTTCATTGGAATCAAGGCTTAAAAACTCAAAATACAAGGGGATAACCTGTCATCTCTTTATTGAGATCCAGAAAACAGCCTGGAGAAGCATTTACACGGATCTCTGCAGCCAGCTCAACGTCTGGCTTGCTTGGTCGAAACGCAAGGTGACAGGATTACCGAGCTGATCGGCTCTCATCATCATCCATAGCTCGAGCTGAACTGGGGTCTATTCAAGCCCAGATCCAGCCCACGTTATCATGGTAAATTGAACACAGACATCTTCTGCTGAAGCTTACGCTCCTGACCTTCACATAGTTGTCTCCCAATCCACAAAATCACTTATTTATATACCCGCGGAGAACACGATGAATATGAATACAGCAATTTAACAACTCTGTCTAAATAGACAAGCACAAGAAGGTGAAATGATTAAATGTGCGTTTCTTTGCTGCACTCCATGGCATCAATTAGGCATCTAAGACTAAGAAAATACAACATTTTTGCGTTACCTGGCTGACACTCCATATCCATATAAATCCAGAGAATTTCTAAAAATTATTTTCAAACTTTTGGTGTGGCTGAAAACATTCTACAGCTTTCGCTGTAGAAAGCTACTGGAGAACCCATGTCAGCTTCTCGTAGCTATGGAGGTTTACCTTAAATTTAAGATTAAATTAAGTTTGGAGGATCACCTTCTGTATCCTTGCTTGAGAGGGGTAGAATTACATTTGTACATTCCCAAAACTGAAATGTACATAATGAAACTGTGTTTCGATTGTGTGCAGAGCGTCAAAAAAAGTAGCTAGCTACCTCTTACAATGAACTCCATGGAAGAGCCAAACATCCAATTACTGTAATTGGATTGGGGGGATAGTAAATCCCAGATTAAAGAAAGAATTGTGTAAAATAGAGAGTGACGGTGGTTCACCATCCACCTCCATATGTTACCTTTGCCGTCATTCAAATGTCTCTGCATACGTTACGTATCATACATCTGTTAAAATGAATCCAAACATAAAAGGTTGACTAACCTAGCAATTCAAGAGGTCAATTAGAGGGAAACTGAGCAGAACCACCAGTTAGTATTTAGGCTTTTAGGCTTGTATGAAGTCTATGAAGTCTATGAAGCAAAGGCACCGATCATTCATTTTTGATTTTCATCCGAGTGATTTTCATCAGAAGCAGTGCAACAGGTATCACAGCAATGCCATCCTTCAGGCACATGACAGACACACATTGCTGCGCAGAATGTATAAATAGTTGACAATTTAAAAACAGACCTCTTAGTGAAAGCTGCTTAACGTGTCAGATATGTCACATGCTATTCGCCGGTCCATTGAAAATGGTACTCCACGCCAAAGGCAAATATATCGGAAGATATATTTGCAGATAGATTTTTAGAGAAGATTTTTTGCAGATATGATTTAGTATTTAACCCAATCCAAAGTGTGCACATTAAAGTACACAACATGGTTAATAAGAGAGCAAAGCGCAGACACAAGTGTGAACACTGCTAAATGAACCAAGCTAAACAAACAAGACAGAAAAGCGATGCAGACGGCAAATCTGAAAACATGTAGCACGTTCACAACCAGGACTCCTATAAAACACTACATGTGCAAGCCAGGAGAGTTGGGAAGAGGGAAAGAGTGAGAGAACCACGGAGGAAGGGGACATTATAGCAGTTACTTGTGTCAGGCGACGCCATGGTTGAAACAATGACGGGTGGTCCAGTCCGACGCCCCACCATCTTGTTGTTGTTGAGGGCCTGCACCTGCATAGAGGACGATGCAGTCGGGACCACGGCATTCTCGGTCGCTGCGGGCCCCTTCCGGAGGAGCTGGGGGCTATGCAGGGGACTCTGGGCAGCTGGGGACATAGGAGGTAGGTTGGGGGCTCTCTTCATCAGTTCCATGGGGGAGTAGGAGCCGGAGAATGTCTTCGGGGCATTTCCAGGGGTACCAGGGGCGGGCGGCTGTTGATGCTGCATTGCTGACATGGCAATTCCGGTATGGGCGTTGTACATCGACAGAGGTCTGGGCTGGGTCACCGCCACAGCGTTGGTGTAGGTTTGGTTGACGGGGTAGCCTCCTCCCATGGGCCGGGGAGCTCCGGGGTAAGTGGTGGTCTCCAGGAGGTGTTGAGAGGGTGCGCTGCTGGGTCTCCTGCCCAGGAACTCTCCCATTCTGGGGGAGAAGGTCTGGACCGTGGTGGGGGGCTGCTGCAAGATGTGGGGGTCCATGGCCATGTTTTGGGGAGGCATGTACATGTCGGTTCGGTGGCTGAAGCTGTTTGAGCGGCCTCGCATTGCCTGCTGGGCCACCCCACCCTTACAGTTGAGCACCACACGGGACAGGACCCGGGCCTGGCCCAAGTTAGAGGCTACAGAGCGCACATCATGATCCTCCATGACTCCCAGCATGGCGGTTGAGTCGAAGCCCTGCTGCAGCAGAAGTGTGATGGTGCTCTCCGCCAAACCCTCCGAGCGAAGATATGCTAGAAAGCCGGGATCTGCCATTCTCTTGGGGTCGGCTCCGGGGTGGTGCAAGGGCATCCCGGCGCTCAGGGGTCCCGCCGTGGCCGCCACCATGGCCGAGCCAGAGTCGTAGCCTGGGTCGTAGGGTAGCCGCTGGGCTGGCATAGCGCCGTAGCCTCTGGGGAGAGATCCTTCCATTCCCTGGGAAGCCGGGTCCACCACTAAGGCGGTGGCAGCAGTCTGGCGCTGGTCCAAGGGGTGGCCGTTGACGTTGCCGGTGTAAGAGGGCGGGCAGGTCGAAGAGTAAGATAGGATGGGCGGCTCAGTCGCGTAGATGGGCAGCGGGGGCTGGATCCCGTAACAGGATGGAGAGGGAGAGCTGCCGGCAACTCGCTGGACGTCTGGGATCATCTTGGCGCCCAGCGAATCCCTATACAAACGGCTCAGCTCAGCGTGAGAGGGCTGGGGAGGAGGGGGGGGAGGAGGCGGGGGAGGAGGGGGAAGCGGAGGAGGAGGAGGAGGGGCAGGTGTTGGGGCCGAGGCCAGGTGGGAGGACCTGCTTTGCCCTTGATCCCAGGCAGCACGGACCGCCCCTCCTCCTCCTCCTCCCCCATCTCCTCCCACTCCCCCCACACCGGTCATCCCGTAAGGCTGGGCTGATCTGTTGAGCAGGTGCTGGTTAGCCCCATAGAAGCCAGGCCCTTCCAGTTGCTGGCCAGATAAGGCGCTGTTGGTCTGGTAGTAATCCTGTGGGGGTGCCGAAGCCCTGCCTGCCATTAGCTGCTGGAGGTACAAGCTGCCTAACTCAGGCACGGAGCTCTTCCTCAGCAGCGGGTGCAGCCTATGCAGGGGCCTCTCTGGACCCGACGCTTGATACGGGTACGTCTGGTACGTAAACGTGGGGTACGGCTCCTCTTTCTGCCCAAACTCCGGTGGGGGGCGTGCTTCGGGTGGCAGTTGATACCACCCCCCGCTGCCCTCTTCTCCGCCCAGAGCCGCCACGGAATTCCGACGTCCCGCAATGGTGGCGCAGAACCGACAACGAGTCTGACTGTCGTCCCACGGGCCCTCAATCCATGCAGGTGGTCTGCCGTACGGAGAGGGGTTCGGACACGACTGCACTCCTGGCGTGGGCATTGGGACGAACGGACTACGAAAGGCAGTTTTAAAGGAGGGGACAAAAGATGCAGGGTCATGTTTCGGGTGTCCGATTTCACGCGCGCACCTCCGCAGGTAGAGGGGGAGGAGGGGAAAGAAGGGGAAGCATGATGAGGTATCCTTTCACCTGATCTGCAGATGGAAGGTGGTTGGTGTCTTGTCCTTCCTTCAGACTGTGGTATCATATAGCTCCCTGCTGGCAGGAAAACTTTCAATAATTCAGCGCTAGAAACATTAGACTGCTTTTCAGAGTATACATACAAACACACACACATACACAGTCACAAACAAATTCTGGCAAGTCCAGAACACCAAAACGCACCTTTGGAGAACTGCCTCTCCTCCATTGTACGGTGGGAGCTGGGGACCATGTTTGTGCAGCGGACCACATATTCACATTCCCAAATCCAACTGCGGATTGAGCCAGAAAATGCTCATGGGGGGGGAAATGCTCAGAGAGAGAGAGTGAGAGAGAGAAAGAAAAATCCACACCATACAATGGAGGGCAGTAGAGGAGTGGGGGAGGGGGTCATGGTAATCCAGTAGGGCTGATCCCTTCCTTTAGCAGGACTGTTACAGCACACACACCCTGGCTGTCCAACCAACCACCTACAGACTACACCACAGGGGATTAAAGTCCAAATAAAACCCTGCTTAATTCCGCTGGCCCATGTGACATCATCTGAACCAGTTCGTGCAGCGTAGACAATTGGGGCTGAGCAGGCCTCAAACTAGCACACACTCTGAACCTGGCTGGTGCCCTCTCTGGCCGCCGCTATGATCTTTGACCCTGTACCTCTCTCCAGTGAGGAGCTTGGAGGGTCATGGCCTTCCATTGGTCAAGCTTTTGTCCAAATCCAGAAGTCCTCCTTCTCTACACTGCTTACATGCACACACTCACAACATATTTCATCTTCTGTCTCTGATCTCATTAACAGTCAAACACACACCATCCTCAAGCCGATACTGTGCGACGCATGGATATCTGTGACGAGCCAAAACTGTATGAACAATAGAATGAATGTCGTTTACTCAAGATGAGCCGCTGCGGTCGTCCTTGGGGAGAGACAGCGTCTCGGGTTTGTTTTCAGACCCAAGGAAAAGGTAAACAACCAGGTGGGGGAAATCGGGAAGAGAACACAGCTGTTGGAAGTGCGTGCTGGGAATTGGGCAGATAATGCTGGAGGCCAGAGCCCCTCTCCACCAACTGAGCGTTTAACTCGACGGATGGAGCCGAGCAGAGCGGGGTGGGGGTGAGGGGGAGGGAGGGGAGGAGGTGGGTAGGAGAGATATGATTAGACTGCAGAAGTTTGTGAAGATGGGATCATGGTCATTCTCCCCCTCTTCTCATTGTCTCTTTCTCTCTCGCCCTCTCTTCCATTTTTTGTCCCCTCTCTCACCCCCTCTCAGCTCCTCGGTAGCAATGGCGGGAGATTTGGGGGGATTTCTGTTTCGCAAGTCACCAGTGACATCGTCTGGAAAGGAGCTGAGATACACAGAGAAGCTGTTTATCCCTGGCTGGTGTGCAGAGGGCCACTGCTGAGGCTAGTGTTTGTTTGTGTGTGTCAGACACCACTAACTCATGCAAGGTTCCACGTAAATTAGATAATCCAAGACATCTACTATACTTTACATTCTAGCAAATAGGCAGAAAACAAGTAAACTGAACCCTTACTATCAAATTAATGTAAAATATTCAGGTAATCTTTTATCTTTCCCCCCCATGAAGAATCCAATAATGCAATAATGTGTTAGCAGTCGGTGCGCTGATAGAACTGTCATAATACTGTGTATCCATAGCTTATTTAATAGAGGGGAAGGTCTATCTGGCCCTTTCCTAAACAGAGTTTTTTTTTTTTTTTTTTTATGGGGGACTGTGTCTGCTGTAAAACACACCCTTTATCACAATGTCTCATCACTCAACTGGTAACAATGACTTAAATTAATAAGCCGCTTCCCTGGCCGGGTGTCATTCACTTCGCCAAATTATATACAGTGAACATGTCTTAGGTCTAGCGCTGGGATTTGTGAGTGTGACATCGCAGGAGAAAGCAAATGAATACATTTCTCAGGGCTTTTTGGGTGGCCTAGCTAAGTAACGCCTGGCCAACCAGACTGCCACCCACCCCATCTGGTGTGTCAATAAGGCACCAACTACGTTCCACATGAGCGAAATGATCCTGCTTGAGCAGGGGTTGGACTCTGGGTGTAATTAAGTTAAATACATCATGTTCCAGCCGAACATATAACATAAAGGGCCCTATTTACACGATCTGAAATGCAAGTAGCTTTGGGAGTGGAATTTGGGTGTTGTTGCTATTATGCTGGCAGGATAAATGACTCTTGCACCTGGTATAAAGCGAAAATAGGTTGGTCTGAAGTGGAAGAATTAGTCATAGGTGCCGTTTGGGCGTAACATGCACTAAACCAATCAGAGCGTCAGCTCACGGTCCCTTTAAAAGCAGGAGCGCTTGTTTCATGATGGGTTGCTATTATCATGGCGAATCTGCCGGGCATTGACACTGATGTTAACATGACAGGGGAGGGGGATGAAGCCAGGGCCTTTCTTGGGCGTGGGCTGCCGCAGGGCAGAACTTGGCAAGCAGCAGCATTGAGAAGAGGAGAAGGAGAGATAGCTGTGGAATGATTTAGATAGTGCCATTCACCCGTTAAACTTTTACGGGGGACTTCATAAATTAGAACCTTGACGGGAGAACTTGAACATTTCCAGTCAATTACTGTGATTGTACAGTATATTAAACTTTTAACAAGCCTCCAGGCATCCTGCCCCTTTATCCTGTCACCACAGTCTTGGGTAGAGAATGGAATGTGAGAAAAGAGAGGGAGGAGAAAGAGGGAGGGCAACACATGGTACCAATTCAGGCTTGATGACTTTCTGAGGGTCCCACATCTGCTCTGTTATCAAGTCCACCACCAGCAGTCACCCTTCCCATCATGCATCAGTCTGACGCATGACACAGCAGGTTTAGAGAGAAAGATAAAAGAAAAGAGAGAGACTAAAAGAAAGAGAGCAAGAGGGAGGAGGAAGAACAGTTATCAGTAGCCAAACACCAGCTCTGAAAACCATTTGAATTCGGTAATAATACTCTTGTTAGTAGGTTTATACTTCAATTTATTTGGTTTATTGTGTTCTACTTGGTGTCATGCAGCCCTGCTATCCTGCCAGTCTTTCCCTAGCCAGCGCCCATACTGCCTCACAGATGGGCAGACAGAAGGGAGAGGTGACAGCCCGCTTGTTTTTTGGGAGGACACGGATGGGGGGTGCGGGGGATGCAGTCGAGAGGGAGTCTGGGAGACCTAGAGGGAGAAGCTGTTCTCCTTATCATCCTTTCACTAGAAAGACCAGCGTTAAAGCCAGGCCTAGGTCCCTCGTGAAGATGGGACACCAGTAGCGTTAAGTGGGAAGAGAGGCTTGGAACACACAGACCAGCGACAGTGGGGGGGGGGGGGGGGGGGGGGGGAGATGGGGCGGGACTTGGGTTCAGCATCAGACAGAGAGCGTGATAAGACCTGAGGCCCGGGGGAACAGATTTTGAAGGCAGCGTTTCTCCTGTGATTGGAATGTCTGCTTGCTAGGATTCAGTGCCCCAGCAGTTGGGGTGTGTGTGTGTGTGTGTGTGTGTGTGTGTGTGTGTGTGTGGGGGGGGGGGTAGCTTACATTAGGTTAACTAAAACGCACTGGATCGTAATAAAATAGAATATAAATATGCACCTCATCAAGCAAGATTATGCTGAACAAGTTCATCTAACCAACAGAGTGTAGACTCAAATACATGAGAACGGGGAGAGGGGGGCAGGGAATGGGGAACGAACGAAACTTCACTGAAAGGGAACTGGCGCATGCAGTCGTGGCCATCTGTCTTAAGGACACATTCTGAAACTCAATTCTTGAAACGGAGTCTCACATGTGGTAAGACAATGGAGTCAAAGACTACAGCCTCTCACACACACACACACACACACACACACACACACACACACACACACACACACACACACACACACACACACACACACACACACACACACACACACACACACACACACACACACACACACACACACACACACACACACACACACACACACACACACACACACACACACACACACACACACACACAGGTGAACCTACAGGGTTTGGCTTAGTGGGATAAAACACAGGTACTTTATTGAATGTTTATGTGTGTTTTTTTCTCTGGCAGCCTTATCACGGTGCTACACACAATCGATGGGAAAACTTTGCCTTGTCACTGGCAAAACAAATCATGGCAGTGCATTTCCACCCCCCTTCTGATCTCACAATAGCTGCCTTCCAGCAAGCTGAGTGATCCTCAGTGATGTCTGTCTCTTTCTGCGCATTTGAATCTTGAGCTTGTCGAAGTCAGACCTGTTACTGCAAAAACACCCACATGCAGTGTGACACACAGAAAAAGCACACACTATACACGCATAAAGGGTAACCGCACAATGTCCCCCCTGTCTCGTTCCCACATACACACACCAACGAACACAAGCCAGATTACCCATAGACAGGCATCCAGATGCTTGACTGAGATGTGCTGGAACAGCTGGACCAGACCAGTGGAATTCTGGGAGTGCAGGAAGGGGGCTTGAAACAAGTAATGCTCAGACTGTAGACCAAGGAAAGGTAATCCTGGTCCTGGGGGGGGCACTGTCCTGAAGGTTTTAGATGTTTCCCTGCTCTACCACACCTGATACTAATTAAAAAACTTGATAACGACCCATTCATTTGAATCAGGTGTGCTGGAGCAGGGAAACATCTAAAACTGTCAGGACAGTAGCCCCCAAGGACTAGATTTGCCCACCCCTGCTGTAGCCTATAACTGTCTCAGGGTACAGGCCATCTCAACATGATATTCTATGACTGTCTACACTGTGGTTTTGAATGGAAGAACCTCCAGTAACACCACTGGCATGCTCTGGTCCTGTTTTGTAATGAATTTGTGAAGAGGGGGAAGTAGTCAAATGTTGAATGTTGATTGATTTGGTGATTAGGCAGACATTTACACAGGCCCGTAACAGTTTAAACAGACTGAGGTGAGGAGAGGATTATCCCAGTCGATAGCCATTGATTATCAATAGGTCTTTGCTTGTGTTGCTAACAATAAGGACAATGAAGAGGTGAACACGGCAGAAGAATTCAGGTCCCATTAGGTTCTGGAACCAGCCTGAGGAAGGCAGCAGAGGTAGGCTCATGCAAGCAGGGCAGCCCCAGAGAAGATGGTGAACGATGAAATCAGTTCTGTGGTGAAATGTGAAAGAACAAGTGTGCGTGCGGGTGTGTGCCTGCACGAAAGAGAGCGTGGGAGCGAGAGAAAGACGAGAGAGAGAAAAGGGAGGAAGGGGAAACTGGGCAGGGCGGGCTGGCCTTACCTTCGCAGATCCTGTCCAGTCGCTGCCTCTTCACTTTGTGTTTGTCCGTCAGAGACATGTCCTCCACTGGAGCCAGACAGGGCGGGGGGGAGGGGGGGAAGGGGGAGGGGGGAGGGGGAGGGGGCGCAGGCTGAGAATCCTAGGGCGCTGTCCGCAGTCCTCCCCGGGGCATAGCGCCTTGACGCGCACCTGCGCACCGCACATGCACACACGCACGCACGCACACACACACACAAACAAACCCACAGTCAAACACCCCAGGAAGACAAACATGGGTGTGGAGAGATGGAGAGACAAAAGATAAGACTGGTTAATCAATGTCTTCTCTCTTTTTAAGGTTGTCCGCATCGACAAGCACACAGCCAGAGATGGTACAAAGACATAAACACGCGCAGACGTGGAGATTTAGTGAAAGGGTTTTAGACAACAGTCACACCAAGCAGAACAGACAGGATGGAGACCAGGATGCTGCAGGCAACAGATACACAGACACACATGTTCACTCACACACACAACGATGCCTTTGGTGACAAAAGGGCCCTTTTTGCTCAAAATGTGACAAAGATTCAATGCTACAAAGCTCGTTTTGTTGGCTCTGAAGCATGTTTTTGCCTCTCACCTCGCCCTCCACCCCTGTACTGAACTCACATCTAACAATATTGTTTCTAAACTGCCAATCTTCAAGTTGCTTTACCTCTCGTCTTCAGCCACCTTTCTAGTGTACTTCTCATGCTTCGGAACTTTGGTATCTGACATTTTACATGTTCAGTGAGTGAGGGTCTTCACCAGGTGTAGGCAACCCTGGTCCTTGAGAGCCATAGTCCTGGAGCCTTTAGATGTTTCCCTGCTCTAGAACACCTGATTATAATGAATGGGTCATTATCAAGCTCTGTGGAGGTCTCATAATGACCCAGTCATTTAAATCAGGTGTGCTGGAGCTGGGAAACATGTAAAACCTTTAGGGCTATGGCTCTCAAGGACCAGGGTTGCCTACCCCTGGTCTACACCAAGCGATTCTCAGAGTGTTTCCAAACCACAAAAACCAGCAGAAGAACAGAACAGTACAGACAGCAGGAAGTGAGACATGAGGTTTGAGTCAAAAGTCCAGTATTTAGTGCCCCATATGTCAATTAAGACTGTGCTGTAATGCCATCTTCTGACCTTAAGAGGGTAGTAACAACTTATAATACAGTAAACATGTTCGAGTTCTGCATGTTACCAATGACAAACGTGCTCAACTGTTACAGATATACCAGGATATGGATAGTTAATAAATCAATCTATTATGTAGTTACACCAACATATAAGTTTATTGACATATACAAGTGAATTGTTTATTGAGGCCAGATCAATATGACCATTTAACTATAAAAAATGTTTCCAAATGTGTCAACAAGATTTCATCACATTCTAATTCAAATTAGGATTATGCTGTAATGTAGTGATTCCCATATATTCATGTCTAGGAACTGAACCAGCAAAGGGACATTTTTGCTCAAAGTGCTGACAATATTTCGGCCACAGTTTGAGTGTTCAAACCCTTTGTGTTTTGCGTTTAGAGAGAAGTAAGTAATCCATGATTCAAACAGCAGACTCACTATAATCTGTGATTGATTTGTTGGCCCGAAAGTGGGCCAACCTTCCCATTCATCGGGGTTGATTTATCTGGTATGGGCTAGTCTGGTCTGAATCCCCTGCACCCCCCACTCAATATTCTCTTTTAAAGTTCCCCCACCCCCAAGAGAAAAGCTAACACCAGATTACATATGCGATGTGTAAGTGAGTGAAAGGGAAAGACACAGAGGAGCACAGATAACAACCAGACATGCATCTAACATGGCACGACTGATATGGGCCAGATTAGGTTCTGGTTGACAGCTCTCTCTCTGTCTCTCTCTCTCTCTCTCTCTGCTCTCTCTTTAAACCCCACCTTGTTGATCTGGGACATGTTCATCCAGTGCAGCACTAGGTACTCCTCCACCCCTTCACCCCTCCACCCCTTCCAAGCTGGAGAGGGGTGAAAAAAGTAGGAAAACAGCCAACAGAAACACAAGCCGACCAGCACAACCTCTCCCTCAGATTACCATAAACATAAATGTCCAGCATAATATAAAATGGAGAGAGACAGAGAGAGAGAGAGAGAGAGAGAGAGAGAGAGAGAGAGAGAGAGCGTAATATAGAACAAACAGCAGCGCAGGCATCAGAGAGCATAGCCCTGAGGGGGTATTTAGAATGGGATTTCCCCAGCTCTTTACAAACACAAAGGTCATATACATGAATCTTAATATTTAGGAAACATTAAAAGTCAGATGATCAATAAAATACTGCCTAAGGCTCAGGGAAGTGGGGCTTGAGAAATGTTTGTTTCTGTGTGTGTGAACCTGGGAAAATATAGGAATCCATAACGTTGATGGGCTCCCTTTCTCATCTCAAGAATACCTCTCCTTACAGTCTCAGAAGACTCCACAGAGAAAGACTGTCCTGAACATAACCTGAACCCACAGAGACATCACTGTCCTGAACATAACCTGAACCCACAGAGACATCACTGTCCTGAACATAACTTGAACCTACAGTGACATCACTGTCCTGAACATAACTTGAACCTACAGTGACATCACTGTCCTGAACATAACCTGAACCCACAGAGACATCACTGTCCTGAACATAACCTGAACCCACAGAGACATCACTGTCCTGAACATAACTTGAACCTACAGTGACATCACTGTCCTGAACATAACTTGAACCTACAGTGACATCACTGTCCTGAACATAACCTGAACCCAGAGAGAAACACTGTAACCTGAACACACACAGAAACACTGTCCTGAACATAACCTGAACCCACAGATATTGGAGGAGGACGGAGGGGGTGGGCATGATAATCAAGATCATGTGCTGTGAAAACAGTGTCTGGGACTGACACCAGCATCAACACTGCTGCAACATGACCAGTACCTCTGTTCACTACCATTAATAACTACAGTCATGAACCACATACAGTCCCCTAACCTCTCCACCAGCCTCCCATTAAACTGGGTCTTAACACCAACACTAAAACGTACGGACACCAAAGATGGACATCCCCCAAGTCGAATCAAATTAATTTGCCAAAGTCATCTTGTAATAGGATGAAACGCCAAGATAACGTGGCTGTCACATGATCCATGTTCCTGCTGGAAAACCAGAGAGACTAACAGAATTGCCTCCGATGTGATTAATTGACTTTGCTGAAATAAGGGAATAATTTGGTTTGGTGAACAGATATGGAACCGCCCCCGTCAGACACTAATTAGTAGGGAACTGATTACTGTCTTTATTAGACATCGCCATGGTGCTGTGGGGGTGGGTGAATGCTGTTTTTTTTTTTTTTTGGGGGGGGGGGGGGGGGGGTTTGTTACATTGGCTTTTGCTGAATACGAGATGCTTCCAAACTGTCAAAAACACACCCTGGTTGTAATTTCTATGATTCAAATGTGTTTGTTTGGCACCGTGCGCACGTGGCAGATTGCTAGAGTGGTTTCTCCGACAGCCCAGGGGATGGATGGATAGATGGGGAAGGGGGGGGGGGGGGGAGAGATAAGCCATGGTGAGACCCGGAACCATGTAGAGAAGGGTCTCACTTAAATAGTGTCTCTCGACTAGTTTGCGAGAGTGAATAATTCAAAAGGTCAGACTGGCTGCTGCGCCTCCCTTCACTAACGTGCGGACACACACCAACGCATATTTCAAACAGCTCTGTACTCGTAGCGCCCCAAAGTGCACAGGGACTTTATCTGGGGATGAAATACTTCAATACCTCTAGCACAGTGTTTGAACTAATTGGGTAAAATCAATCATGATTTTTTTCATTTTTACATTAAGCCTCAGGCTCTTTTTGGACAACCTTCTTCAGGGATAGAGGCGTTGGAGATACAGGAAGGTTGTTGCTTAGGGTGACAATCAGTTTTAAAGTTAAATAGGCTCCACGTAAAATATGAATAATGAAAATATGTTGTGATTGAACATGGGCGATGGGCCATTTCATGTAGCTAAAAGTGCAACTCGGGATCTGAATCACATCAAAAGTGCTCTGTGACATTTAAAAGCAGATGTTACTGTCTGATGCTGCTCAAGATTATTGTGGCTATCCTTCTCTCGCTCCTGATATCTTTGACCTTTTCTGTTCCTTCTGCGTAGAACAACGCTGTTATCAGCCTGTTCGCTTGCCTGATTCCTATCACCAGGCAGTAAGACTTCAACATGCCATGGGCCCCCCCAGAGAGGAGCAAAAAAGATTCCCTCAAAGAGCGACGACAAGCCAACACCAGCACCTACGACACGCTTCGAACAGAAAGGGCCCACTTGTAGAGTGGAAAGTAAAAGAAACCGTCTTGAAATTATGGCTTAGAAATAACAAACAGGTGTCTCAATATCAAGGCTGTGTTTTCAAATCGAATATTCTAATATTCAATCCCAGTCCGTGCTTGACTCAGAAACACTGTCCATTTCCTTTTAACTGGAACAATGGAGGCCATTTTTCCTTCATCTGAGCAGTTACTCCAAACGTAAATCTTTCAGTGGCAAGCCAAAACAAAGAACCAGCCGGAGAGAGAAAGGAGGGGAGAAAAACGGGAAGGTTTTCGACAATCCACAGAGATAGGCCCCACCATATTGATATCAGCTCACCCCCTTCAGGCTACTGGTTAAAAACCAAGTTGGATGCTGTGAATCCTCTTGTTTGTGTGTGTGTATACCTGTGTTTTTTTTATCAATCGGAAGTGACATTTTAGACAGCCCTTGTTTGTGCAGTATGGGTGTGTGTATATATCGTGTGGTTGATCAACTCCTGAGAGAAGTCAAAGGGTTGAAAGGGCAGGCTAGTATTTTTGGGACAGTCATTTGTTTATCTTAATACTGAGTGCTAGGGTAGTTTATCTTAATAGTGAGGGCTGTTTTGTACGTATGATGACAAAATCAGTGCTAGACAGAATTGGGCATTGTAGATACGTTTACCAACTTCCCTTCGTTCATGCATAGGCAAACAAAAAATACATCTGCCCAGTGACATAGCAGACATTAAGCTGGAGATGTCCACTACACTGATACTCCCTGCAGTGAGTTTGAAAGGGATCTTACAAAATACAGTATGTGTGTGTCAGCGGAAGTGGTGGTGGTGGTGGGGGGGGGGGGGGGGGGGGGGGAGGGGGGGGGGGGCTATAGCCTACAAGGGAAGGCTGAAGGAATGTGATTGCCAATGTGGTGTCAGAGAAAGGGCCAGGCCCCGTACGGGTCCCTCCCACCACTCTCCCTCTGGGCCCTTCCAGGAAGAGCCAACATGATTCACAGCTGCCTGTCTCTAGCAGAAATAAGGTGGTCCTCCACTCCTTGTTCGTGCCCACACGATCCACACACATACCTCCCACACATGCAGACCCTGTCATACACACACCCCACCCCACAACGCTTACTCCCACTGGACGGTGAGACGGCCAACTTCAGCTGTAATTCAGCTTACATTGGGTGGGGGCCAAGTCAAACAATGTGTTGATAAAGTCCAGACCAGTAAGAGAGAAACAGAGGAATGAACACACACATACAGGGAAACTGTTCACACATACACGCACACACTAACGCACAACTTAATCACAATTTTTCCAGTCCCAGAATGTTTTTCTAACTGGCTTTATTTTGGACTGTTTGAGCCAAAGAACTGCCTTTACAGGAGAGCTGCAATCAAAGCCCCCTCTGAGCTGGCTCTGGGCTGGTCCTCCTCCCTCTCTCTCCACACCACTTCCTGTCCTCCATGGCTGTTCTATACTCACTGTTCCTAGGGACCTGCAGTACCTCTACACTACACTCACGCACGCACTCACACACACACTCGCACACACACACTCGCACATGCACGCAGGGCACAGTCAATTAGTCCAAGCCCAACCTTGCAGCTGGGAGATAAATGGTGGAAGAGTCTCAGCAGACAGAGAGAGGGGCTCTGCTCCCGGTGATGCATATGTAGAACAGGCCCCTGGGGGGGATGTGGGGAGCAGGGGAAGAGCAGAGGGTGGAGAGGAGAGAAGAAAGGAGAGGTGGATGCTGGGAGAATGGTTGAGACTGAGGTGTGTATTTGCGAGGCCCCGACTGAGAAAAGGGGCCCTGTAGGCCTTAGGGCCCCTTCCAGATCCCTCATGATGCGAGTTATGGGAAAGCTCTCAGATGGGTATTTTCGTTACTCATGTCACTTCAAACAATCAGTGTACGCAGTCGACTGTACAACATTACCCTGTACTGCCGGTACTGAAGAGAAGGAGGGATCTTTCTAGATGCCACTAGTGATGGAAAAGAGTCCAGGAAGCATGTTGGGGGGGGGGGGGGTGTACACTCTCCATGAGGCAGTAAAATAGGTGTTGTAGCTGCATCATTTTATGTAATATGACAATCGTTTTAACCCCCCCCCCCCCCCCACCCCCCCCCACCCCCCATGCTAACAAGGCCAGGTTGACAGGTCCGATAAAATATGGAGGGGGCCTCAGCCCTCATCACATTTCTCCGGCCTGCCTTGAAGCACTCATGCACACTTTTTACGACAAGGTAGAAAATACATAAATAAATAAATAAATAAAATCAACCCCAGGGTAACTGCGCATGGCCTTGTGGATTAACGGCAGAATAAAAGTGCTGATCGCCAACAAAAGAGGCTAAAAAACGGCTATTCATCACGCTGGCACCGGATCAAACTGAGGAGGCACTCAGATGCCCTCCTTGAGTTATTGTACTGCGTGGGGCTTTTGGCAGCACCACTGATAAGGCTCTTTGGGGTTTGATTAGACCAACAAACAAAAAAACACGGACAGAACTCTTGGCTGGGACTGGTGGGGGCGCTCCTGACAGAGATATCATTCCCCCAGCACCTCTCATCTCTCATATGGACCTGGCTAGGGAGTCTGGTGGTTGAGTGGTTAGGGCGTTGGACTAGTGATCAGAAAGACCCTTCAACCTGTGCTGTAAGTTGCACTGAATAAGACAACTGCTAAATGACTAAACTGTAAAAAAATAAATAAAAATCTAATAAAAAGAAGGTCTGACCAATGTTGATCAGCACAAGCTAAAGAGGGAAAAGCCTGAGGGTGGAGAAGAGGGACTTTCTTCCATTTGAAATGAGTATTAAAGAGAGAAAGACAAAAGACATACCCAGTAGGTTTACTTGCACACTAATATTCCACTATTATTCAGTAATTAATGCTACAATATTCCAAACACAGTATAGCAAAACCTGAGATATGCCGGTGGTTTTAAAAGCATTTCTTGCTTGTATATACAGCACTTTCTGCCTCAATTACTGGTTTGACGTGACCTCACAGACAGCTCTGTGCATTTTGCACAAACCAGCTCAGAGTAAGCACAGCTGCATGTAAATAGCAATATTAGCGAAATGTACATTTTTACCTGACGTGGATGAAGACGAGGCGGAATATTTACATGTGCGGAATAAGGACAGCAAACTGAAAATGTAGCAATGTGCAAACGCAGTCACGTACACAGAAGGAGCCGGAGAGAGAGAGCGAGAGAGATAGTGGGAGCCTATATCTATAAATTCAAGTCAAATCATTTTTTGAAATGAATGCTGTGCTTTTGTTCAGCTCCCTGAGGCTGGATTCTGCAGCCAGGGCAGTTTTAAAGGGTAAACAAAGGAAGGGCTGCTGCTGTGTGACTGACATCATCTCACCGCGGACCCCCCAGGTCACATTACTGGAAATATCTGAAAGAAAACGTTAATGGAAAGCTTGTCCCGTTTTGGACTCATTTCTTACAGCCCTGATAAGCTTCTCCAGGAACTCTATTCTTCTCCTGAAGGTCCAGTGGTTAAATTAGAATCAGCGAAGCAGCCCATGTAAGGATATCTTAGCCTTAAAAGAAAGATTGATGATTGTGTCATTGCAGATAATATTCCAAAACTAACAATAGTAGCTTTATCCGGTATGCTTGTGTTCACACCAGCACCCAGATGTGCGTGTACAGATCAGACTTGTGTTGTGACTGCATGTGTGAGAGAGAGTTTGTATGTGTGTGTCAGTGCCGGCCGAACAGAGGGCTTTCTGCTTGTCACACAGGAGCAACACAGAGCTCAGTGAAGCGGGCAGCGGAGCCGGGCCGAGGGGCCGACAGTACACCCCCTGCACCGGTGGGGAGGAAACGCCATAAAAAGGACATGAATCATGGGATTGTATCCCGCTGAAAAACACACTGAGGGCCCTGAGGGTTTAGGTCAAAGCTGTTGTCTGTGTCGTGCCCCCCCCCCCCCCACACACACACACACACACACAGTCTCCACATGTGATCTTTTCATCATGACCCCTAACAAGGAACCAGAAACTGACATCTCCCTTTACTTTTTTTTCCTTCTTCTTCTTCTTCTTCTTCTTCTTTCTTGATTGTTTTATTAGCGGATATTGTTGTGTAAGCGACACGTCTTTCAGTAAGGCCATGAGAGTAGGTGGTGTCCTCGATTTCAACTCGGGCAAGGTCAGGGGGGTCCCCGAGGCCTTTTATGAACGTGAAACGCTCGTCACAGCCCTAAATTGGTGCTCCCTGCCCGCCACAACATTTCTCCAGATACTAAGTTGCTGTTCGACTTAGCAAATTCCCCAAGCTCTGCACTCACATGCTTAAGCCTGCAAAATCAGGAAAAACAAAGCCATCATTTTGGATAAAACAAACTCTAACTCAAAATAAGCCTCAACCATCTAAAACAATTTTTTCAGCTTTCAACCTCGAACACGAATTCACCTATTTGTTGTTTGTTTTTTGCTCTGTAAGTATATACAAGAAAAGGCTGTTGGTTTTCTTTGGTCTGTGTGCTGCCTCTCTCCCCACCCCAACCAACCAAAAAAACAAGCTCTTCATGATTGTCATCCCGTAAGGAAGTTGATAGTTTCACTATTTGCCTCTCTTCTGAACTCTAATTAAGCACGGCAGGTCAGAAACAAACATGATGAGAGTTATTTTTAAGCCACTATCAACAACCTGACTGCAGGAAGGCATTTTAGCTTTCAGACAGGCAGATTACAATCTTATTATTGACAAATTCCTCTCTAGGTGATTTCCGACAAGCAAACAACAGTATTGTGCTGTTCTGATTAGATCTGGGTGGATAACATTAGTTGGCATATTATGGAACGATGTCCAACCTGTTCACACATATATCCTCTTTGTCCTCCTATGAGACCCCCCCCCCCCCCCCCACACACACACACACACACCACCCCCACACCACCTCTCTTCCAAGACACACACCTCATTGTACCCTGAACTGGGATTAAATCAAGTGCTTTAGGAATCACCCCCCACAGACCCTGCCAGCGGAACATCAAGCTCCCAATTAAACGCGCAGGACCTCCATCGGCAGTGGGAACGGCCTCACGACCCTAAACCCAACGGTGACCCCCGTGGCCCCGGGGTCAGGGGTAGAGTGCTGCCTGGGTGACAGGCGGCAGGGGGGGCGGGGGGGGGGGGGGTATTGTCCAGGGAGATATGCTAGACACTTTTTCACTCCAGAGGTGGTGGGAGGGAGGGCGGAGAGATTATTGTGGTGGGCTCGACCAAGCGGGACGTTTTTATAGGGGGACAAGAAACCTGATGCAGCATGAAATACCTCCCAGAGTCGGCCCTCTTTTAGCCAAATTAACTCACAAAGTAATGGAAAAAATACAACGGGGGATGGGTGCAGGGGAGCAGGGCTGGAGGAGGGTTGGCGTGGGGGCGGGGAAGGGGACAGGGGGATTGTTGCTGAGAGAGCGGGAAAAAGAGTGAGGAGAAAGGTGGGGGAGGGGGGGGGGCACAGAAAATGAACAATTCTGCACCATGCAGTGTCAGTGTGCGACATTAAATGTATGAAACACATGAATTACTGCACCAGCCATGCTGAATTAACTCGATACATCAAACCTAGTCTAAACGGGGAGGGGGAGTGTATGTATATGTACGTGTGTTTGAGTGTGAGTGTTTTACTGACAACGCCATTGGCCGGGAGAGGAGGGCGGAAATAAATAAAAGTAACTGAACATTTCTATCCCCTCCCATTAAAGTTAACCACTTCTCTCTCACCAGCCACATAAAGCTGTCAGCCAGCACTGCGGATTTATGTCGCCCTTGCCCCGCTCCTGTCCTAACTATCGCATGCCTCCAATTACATTTTTTCGTGGCTCTCTCCATCCCTTTCCCTTGTAAATGTAATGAGATAGCAGCAACGGGGAGAAAAGAAAAAAAAAAACGCTGACTGCAGTTAACGCACAGTTCTCTAATAATACCTGGAAGCCGGACGGGAAAAAGCAAAAAAAAAAAAAAGAGAGAGGATGCATGCTTGCCCAATAATGGTATCTTAAAGAAGGCCTGCTTTTGTCAGTGACATAATTAGCTCGATTAATTACGGTGTATTGCCATGAGTCCGAGCGACTGAACAACAAAACCACGGCAGCTCGCATTCGGAAAACTCGGTGTCAGCAGTCATCTCACGCTTCAAAGTAAGTCCTGCAGATATAACAGCAGCTTAGTTTGGATGAAGACATCAACAATAAGGAGCCTGTTGAAGGACATGTAAAGATGAGAGAAAATGGCTGCCGAGATTAGCCTTAGATCGTAGCAGATAACCCAGCTGTCTGTCAATCACAGGGGTTGGGGAGGGGTAAGGGTGCCACTTTGTTTTTCAATCCCTCCCGTTGGGAGCATCCAGTGGGAGGCGTCTGTGAGACGTCAGGACAGGGAGACAACAAAGAGCGTCCTGTGGCGCTTGCTAAGTGGAAGAGGCTCTTGTTGACAGTGGCAGTGACAGTTATGGGTGGGTGTCAGGTGTGTATGGTGGGTGGGCCATCTACGGTAAACTCGGTATTTTGGTCACGTGGGGGGCTCAGCTGGTCAGTGTTTTCGAGGAGGGGACTTTATTGGCCGTAAATAAACACAGGGACAAGTGCTAAAATCGCTTGAACATTTCTTCCATGCATAGACTGGAACAGACAAGACAGTCCTGTCGGTTTGGGGGAAAATTGGTCCTCTTGTCTTCTTTCGTAAATGAAGAAAAAGGCTCATTCAGATTCTCTCTCTTTATTGCTGCTGTGTGTGTGGGGGTGTGTGTGTGTGTGTGTGTGTTTGTCTGCAGGGTGGAGGTGGAAAGGGGGGAATATGAACAAACTGACTGAAGTCAGTACCGGAAATTAAGACGCTTAATCCACACGAGCCATTAGCAATTCAATGTTGTTTGTTGGTTGTTTCTGACAAACGATGATGATTGATTGGCGCTTTTGAGAGGAACCAAGTCCAGTGAAAGTCTTGGCGCTTGTTTTGTTCTCTTTGTGTGTGTGTGAGAGTGAGTGACGGTTGTTTATTGGGCAGCGCATGATTTGGGCTTTGCCTGGTGAGAGGGGCTCATCCTAAGTGAAGCATGTCAATTTTAGCAGAGAACATCAAACTTCTGACAACTGAGACTCATTAAAACCAAAAAGGGACACACACACAAGTATATGAGTGGAATGATTAAGGGGGTGGGGTAAAATTAAAACCCCACCCCTTATTTCATCACACCAGCTGTTTTTACAAGGTGGAGTAATGTATAACCCTTCAAAAATAATTAATGTAGAAAAGTAAAGTTGCAGACAAGACATAGTATCTTCTCTCTCGCAAAAAACCACTGCGAAGAATCTAATTTCAGGTAGAAAACACCCAACCTTCCCACTTGTCAAACTCCACTCAGAGGAAGGATGTGTGTGTGAGTGTGTGTGTTTGGTGGAGAGGGGGGGGCATGAGAGTACAAAGCAGTACATTATGCCTTTAACCAGACAAAAACCCACTGCTAAGGGGCGGGGGGTTTGGGGGGCAAAAAAAAAGCGGAGAAAAGGTTGGGCTCCTGGTAATGAGCCGTTCCAGCCAGCCGCTCGCTCTCTCTCCCGCTCTCTCTCTCGCTCTCTCTCTCCAGGCCGTTGGGGAGGGTGCTCCAGTACAGCCCATGCTACAACGCCCAGGCACATTAGTCAGAAAGCGTCTGGTAGGGAGCATGCATGTCGGACCACTAAACACTGCCACATGTGGTGTGGCTGGCAGGTACAGTCGAGCCCTCATCCCCTGTATGCTCACCCCTCATCCCCCGTACGCTCACCCCTCATCCCCCTGTATGCTCACCCCTCATCCCCCTGTATGCTCACCCCTCATCCCCCTGTATGCTCACCCCTCATCCCCCTGTATGCTCACCCCTCATTCCCCGTACGCTCACCCCTCATTCCCCTGTACGCTCACCCCTCATCCCCCTGTATGCTCACCCCTCATCCCGCTGTATGCTCACCCCTCATCCCCCTGTATGCTCACCCCTCATCCCGCTGTATGCTCACCCCTCATCCCTTGTACAGTCACTCCTCAACCCCTGCCTCCCTCCCTGCCCCTCCCTCTACCTGCAACACCTCTCTCTGCAGACGCTGCTTCCTGTCACCGCCCCCTCTTTCTTCCTTCCTTTTCCCCCCCTCTCCCCAGATAATTTCAAAGGGCCAGAAGATCAAAGCTCGGTTTCCCTCTTTGAAAATGGACAGGAGGGGTGAGGGGGTGTTTAGCTAATCATTAATTTAGGATGAAAAAAATGAGGAAGAATGAGGCTCTTCTCTTTCATTCTCTCTCCCTCTGTCCCGCACCCTCTCTAGCTCCCTCCCTCTCCTTCATTCCTGACCAGCCGACCCTCAAGCTCTACTCCAATCTTTCTTTGCGTCTTTCGACGTGCTGGGAAGAATCAACCTCTTCTCATCCTCGGAAAATGGACAGATGGGCAGAAGAGAGGACACAGAACAGAATAGAGGAGAAGAGATCAGCCAATAAGATTAAGCCAAAAAGCAACAGAGGAGATCACTCCTGATGGATGAACATTCCTCCCCACGGACACACAAACGAGCGCTCTCACACCCCGAACACCAAGAGCAGTCTATCTGGCTGTAAACTGGATTTCCATCACTCCACACTACAAATGCTCAAATAACAGATAGCTCAGTGGAGTTGTTTTTGCAGGCTTTCATTCTGCCGGTGGAGAGATATTTGTATCGTAATACAATTGGTGACTCAACAGCAAATCATTCTGCTGCTCTACCTCCTCTGTCCTGGTCTTTTCCTCTTCAGTCCGTTTGGCACGAAAAGTGTTTGATGCACAGAGCACACTCTATGTATCAACTGGGGGCTATGGGGCTGTGCGTGTTTGTGGGCCGCCCAGCCTGGGCGATATTGTGATACATGTGAGGGGTCTGGGCACTCCAGAGGCCAGCGTCCTGTGCTAAATCACGTCCGACACATTCTTTTAGTGTTTCCTGGCTGCCTACACACACACACACACACACACACACGCACACACCTCAGCTGACTGGCCTGGAGCAGGAGTGGGTCACCCTGTCAAAGGGCTCCATCACAGCAACAGTGGAAAGGGGGGGGGTGGGGGGGGGAGAGAGAGACGGTGCAGCTTAATGAGCATACACACACACACACTGTAGCCTGGATGGTCATGTTTGACCGTGTGGTCACAAGGCACAGCTTGCCCTGGGGAAATCGGTGAGGATGGGAGGGGTGGAGGAGGGAGGGGTGGGGCAGCCTCTTTGCTTATTATCTCAAGTGGGATGAAAAAGATCTGGTTCCTGATTCCGGGACAACGGGATCTTATTATTATTATTATTATTCCTCACAATGATTGTTTCTGAGCAACGGTCATATCTTTTGTGTTTACCCAAGATGCAAAGAAAATCAAGGGCCCTTTGCTAATTTCCTGCCAGGCTCGGAAGCTCATAAATTGCCTGTCAGATACTCTAGTCCGCTGGTGAACCGGGGGGGGAGCTTACCGGTTCCCCCTGGATCTTTGTGGACTCTCGGGTCACCGTGATATGATCTCTCTCTCTCTCTCTCTCTTTCTGTTTCGCCTGTTCTCCCTTGCTCTTCCTGTGACCTAGATGTACATCCACTAGGTGGTTTAAGTCTTAGTCCCTGGCTGGAAGCCTGAACCATCTGCCCTGCAGCTCACCTGGGACACACCGTGTTTTGGCATGTCCCTGGGGGGGCTCGGGGGGGGGGGGTAGTCAACGTCCATGTAACGGGATTTATGGGTAACAGAAAGGGCTTGCGGGATCCCCCACAGAGACAGAGTAAAAAAGGTATGGAGTCAGAGAAACAGAAACCAACAGGAGGGCCTCTAGTGCCGAAACAGAGAGAGAAAAATAATGAAAAAGTGCCCAGATGAGACCCAACAGCTCTGAGGACGTTCCATGTAAACTGCCTTCTGCTCAGCAAAGCAGAAGTGGGACATGCTGGTATTCAGAGTACAGGGTAGACACAGGCTGGATACCTCATCTGTGTGTGTGTGTGTGGGGGGGGGGAGCCCTCAGGATTCCAGACACACACACACCATGTCCCAAGGCTTTCCAGGATTCCATATTCTGACTGTGTGCGATCCAGACCAGGAAAGGCAAGCTTACTATAGCATAACGCACACACAAAGAGAAGGGGTTCGTTTTGGACCTTATACTTTCCCTCAAGAATTGAGGCTGTGTTTTAACAATGTGGTTCGTGCTCGTCTTAGCCATGGGAGAAGAGAAAAAGGGGGAGGGGGACTTTTGTGTGTGTTCTATGGGGTTGAGGACAATGGTGACCTCTCTCCATTGAAGGTTAATGAATGCTTTCAGGAGGCACTCGTTTTGGGCCAGCGGAGGTTAATTACAGGAGCTGCAGACCCTGACAGGCGGCCTGTTTTCAGCTCATGCAAAAGTGAGACAGGTAGGACTGCAGAGTCGGCTATTAGTATCTCCCGCTTCACCCAGCACTCTAACCCCCCCACCCCTTCACACACACACACACACACACACTCAATAACAGCCCCATGGTCGTTCGCCAAAACGTGCAACCGTCGCTCAACGATTACAAACAAAATCCCCCCTCATTCTTCTAGCTGTTGCATTGTGGGACTTGATGTTCCCCTGTAATCGGGCCATCAGTCTGAGCAACACGATGCAGATTCCACAGGGGTGCTCTTCCCCTCCGCCTCCAGCTGCTCTCTTTGTGTTTGTCCTTATCGTTAAGGGAGTCCGTCGCGGTGACATTTATCAATTTTTCATGAACGGGGAGGCTTGGCATGGGCAACCAACAAACAAATCAATTTCTCAGCGGTAAATTGCTTGGGAGAAACAATAACAAGCACTAGGAATGGCCCCCGAAGCTGTATGGGACAATTAATTGCAGATGTGCTGAAGAGAGGCTGGGGGGCTGAGGCCAGTGCACACCTCTAGGCTCAAACAAGCTTCCAGGACCCAGTCTGGAGTCTGTTGCCTAGCTCCATAATCCTTGACTGCACATCCTACCTACCTTTTCCATCTGTGTACAACCTTCGAAATCCAAGTTTTTATCTCTCAACTACATCCCTTTCAGCCTTGCTGGTAGACAGCAAGTCAAGCAGTTTCGAAAGCTCCTGTAGGAGTCATAGATAGTTGAGCTGCGCACATTTTTAGTCCTACATCTGTGGGGAGGTTCAGTGGATGAGCAGGGTTTCCCCTGTGGCTCCTCCTGCTGCTCCAGTCAGACACACACACTTCTGTGTGCACACACCTACCTACAAACTCCACAGTAGACGATGGCCCTGGTCCCAGTGGAGGTGCGACCCTGGACACCCAGTGTGAACAATCCTACTCACGGCATCCAGGGCAGCATTTTTGTTTCCTGAAGCCCCAAACTCATCTAATGTGAGAGGATTTTTCCCTGAGCCCAGAAGCTTCTCCAAACCCTCCTCTACCCAGCTCCAGGGCTACACATATGAGCACATAGAGCAGGACACTGGCAAGTGGCACGCACACAAATGTATAGGGGCGTGTAAATACATGCACTCTCAGTTTTCTAAAACCGCACAAATATGTGCACAAGCGCTAATTAAATGTGGGTGCAGGATATTGCCAGAAAGTTCTTACCAAACGTGTGAAACAAACACTGCATGCTTCTACCTGGACAAAATGTATTCTTTTCCACTAATAAGACCCTTTCCCCGCTTTATTTGAAAACTACACACAAAAAAACAACCTCTCATAACAACTGTTCCCTCATCAATCACTTACAAAATGTATTTTACAAGCGAATGGTAAGACAGAGTGTCTCGCCCCCTCAGAAAGCCAAACACTAAATACCAAAAATAGCCCTGTCAAGTTCCGTAAAGAACTGACAGGCATATTCTGTTTAACATTCTTTGACAGACAAGATGCAAATCTGTAGACAAAATTCAACCAGGATTGTTTATCTTGTTGCTTCCATAAACTAAACTTCCAAATTCGGGACAGCTAAAATCAAATTAAACACCAATTAAACTACAAACAATTAATGGGCCATTGATGCTGTAATTGGGAAGTTGAACAAGAAGCAAAAATCTGATTGATAAGAATACATCATTGATTTGAGAAATGTACTTTGGATTAACAGTGGGAAACTATAGGGCTGAAAAATACTTTTTAAAACACAAGCTAATTTGTAAGAAAAAATCTCAGGAGACAAAAAAATCTCAAACTGCTGTTTCTCAACAACGGAACCCCCAGGATACCTTCTAGAAGGCTCTTTGTTCAACTTTCCTCCACCAAGTTGAGATATGGACAGAAATACATGTATATGTAGAGTGTTGCTCTGGCCTGAGGGAGATGGCAGCAGAACGGCATTCTGGGAACCTGGAGGCGGGCTTTGGCCTGTTTAAATATTCTGTTTTTCAGCACTTCTCTCTTGTTCTACCATAAGCAATGCTCCTTACACCGTTTCTGAAGAGGTGGGCAGCAGAATGATTCTAGGCCAGGGTCCACAGTGACAAAAGGAATATACAGTGAACCCTCGTTTTTCACGGGGGTTACGTTCCAAAAAGAACCCGTGATAAGCAAAATCTGTGAAGTAGAAACCTTTATTTATTTTTTTTACAATTATTATACAATTAAATACTCTATTATATATTAAAACCAAAGAGCAAACTCTTTTTACAGGCCCAAGCATTTGTTTAACAAATAAAAGTACTGTATATTGAAAACCGCAACTTTATTGATGCACAGGTTTGTGTTGGAGAGACCGTTTAGCCAATCAGAATGCAGAACACAATGCACGATGCAAATCCGTGAAGTTGCAAAACCGTGAAAAGTGAACCGTGACATAGTGTGATATAGTGTGCATCGGTCAAAGAAGAGGATATTATAATTTCATTAGTAACTCTCAACTATTTGGTCACATTGTATTAGGCAGAAAACATATTGGGTCAAGCTAATATCTTATCCTATCAGATAAACATCCACAAACATCTATATGATTGAAAAAAAAAAAAATTCACACGCCATGCTAGCACGATTCAGGAATGTCATGGATAATGATTTTCAGCGGAGAAGATGTAATGTAAGTAGCATCTGCAAACCAAGACAATTTCTCTCACAGGAAAACACCAGAGTCATTAGCCCTAAAATGAGCTCATCATCGGCACATTCATAATTTTGTGTAATGGATTACGTAATTGCTCTATTAATCAGTGGAACTGGTCGGCATACTTTCCAATGCATTAGTTTAATTATGGGAAATGCCTGTTATAAAATTGATGCTGTGTTTGCAGAAGCTGGCGAAACCAGGCTTCGCTTAAATTCATCGGTTGAACTTATTGGTACTCCATTTGCAGACTCCAACTATGATCTAGGTTGTTGCAGAAAGCAGACTGAAAGCTGTCCAGGAATTCAGTGAGTAATAAGTACAGACCCTTGTGCTCTCGTAAGTGAACCAAAGTACTGACAACTAACAGTTTTTATGCGGATGGAGGGAAATTGATTGTTATATTTATGAAATTACTCAAAATTGATAGACATCAATGTGCGTCCCTAAAAATGTATATTGTAATTTGCCATCTGCACGAAAGTACTACGTTGCAGCTCACAATCCTGGATTCGATTTTGTAGTTATTTCATTTGTCCTGCCTCTCTCCCTCTGTCCTTTACGCTAAGCGTAAAAATAGTACAAGAATAATGAAATGTCATACATTTAGTCCAAACAAAAGTCCCCTATATTTGTCGTATCCAGGAGATTGGCTTTTGTTATTCACTGACTGTGCCTGTGCTTAAAAAAAAGCCACAATATTCACCTCCGCTGAGGTGACATTTAAATAGGCAAGAGCCATTTTCTTAGCAACAGCCCCCCCCCCCCCCCCCCCCCCCCCCCCCCCCCCGCCACCACACACACACACACTCTCTCTCTCTTTCCCTCTTCTCCCCTGGTCTGTAATTTAAAGCTGTCACAAACAAATCCTCCTTCCAGACCTTTCCAAATGTCAGGCTCCGTCAAGCGAGATGACAGCTTTCTTAAAGCAGGGCCCTCAGAAACTTTGTGAGGAAAAACACAGGTTTTTATGCATATTTATGGATACTGGCTGGTTCACCTCTTACTCAGTTCCTAGGCTAGAGAGAGGAATGACGGAGCAACCGATCTGACTGAACCACTTGACTTTTTCTTTCTTTTGGGGGGGGGGGTGGGGGGGGGAGGGGGGATTTTTGACAATGAGTTAGTTTCGTTCATTCTAGTCCTTGGTTTTGTCTGTGGAACTGTCAAGAAACTCAAAAAGGCAATACATTTACATATACTGTTCTGACACCTCTGGACTAGTCCTCTTCCTATATTTGGTTCAACCTCAAAAAAATACTTTTAATATCAAGATTTTTTACTAGCTTTTAACTCGATTTTTATCCACCACCACACTGTCTCTACTCACTACAGCCAGGAGAGTGTACTGCTTGGGACATGTTGTCCACAATGTGCAATCGGTCAAGGGCTAAGCATCGGCGACCATGGCAAGCAGTGCCAAACGACCCTGACAATGCTCAGTCTGTTTGGTTCTGGATACTCTGTTGGGAAATATAGGACACTGTCTGACACACTGAGGTCCAGCATAAGGAAACTACTGAAGGACATTGACACGTGTCAATCAGCATCATAGGCATGCACAGGATTTTACATTTAGTCTTTCATTACAATGAGCATTAGCCCAGAATAAAGATGTACATACAATATTAACAGCACATTGTTACATATTCATATACATATTATATATATCGTTTATCACTAATGCATTTTTTTAGATACAGAATTGAATAGGTTAATACTGTTAGACCAACCTTTCTGCTTGAGAGTTGCTGCTACAGGTATTCAAATGGTGATATATTTACAATTTTGCCGGGCTTGAGCGAAGGGAAAAAATCGAAGCCGTTATTAGGGGGACACTGGAGTCAAGCTGAGTGGGATGCA
Organism: Neosalanx taihuensis; assembly: GCA_030340665.1. Classification (NCBI taxonomy): domain Eukaryota; kingdom Metazoa; phylum Chordata; class Actinopteri; order Osmeriformes; family Salangidae; genus Neosalanx; species Neosalanx taihuensis. The sequence continues at coordinate 9,164,924 of CM059303.1, read as the reverse complement.
TTAAATCATAAATTATTCAAATTCTCTGGAGCCTTTTCACTGCTTTAAGCATGAGTGAGTGTGAGTGAAAAGAGCCAGCGGCCCGTTGCCCCTGCAGTCTGCTGTGCCATGGTGGGTTCTCTGTGCCACTGATCCAGTGCAGAGGGCACTGGGCGAAGGGAAACCTTACTCCCCAAAACCTTGAGCAGTTTCCCTCTGTACATGGAAGCATGTCTGCAAGTCTTAAATAAACAAGCATGGCATCTCAGAGAAATCATCTCTGAAGAAATGTTTCCCCAAGAATTCAACCCTACAAAAAAGCGAGAATTTATCCTGCAGGATCAGACCAACAGACATATCGAGTGCGGCTAAATCTGCATTTCTTAAAACGAACAAAAAGCTGTCCTCTCCATGCACCTCGCCTAAGATGCTGAGCCAACAGAGGTGGTGGGCGGAGAGGGGAAAGCGAGAATCCGTGTGGGTGAGGGACTAAAGAAACTGCCTTTTTATTTGGAAGTTTCTATTTGCCATTTAATCTATGCCATCGCAGCTGCATATCGTGTCCAGGCTTGTTTTGGGGAGCAAGAGGGCTTTTTAAGGCTTCTCCCCCCCCTCCTCACTCTTCCCATCCCCTTGCATCAGGCTAAGGATCTGGAGGCTTTAATATGGTTGCCAATGTGGCAGCAGCCATTTAATAACAATGCAATAGTTCCTCTCAGCAGTGGCCGAGTGTCACTCAAACTCCCTGCCGGGTGCAGATGGTACATTGTCTGCCGTTTCCCAAAACACTCTCTTTCTGAGATGTTTTCAACCCCACACACACAGTCTTCCCCGCGCTGGCCAATTCCCACCCCCCCACCCCCCCCCCCACCCCCCCTCAGAAATGTAGCATTTTTGTTCCCCCACTTATCTTGCTAGCAACTTAAAATTATATAACTAGCAACAAACGTTTTTTAGTTAGCACAGACTGAAGATAACATTTTCAAATCCAGGCAGAAGGTGACAAAAATAGTGTGGTGGTGGCCTGGCGCTAGTGTTTCAGAGCTTCCTGCTGTGGGGGACATCTGGAGGAGGCGTTGCTATGTGTTGGGAGGAGGAAGAGAGGAATGGGGGGAGGCGAGAGAGCAAGGGCTTACGGAATCGTTCTCCAAGGACATAACTAGGCCTTTATTACGGTACACAGAGGGGATGAATGTGGGACTATACAGACTTGCGGGATTTATTCAAATCAACAGTGACTAATGTCGTCATAAGCCAATCTCCTTGCCACTACCAAACTAAATTATTTTCCTTTGGCATGCCCTCACCCCCCTTTGCCATCGAGAGCAATTAGGCCGTGTTTCTTTGAAAACGACCGGCCATTTAGTGTAAGGCAGGGCTACAATAGAACCACTTTAAAGGCTTGGTGTTCAGACACCAGCAGGAGATCACCTTTAATAGAGTGGCAGTTCACCATCACTTATTTACCATTTGGTCCCACCTCTGGGTGTGTGTGTGCGTGTGCGTGTGGGGGGGGACTAACTTATTATCCATTCACTTTACACTCCTGTCACCGTTGTCAGGTAACTCTTTTGCCTTCCATAGTTTGAAACTTGCCAGTTGTCTAATGAACAGTAGGGTCACCCACTGTCAGAGATGGGCAATCACATGTAGGCACTTGAAGACATTCTTTAACCACAGCTGCAAACTGATCACCGGTGGAGTCAAGTCAATAAACACAAAGATCCTAGCAAAAGATGATTAATTCACCATCAACTACAATAAACCCAAACAACTTGCAGAGGGTGGGCATTAACCAGTGTATCTACCTAACCTCTTTTACTAGGACACTGGTAAAATCTCCTCCTTATTCAGCTGTTTGGGCACAGCCTCTTTCCTGTCACAGCCTCTATAACAAGGCCGGGAACGAGGGGTCGCCATCTGGCCGCCTTCGTGGGGGGTCGCGCTTGGCACAGCCCACTCCCTTTAATACCGCACAAATGTTTAGAGACCTTACGTAAATGTAGTGTCGCACACTTGGGTGTATTACGAGAAAAACAGTGTGTCAGCGTTGGAAAGGGGGGGGGGGGGGGGGGGGGGGGAGAGGGCGAGCAGCGCAGACATGCAAAACACACACACCCAGTCTTGGTCCAAGTTTGCCAACCATCATGACACGATGAAGGACAATCTACGGAAGCCAGGATTTACACTAGATGTACACCAGAGCCACCTGGTAAATCTGGGGCATTACAGCTGACAGCATGTTAGAGAAAAGCCGTGGAAAAGAAATGTGAACGGGGGCGAAGTCAAAGAAAGAACGAGTGCCAGACAATTCCGGGCGGTTTCAAATCGCGCAGGATAAACAGAGGCTCCGCATAACCAACGAACAAGTGTACATCTGAACGTGTCAGCAGTATAAAAGGCGAGAGGGTAAGCATGCTGCGGGAACCAATGAGAAAGATTTGGGAGGGCTTCGGAACAGCGAGGTGTGTTGCAAACCCACACCTGGAGGTGCATTTGCATGTTATTAATTCACTCCCCGCCCGTTTCACCGGGAACGAGATAAGGGTTGCGCAGCCGTTGCACTGAGAGTGCGGTGGAGAGAAAGGAGGAGGGAGAGATGACATACAAACAAATAGGAAACCCAAGAGAGCATAATCTGATCCCTCAGTTCTCATGACTCTGAAGCAGGCAGCTGAGGTAGGAGCTGGGAAATGTACCCCTCCCCTCCCCACCTCCCCTTTCCTCAGAAGTGCCCTCATCCTAGTCAAACACCATGATTGACTTTATGGTTGCCACGAGCTGCAACGAAGATGTAATGCAGAGCTTTTTCCATCCGTATTAATATTTCATGGAGTTCCGTCGTTATTACAAGACAAGAAAATAAAAAAATCACTGCTTTCTTTGATAAGGTGACATTTTCTTCTTTTTTTTGGGGGGGGGGGGGGTGGCAAGCTATGCAGTGATTCTTTACATATGAAGATAGATAAGTGTTAGATTAAGATAGCTGTCTGGTGGGCCTCAGCTCCATCACTATGCCTGCCCTGGAAAAAATTATGCACTTTGATGTGTTCCTTAAACCCCCTCACCCCCCCCCCCCCCACCCCCCACACACACACACACACACACACACACACATACACACGCATGCACGCACCCCACCATGTGTATCTGTGCATGTGTGTCCTTGCGCTAATTTCCCCTTGAACACAGCAGCAGGGTAACCACAGAATTTGTATTCTGTAATGAGACACAAGCTGAGGGCGATAGTGAATTTGTAAGCATGTGCCATCTCTCTTAATTCCGTTTAGTATTTCCTGTAATACTCCTTGCGCAGGCTGCGGTTACAGACACCCTCCTACCCCTCACCCCTTGTCGGGAGCCCAGTATCTGGAAAACCAAGGGCAATAAAGAAAGGAGATATTCCAAATCACATTACAGGACATTAAATTAACCCAACCCCAACAGCCTCAACCACCCACACCTCCCCCAACCATTTGGCTTTTACAGGTTTAACCTTGAAATTGTTTCTTACTCTGTACATTAGACTTCATGAACACCTCCCTGCCCCCATTATTAAAGGGTCCAAAAGAAAGACATAGACAATATAACAAAAGCGGTGGTGAGGTAATTATTCAATAGGAGCCTTCACTGTGCTCATGATACGTTGTAATTTCATTTCACATCATGTCTGCTTCATAATGCAATACACAATTGAGCAAGGGGTCTCCTTACAATCCCACAAGACCACTTTCTCCTTAAGATAATAGAGGCTTTTGTGCTTTGCCTTTGAGAAATCCTTGGTGGATTATGCAAGTGTGAATTCAGGAGCACATCAATTAATACGCATTAAACGAGCAGAGTATTAAGTTGTGAGAAAATAATTAATAACTCTAATTGCCTGCACCGCTCCCCTTGCTTGACGTCCCATGTGGTATCATACCTTGTTCTAACAAAAAGACACCTGATCTTCACCACCCAGGGTTACAGCACCAATACCCTCCGCTAGAGAAGAAGAAGTCCTATGGTAGCGCACAGTCCGTGTCATTACCATTGCATCCCATGTGACACAAGCCTACATGATGTATCAAATATATGTATAAAATACCACACTCGTGTTAATGAGGTTTCCTTGCCCACATTGAAACGCTCAACTGTTGGGGTTTTCTGTATCTCCCCCCCCCCCCCCCCCCCATCTGGCAAGCAACTGACTTCAGCCACATCCTGAAAAGGTAACTTCAGAGAAGCTATTACGGTACGCCTCTCCCCTCTAATGCTGCAGCTGGAAGAGGAGTATCACTGCCACTGTCAAACGAAATAATATCAGTGAAGGAGTCAGCAGTGTGCGAGGAGGAAGAAGATAGCGTCAGCACTCGTCCCCCCCCCCACCCCCCACCCCACCCCCCCACCCCACCACACACGCACACAAACACACACACCCGCCCTCCTTTGCTCCCTCCACCAGTTGAAATGTAGACTTGGCAGTGCCTTGGAGAACAGAAAGTGAAGAGAAAGGAACGACACCCTAAAATAAAAGTGTATGAGATATCTCCAACACCGTGAAGGGGAAAGGCGGAGTTATGAGAGTAAATCTCTGACAGGAGTGAAGCCTTAAGCGGTGGAGCGCGGACAGATTGTCTCTCGTTTTGATTAGGTGGAAAGGAAGCGACGACATTCTGCGATAACGCCGGCTTGGCGGTGGTCAGCAACATGGGAGGGCAGTTGGAAGGACTTCACAAAAACCCACTGTCTTTGACAGTTTGCAGCTTAACCTCGCTGTTTAGCGTGGGTGTCGCTGCAAATTAGTCTGGCTTTCAGCTGAATCAATCTTGCCTTTGGTGGGAGATAATGAGCATGTAAGCCTGGATTCAAATGAGGCCCCTCTGCTTCGAGGCTTGAGAGCACAGAATACTTACACTCAGAGTTTTAAGGAAGTACGTTTTTATCATTATGTTTCCTCAAAAGTCTGAGTGTGACTGTCTTAAATAAACAAATATTATATTATATTGTGCATATGGTTATAGTCATATAGTGCATGTAGTACACATACACAAAACATTGTGAGAGAGAAAAAAAGGCATGGTTTACAGAGTCTAATTAAACACCACATATTCAAATTGACCCAAATGAAACTGATGATTTCATTTATGGGCAAGCATTTCCACTCCCGTCAAATTTTCTTTTTGGGGAGGGGATTTGTGTTTTCAATCTTTAGTGATCTCATTTGCTAACAAGCAATATCCATCTTGTTTGAGTTTCCCGATACAGATGTGTCCTCGGTAAATTCTCTCTAAAGGGCAGACATCATCAGTAGCAATGGGAGAAGATGAGAGTGTGTTACAACAATACAGAGCAGCGGGCTACAAAATGCATCAGATCACTTTGACAGATAAAGCCTCTATGATCACTGCAATTAAGGAGATAAAGATACAAAGGGATTGAAAGGCGCTCTACTCTGAAGAACTGGGGTGTGACAATGTTTGGACCCCAATCCAGCTGGACCACATGGGCCCCTTACCAGACTTACCACTGTCACAGATTTACCAGCCGTTTGCAGTATTGGGCTGGTGGCTAGGCTTTTGACTCTCAAACACCTACCTTCTCCTTCCTACCTCCAGGGAGACCTGCCATAAATCCCATGGAATGGCTACTGGCGAGAGAACTTTTTAACATGAGGCTTAGAGAGGCCTGTTATTCACCCACAGAGAGAGAGTCTGGGGATGATAAATGGTCATAAATATTGCAGCGGCTTACAAAAGTCCCCTCTGAGATATTACCTTGAGTGATAGAGCTTTGCTCGGCATTACAGGCACAATGCTAGAGAAACCAGGCTTTTCAAGAAAGGGGTGGGAAGAACAATCTCGGTAGAATTTCCTCTAAGGAATCTCCCTGACCCTTCTCTGACCAGCCCAAACCACATACTGTCAATGTTGTTTGGTCAAGGTAATATTGGCCCAGGCACATTACTCATTGGCCCGCCCAGACAACTTTGATCAAAATACATTTTTACATTTAGCACACACTCTTATCCAGAGCAACTTACAGCACATACAGGGACATTCCCCTAAAGCAAGTAGGGAGAAGGACAAACCCAAGGACAAAACGTCATGTTGCCTTAACCGGGAACTGACAACCTTCTGATCACTAGTCCAATGCCCTAACCACTCAGCCACCTGACTCCTTTTTTTAATCAGTCAAATGTTATTAAGCAAATATATTAATATAAACCTGATTTCTTGTTGTCTGGTGTGTGTGTGTTTAACTTATTTTCTGAATAAAATTGAACTGTTGAGGCAAGTTGTAGAAAGCATCCGGAGCGTGATTGGTTGCTATGGTTGCTAAGGGTTACGACAGGAAGTCTCTCTGGGCGGCCTTTAGCCAGCTAACACGGTGTCTTAACTGGATGTGAGTCCTCGTTAGGACACAGTGTAACTTTGCTAGCTGCTTTTTACGTCAACGTATGAACTTTTTTATTCACCATGTAAGCTGCACACACAATTGACTGTGGCAGGATGATGCAAACAAGAAACCTCTTAAATAAGTAAAAGTATCTTGTAAGTCGCTTTCGATAAAAGCGTCTGCTAAATGAATACATATATACAAAAAAACTATACAAAAAGATAGAATAGGAATATAAGAATATGAGTGTGAATTTATCTGAGTGGGTGGTAAGTATGTACACAGTAGTGTAATACGTCTGCACTATAAGGGCTAAACAAGTTTCTTGTTATTTGAAAAATGTAAACGTTCAGTTCAGTTCTGTTTTGTTATTGCCTTTACCGTATATTTTGAAGTAAATGTGTCAAAGTTTGTCAATTTTTTTCTACTCTGATGTTTTATCAAGTTTTTTTTTTTTTTTTTTTCTAGGAAAAAACTATAGACCCACTAATTTCTGCACTGACCCACCCAAAATACACTTTCTGCTTACACCACTGGTATGTACAGTAGGTAGGGCCTAAGTTAAGACTAACAAGGAACTTCTTGCCAAACAGAAATGAGTCATTTAATCATTTTCTTAATGAATGCATGTGAGATGACAGTCTCTGCTTAAGTCGGACTCTGTCACGACCTGAGAAGTCAGGAGAGCACTAAGTCTCTCAAGGAGTTCCAAGTGCATGTTTCACCAGCTCTTGTGACTGTGGCAGCTTAATGGGTTTTTATGACAAGGGGGCTTTGTTGCACGAAGCTGCCCTCCATTTTAAATGTTTCCTTGACAATGGTCAATGAAGGAGCAGATGTCCGAGCTGCACACATCTGTACAGGCCTTATTCCTTCAGGCAAAGCACTCCCGCTTTTTCCCTCCCTGCCACACAATGGGGCGCTTTCCAAGGACGTCCTCTATTCAGTGCTGCAACATCCATCAATCAAATCTGAAAAAGATCTCCTTTTCTTCTCAGGGCAATACTGTATCAGAGCAGCACCCCCATTTCACACAGAAAACGTATATTCATTATTCAACACACAATGACTAAATCATCTCATGACCACTTTAGAATACTACAATACCACATATTTTGTATCCAGACTAGTTTGAAAAGACTTTGGATTTGAAACAAGCAACAGATGTCTATCTCATTGCACGTTCTGTTTCTGTTAGGCAGAATTTCCTATTTTTGCTGAATGTGATGTTAAGCAAATGTATTACTGTAAATGTATATTTGACAACTTTAGTAGTCTGGCTATTACTAGCTCATGAGCACAACTTTTTCTACAGCTTTTTGAACGTGATTGAAATATATATATACATTTTTTTTATATATATAGAATGGACAATGTTTAATTCACAACTGTTCTACTACAACCGCCATTTACTCCTGAAATCTCACATTTGAACAGAGTTTAATAGCACCTTTAACGCATCCAAACAAGGGTGTTTGATTAAAGTTCAAAAGCCGAACGCTCTGTCAGTTCTTCAACAGCAGGCGCAATCACTTGCACAAAAAAGGTTATTGGTTGATGTTGCGGCGTCAAACATCCTGGCAGCAGATGCGCTACATTGTAATCACTTATGTAAAGATTGTGTCGAATCATTACACGCGTAGACGACTATAAATGTGGTTTTTGAAGCACTACATCTTGAAATCGAAACCTCTAGCAAGGTTTTAGCGAATACTATTGTATCGCGAATATTCCGAAAAACACGCCAGCATTAGGAACACAGCATTGGCCAAAAATACCGCGTTTTAACTATGACCAAAAGAAAGCGCTTCATATGCTCTCCAACTAGGCACTCACTATCGTTAAAACAAATAATCTCCACCCATGCGAGTTGTTTACAGGAGTCATTTACAAGGGATGACCAGAGACCGTAAAAGGGGGTTCATTTGGGTTGACAGTTGAGACTGTGGTTTTTCATGGTCAACTATGTGCACAGCATTCAATTCACTCGACCGTTCAGATCTTCATGGCGTAGGAAGGTGAACACACATGGCCATAGCTTGTACGGACGTGACAATCGAACGTTTTACTATTTCGCAACCTTTTGAGACTAAATCGATTACGGGAATATGAAGAAAAATACAAACACAGTTTCCATGCATTTCTGTTTCGCATCTTACCTGAATAGCTGATGTTTATTGCAAGTTCAGAAGCCGACTTTATGCACACAGGACAACATCATCCGGTTCAGGGAAAGAAATGTCCTAGGGATTTTGTGAATTAGTCAAACTGGTCCACCTTTAAATGGAAAAACTTAATCCTCCGATTTCTAAGAGTAGTAGAGATGAAGACGCGATTAAATAGGAACAAAATAGTTGGAAGGGTAAGCTGTGTGCGTTCATAAAAACACCGTCTCAGACAGACGCCAAAGAATAGTGGATATCTAACAGTTTCAGTGGTTTATTCTCTTTCTCTCCCCTTTCTCTCTTTCTCTCTCTCTCTCTCTCTCTCTCTATCTCTATCTCTCTCCCTCTGTCTGTCACAGTCTCCCTCACTCTCTTTTTTATCAAGGCGGGGTCTTGGGTCGTTTAAACCAATGACATAAACCTATAAGAGGCAGCCGCGCCCCCCACACGTATCCACTTCTATTCACACAGAGCGAGTAGTATGCCGCAACATAGACGGCTTTAGGCCAAAAAAATGTGCTTGGATTATCTAATGCAAGTAGGCAACATTACTTCTTGATTAAGTTATACGGGGACCGGATTTTGGAGAGCAATTATCCATTTCTGTTTGGTAATTGGCGTTATCAGAGAACTATTCACTTGCAATTCATTTGTAATTCAGTTATTTATGGTTGCTTGGTACACACTTGCAATGCAAGTGTTTCAGATATGACATCAGTAATGACATTTTTGAGAGTTCCAGAGAGACAGCCAGTTGCTCAGTAGGTGAAAGCATTTGGGTAATATTAGCAACATCCTTACCCCCAACAAATAACAAATACACGCACAAAACGTTGTCTGGCTAGATGAAAGTCATAAAATTTGTGTGTTAATCCAAGAAATGCAAAAGGTCAGTTTGAGTGCCCTTTCTTGTGTAATCCTCCCATAATTCTGTCCTCGCTGTTGTTGTCACATGATCTGGTGTAACAATAATCAGACTATGTTATGCCAGTGAGGGTACTCAGTGAGTTCAATTATTTGTAGGCTATCCCATTTTCGACTTTTCATTTCTGTACCAAGTGTAGGCCCCATATGCTGCCATATTGATCTGTCCATCGACCATTGTCCACTTCTCATCAGACCAATGGTTACTTGTGGGGGGTGCACAGTTTACTGCACAAAGGCAGAGAAAGACCCTCAACAAGATCTTTCTTTAACACGGCCTGTGAATATGTGAGGATTTCTTGCAACTCTGGAACGCTTCTAACCGTCAGCAAAGCACACTTGATGTGTGAAAAAAGCACAAGTTGCATTTGAATGGTCTATGGCATATTAATATCAACTGACTTTTCTAGTTTCTGAGGTTTGGTGATTAGTTTGTGGATTGCAGCCACAGGCTAAATTCATTTACACATTAACATTCACAAAAATAATTACACAGCAAAACTTTTTGTGTGTGTGTTGGTGGGGGTGGGGGGGGGGGGGTGGGGGGGGGGGCGGTTGATGTTTAGACCAGTGTGTCGCTTAGCCTGGGTGTTACAAGCCTACACACAATGAGAATCACTGAAGAGGCTGTTCAATCTATCTGAAGAATAAAAACAGGCATCCATGCCACTCCCCTTCCATCTATGCTCGTAAAGAGTGTTCTCTGTCTTCCTGTGTCCTGATCTCTCGCTCAGCCACTGCCAACAATAATGCATGACCCAATAGTTTAATCATTTTCAAACAAGGCTTAGCCATCTTTTTTTTTTCTTCTTTTCGTTCTCCCTTGCAATTTGGTGATAGATTTGCTGCTGTAGCCTTAACAGACACATGCACAATGGGATTGAGGGAAAGTATTAAAGAAATTTGACTGTGCTGTCAATGATGCAAAGCAACAAGAACTGCCTTCTAAACAAAAGCCTGTGCTGGTCTTATACAGATGCAATAGCTTTGTGACAGCATACCAACACCTATTCAAGATGCTGTAGTATTAGCGGCAAGTATGTCTGTGGAGAGGGATGTCTAGGAAAGGATATACTGCATCTCATTAGCCAAGGAACTGGCACTGCGTACCACAGTGTTAGACCTTTTTATGTTGACCCCTGACCCTTATCTCCATACTCACAAATTCACCAACAGACTTCACAAAGCATCTCTCAGGAGAGCCAAGGCAAAGTATTACACATGCTCGTCTCCCTGGAGACAAACATCTATCAATCTCAGATGAATTATTGAGAGCGCTGCACCCCAAGCACGCTTTTACACCACCACAAATTACCACATGCACAGAGAGTGTGCTCAGCCACTTTCAGTGTGGAATTTCAGCAATGAATTTGTTGGAATGGATAAGCTCTGCTCTCTGCGAGAGTGACTAACACATGGTCGTTTCTCAATTTGTCCCTTCCTGTAATGCGAACACCCAAAGTCTCTTGAGATAACGCTCACATTCAAACTACGTCTGCCTTGCACTGTCTTGCCTAGATGCTTCCAGGTTCAACCTTGCAACACTTCCTCACATATTTATTATTTGCATAAACTTCATTGTGTTATCCATCAATTTGGTGTTGAAAACTACACGGTTTACCACCACCATATTTACAGTGTATTGGAAGAGGTAGTTTACCATAAGAAACCTTCACACACACGCACGCACGCACACACACACACACACACACACACACACACACACACACACACACACACACACACACACACACACACACACACACACACACACACACACACACACACACACACACACCTCACTAATGAAGAGGCAGGGTTCCAGTCTAAATGGGAGAAAGGGGGTGAATGGCAGGAGACCCCCATTGGGTCTGCTTGAACTTGTAAAATAAGATTGACACCACACTCAAATGAGCTCCTCCCATGTTGCAGAGCAAGACTAAAGCCCCACCCCCAGGAGGCTAACTTGAATCAATTCCGGTAATGATGTTTATAATTTAGGAGGCTAATGACATGCACTATGGGTTGGAAGATGATGTCTTGAAGATGCTACCTCTGATTCAATAGATTGAGTGATTCCTGGAACATTGAAACCCTCTACAGAGTACGAGAGCATGATAGAAAGTGTTTCCTCTGAAAGGGAACCTTTCATGAAATTTCATGAACCTTTCATGAAATTCTACATTATAGTAGAATAGTGCATACAATATTTTCATAAGAAATGCCCTGTATGCACATTTCTAGAGGGAACCAAAAAAGACAATGTTCCAGTAACAGGCATGATCTGAAAAGGTTATTCAGAGTAGATGTGTGTATCCTAACAGATGCTCTGTGTCCTCTCAGATTAGCCCCAGAGTACTCTGAAGCTGCTAATTGTGTATTTACCCTTTGGGTGTACTGATGCCTGCTTCCTGTGGGATGAGGATATCTCCTTTTTGTAAGAGACTGCTGCCATTAACCACAGTGTGTGTGTGTGTGTGTGTGTGTGTGTGTGTGCGTCAGCGATTACGAGAAAGACAGAGAGCGCGTGTGACCATGCACTCATGTGGATTTGTGCGTGAGCGCACGCGCTTGCACAATGTGTGGGTGCCAGGCGCTAGCATTTACGGAGTAACAATCACCAAGGAAGCATGGAGCCTATTTGGGGGAAGGGGGGCCAGCATGATGGAGGTACACAACATGTGGATATGATTACTCATACGTCTGCTCTTTCAACTGTGTCTTGTACTGGTCATTAACAACCTATTTGAAGACTTTGTCAATAGGTGCCAAGACAACAAGCAGAAACACCACCCCCCTCCTCCCCCCCCCCCCAAACTCCCCCCATCTCATTTTAATTCTCATTAATATGTAAATGAGGACCCCCTTGTTGTTAGTTTGGAAGGAAGCTGTCATGTCGTTGCTGACAGGCTCAATGGATGTGTTTGGGTTGCCAGTCGCCTATTTTTATGGGAGAGCATGTCTTATCTTTGTTTAGGCAGCGATTCAAAAATGTAAACATCCCTTCATTAGCATCTGTCAGGGAGCTTAAAACTATGATTTTTAATACATGACTAAACCCAGCGAGCAGGCCGACAGGCCTTGTTATTTTCTCTCTCTTTTATCTCCCTCTTACGTTGCGGTTAATTTCTCAAAGGGGAACTTACTTAATCCGCTTGTTGCCATGTTGAAGAGTGGGCACTGTGTTGCGTTGCTGTCATGTCAGGGGTATCTTTGTCTCAAATTGTTTCTCTGTCTTTCTATGGACGCAGTCACTGCTTACTTTTTCTGCTGACTTATGATTTACATTCTACATTGTTATCCACCGAAAGCTTAATTGCAATGAACAATATCTTATTTTTTATAAACTAGAGATGGAAAATGAATTGCGACCAAATCCCTAACCTTGAGCGAAAAAGAGAAAGGCCTTTTCAAGGCAATCACTGCAGCCATCAGCATCACACTCACAGACACTTAATCAAGTCCTCCACACCCAGAACCTTCATTAAAGTATATCTTCACATCATGGGCTGGGATTTATAATTAAGGGAAGAAAGCAAACACAAGTCTAAATTATTCTTAAGCAGGTACTTGTTTCAACTGAGTGTTTTGTTTATATGCCAAGCCAGTCTGTATTGTTGAACTCTTACTTGTAAAACCTCGAGTCCTGTTTTCAAATCAATAAGCAGATCTAATAGGGTGTGATACTGTGTGTATTTAAGGAACCCCCACCTGCTGTGCTATGTCAGAGAGTAAGAAGAGAGAGGGAGAGATTAAGAGATAAAGAGAAAGAAAGACAGAATGAGAGCTTGACAGGAGCATATATATACAGAGAGAGAGAGAGAGAGAGAGAGAGAGAGAGAGAGAGAGAGAGAGAGAGAGAGAGAGAGAGAGATGTGTAGCTTGAGAGGGCCAGGATGTGATATGTCAACGTGAGTAAATGTCAGCTGGTCCTCAGGGAGGAGTGGGAATTTATGAGTTGGGATTTGAACTGTAGACTCTGGTGTCAAAGTGTAGGGTCAATCTGGTTAGCGTAGTGTGTAGTGCTATCTCTGAGGGAACAAGGAAAAGGGGACGTGAATCGATGACGGGTTGTTTGTGAGCATCTGACGACTGCTTTGCCGGGAAATGGCTGTGTTTACTAAGAGAGAGAGCGCCATGGGGGGAAAGAAAGATAAAAGACAAGTACACTGACGTGGGCTAGAACTTTGCAGTTGATTGTGCGACAGTATTATTACAGTTTTAGTACAATATCAGATCATTTACATTTGCATTTATTCATTTAGCAGCTGCTTTTATGCAAAGGGACAGATAATATGATAAAACATTTTTGGGGGAAAATGTAAGCAATATTGAATTGACCTGGCGTAGTTTGGTTGACAAACTGATGAACTTTTTCCAGGAGTTTAATGGTGAAAAAGTTGATGGTATGAAAGCGTGTTTGTGTCTGTACGTTTAAGCCAGGGGTGTCCAATCCTGGTCCTCGAGGGCCACTGTTCTGACGGTTTTAGATGTTTCCCTGCTCCAGCACCTCAAAACCTTCAGGACAGTGGCCCTCAAGGACCAGGATTGGACACCCCTGGTTTAAGCAAATGGATATTTAAGTTATCATGCCTGCTATCAAACAGGATGCGTATTAACAACTTCTTATAAATTAGACAGTCTTTTTGCTGAGCACTTGTGTTGAGTCCTGCTGCAGATCTTGATCCCCTTAAATACTGTATTTTTCCATTTACGATTGAGAAAAGTGACAGACTGTTGAGTATGTAATATACATACGCATAACAAATTGAATCATTAAATTGGAGGGAAAGGGAGCAAAATTAATAAATGTAATCTTAAAATGTGGGTTTTGAAAGCTTTAACAGAAAAAATATCAGGAAAAAATAATCAAGCAGCTGTGAATGCTGAAATTCGCCACCTTTCAAAAAGGTGCTGTTCGCATTACATATTTGGACCAAAAATGTATTACAATTTAAGTTCAGCTTCTTGTCAATCACGACTCAACAATTATTACATATATCTTAATCTACCAAGTTTTTCAAATGCTTTGTGGCAAAAATTGTACGAATTATCTACAACAGAATATGGGACACTTCATCCTTTCAGCAGGCTCATTATAAATGAATAATCCATCAATTTTTATGGTTTTCAACCTCACTGTGCCACTCCTTAGTGCACATGATGTTGATGATGATATAGGTGAAACGATTCAGCCCCGAGAGATGGTTGATCATGAAGTTAGTCCAGAGAAATTACCCATTTACAACCAATAACCCTCAACAAAACTCTGTACCAAAAGCTTAGGCTGTATTGTATCAAAAGTCATCGAGTTGGGAAACAAAAGTCTTTGATGTTCCTAGTGCTTAAAGACAAAGTTCTGTGGAGTCATAGCTGGATCCTGAACTCCCCTGTTGGTTTGATTTGCCAACTGTCACTGGGCAAAATGATGCTCCATCCTTCCGGTTCATTCTTAAATTCCCTTACAGTAGGTAAATACTCTACAAGTACTGCTTGTTTCAAGTCACTGGTAGTTTATACTTCTCTGCCCGCAGGCTCACCAAGCTATATATATATGTATTGGTTGGAACAGCCCCTGGGCAAAACTGTATGTTAAACAATATAAGTTAGATTTAGTTCAGCACAAATGACCTAGACATACAGTTAAGCCCAGAAATATTTGGACCGTGACACAATCTTCATGATTTGGGCTCCTCATGCACCACATTGGATTTCAAATGAAACAACTACAAAGTGCAGACTTTAAGATTTACTTCAAGGGGTTGAACAAAAATATATGATTAAATATGTAGGAATTGTAGCTATTTTTATACAAATGCTCCTCATTTCAGGGGCTCAAAAGTAATTGGACAAATAAACATAACCCAAAGTAAAATGTTACTTTTCTTTTCTTTGCCAGGCCTTTACTGCAGCTGTCTTCAGTTGTTGCTTGTTTGTGGGTCTTTCTGCCTTAAGTTTTGTCTTGAGCAAGTGAAATGCATGCTCGACTGGGTTGAGATCTGGTGATTGACTCAGTCACTGCAGTATATTCCACTTCTTTGCTTACAAACTCCTGGGTTGCTATTGTAGTATGTTTTGTATCATTGTCCATCTGTACTGTGAAGCGCCGTCCAGTCATCTTTGCTGCATTTGGCTAAATCTTAGCAGAAAGTATACCCCTATACACTTCATAATTCATCTGGCTGCTTCTGTCTTGTCACATCATCAATAATCAGAAGTGACCCAGTGCCATTGGAAGCCATGCATACCCATGCCATCACACTGCCTCCACCATGTTTTACAGAAGATTTGGTGTGCTTTGGAACATTCCAATTCTTCTCCAAACAATCTGTCCAAAGAATGCTGTTCCAGAACTGGGCTGGCTTCTTCACGTGTTTTTTGGCAAAGTCAATCTTGACCTTCCTACTTGTGAGGCTGATTAATAGAAATACAGCTCTTTAATACGTAGCCGCCTCTCTTTTTCAAGGGACCAAAAGTAATTGGACAATTGACTCCGAAAGCTGCTAAAAATATATATATAACAAGGCTGCATGGGCTCTTCCATCGTTAACCTGTCATCAATTAAGCAGTTAAAAGGTCTGTAGTTGATTTCGGGTTTGGCGTTTGCATTTGGATGCTGTTGCTGTGAACACACAATGTGCGGTCAAAGGAGCTCTTAATGGGGGTGAAACAGACCATCCTGAGGCTGACAAAAAGAAGAAATCCATTAGAGAGATAGCAGAAATGTTAGGAGTGGCCAAATCAACAGTTTGGTGCATTTTAAAGAAAAGAAAAAAAGAGTGGTGAGCTTGGGAACCTAAACCCTTGCTCCAGTTTGGACTCTCAAATTAGAGCTTAGAGTCTGCACTTTAAGCCCATATTGATTAAATAATTGTATCCTGAATATGTTTTCGTAAAAAGCTCAATTTAACAAAACTTGTGTCACTGTCCAAATATTTCTGGGCCCAACTGTAGATGTTGACATACATTGATTTTTTTGTTGTGCTTCCTAGTAGCTGGTCATAAATCCCCCTTTGGTGTATCTATGTGTGAAATAGAAGGGGATGAACTAGGAAGGTGGTGGTGGTGGGGGGTGGGAGGGGTTTATATTAGATTTCTGCATTTATATTCATCTATCCATCTACATCTTGGCTAGAGCAGTTTCATTTCCACGTCTGTGATATATGTAAGGAGATGGGAAAAAGCCAGTTAATAGAATATTTCTTTGCTGAAAAAGAAAATGTCAAAATGTAAAGATAAAAACCAGTCCAAAATCTTGCCTGAAGAACAGATCAAGTCTGGTGGCATTGTTGCTTAAAGGGTATTTCCACCATGTCACTCCACAAGGTAGTCAGAAAAAAAATATAGATGTTTAGATTTTTATGTAAGATTGACAAGACGCCTAAATGCATATGGCTGCTGCTTCAACTGCTGTTGCCTCAGTGAGCAATATTCTCCCTACAGCTCGATTACATAATTAAAGGAGGGAATCTTGCTTTGTTGCCAATAGATTGACAAATCCTCAAAACACGACACTTCATATGAAAATATGTATATTGAATTGACATTTGGTGTCAAGCAGGCATCTTGTTCATTCTGAATAACAGGAGCATGGAACAAATGGAAGTGGAATTTTGAGCGAACTTGGTATAATTCTCACAGAAGGTTGGCTATATATGAAGGTGTTCCTATGGCATCTGAACACAGGATAGTGATGTGATTGATTGAGTTCACCGTCTGATTCTCCCCTGTTGTCTGCCTCCATCACAGTGTTGTTTTGGGTTCCCAGGTGCCTGCTGGGAGGTGGCTTGAAGGCTCTGGCCCAGCTCTAGTCTTCATTTGTATACACTGAACTTTGACTTTCAGAAGAGGCTGAGTCTGGGCCATGGTGACGCACCACTGTGAGTCAGTGTACTGTGAAGGTAATGGAGAGGGTGGGCTGGAGCATCTTGGGGGGGGGGGGGGGGGGGGTAGTATGTACATGTAGTATGTACATTCAACCCTGCACCACAGATCAGAGACAACAGGATAGAGCCAGATCACCTGCAGTCATCTCCCATGTCTACACCTCACCCTCGGAGGGCATAGGGGGCAAAACACCATGTAAAGGCTGGAAGTCAAATCACGATTTGATTGTATGTTTCAAATCACAACATTTGTTCATTCATTCACATTCAATCCAAATGGAAAACCACAGCATTGATGGCCGCAATCAATTCATGGCATTTTTTATCATGGACAAAGAAACACATTGTATTCCTGTGTAGCGCACTATCTCTGCCTGGAGTGCAACATCACCACAAACCTGGTGTACGTCTATGATTGGCCTCAGCTACATCCTGTGTTCTGATCACTCTGGTTTGCTTATCTGGTCAGGAGTTGTTCCCCCGTCCCTCCGTGGCCTCCAGCTTGTGTTTTGTGGTCTGGAGACAGGATGCGGTATTCAGTACCTGACCAAGACACCAGATATGTCCAGAAGATCTCAGCGAGAAAACCTGATCGAGTGGAAGAAATCCCCAGCACTTGGCTGTTTGAAGGTAAAAACATATACGATGACAAGAAAGCTGAATTTCACGTACTACAAAACGCCCACTGCAGTGTATTAATAGTTCCCTCCCGCTGTGGGTCTTAAAAGCTTGACGAGTGAGTCAAGATACCACACATCATGGTCCTTTAACGTGCCAGGATCTGTGTACGGGAACCAAATTCAGGACACAAAGACTGTAATATGGTCAAAGCTTTTGAAAGAAACATTTAAGAACCTCTGTCTCTGTTCCAGAACATCACCTGCATCCAATGCAAAGGGTTTGCTTTCTTGTGTCTAACTAACGTCAGCATCTTTCATTAGACCTAATCAGCCGATCGAAAATATGGGGATTGGTTCGCATGTCAGAAGGGATGAGTGTCTGTATTCATTGATTTGGAGATATCAAACAAAATAACAGCAAATTCTAAGGACTTTTTTCCAAAAAGAAAATGGGAATCTGGTCATTCAATGTGGAGTCGTTCAATAATTTGAAATGATGTGAAAACCTTGCCATTCATTTGTGTTCTGTTTATAGCATTTTGAAGAAGACACACAGCAAGCAGCGTCGACAAGGTTCTACAGTAAGCCATGTGTTCTGGTTGGATTTTATATATGTTACTGTTCACAAAGTATTGCTCAGATTTGACCATTAATACACTATGTTCTTTATTTTTAGATTATATCAACAGTGTGTGCTTTATAGGAGAGACAAGTATGATAACTATATTATAATAATGATAACTAAATTAATGATGTACGTGCATTTGGAAAGTATACACCCTTTTTCCACAATTTGTTGTTACATTGTTACCTTACATTTACATTTATTCATTTAGCAGACGCTTTTCTCCACAGCAAATTCCAAGAGAGAGCATAGGTGAATGATCATGACAAGCAGATATTTGCGGGTCGCCAGAACATGAAGCATACATTAAGAGAAACCAAACAAGTGCCAAAGGGAGGAACCACAGGAGCATTCAGTTAAAAGTTATAATTAAACGAACCTCAAAAAAGTGTACCTGTAGGAAAGCAAGCAACAATAATATATTTCACAGGGATGCACTGGATAGTTATATACTCTTTATGTAATAGGCTAAATGTACATGAGCATTTGTGTAGATGTACATAGACACATCCGTGGGCTGATTAGGTATTCTACGGCACATCTCTTTTCCCCCTCCTTGACATGGAATAGGTTTAGCGGTTCAACTTTGATTAACACACAGTGTTCCTCAACTGGTCGCATGTTTGTGTATGTGTGCGTGTCAGTGAATCTGGCCTGTTTGTTTCTGCATTCCTCTTGGTGCGTGTGGTATGACAGCTCCCCTCTCACATGTAAATCACAGCTTTACTCCACGCAGGAGAACAGAATCGGGAAGATAGCAGTTTTGCCCTTTTCAAAAAAGGACTTAAGATCCCCCCTACCCTTTTCTTCACGACATGCCTGAAGGAAGGGGGGTGGGGGGAGGGGGGGGGGTGTAGTAATGTAGTTAAGAAACGGCTCTGCCATCTGTAAGCTACAAATGTGACACGTGTTGAAACAAACAATAAACAGGTGCATGTGAACACGTAGACACAAGGTTGCTCATCCTATTATCACTCTGGCCCTTAATTTGGCCAGTGATACAATTACCATGTCCCCAGACGTGACATTTGCCAGCTATACCTTCCTGTCATTAAAGTAAGAGAGAGTACTTCTTGTTGTACAGACGCAAAAGTCATCTTTTGTAGGTGGGGGGAGGGGGGGGCGTAGAATTTGGATGCACACTGAAGCCTTCTCGTGACATGCTGGCAGTAATTTGTTCTGAAACAAGGGGGGTAGATATATTGCTGTGCTGTCACTGCAGTGTCAAGCCCAGCTCCGCAGGATGAAATCCGCTGACATGTCCGTATCCTCAGGAAAGAATATCTGAACTCTGCTCTTCCAGCAGCTACAGACAAAAACAGCAAAAGCAAATGAGTGAGCGGAACCTCCCCACCTCCCCACTGGCAGAGTAGGGCGATCATTAGGCTACTGTCAAGCCTGTACTTCCAAACCTGAGTGGAATAATAGTCAGCAACTGTGCTTCAGACACAATATCACCAACTGTACCTCAATGCCATAAACCTGTCTCAAAACACAGACAAGCCATTAAATATGTCTACTGTCTGCTGGACAGCAAGAGCCGATCGCAGACACTGCTCTGTTGATTTTATTCACCTTATCATATATTCCTACCACAGCGCAAAACTATAGGACTAACCCTAACTAAGCGAGGATACAATGTAAGGACACCTTCATCCAGAAAACAATTAAGCACCCCTTGAAAACCGTTGTCAAATTCAATCTGCTTGAATGTCTGTTTTGTGATGGTTCCACAGGCATGGAGTCAATAATAAGGGCTGAGGCTGGAGCGCCTCTCAAATGTATTGAATCATAACCAGTGACATCTAAATGATATTGAGCACAGGGAGAATGTTTATCTGTGATATCATGTGTGATTGGATAATTGGTGATGTAGCTAAGTGTGTTCGAATCCTTAATTCGAAGAAAGGTCATTCAAACCAACAGAAAGGACAGTAGAGAAATCTAGTTAGTGGAATAATATGCTTATGCTATCAACTCATTTTGTATGTAGTTTGACCTTTTCAAACAATATTCTATGATTTTGACCATTAATCATGACAGGGAAAGATGGTTGGCTGATGATGATAATTTAATACATAACGAATGCTATAAAGGTAAAATAATTTAATAAGAATTTCCTCCTCAACCTATAAAACATCCTGGAGATTTAGCCAGCCTGAATTTGCCCAGTAACTCACCTTTCCCAAGACAAAGTATCGCCGTGCCCTCTGACCATCATCCATGGCCTCTCGACAGACCAGGAGGTAGGTAAATATTCCCCAGATTGAAATATGAATGTGTAAGAAGCCATTTGGAGACAACCTCTACATTATGCATGTACTACTACATCCCTAACCTGTGCAGCATTTGAACCCACAGCATTCAAATGTTAGCATTGATTTCCGTTGGCTGTTTTACAATGAGAGATTTTCGACATTGAATTCCTCACTGTACTTAACTGTATCTTATAAATAAAAGTCATGTTACTATACAGCTGAAAGGTGTATGTTAACAGTATATACTGGTGTTAGACTACTGCACGCTGGATTTTCATGCAACACCTGTAGTGTTAAAATGTGAATAACGCTTCTGGTGTTTTTTCCCCACTTACTTATTAAATGTCAACCATGACGGATATAAGTCAATTAATCTAAAGGGCAGCGATTTTTCCCTCCTCCTTTCCATTTTGAAGAAAAAACTGCAGTGAAATATCACAGCCAGCTTTCCTCTTGGTAGAAAATCATTACACAATCTGAAAGTGAATAAAATACTCTGTGCCCAGGCTTGCCTCTTATTATTATGGCACCATTAATAACTTTGCTGCTGCCAAAGAGACAACATCAAGCTTGGTTGGAGAAGAGCTAGCCTGATGCAGTCAGTAAATTAAAACGCAAAAAATACCTATCTATGTTGTCAGAGGTGGGAGTGGTTTAATATTCTCTGTCCACCCACTAAGATATCTATTTACCCTTTTTTTCTTGGAAGAATTACTCCAGTTCTTCAGAGCATGACTAATATCTGGATGTGGTTTAACAACATTGCTCAGCATCCAGGCAAGGGAAGTCCTGTCCCTGTTCTACTTCATTGTATGAAATAGTTAATCTCAATTATGTTGTACTAACACATACTGCCAAACAACCGTAACATCTTTAAAAAAGAGTTTAGATAAGCAGAAGATAAAGTTGAGTCCCAGCTATCAGTTAGGATTGTATCTTACATTATGGATAATGAAAATACCTTTCTAAAAACTTTTAGAAATTAATCTTCTAATTCAAACCAAAAATTGTGGTAAGACCACAGAATTGCAACGCCCACCTCAACATGTGTACCGATTTGGATCTAAATATGGAAACCTTTTCATGTCCACAGTGTTGTATGGTTGTTATGGAAACTATATATTGTGGAATAGAATGCTCCAGTGAATTAGCATTGCGTAGACTCTGAAATATTGATACTAGATCTGTTTGATCCTTTGCAGGCAAACTTTTCATTAGAAAAAAAGGTGACCTTAAATTGGATATATACACAGTTTAATAAGAACAGGCAAAGCGAGCAACCACTGCACTTGAGTAGGTCACCAGTAATGCATTCTGCCATAGCAAATTCTTGTACCAACTTTATTCTGTGGAATTATTAAGCTATCTGTGACAGTCTCACTCAAACCGGAAGAGTAGAGAGTTCGGGAGCGTGACAGAGCACTTTTTTTGCGACACCACAACTACTAATCTGTGAAATTGGATGAATTTACGTTAACCACAAAATGGGATTAAATTGTACAATTTACAGTTAGCTGAGAGGGTAGTGAATGTGAAAGCGTATGAAAAGACTGGATACGGGTGTTTTCGTATTAGAGGCCCGCATATTTTAAGCTCAGGACTATAAGAGTGAAGCATGCAGTGGGAGTCAATGTCTCTGAGTGTGTCTCTAGTGCCAGTTTATAAAAGGGCTTAGAGAAAGCATGTGTGCATGTGTGTGGGTGGGAAACTGCACAGTACATTCATGAAGTGGGGCAGCATTGTCTTGAGTGGCTCGTTCTCTGACAATCATGGGGATCCTTTAATAGCATGCTTCTGATCAGTTAGCAGTTAACTGGAAAACCAAGATAGATCACATCGTGGCCAATGACTCGATCCCTCCAACAAACGATCTACAGCCGACAACGTGACCTTAACCTAAGGCTGTTTGCCACAAGTGAAGCAATCTTTCAGACGATTCCTTTGATTCCGGATCCACGTTTCACTTGTTTGAAAACACACTGCTCATTAGCCAGTATCTGAGGGGGCAAAGTTGTCCATGGTGCATGGAGGAGGTTAAGCCAGCCAAACTGGCACTAATAAGGAAAGGGGTCACATCCAGGCAGCCTGGTCAAGGCTTACATGGAACTGAACACAAGTACTGGTGTCAGTCACATTCTAGCTTCCAAGAGTGAAATCATCACTGGTTGATCATCACCTTCGTCTTTCCACTGACAAGTAGCGCATCTTGATCGTGTTGTATCTGTCAGTGCTGTGCATTATTTAAAAGACGGAGTGGACTAAAGGGTGTCTATTGGACACGGTTGTTGGCTGTATTATTTAGGATTACATAAATAAATATTCATTTAGCAGACGCTTTTATCCAAAGTGACTTACAGCAAGTACAGGGACAATCCCCCTGTGACAAGTAGGGTGAAATGCCTTGCCCATCTGATTACATGATGGCTGGTCGATACAGTATATGTATATGATAAAACACAGCTGATAATCCACCTCGAAAGTGTGCAGGCCGTCAACTTCATGTCTACCCCTGGCTTCCTTTCACCTGAAGCTGCTGAATAAACCAGCGACTCACAAGGCTGGAAAACAGCTCAACCTCATCCTAACGCGTAACTGTATCACTGACTTAACCTCTGTAACCCTATTAAACGTTTCTGATCACTTCTTTATCCAGTTCTCTGTCTCTCTCCCTCCAACTCCCAGCATGCGCAAGCACGACTCCCGGTATCCCAGCATGCGCAAGCACAGTCTTCTTCTGACAACTGTCTGGTGGTTCCAGCTCTCAAGATCGCCCGGTTCCAACACAATCTATTTCCCTGTCTGGCCCCCCAATATTGGAATCAGCTCCCCACCTCATTTACATTTAGTCATTTAGCAGAGATCACAAGATCACAATGACTTTTTCTTGTACTGGCTGAGAAATATATTATTGTTGTTTGCTTTCCTACAGGTACATTCTTGCACTTTTGAGGTTCGCGTTGTTTAATTAGAATTGTTTCACTGCATGCTCTTATGGTTCCTCCCCTTTGGCACTTAATTGGTTACTCACAAAGCATGCTTCATGTTTTGGCAGTGACCTATGCTGTTTTGTAAAGCTTTCTCTTAAAAGTCTCTTTGAATAAAAGCATCTGCTAAAGGAATACATGTAAATGTAATTTAAACGTATATGTATATTTATACAGCATGTGTATATTATATACCTGGTGTCTCACATTGCGTAAAGGGAGGGACTTTAGCATGCCGTAAATAATGAGATCCCCATTCTAGGTTGTAATTGAAGACATAATGAAGAATAGAGAGCAATATATAGAGAGAGGGTGGGTGGAAGAGGAGGAAAGGGTGCCCCATTTCCTTTTTTCATAGCCTTGGGGGCTGGGCATACCCTTAGCATTGCAACCTACTTTTACACCCCTCCCTGGAACGGCAACGGGGAGAAAAAAAAAAACAGGCCTAAAAAGTATCACAAGCCCAAAAGCAATCTGTTCCTTCTGACACCATTGTCTTTCCCGCTCTGCAAGGGTAGCAACATCTTCCTTGGTTGCTCCTAATTGTCCCACACTGTTGTTTGTCTCTGTGTTCTAATGTTGAGCGTGAATACATAAATTACTGCTAGGTAAACATGTAGACACGGAGGGATGCAGAAAAAACAAATCATAAAAACAAAAGGCTGCTCGGCCAGTAATCCTCAATGTGGCCACGATGTTGGAGAAGCAGGGAATTGTTCACATCTTCAGGCAGTGTTTGAAATGATTCTTTTATGTCCCCCACATTGGGTTCTTTAATAATATACTTGCTCAAGCTGAATGGCGTTTTGTTTAATATGAATGTTTTATCAGTCCCCAATTTATAGGAGGGAGATATGAAAAGTGAAATTGTTTTGTCGTTTTTTTTTTCTCCTTCTTCTTCCTCTCCGGGGAATGAACCTTCGTCACACTTATCACTTGTGCATCTGCATTGTAAATTAAATTGAACAAGGGCACAGCATTAGGATGCAAATTAAAGGCCTTCCAAAACCGTTCAAATAATGATAGGGAGTGAAAAACCAAGAGGGCGTTCAGGAAAGTATTGGAGTCTTGCATGACTGCCTTTGTGAGGCCCTATAACAATATTCCAGTATAATTTAACCAGTATTCATAAGAAGTATTGTCAACATGTTGATAAAACACATTATCCACCGTCATTTACAAAATGTTATGGCCTAAGAAAGGGTATGCTTTCAGAGCAAATATTGACTAATTGGAAATAATTGCGTGTGCCACAAATTGCAATATTGAATCCACCCATGAATATTCTCTAATTCAACTGAAATGTGTTTTTTCTGCAGAATGTCACGTGTGAAGTTGGACCACATTTCCTTTGTTCTTCCATTTAGTAACAATCTGAAATCAAACAAAATCTTTTGCCAGGGCTGCTGTTTCTTACTTTGGTCAGTGATGAGGAATGTGTGTAACTGTTCCAGTTTTGGGATGCAAGTGGTTTTTGATGGTGTTGGTGTTTATGTGACAGGTGCTAATGGAAACTATTATATGCTTCTGTGTTCCAACTGAGGGGGGCTGGTGCTGTCTTGGTGTCTAAGGCTGTGTCAATAGCTCCTTTTTTGGGTCTTTTTTAATTGCTGCATTAGCCCACACTGACAGGTGGGGACCTCATTCTGAATATTGCTATAACTGTTATATTGCTATAGCTGTTCCTTGCACTCTCTAACATCTCCTCTACTCCGTCTCACTGTCCTCCCCTCCATACCTCCCTTTGGTATGGGGGGACTGAGCTCTCAGCACTTGCGTGGTCATCGGCCAATGTTGGACCTGGCGCCAGTGGACATCGATCTGAGATGGTCTTCCAACCCCGGATCTGGTCGCCAGTCGGACGTCAGTCTCCCTGATGGACAAGGAGAGAGTTCCCGGTCCTTTTCCTCATCCACCTGCGTGTGATGCTGCGCCAATCATGGGCCCAAGCCCAAAGACTGCCTAAATTGACTTTGTGCAACCCAAGTTGAGCATTGAGTATTGATGTTTCAACAACTTGTTAACTCTCTCCAGAGTTATGACTGTTTTAGCCTGTGTACTGCTCTTCACTTTCTCCAACCGTCCCTGGAGGAGGGGATCCCTCACTGAATTGCTCCTTCCAAGGTTTCTTCCATTTTTTTTTTTCCTAGTGAGTTTTTCTGGGAGTTTTTCCTTGTCTTCCTTGAGGGTTTAGGTTGGTTGAGGGGCAGTTCTATGGGCATATGTGAAGCCCTCTGTGACATTGCTTGTAAAAAGGGCTATACAAATAAATGTTGATTTGATTTGATTTGATCTGTGTTGCAAATCTGCATCTACCAAGGAATGTGTCAACTTTTTTATGAGTGTGAGTTCCAATAACTGACTTGTAAACATACACAAATGCAATTGAGAGCAATGTTAGAAAGCCAGCATACCAAGAAGAACCTTGCATTAGAAAAAAAACCTGCATATATTATTTGTATTTTTATAATAAAATTCTTACCCTTAAGTGCTGTGCTGTACCTTGCTGTTGAAAACTGGAATTTCCCCACTGTGGGACAAATAAATGATTGTTATTTTATAAATAAGCCAAGCATTTGCTTTGCACAAAGGTACATTTATACAAAAAATACTGTGTAATCTTAAAAAAAAAATACATATATATATATATATATATATATATATATATATATATAAGACAAATCACGTTAGGTGACAACTTGAATCTTTTTCTGTGAGCCATGATTTATTGATGTTTCAAGCACGTTCTGCACTGATCTAAGTTAAGTGGATGTTACACCTTTTGTGTATCACGACTATCATTTCTCTGTCAATCATACTTGAGCAATGTAGGCTCCTTTCAGCTCAATCTGATTGACAGAAAAAAACATGTCATAATTTCGAAATTGTTGTGTTTTTCTCCGTAACCACGCTCTGTATTGCAATAACTGATGCCAGGTGCTAACAACTTCAATTAAACAATGCTATACAAAAAGAAATATACACACAATTTAAATAAAGGTATTGGTCACATTGTATTGATAAGAGCATTGGGAAGTTATCCATAAAAAAAATACATATAAATACATATAGCTTCTGTCTGTCAGTTGTGTCTGTCTCCGCTTCCCTGTCACTGTCTTTCCCTTTCTGTCTTACCATGTGTATCGGGGTCCTATAAACGTGCTACAAAAGGAATTGATGTATTGATTCTCATACCTTGTAGAATATCTAATAAATAGGGTGCCACCTCAATATTTCGGAAAGGAATTGAGGAAACCTTATGTTACTGAACGTATAATAGCCTCTTATGATCAGTCCTATAATCTGGAGTCATGTATTCCCTTAGAATTAGAGCAGATCCTATAGCGGAGAATTTTATACACAAAGGTTTATTTAAAGCAAATGTAATTATGATGAACAAATACCAGAATTGATGTAGGTTAGTTGGATAACGATACAGTGCTTTTATACAGAATATGACAGACAGGAAAAGACAGGGGAGAGGGGGGAGGATTGGCCTAGAAGACGATGGACAGTTATGCTAAGCTATGCTAACGACAGGAAGGCTAATCTTAAATCAAAGTACATTTCACCACACTAAGCCAATGTTCACGCATAAGAAATTAGCTAGTCACAGTTACTTTGTCCGTTGAAGAAAGGGTAGTTGATCTTCCTTGTGGTAGTTATCCAAGAAAGGCACAGAGACTTTTCTTAAGTTCCGTTATTGTCTCTTGGTTGGTTCGTGGACGTTTGCTCAGTATGACAGATAAATCCAAGAGGTTGCGTTTCTCAGATAAATCCGGACTAAAGAGGGGGAAGAATTCTAGGTTTGGGCTTTTATACTTGTAAGGTAAGGGGGTTTGGTTTCCCCTAATCTGAAGATGAGCCCATGCTGAGATTAGCATGTAGGTGTGAAAGGGTCTCTTGAGTGGGTATATTTCAAATGTCAGTGGGAGCTTTTGACTTCAATTACTAACAATACAACATTCAGAAATGGTTTTGTTAGCGTCATTTTGATACTGAGAATGAATTATTTGTAACAAAGGGGCAGGGAGTTACATTAAAACATCAAACACATCATTTAAAGATTCTAAATTCTAAATTGTCACACAGTTCCAATAGTTTTAGTGGCCAATGAGCAGTAGTGTCTTTGTGAGACGTAAGTCCATTAAATGTCTGTTTTGGTATAAATCCTCGGTTCAGACGGATGAACCAGTTATTTCAAGGCCTCCCTGGCCTTTGAGCACTGGTTTGTAAATCCATTTCCCTGGTTTCGTCAGTGTCTCACTGACATTGGAATGGTCGTGTGGAGTCTCTGCTACACATCTCTGTCTTTCTTTCCAAGCCAAAGAGGACAGTGCTGTTTAACTATTGAGGGAAGCAATTAAGATCTGGACAAGGGTCAACTAACACCCGTTGGACCAGAATCGATGAACGGCACCCTGCTTGAACTAATCACAGGAGTGAGACTGAGGCAAGGTTTCTGACAGGAAAAGTACAGGAAGCAATGACAGAACTAATGGTTTGGAAAATGTTACTGATGAATAAGGAGAATGACGTTGACTTTGTCACTTTGTTTCCTCTATACTTTGCCAGCAACCTTCAGGCGCCAAAATTACAGGGCATTGACACCAATGGCTGCTGTTGACACACTGAACAAATGAAAGATTGGATGAATCGAATGGAAGAATGAGTGAATAAACAAATAGATAAGGAAATTATTGAGTGAATGATTGAATCAGCTATTGAACACAAGAGTTAGTCTGAATGAGTACAAAAGTGAACCATATATGTATTTACATTTATTTTATATTTAGTCATTTAGCAGAAGCTCTTATCCAGAGTGACACACAGCAAGTACAGGTTCATTCCTCCTGAGACAAGTATGTTGAAGTGCCTTGCCCAAGGACACATCAGCATGTTGACACAGTCAGGGTTTGATATATATCTTCCGGATAGCTTCTGATTACTAGCGAACCCAACCGACTGCGCCACATGATTCCCCAGGTATCGTACTGTATTTGAAGGCATGATGTCATTATCAATACTACTATGTCGCCTTTCTCGGCAACAACGTGCATAGTCCCTTTCTTTTCTTTTCCTGTTCACAATATGGTGCCCGCAAGTCCACAATATGGTCCTTTATCTACCCTATCTATGTTTTATCTTCCACAGGTGAGGCTGGTGACTTCACCTACATGAATTCATTTAGCAGACGCTTTTATCCAAACCTATGTATCAGGCTGATTATTAGCCTGTCACAGAAAAAGTCCCTCAGTGTTATTTTAGACAGACAGACACATACAGGTACACTCAATAACTGCTTTGTGTTCGTGAATAAGCTTCATTCACTTCCGCTACCATAGTGTCAGTTATTTAGGAGCAGTCATTTGGGGAGAAACCTAATGAAGCCACTTAGCATTAACAAATGGAAGCGCCAGGAAAAAAAAGCCTATTTATACTCATTGTTCAGATTCATAAAAGAAGGTTATAAAAACAGGGTAAAGGGAAAAAAAC
The DNA here is from genome assembly GCA_030340665.1 of Neosalanx taihuensis. Lineage (NCBI taxonomy): Eukaryota > Metazoa > Chordata > Actinopteri > Osmeriformes > Salangidae > Neosalanx > Neosalanx taihuensis. Next base: position 9,135,609 of record CM059303.1, on the reverse strand, counting down.
GGCCTCTTTCCTTATTGAAGACATCAGTCTTGGAACCAGAGTAAACAATATACTTCTGCATACAGCTCTGAGACTTCACAGTGCCATCACCATGGCAACCCCATTTTCAAGTCATATCTTTAATGAAAAGGTAATGAGAGAAACATAACATTCCCAACTTCATTACCGGAGCAAGATTCAGCAATAAAAAAAGTAAATCAGGGATGCTGCCATTTGCCTGAGCAGCGGTGCCCAGCGGTATATAACGGTTATAAAACATTGAGTAAGAGAAGGCAGGGAACCTGGTGGATCTCTGATCAGATTGTGATTTTCTCATTTCAATAAAAGCGTCTTCATATTGTCTCTGCGCCGCTCACCATCTTCCTCACTTCCCCAAGATGAAATGACCTGTGTTTATTCGCCTTTTCTAATTGAGGAAAACATTTTGTGTGTTTTTCTTAACAACAACAGAAAAACAAATCCTACAAGGGCTCACTTAAGTGTGTGCGCAAAAAGGTAACAACATGTTTGCTTTAAGACACTAGCCCATGAAATTCCCATGAAATTCCCCATCATCAAAACATGGTCGTTGTGCGGACTGCCTGAGAATTGAATCCACAATAGCAATCTCCAGTGCCTGTTACCTTTTTCCCAATATATTATACACATATGTGACAATGGGAATATTACTGAAGGGAATACATCTATCTTTCTTTCAAATAACCCAATTTTCTGTGCACTATTACCCAGAGGAGAGAAACTCATAATTTTTACCCAAGGAAGACAACTCAACATGCCTCTTGTTTGTTTAATTGGACATGGCCTTTGCATGAGGCCACTCTCAAGAAAATGAGACGTGACCTTGTTTCCTCCCTGTGAGGTAAACACACATCGCATTCAAACCCACACCTCGCCGTCGAATAATTCATCTGGTCGCCCTGTCCTCATTATCACGGTAACCTTGTGATCGGACCATTTTGCGAGCTGTAATGATGCATGTGATATTCCAAAAGCAATTCAAATCTGGTTTGTGGCGTGTTCAGTTGCAGGGAATCAAAGGAGGCCCGGATGGCCTTCATCGGAGCACCTCCAGCACACCTCCACCCACCCTGGTTCCCTTTCACCACTCCTCCCCCACCACCTCCCCACCATATTTACACAGGGCTGCTCAGAGAATAAAGTGCACTATATGTTGTACCATAGTTTTGAATTAAACTGGAAGAGGCACTGAAAAATAAAATTCTAACATGCTAACATTCTGTCAGGTCCTGCAGATGGGCCCCTGCTGATCTCTGCCACGAGACCCGTGTTGGTAAGACCTGGGTGTTAGCCTCACCAAGCAGTCCTTCTCGGGCATCGTATGAGAATGCAACGTACAATATCATACTGATGCTTTCCATCAAGGATATATGGCTGGGGCAGCAACAAACGCAAGTGTTTGAAATGCCGTGGGCTGTAGCAAAGATAACTGGGTGTGGAGTGAATGTGTTTAGTATGGCATGCATGTGTCAAAGTCTGCATGTGGAATAGTAGTGGCAGAAGCACAGAATATCGTTATCTGTGTTTGTGTGACTGCGCTCCCCTCAATGTGCCTTCATACAGCAGAGTCATAATGACTGTGCTGCAGGACTAATGCTGGACCGGCTCTGCACCTCATTGCTATGCCACAGGTTTAACAAAGAAAAATGTGTTTAGCATTTGTTTATCTGGAACAGCAGACTGGCAAGACGGCACTGGCAGCGCAAGGTGGACACTGAAGTGGTTGCCGACCGCTTACAATCTGCTGCCCTCATTGGCCCCCACTCTCTATGCACAGACACACACTCTCTCTCTCTCTTTCTCTCACTCTTGCACAGGTGCAAAGCATTTTCTGCCTCACACATCAAAGAGGCAGGAGCAAAGTGAGACGCCGAAACAGAGCGTCACACGGTTTCATCTTCAGTGGTGTCCTTAAAAGAGAAAGGTGGTCTATAATTCATTTCCAGAATTTTGGCTTATTAATATTCATGAGGTTACATTTGCATGTGGTGAGCTTGTTTTCTGAGGAACCACTTTGTCCACCGGGGCTTCAGACAATAGTTTGGGCTGGTTGGTATCAAAAAGATTAAAGGCTTTTTTTGTTTTTTTTTTCACAGTAATGTGTGCCCCCCAAGGAAAGATTTCCTAATCTCTTATATAGTAAGGAAAAACAGAAAACAACCAAATAGAAACCAAATAGGAAGGCTTGGAATAAAACAAGCAGTTTTGACCTATTAATTAGTAAACCAGGCATAAAAAATATCCACTTATGGAGCATTCTTGAGAACAGATCCGACTTGATGTGTGAACTGTAATCGATAGTCTTTTTTTGGATTTGTAGTCAGGTTTTTGCATGCTGAGCGTGTGCTGAAGAATGGTGGCATTGTTATTGTTCTTGACATTTAAATTGAACAAAATTAATCAGAGGTCTGTTTCCGAAGAATAAAATCTTGCAGCAATCGCCGAGATGGGGACAAAGTATATATGTATACATGTACATGGTATGTACATAGTCCTAAACAAAGCAAAAAATTCAGGCAGTTTTGGCTTTCAAAACTACTTTTTTTAAATGTACCTCACCAAGACGACAAACAATGGCACACCTCAGTCGGTTGCTAGTAGTCTGCTCAGTAGAGCCCTGCTCCATAGTCTACCTCTCTTTCTTTACCCAGCAGGATTTATGATCTCTCCCTCTGCAACAAGATAATGGATTTGTGTGCACTGCGTGTTGTTGGAGCGCTAGACCGTTGTGCCATGGGGACCGGCTGTTATCTAAGATGGGAGAGCTAGCGTTAAGGCTCCTGTCTGGTTACAGAAGGCAGGTGCAGATGGGTAAAAGCAGGTGCTCTGAGAAGGAGGAGAGGAAAAGGGGGGGGGGGGGGGGAGAGAAAAAAACACCTGGCCCCTTTGGTGTAACAGGCTGGCTCTCCAATCTGCCTGATTAGCTTTGCTTCTCCAACTGAGCGCGGCAAAAAACAAGACCCACATCTTTATTAGGGTGGAGCACCCCCCGCACGCCCCTTTCCCCCGACCCCATGCAACAGACACATACATACATACACCCACAGACACTCAACAGCAATATATTGAGAGGACCACTATATAAAAGGTGACTTTCAATGACATTGGCTCTTTCTGTAGAAGTGGCTTGGTAAGCAAAAAGGCCCATATTAGGATGTTTCTCCCAATGTCACGGTAGCAGCATTCAAGACGCATTTCTACCAGCCTCATAAACACTTCTTTGGAAAAAGGACAAGCGAGAGAGCGCGAGACAGAGAGACCCCCTTTGGCTGACCTGATGAGCAGGCAGCAATAAGCTCACTCCTACAAGCGTTTGGCTGAGAGTCAGAGCTGAGATTTCCAACACCCCCCCCCTCCCAGCCTTCCCCCATCTGCTGTGCAGTTGAATTTGCCGGCGGTTTGTCCGAGCGCTCCACCCAGGGAGACCTGCATAATTATCAACCCCTGCTCACAGGCGCTGTGGCGTCGACGCGGGTCTTCGTTAAGACGTAACGCGGCAGTGTACCTTCAAGGACAAACAGACAAAATTAGTGCTAATAGTGTGTTTGTATTGTCAGAGCTCATGCGCCTGTGGATTTGCTTTATTCATGGCCTCACTTCATCTGCCAGCCAACCATTGAATAATTGAAGGAATTATCAGGCCAGGGGTTCCAAAGCCCTTCAGAAATGTGCCATGCCCCTGAGCAAAGCCTCCAGAAAAAAAAGAAAAATAGGCCTCCTTATTACTCACACCCACATCCGGATTTCCACCCACTTACACATATGTGCATGTACACATGTAACAGACATTAATGATGCCACCTAATGGCAACAACGACTAAGCTTTTACCTGTGGGCCAATAGGTTTACCTTTTTTTGGGGCCCACCACCACCCCCCCCTCGTCGGAGGACAACTTTAATTTTAATTCAATTTATATACAAGTAGTGAAGTAGTAGTACACCAGACTGACCCACATCCACCCTATTACCAATATTTGTATTGGTTACAAATAACAAAAATGAGTAAGTAAATAACAATAATAACTTAAATAAGTCTTGTGAACTATGAATAACAGAAAATTTGGCAAAACGAAATTATTTACAGAGGGATTAGTTTCAATAGCTTTACCTTTATGCCAGAATAGTGTTGCACTCAATGGCTATTTTGACATTCATAAGGATTCTGCTAGTGCTGTTGTGGCAAGATTATCTCCACTGCTCTAAAGAATATGTGACTGATGTCATTTCAATCTAGAAACAACACAACTGGCACCAACCTTTCACATGATTCCAAGGATATGATGCAGCGATGTCACTCTGGAGTTTTCACAGTTCCTTTAGAAGCCGTTCCGCTCCTGCTGAATTCTCAGTTTGATAGGATAATATTTCTTGTACATTCCCTGAGGTACAGAGAGCACAGACAAGGTCCAGATTCCACAATTTGTCTGAGCAGAATCTCATGACAGGTACCTCACCTTCACACATCATATCAGGGAATGATGTTCATGAAAGCTAAACTGTCGATCTAAAGCAACCACACTACAACCCAACCGCACCCCCCACCCCCGCCCTAGCTAACCACAGTGACATTCCATCCGATTCTAAAACCTGTCAAGTACCAGAACGCTGAAGTTCCTACATCCTCTTTGAGCAACCTAAGAGGTGGAACACTCCCACCCCTCACCCCATCTTGAAGCGCAGGCTGGCGTAAACAGCACATTCTTCAAGGTGAAAGGCGTGTCAGAATGATTAGGGTGATAATTCATTGCCCAAGGTTTCCACTCATGCAGTTTCAGTAGATGTAAAAAGCATATACACTCGCCAAGGCAGCTGGTAACATGTTTTTCTGACAGCTTTCTGTCATTGACACATAGAATATATTGTTCAGTTGACAGTCGTGAATAATAGGAGCTGCTGGCAGCAGAGGAACTCTGGGATCTGATTTGAAATTGTTTTCTACCCACGATATCAAAGAACTTCCATGCAGGATGTGAGGAATGAGGGGAAATACATTTCTTCATTCACCAGGCTGAATTATCACTGCAGATTAACTTTGGTCAACTCTGTGAATGAGATATTGTATTTATGCAAGAAAACTTAAAACTGTGACAGTAGTTGCAAATTAGTCTGAATTTTGTCATGTGTTAGGTGCTTTGAGCTCCTATAAGGACTGATAGAGATTGAACAAGACCATCCATGGAGATGGATTTATGGATGTGTGATGACTAAGCCTGGTTTCTGTTGTGTGAGGGGGCCTTGTTGAGGGTGGCAGACAGTTCACACAGAGGTGAATCCCTCACAAGACCATAAGAGGACAACATGCGCACACGCACACACACACACACACACACACACGCACAGCTTTCATGCATGACTGCACAACAGACAATACACTACCTAAAAGCTCTGCAGTTCAATTGCTGTATTTGGGAAACCTCACAAAGCATGCTACTCACCCAAGGGATTACACACACACACACACACACACACCACTTGGAGTCCTAGTTAACATACATCTGATTTTTAACAAGATGCAGGCGATTAGCATGCAGTTGTTGTCCACCCTTTTTCAATTCAGTCAAATCCATCCATTTCCAAACATAGCATTTTCCGTTTGTAAGACGTTACCAAACACTCGAGTCATGAAACGTGGCTAGATTATGAAGCAAACAATTTCAAGACAATACATGGTTGTTGACATGAATGCTTACTTTGTCGTAAGAGGAACATCCCAAACCAGTTGAGTAAGCCTTAGTAGACATATTGGCCTTGGGGCACACAGTGTCTGACACCCATCCATCTGTCTGCCCCCATCTCCTCTCCACCCTCCTCTCTCCAAGGAACTATTTAGAGCAAACCAACTTTCTCCCCAGATCCCCCCCATCTGTTAGGGGATGCCAGCTGGGTGGGACTGAGAGCTGAGGGAGGAGCCAGAGAGGAAAAGGGTGAAAGAGAGATGATTGTGTGGTTAGAGGTTGGGGGTGGGGATAAATACACTAGAGTATAATAGGATGGTAAAAGAGAGAAAGATGGAGGTTTGAAGAAATAAAAAAGCTGAAGCCTTACTTTTGATTAATTCCTGAATCTACAAGTAGCTTAAGAAGCAGAGTGTCTTCTGTTTGAAGGAGAGGCAAAAACATGCAGCCATCATTTGTTTCATTCGATTTCTAGGCTGGGAAAAGAACACGTATAGTAAACATGTGCAAGACAGTTAGCTAACAGTTCAGTTCAGCAACTTCGCCATGTGGTAAATATATTTACATTTACATGTATTCATTTAGCAGACGCTTTTATCCAAAGCGACTTACAAGAGAGAGCTTTTACAAAGAGCATCAGTCATTGATGCTCAAATATGTACAGAAAAACCTTTTTCTTGAACATCAGATACTTCACACTGTCCACCTGTGCTGGGTGAACTTGTAGTGTACAGGCACATGTATAATGTCATGACCATTACACTTATCAGGACAGAGTTTACAAATGTTCCTAGTTCTATTCTTTGAAACAAAAAAACAGCCTTTGCCGGTACATTTTCTGTCACTCTCCCATAGCCATTTTGGTGTCACGCTTGTGTCTGGTCAAGCGTGGGACCTCTCTCTGACCTGCCGCTGTCACTTACACACACGTAGCCAGACCTTCCATTTTGTTTTTGTTTGTTTGAAAGAGACCACAGGGACCAGAGGTCAAGATTCAAGCCTTGTCAGCTCCCCTCTTGACACATGACACATATAACACGCCATAATACCATAAATTAGGGCGTAGCTGTATGGATGTAGCAGTAAGATTGCTTTTGGCTGTTATTAGGTGATTTGTTGCTAACTGTGCCATATTATAAACAAGCATTTTGGGGATCAATTTGAACAAGACTTCTGCGACACAATACGTCCTCCTTACAGAAGGGAAATCAATTAAGATGTCCATTAAATATAGATGTTTTTGTATGTATCTGTAATTGGGAATTTGTATTTGAAGTACACAGCAAACACTGATCAGTAAACTTTACTGTGTTCTCCCAGGAGGGCTGGCGTTACTGTAGGCAGACATAATTTTGTCTCCCCTTCCCCTTCACAACAGCCCCCTGTAGAATAATGAATGCCTGAAAGTCTAGATGTGTGAGTTCAGAAAACTGTTTACCTTTCCCCAACACAGAATTTTTTTAAGAAGACCTTTGCTTGAAAGTATTTGATGATAAACCTTTTGAATTGTTGATTTGGGATGTGAAATTGAGTGACAGTGAGCAGCAAAAGCATCAGTGAATGTTTTTCTCTTTTAATGAACATTTATTCTGGGTAATGGGGAAACAGAGAGAGAAAGGAGAGGGAAAGCGGGAGACAGAAAGAGAGAGAATGCTTGATTTGAACCGCAGTAAACAACCCTCGTTGACGATGCCACTGAGAGTTAATTCCCAAAACAACTTGCAGCTCCAAATCCGTCTTTCAGGAGAGCCTGAATTCCACACTGATTACAGTGGATGAAATGCTGATCCACACGCTCTTTAGTATTGCAGTCAAATATTTTGACTAGTTCAGAACTAAAAAAGACACCACTCAGTCATGGAGAAACCATATTTTGCAAGTGCCCCTGGGTATTTGCGTTCTTTACACCACTCATTTTGATGTTGCATCAAAGTATAAAATAACCTGACAGCCTTTTCCTCTCCACATGTACACAGCTTATAACTTGGCTTTTCTTGAGCTGAGAATTCTCTTTGATTTATGAAAGCTGAAGACTTGTACACAAACCATAGAAAATAGCGATACTCTAATATGGGATCAATTGTTGAGTGACCTTCAGTAAAGCCCTTGCTGTCAGGAGTGTGTTACATGAACACCTGCAACCTGTAAGCTGATTTACACGCCATACAATTTGCCATGCCTCTGTAGGGTTAGAATCGATTACCACAGACCCAGATAACGCTTCAAGTCCTTCAACAATGATTTTTTGTAGTCAAAAGCACAATCTCTGACACAACAATAAAAACAACGTTATCTTACGACCAAAGTTGACCAAAGGATGACCAAATTTATTTATATTTTTTATTTTATTGGATACAATTTTCTTTATCTTGTGATCACGTTGTCAGAGTGACAGTCAGTTACGTATCTATATGGACTTTTGTCGGTTTCGTTCCAAGCCATGTTCCATGTGTTGAGGTTGCCCTCTACTGTTTGGCACATATTCTGGTTCTAACTCCGTCTCAGTAGGACTGGATTCGTCAGGTCATTCGTCAGACAATAAATTGTCTTCTTTCCTTCTTTCCTTCTAGAATAAAATTTTATCCACAAAGTACCACAAAATTTAGGTGCCACATCTGATCAGTGTCAATGAATTAAAACTAAACACACACACACACACATCATATAATAAAATAATAATAATTTAAAACTAATTACAACTAAATAAAATAATCGTAATATATGTTAAAACTGTAAATTGTACATTAAAAGTTATTACATGTTAAAAGCAGAACAGAAGATCGTGTGTCATGTCTTGGCCCTATTCAGAGTCCTTACAGTCCATGCATAAAAACTTTTTTGTCTGTTTGTCCTGTAACCTCAGCTGGGACTTCTTCATTATGGCTGTTGTATTTCCAGTCCTCGAAGATGGTCGTTCCCAGGAACTTGAAGGTGGAGACCCGCTCTACCTCATCACTGTGCATATGCAGTGGGACTGAAACATTTCTTCTCTTCCTAAAATCAATTACCATCTCCTTATTTTTCTTCATATTCAGCTCCAGGTTGTTGTTCCTACACCACTTGGACAGTGCCTGGACCTCCTCCCTGTACTCTGACTCATCTTCCTGTTATCAGGCCCACCACTGTTGTGTTTGTCGCCAAATGTAATGATGGTGTGGGGGGAGTGGATGGGAGCGCTGTTATAGGTGTACAGCGAATAAAGGAGTGGACTCAGAACACAGTCCTGTAGGGAGCCGGTGCTAATTGTGATGGTGGAGGAGGAATGGGAACCATTTCTCACTGTTTGTGGGCGGTTAGTGAGGAAGTCCAAAATCCTGGTGCAGGTAGTGAGGGGGAGTCCTAGGTACAGCAGTTGATCCACCAGTGTGCCAGGTATGATGGTATTGAACGCTGAACCGTAATCTATAAAAATAATTCTTACATAAAGTCCTGGCAGCTCCAGGTGGCTCAGTGCAGTGTAAAGGGCTGACATCTGCTGTCGTCTTTTTTTACCCTGTAAGCAAACTGATGGGGGTCAAAGCTGTGAGGGAGGCTGGCCTTGATGTTCTGAGCGATCAGTTTTTCAAAGCAATTAATGACCACTGATGTGAGGGCTACAGGCCTGTTGTCATTAGGACTACTGACTATAGGTTTTTTGGGAACACGGACAATTGTGGCAGACATTAGGCAGGTGTGGATGGAGGCTTGTGTAAAGGAGGTGTTAAAAATCTTTATAAAGACCGCTGAGAGTTGGTCTACACAAGCCTTCAGTAATTTCTGCAGTCCTGCAGTGCAACATCGGACTGGCACATAATTGGATTAGTCAATTGATGTGCATAGAGCAGGTCAGGAACTACTAAAAGCAAGTGAGAAAGGGTTCAACTGAAGTTAACCTTGCCTCAGGGTTTCAGGTTCTTGGCAAAAGCCATGTCGGTCACAGGAGAAATTATGCACCACACATAATGAAAATGAAATCTTTACAAGAAGCTCAGAAAGTACGAAATAATCTGCGGCCGTTTTCATACAAATCTCTTTTTTTCTCTGGTTAATGCAAGACAAAAAATACTGATTGGGACTGAAAGCCTACATGTTTATTCGGAAGATGCTCGAGGTGACTAACACAAATCCCAGACGCATTCAAAATGCTGCCCACTATCTCCAACATGCACCAGTTTGTCAAACAGAAACCCTTGGGTGACACATCACCCAACATTCTTAGAGGAAAAAATAATAGCGTCCGTGATTTATTCTCTGTTGTTACCTCCATACCACGCTGCTGTCATGTAAAGATGAGGCAAAACACCTCAAGTTATTTGCTCTTTCTGCAGGGTAGCTCCTTATATGTTTTGTTGTATTAGTGAGCTGGAGTTTGGTTCATTCACTCTTTCCTCTCAATAGTCTCCAATGTTGGTTCTAAGGCTAACCTGCCCCCTGTGTAGTTCCTCTCTATGTGGCACTTTGACCTGCATCCCTGATCTTATCTATACCATCACCTATACCTTCTTCATGTTAATGTTAACACTGTTGTGTTTTTGTACCTCCAGCATCTGTGGTGACAGTTCATTTAGAGCAACGACGCAACGTTGTAACAAGACAGATGTGTGCATTTGTGATCCCTTCATGGAAGCATGCAAGGTAAATGAGCTTCATCACTATTTATCATGACAGGTAAACAACGAGTGTTAACACAGACGGCAGGGTTTGGGATGTATCGATCTAGCTTGAATGCACGTGTATCAACCATTTCTCAGTCTATGATGCATGACGATGCATTTAAACATATGCAGTGTGGCAAACAACAAAGCAAATTTACTTAGAACTTAGTCCTGGTTGTCTAAACAAAATGTATTAAGAGTCGCATACAAACATGGTGGGAGTGTTCATTCCACTTAATATTCCACTAATCCCATACCAGTCCTGTGAGTGGGCATTAACTGATTTTAAGTAGGCTGACCTTTGAAGCAAGAAATTATTTCTCCTTCTTGTTATTTATTTAAATCCCAGACATGCCATGAAAATTACAAAGCATCGCAGAGTATTGACTCTGGAAAACAAGCACATCTTCAAGCACGAGAATTGATTGATTGGTATGCTGAAAATGTCTGGATAGAGAAGGGGTTTCTGCAGTGAATGTGTGAGCAGGCTCATCCCATTTTTCTCCCAACATCTTTCTCTCTGGCTTCGCTTACCATGTCATTTTGTAACTCTGCTGGTAATTGATTTCTACTTCAATTTTATTAATAATGGCCCATGGAACGCCGGGAGTAAAACGTAAATTATCTGAAACCCACCAGGAGCCTAATCTCTAAAAATGAGGTGAATTAATAGGAGAGTGCTCAAGTAACGTATTGATTACTGAATCAATGTCTGTTTCTTTGCACTATACTTGCTTGATGGGCTGAAATGGAACAACGCTATAAATAAAATTCATTTCTTCTCCTTGTTCTCTCCTGTTCAATCAAAATTGATTTTATGGCCAAAACTTCTTAATACATACACCTATACACTTCAAATACTGAAAAGAAGATACAGTACTGAAAAAAAACAGAGTAGCACCTCAACATGTTTTCCCGCATTTATGATGTTTAATAAGAAAAGCAATCTTATTTCTACAGTGCTTCCTTTCTGACAGTAGTATGGGGGTGAGCCATGGTTTCTCTGTCAAAGTACCAGCAAGGTGTATGCTGTTAGCAGCAAAGTGTATGCTGCTTCTCCACCTAGGAAGCAGCAGCAGGTCGCTCACTTTAGGTGAATTTGAGCAGCATTACTGTCAGAGCTCGCTAGGTTCTGCCTGCACAATTAGTTTACCTGACGAGGCTGTAAATCCCTTCTCCAAAAAATCTCTCCTTTTCGTCAGCCCAAAAGGGATGCAGTTCGGTAGTTTATTACCGTTTAACTTCTTACACCCTTAATTCTGTTTGTAGAGAGGCATCACTGGTAATCAATAGCAACAAAAAAGAATTACACACAATATGGACAAATAAGATCAAACTGAAAGTTATATATTTTAATGATATAAACTATAGTTACACTATACATACTGTATATACCTCAATATCCTTTCTGAAGTTTCATGGTCATCACAGTCAGAATAGGGATGTTCTCTATTTCTTCATTAAAAAAGAATATGTTTTAGTTGGCCGCATGTAGGTTGATGTAACCTATCAAAGGAGCAGGTCCCACCTGTTTGCTAATTTAGATAATCAAAGGACTTCTAACTATAACCATCTGCTTACTTTGTGGAGAAATTATGGTGCTCATGTCTTTATGTGTCTGAGGTAACCTAGGTGCAAAAACGAGCCAAAATCAACATCTGCGGAAAACATTTTTATCTTTCCTTATGTGCGGACTGGCATTATTTCAAATAATTTCATTCGTAGCTAGTTCATGTCACTTCTCATGTATTAATGTGCATCTATAACACTTTGGTCTGAAATATAATGAAAAAGAACAGAAGAGTTGGATAGATGGATGGGGAAAACAATAGCTTTTCCATCTACAAATACATACTAGTACACATCACAGTAATACCTACATAGATAGTAAATGTCAATTGATTTGCAGTCCAGTAAAGGACATCTATAAATAAAAGAATCACATATTTAATCTGCGAAAAGCAAACCATCCTAAATATCGATTAAAAACGATTTGTTATTTGTCAGATTATCATCATGAAGATCACTCCTAGTCCCCAGACTCAAACTCAGCGAGACAGTTTCAATGCTGTGGGATGGACGTTACAGATGTCAAACCACTGCTGGTCCACTGCCTTCCATGGCAACAGGCCGTTAAATGGTAGGGAGGGGCGACGCCAGCGCTCTCGACTGCTCACCACCCTCCAGTAGGATGCGCCCTTGAGCAGGAAGATGGCATTGTGTGTGTAAGAGAAGTAGGCAGCATCTAGGTTTCCACCTGGATGGTTGCCTGGCACTACAGCTGGAAAGACATCTGAGAGCTTTCTTGGGAAGCCAAGGGCCAGTCGGTTGGCTTTAACATCAAATGCGTACACCTATTAAAAGAGATTCGTTTATTTATATGGAGAGCTAAATCCCAGTTTTGGCAAATTATGTATTTGGTTAAAGTAAACAGGCAAACAATCTATTCACGTAAACAAACAAACTCTTTCTAGCTGTATGCATTGTGCAATATGTGCAATTGCATATGTGTTAATATGTGCAATTGCGATAGTCCTGTGTAAGCTTTCCTGCGACAGACATTCAATTCTTAGCCCCCTTGTGAATACAATTTGAAGGCATAGAGGAGTGGGAGTATAGAACTAGTCTCAGTGGTGCAGAGGAGGCTGGCTGTCCTTACATAAATACCATTGAAGAAGTAGATGTGTGAGTTTCTTCTGTCATAGAAGGCTGTGTCAATGGGACTGGGGACCCCTGGGAAGCCAGCAGAGATAAGTCGAGGGTAGCGGTGTCCCTCAGGGTCCTCCGTGAAAGCCTGGTCATTGTCACTGTCATACCTCCAGAACTGAGTGCCTGTCGGGAGAGAATTCAGACAGACATGTCACTTTTTTCTATACTGAGTACACTACCTGTGAGTGAATGGGTCTGTGGTTTGTGAACTGGGTTGACCATTGTCACCTTTAAAGAAGTATACAGCATCGGCTGTCTTCGACCACACGTGTACATATGCATCCACACCATCCATGGGTATCCCATGCCAGCCGACCTGCATGGCCACAGGATCCCCGTAGCGTGTGCGATTATTCCTGTTCTCGTACAGCCAATACCACTTGTCCCTCATAAAGTAGGTGTTAAAACGGATAACCACCTCGCCGTACGAAGTTCTCTCCTTCCTGATCCAATCGAACACTGTGTTGAAACGGCCACTGCAACCACCTAACCATTAAAAAAATATATTTAAAACATTAAAAGATGTATGTCTATTGTAATTTAATAAACAGCAATGTAGTATCTCACTTAAAGAAAATTCTCCAATTCTCTGAATGGTGCTGCATTCCCACCTTTGCATAAGCCTCCCCTACCATAAAGATACTGCATAGCCTTCCTGTCCATCCAGTCGATCTCAAAGCCTGACTCCTGCGGCAGGTAGCTGGGCTGCATGATGGAGCCATCCCTGTAGATATGAGGCAGGCCTAAAACGTGTCCTATCTCATGCACTGCAACCTGACAAATACAGCAGAGGGTGAGATTCAAGTTTATTCATCATGATTCCCGTTCTGTCACTATGCCTTTGAAAATATTTCTAAGATGTTATAGTGTGAGGTGTTACTGTTGCACTGTATTAATATTGTCGCTCATCATAGCTGTGATGCATCAACTTTGAACTGTATCTGGCAAATACGGTTTGACCACCAAAATACTGACAGAGGTCTAATCCTTAATTGTATACTACTTGTATAAAAGTGACTTCTGAAACCATAAAATGTAAAGCAATAGTGTTTCACTCACTTTGAGAAGACTGATGCCACTCCCAGCATTGGGTGCTGTGAAATGTTCATCATCGTCAAAATGGATGTCCCCTAGGAACCACGCATGTGCGAACTCTCTGCCAGAGCCGTCAAATTTCTGGTTGCATCCTAAATGTCTTCCTTCAAAGCAATCACGAAGAGACAGTATTTATATCAAATGACTCACTGAAACAACATTTAAAACGTGTTTGGACTTACCTGTGCCAAAGCCAAGTTTGATATCTATGTATTCCAGTCGAGAGCCTGTATCTTCCATGAACTCCAAAGAAGAGACCTCACTCCACATCCTGAAGGCTAGCCTGAATATGTGTCTCTGGTCCTCGATGGACAGCTGGCTGCTGTAGCCCTCTCCTATTAATCTCCACTTGAGTACTGTCCTGGAGAAGGCCATGTGTCCCAGGCCACGCACCTCTCTCCTCCCCCTACGTTTGTACAGGAGGGTGGCCAGTTGACGCTTCCTGCGTCTGAGCGCACTACTCGGATGTGGGATCGATGTGGTGATCACAGAACCATTTTCCACGTGACCGTTCATATCGATTTTCTCCAAACGATCTATAGCAGTGGTGTTAATATTGGGACCAAGAGTGGAAGTATTGTTGGTGTAGTTTCTGCTAGTGACATTCAGAGTCAAAATGTTGGCAGTGTCATTAAATACATCAGTAAGTGTTGTGTCACTCCCAAAGTAGTCTATTTTAGAGCTATTAACAGCACTGAATACACCAGCTTCTGTTTGGTTGCTGATGATCCCATCTGAAGTGGGAATGTTTGTGGCTGCGGCAGTAGCTGTTTGTAGGCTGCCACTCCAAAAGGTTGTGGGATTGGATTCTGGGGGATCATCCGGTTCTTTCTCTTTGTCTGGGACTCCACATCTCGGCCTGTTCATAGCCTTCTTGGTCGTATCATCAAAGACACCAGTAACCGACAGACCTGACACTCTCTGGAACTCCCTGAGAGCTAAGGCAAACAAAGAGCTTTCAGCATCATCTTCATTATTACCAGCTTCAAGAGCTTGTGACCCTTTCTCCTTGATAACAGGTGGTAAGCCACTGCCAGAAAAATCTTCACTGAACTCTTCCATCTGGATCTCCTCCCAATTTACTGGTTTTATAAAACCGTACCTGGAAAGAAACCGCTGACAACAATGGCTTAAAATTATAAACATGAAATGACCTCTGTATGACAGAAGAAATAGTGCTTGAAGTTAATTAAATAAGTAAATTGTTTATGTTATCACTTTAACCACTGGTACAAGTATTAAAATACAAAGTTCTCACCTCTGCAGTATCATCATCAGTTATGAGTTCAGCCTGATGAGATGCGGGAATCTCAATATCCGAATGATCCCGGCTGTGAAAAAGCTTTTCTGCATCCATGCAATGGATGCTCGTCAATATAAGACAAGTTATCAGCTGGATAAGAGTCAGCATCGTGATGGTGCAACTAGACGTACTCACGAAGACTAATTGCTGACACTACGAAAACAGCCGTGCCTTTAAATACACTCACATACATATCACACCCAAAAGAGGAGATTGTCTGAAAAAGAGGTAGACGTCACGTTAAGTTTAATAGCCCGCTGATTTAAGCGTGTCGGTAATGTCGCCATCGTACGAAAAGTAAACTTTAGTTTCAGTCTAGTGCAACTGTTGAAATCTACAATGAAATTATATGGGATGTTTTGACCACGCTTCAGTGACAGTGAAAGAGATCTGAGTGTTTTAAGTCTGAAGTGATTTACTTTCATCCTGCGTGAGTTGAGGTGCGAGCAGAGACACGCGACACAGACCACCTGTTGCGATAAAGCTCTGCACCTTTAAATACCTTTCACATATTAGTCTAAAACCATAAAGAACCACCAATCAAGCTGACAGTCTGAGTCATAAACACTATGGTCAGTTTATTTTTGGTAAATGAGGTACAGCCACCTGTTCTTCAATGTAACAGTGATTGCATGTAAAGCATATTTCAGCTTTCACAATTCATCCTTGCATTGAAACATTCACGAGGGAAAAACATCCTAGAAGAGTAATAAATACATACATAATACAGTGAACAATACAGTGAAAACATTGGATTGGTGGAAATCAATCACTAACAATCCTAATCAAATTGATTACATTCTGAATATGAATGCAGATGGTGATGGTGGATGAATCAAAATGTTCAGGTTGGTGGTGATTTACTCTAATGCCTTTGCTATTCCTGCAGCTAGATGTTCAGCAGTGGGTTTCTCTGCAGAACAGCTGACTGATAGTCCTTCGGCCATCATGGCCTCGGCTGTAGTAGGTCCAATGGCTGAAAACTAGACAAAATCAGGACAACTAAGCCTTAGTATCCAATATAAAAAATAATTGTCAACGTATTATTAGTAAATTTATAATTTAATGTAATTGTTCAATGATTAGTGTTGGTGAGAAATGTGTACCTTGATTTGATTCAGCTGTTCAGACGCTAATCTTCTAACAGTTTCAAAGGAAAACTTGAATCCTGATGGGCTGAAGAAAGCAATGCTGGCTGGGACACCCTGTGTGTGAAAATCTGAATATTACACTGTGTGTATTGTTATGTTTTAAAACATAAAGGCTATGGATAATATAGACGAGAAAGCACTCTGAGTTAAGTTGAGCAAACCTGTTCGGTAAAATAGTCTGTCAAACTATTCTCCAGGTCAGGATGTGGAACTGTTTCATAGACTGTTAGTGTTTCAAGAAGAACTCCTAGAAAAAGTCAAATGGAGTGTTACCAGTTTTAATTTAATAGATTAAAATTACTTTAGTAGTTTTTTTGTATTTAGTAATAACTCCTCACCATTTTCCCTTAAGGCCTTGGGCAGCACTTCTCTTTTGATTGATCCACACGGGAAGAATAGTGGTAATGTTCTGGCATTGTGTCCTATGATAAACAAGAATTACATATGCTGTGGGCAGCTGATGTCACCTGACTTTGTGAGCACGTTATTGTTATTATGGAATCATACATTGAAGACATACTGTCAAGAATGAATTGTGACAAAGCATCTGCATTCCCCGTATCTTCTCCCAGAGGAATCAAACCTAAATGTTGCACTGAAACAAGAGGTACCAAAACACCCTTTGTTTAAATCAAGATCATAAACTGATAAAACATCTCAATTATAATCTGGGTCATTTCATTTCAAATAATATTGACAATGACAATAAATTGCAGGTATAGAAGAATTGGTTAGGTGCAGAATTGGCTGTCAAAAGAGAGTTTGATCTGCCTAGTCTCTTAATCCAAGTTGTGAATGGTGCATTCACAGTAAACGTACACTTGTAGAGAACACATTTGAAGTTACAGACAGGCTGGTGGTATCATCGTTGACACATTTATGTGAAATCCAGGTGCCTGGCACACTCAGTCCTTTAAATTAGTCATTCATGATTGATAAAGAGAGGAGGCATTTCACACATTGGTTAGTAAATACATACCTAAAGTTGCGGTGGTCTTTCCTACAACATAAATGGACTTGGCATTCCATTTGTCTTTTACGTGACTATTCCACTCTGAAAAAAATACAATTGTAATATTACTAGCCTAATTATTTTCAACACAGGACATGTGATAAGGCCTCTTCTGACATTCACTGGACCTACACTGCCATTGTAACTTCAGAAAATATCTGACACATAAAAGTCACTGTGTGCAAAGCAACATGTTTCTTTGTGAATATCAACATGAGATTATATCTTCTCACCTTCCTTTCTTTCTTCTACCTTTAAACACATGCTGATAGCCTCAACAGCCCTGGGACTAGTAAAGATGAGGCCACCATACTTGTCAGGTTGAAAAAGCTGTAGGTAACATGGAAAGATTAAAAGAGATGTGACAAACTGTTTAATCAAAGAAGTATGTGCATAACTTGATTATTTTCTGAAATAGTATTTACCTTGTCCAACAAGGTGTGCGATGACACAAAATTGAAAGACAATATGGGAATTAATTTGGCTGTATGGCCATATGATGCCAGTTCCTGTAAAGAGACAAAATGGTAAATAGTGCTGTGTCTGAGTTACAGCACAACCTTTAAACAGAAAATCCATCCCACAGAGTCCCATAGAGTACCTTTATATATGGGTCAAGTCCAGAATCTCCCTCTCTTGGCTCTTTCAAAAGCAGTACACGCATCCTGATAGAAGTCTCAGAATGCTATGAAAGACAAAGTATATTGATAAATGTTTGTCGAAATAGAGTCAGGAATAATAAGTGAGAGGACCAAATCGACTAGGACCAAAAACTACTGTCATGTGGGGATTACTCTAAGAGCCCTTATGCATGGGAAGGCAGAGCTAGTTTAGCTACACCCAAGGACTGGGTGTAGCCTTCTGATAAGAGTGTTGTCATCAGCTAACTGAATATGTACTTAGCAAACCATTTGTTTTTCCCTCCTTGTATTGCTATTTTTACAGTACTGTACCCTGCATCAGACTAACTTGTCCTCTGTGGTCCTGTCATTCTTGTCCTTTGTTGATATGAACCTGCAACCAGTCAAAATCTATTGAGCAGTCAATACTGTTACTGTAACAAATGGAAAGCACGAAGTTCCAGGCCATAAAATGTGTTAATTGTTCAGCATACAATGCACTGTTGGATGGTATACCATACTATCTCATATTGTTTCTTATATACATTCTCAGACTTTCTCCTTCCCAGCATCAACAACCTGTTTTCTCTCGAAAACTGGTCAATATTGGTTGTATCACATAATTTACAAAAAGTTAAATCTACTGTATTTTGAGTGGTTTTGTTTAATGAATGCCATGTGTCCTCTATTTTCTATTGCTACTTGAGTTTACCAGTATGGATGACATGCATTTAAGTACAGAATGTGTTTTGAGAATGAGAATGAATGTTTTGCTAAGTCTAAGTGGGATCTGCGAATTGTGTTTTACCATGTGAAATAGTTTAGGGTACTAACAACAGACAATTAGCTAAATTAGTTATGGCAACTGAGAACGTTGTTCGGCCAATGGGTTTTAGTGTTTGAGCTATTGAGAAATGTGCAGCAAGCTTATCTAGGTGAGTGGACTCAATGTCATTCATGGTCGCATTCATATGCGCATTCACCGAACCCTTCTTAATTGGTCGTGTCGAGACATGGCGTGACAGACGTGTCTTGACCTCCGCCGAACCCCTCAGACTGACTCACCGAACCCCTGGGGTTCGATCAAACCCAGGTTAAGAACCACTAGTGTAGAGCATTCGAACAGCATTAAGGCGGCCCAGACGAACGAGTTGAATTCAATTCATTGAATCTATGTAGCCTGTATAGTTTAGTCGTTCATAGCACACTGCTGTTGTTGTTGCATTTGTCATGCAGTTAAGATGTCAACACATAGACATACACGTTGTGTGCCCTTTGTGCAGATCATTTCTGCCCTCAAAATAAACAGTCTGTGCTTAACTTCCAAACTAACCACCAGAACAATGACTGTGAATCTGTTAATAATGAAAACCGTTGTTGATTAGTTGCTGATTGTGTTTGTTAACTATACCTCGACTTCCTCCAGCTAGGATCACAGTTGATACATAAACGGATGAAACAGTGCCGTGGTTTCAAGCACTAGAACTATTTTATTTTGTAATGAATTTTTCGTATACCCTTAATAGCAATGTTACATACTGCTCTATTTAATTTTAACTATATACATTTAGTGATGTGTATCAGTTTAGCCATTGATTTTGCAACTTGCTCCAGAGGATTTGTATAGTAATTCCGGGTTGGCAAATCCACCTTCAGAATAAAGGTCTTTAATTTGTACTAATAGTGGACGTATTTGTGGTTTATTTATTGTAAATCGTTTTTCATTAAAATGTTTTTGTGTTTTTAATATTTGCATTTACAAGAATAATACTGTGATATAAAGTTTATTGTTTACGTAGATATTAAAAACATTTTGTCACGTGGCCTTTATTTTGAAACGAATTCCCCGGAAATTAGACACATTAAAACATGAACATTTTGCACCGTGATGCACTTGTGCTGAAAAATGGTAAACGTAGGCGGAAAACAGTAAACACAATTACAACCCAGTTTTTATCTGTTAAACACAATCGCTAAAGAAATACGAATAGATAAAGAAATACGAATACCTACAACAATAGGTTTCCTCCTGATGGTGGAATCCTAATAAACATGTGAACCCATCACACCAAATGAAATATATTTATCTTTAGTTGTTTGCGTTCTGTCCTGCCAGGAATGTGGCGGCACTTGGACGCTGGTTGCCGTCCGTCATTAAACAGAAGAAGAAAGGTCATACTTTGCGCCATGATGTTGCCTTGTTTAGCTTTATCGTCTAAATTAAAAGGAAAAAAAAGCTATTTAAAACCTCTTAAATTTGGGAAAAATTTATAGCGACACAGACTAAATGGAGAAACTCTGTGGTTATGCTTTCCTATAATGATGTTAGATGTATATTTTATTTGGGTTATTTTTCGTATGTTATTTTGTATATTTTGTTGTATATCCCCTTGTATATATTTCTAATTAATTGGTGTGTTACTGTGTCTTGATTCTGACATTAAAAACTATATATAAAGAAAGCTTCACCGTTTCAGTTTATGTGGTCCGTTCAACCCTGACCCCGCCTCCGCTTCAAACGTGGTCTGAGTGTTTGCAAGCAGCATGGCTTCTTTGGCTAAAAGACGAGCAGTTGGATCGGGTGAAAATCCAGAGGAATGTGAGGATAACAGCTCGGACGAGGGTTTGGAAGACGACGATGAATCAGGAGAGGAGGACAGTGAAGCCTCAGACGAGGAGATCAATGAAGTAAATTGAGTAAATGTGTCTGCATTCAAGAGCTAGCTAGCTGCAGGCTAAAAACTGGCTAACAAGCTATCTGTCAGAACGCTGCTGGCTGTGTAGGAATCGATTCACAATCTGTTTTTATTCGCTATGCAAGATATACAAACACACAATTTACTATGTCAGGAAGGAGCAAACAGAACATATATGAAACATAATAGGGGTAGGATAAAAGTGAGATAAAAATGGGCACTAGCTGTACATATTGGGGGGGGACATAACTATAGTGAGAAAGTATAGAGAAGATGAAGAATAGACATATATATTACGGGGTGTTGGGGGGTGGGTGGGGGGGGGGCGGTGTGTTGGTATATACACAGTAGCGCAAAAAGTGGTGCATAGGCTTTATGTTTCTGATTTCACTAACACACACTCTTGTTTTGTGTATGGCAGGAGGTCATGGTGGACTTCGAGGCGCATACCATCTCAGACAATGATTTCAATGGTGTTAAAAAGCTATTGCAACAGGTATGAAATATAAAATGGGTACTGTATCCCAAATTCAGATTCATTCAGATTCAGAATACTTCATGACATGACACCTAACATTTATATAAACTTAAAATGCAAATGTTACCGATCTTTAATAGAGCCGCTTTTAAATCTCTTCATTGCAGCTGTTTCTGAAGGCTCATGTTAACATATCAGAAATGACGGACATCCTGATCCAACAGAACCATATCGGGAGCGTCATTAGGGTGAGGGGAACTGAACCATTGACGCTTGTCCTCTTAAACATGGATATAGATTGAATTGGATATCATACAATCCATAGTAATACAACACTGCATTTTGTTCTAGCAAGCAGATGTACCAGAAGACAGTGACAATGAGGGGGATCTGGATGAAGTTTTCGGATTCATCAGCATGCTGAATCTCACAGAGAGAAAGGTACATCACAGAAAGACAAATGCAAAGTTGGAAAACCAGTTAACTTTATCAGTGTAGTTGTGATTTGCTTCTTTCTTTTATGGATGTGTTTGCAGGGGGTCCAGTGTGTTGAGGAAGTTAAGGAGTTGGTTCTGGCTCAATGTGAGAAGAACAGCCCACACAGCATGACGGAGCAGCTGGAGAAGGTTCTAAATGACACCAGTAAGCCTGTGGGTCTGCTGCTGAGCGAACGCTTCATCAACGTCCCCCCGCAGATCGCTTTACCCCTGCACAAACAGCTCCAGTACGTACTCCTCCACTACG
Source organism: Neosalanx taihuensis (assembly GCA_030340665.1). Classification (NCBI taxonomy): domain Eukaryota; kingdom Metazoa; phylum Chordata; class Actinopteri; order Osmeriformes; family Salangidae; genus Neosalanx; species Neosalanx taihuensis. Next base: position 9,113,474 of record CM059303.1, on the reverse strand, counting down.
TTTATCAAACTTGCCTACTTTTTATTTATTTAAGTTTCATATGTTCATTGTTTACACCATCCTACCACAGTAAATTCCGTGTTTGTGTAACTTGCATGGCGAATGAAACCGATTCTAATACGAAAATCCCCCAACCTGCTGCAACCTGAGAGCATGCCTGGCCTGGCCCAGATTGTGTCTTGGTTAGTTTGTTGTCCACAACGTGCAATATTGTTGACAAGAATGAATGGGGCACCAGAACTATGACAATCTTACAGACAGGTTTAATAAGTCACTTGCCTTTTATAAAAAAAATATACAATAAAAACTCAGAACAAATCAACAGTCTGATTTCAAAGGACAAGTGGCATGTTGAATGGCAAAAATAATCATCTGATCTGCATTTGTTTTCTGCCAGGGAGGAGCTTGCAGAGGCTCAGAAGACCAATAAGCCCAGTGGGAGGTGTCACTTCTGTCTGATGATCAGCAAGACCTGCAAGGAGGCAAGCAAAACCATCCCAGCCAGAGGCCAAGCCCCAAAAGAGGAACTGGTGTTTGCCAATGCAGAGGAAGAGTTCTTCTATGAGGTACGATAGGACTGCAGATTTTTTTTCTGCAGAAAAAAACTACAATCCTGCCTGTATGTACGTGTACACACCTAAATAGTCACTGACCTTCTTGCACTCTGTCTCCACAGCAAGCCACCATTAAGTTCAACTACTCTGTCCAGGAAGAGACAGACTCTTGCCTCTCTGGGAGGTGGTCTTTCAACGACGTCCCCATGAAGCCCTACCGTACCGTCATGCTCATTCCAGTTGACAAGATGCCCACAATCATGGAAAAGCTCAAAGAGTACCTCACTGTGTGAAATAAACTCTTGTTTAAACATAACATGGACACCCTCTCTCATACTACAGCTGGATAATTTTGTAAGGAATACAGTATAATGGAAAGGATGACTATGTATATGCATCTACATAATTTTATATACAGTGTAAAAACGTGATGCATTAAATACATCCAACTCTTAAAGTAGATGCACCATATGGTAGTTCTACAATTTTCCTAACCAAGAACATGCTACAATGTAGAAGTGTATTCACATCAAGTCAATGTGAGTCAAGTCAATCCGCATCAAGTATTGTACAAACAGTTCCTTACATATAATTTCTGCACAAATAATTTTGCATACAATGTAAGGTTTTCAATAATAAATAATACTACATCAAATACTTCTGAAGGCCAGTTTGTATTTCTAAATCCCAGTGTGTATTTGATGTTGATGACTATGGTAGCTCAAAATATTTCAAAAATCTTTTAATGTGCTATTGTTAAATGACAATTTCACAAAATACTCATGTCTATCTGTAAGCAGGACATTGCTTTGGCAAGTATTCTGTTTCTCACCAATTGCCATGGTGTATGCACCAGTCATAAAGTCACTGAATGACACATCTGTCATTTGACTGAGTGACGGAAAAGTCTTTATGTCCTTCAGTGCCAGTACTTGTTAGGTCATTCTGTGTCTTGTTTTGAATATTTCTTGATCCAGCACTGTCCAACATGGGCTGCAACATGTCTTTGCTCTCACTAGGGGGCAGATTGTAGAAAAAGTACTGTGGTGCCATCTGAATAAATCTAATAGAAAAGAAAACAGGTTATGTCTGAACTGTAAAAGACGTACAGATCCAAATTTGCGATAAACTGTTATGCCCTAAAATCTGATGACAAATGTAGTTTATAATCTGCACAGATTTACAGGATTATCAAAAAAATCCTCATCCAAAACACATGCATGATTAATTTGTTTTCACAGAATAAAGACCAAACGGTATGAGCTCCTCTTTAATACCAGTTATGCTATTTCGTTGCCCTGGACTTGTACCTGTGTAATGACAATAAAGTTGAATCTAATCTAATCTATGGCATAGGGCAGAACTAGAGCAACAAAGACGTTTACGAAGACATGTAGCACACACTTACACTTCAGGGGAAATTTCGGAGACGGTTCTGATGCAGTTATTCTCAGAGAGGGTGTACTCGTGGAACAACACCCATTCTGGAAAGCCCAGTTTTTGCGCTGTGGCCCCATAGCTGGAGAAGGGGTGCACTTGGGCCATATGCTTGTGAGTCAGCATAAAATAATTCCCAGAGCCATCCACATCCCTAGCAATCTACGAAGAAAGTGAAAGTTGAGGTAGGAAAGTCAGTAGAAAATCACGGCTGAATATAAATTGACGTAGTAGTGTATCGATTCATACTACTACATTAACAAACCTGCATGAAAAAACCTGCCAGTAGAGCTCTCTTGATGTTGCGTGTGTTGGTTTTGGTGCCAAAGCAGGGCTCTGAGATAGGCAACTGGATCCTTCGCAGGATGTCTGTCAGCTCCGACCTGGTGGCATCAGCAGTCAGCAGGGCAGCGTGGTTCAGGTAGTAGTCCTCACACCACCTTCCAACGCTTAAGTCTGGGAGGGGAGGGAGGGAACGCAATCAGAGAAGTCTCCTATTTTATATGAAGATTTGTGGGAGGTTGTCTTCGTTTTAACTGATATAGATGATAAACAAAACCAAGGCTCAACCGCTGAGTTTACATGGCTCTCTCTGACTCTGTTTGAAGGCATTGTAGATGTTTATGAGGGTGAAATGATCTCCCTCGGGGTGCTGAAACTTCCTGTGGCATTGCACTGCCTTGTGGGTCATACCGACAGGTGGCTCCAGGAAGCAGCTTGGTGCTGGAACAGAAGGAGTATGGTTGGCACTGTCTACATTTAATTCAGCAGCAAAACAGCAATGTTAGGAATGTAAGCACCAAAAATCAAGGTCCAAACAATGACACTATCTGGTCAATGGAAAGAATTAGAATATATTTTACACACCAGATAGCATAGCTGCAATGGTGACTATTTCGCTCACACAGTCAAACTCGCAGGATGCCAGCAAAGCCTTGGCCATTTGGGCATCCAACGGGAATTCAGAGATGATGATTCCGATCTCAGACAAGTTCCCATCGTTGTCTAGAGCTGCCAGGTAGTCCAGCTCCTCTAAAGCCTGCATCAAACCTTCTGGATCTAGACAGAAGACAGCAGAGAACAAAAGGGAAGGTACAAATTGTAAGATTATGTGTTCTGCAAATTATATGGTAAATGGGTTGTCTATGTGAGCATTAGACCTCTATATGATAACACAAAATGATATGGGGCCAGAAATGTATTTGAAAGGAATGCAGAAGGGATGTTTCAGGACATTTGGACATGCCACTTCCTGCACTGGCCTAACGAGACACATTGTGCAACCACTAATGACCTGGCCCCTTTTAGTCTGTCCCCTAGCTGTTCCCAAGCGGCCAAGGGGACGTGAGGACGACCTGGACAAAGGCTGGTGGCAGAGCACTGTCAGCCCTGGTCATCCACGCCTCACCGGCTCCACACAGCAAAACCGAAAACCCATCTGTATACCACACTCTCCACTGGACAGTACGCCCCTCCCGATGGCGCACACACACACCCCAAACCATACACACAGACACACACAGTTCAGGGGAACATGATTGGCCGACCTGGTCTTGTGAGGAAGTGGCAGCGTGGCAGACCAGCTATCTCCATTCTCTTGAGGAAGAGGATGGTGGAGGTGATGTTCGTCTCCAAGATCTGGGGGGACGTCTCATCAAGAAGAGGACTCTCCTCAGAGTACAGGCAGAAACACTTCCCTGGAAATGGTGGGCAGAATAGAGGCCATGGATGAAACTGAGCATGAAGAGGAATGCCATTTTCGGAAAAAGCTCATGTTAAGCAGAATGTCATTGTCAATTAATTGACTGAGCAAATCTACTTAAGCACCCAATTCAAGTCCACTGAGAACAGGAGACCTTACTGACCTGCTGCTTGCGTAAGCTGTTTGCAGATGTCTGCCTGGCACACACTGATGAGTTGTAGAACTTCAGACTTAGCCCTTATCCTAGGATTGTATACCTGAGACAGTATTGTAACCACAAGTTAAATAACCATTCAACTGTGTGTAAATTTCAGTGAATGTCTGGCCGGCATCATACGTACAAATCGTTTCTCCACTCCTGTGTCAATGACAAAGTTCACCGAGTCCACAGCACAGAACATGTCCTCACCCCGATGTGTTGAGAGAAATACCCGCCTGGTTTTGTTCTGCTCCCTGGTCAGAATAGAGGAAAGCCCACCTTGGTCCTGTACGTGACCCAGCCCCATCCTCAGGTTGACTGGCACCAACTTGCCAAGGTCAGCCCCCAGTCTGGTGCCCTCTTTCTGGAGGATACTGCAGGCACAGTCAATTTCCTATATGGCGGGTAAAGATCCAGATACAGTTAGGTCAATACACATCTGGGCAGTAGTACAATTGGCATCATTTTGGTTAGGTACGTCACCACAATGGATTTAAAAGGTAAAAATCAAGATCAAGAACTTTAAATGTTGACTCTTCTCTTTAATCTGACCATAGTTACATCCAAATTGGGCTATTGGTGTATCAATTTGTTGGCCTATATGTGTGCCACACGTTTGTGAACCATAGAGAAGGTAGTGTTATCGCACTGGCATGTATGGCTGCCCAGGGAATGGGTTTCCTTGTATTGAAGGATGATGTGACTGCTTAAAAAGCAGCAGAATTAATTCTGAAATCTTCAGGGCAATAATAATTGCTCAGATTCAGCTAAATGCTTCAAAACTCATTGGACAGTGCCTCACAGTTGGACAATCAACACCCCTGATGTACAATGAACTCAAAGGATACTGTGAAAACAACCCAATAATTTTCAGAACGAAAAAGTGTAATGTTCTGCTGCAATAAGTCAATCTGTCACCTGACCTGAAATTCAATCCCCTGACCTGAATCAGAATCTGAATTAGTTTTTATTTGCCATGCAAGTTGCACAAACACAGAATTCACTTTGGCTGGATGGAGCAAACAAAGGGGACTTAAATAAAGTAGGCATTAACTATACATGGATAGAACTATATAAAAAGATATGGGAGTGACTATGGGACAGGGGGGGTCAAACTAGACTACTAAAGCAGTCAAACTGAGCATGCCTTTCACTTGCTGAGGACAAAACTGAAGGTTAAATGCTTTTGAGCCTCTAAAACACATATAAAAATGAGGTGTAATTCATGCACCCTTCACCCAATTTGGATATAACGAGCCAATAATTTAAGATGAACGTTTAAAGGACATCTGGAGTGTTGCCTTTCAGATACATTGTGGTGGCATACAGAGCCAAAATTTATGACAATTGTGTTCCTGTCCAAATATTTATGTACTTCTATTATGTCATATTTAACATTTAATACCCTGCACCTTTACCAAGACACCACATCCAAATACATATCTGTTGAGTACTGAAAAAACTGTTTTAGGATTGCCTGTTACAAATCCTGAAAATGAAAAAGTCTGAGTTGGCAGCTCTATTGACAGGCCTGAGAGCTGATGGCTCGTAGTCACCCATGGGGGAAACAGTCTTTTTTTAAACACACAGCTATTGTCATCGAAATTGTGTGAGCAGTGGAGCTATTTTACATTTACATTTAGCAAACACTCTTATCCAGAGCGACTTACAGCAAGTACAGGGACATTCCCCTTGAGGCAAGTAGGGTGAAGTGCCTTGCCCAAGGACACAACGCCATGTTGAAACAGCTGGGGTTTTGAACCAGTTACCTTCTGATTACTAGCCCGACTCCCAACCGACCGCACCACGACTTTCATTTTAGTGCCAGAACAAACGGAATCAGGATTTAATAGCTTTGAATTTGAAATTGTATTGGTTTCTGAAATAATCATGCAATGATTTGAAATTCAATTGAACTTGCTTGAATTATAAAAACTTACATTTGTATGTATGTTGAAATTCAGTTTTCGTCTGAGCCACGTTTTCAGTGCACATGCTGAAATACTGCATTGCGCAGGTCCGATGATAAACCAGTTCCATAGACTTCTGTAATTATTTCTCAAGCTTACTTTCTTACTCACGCTCTCATTTTTAGAGCTGCCAATGTCCTCTGTGGGAATATGTTGACCTAAACTACTGTATAACAGCCATGAGGACATGTATAAGCATGTTACCTGAGCCGAGGCCAAGAAGACGGCAACATCCCCTTCCTCCTTGGTGCGATGGATCTCCAGCACCAACCTGAGCGCTGAGTAGAAGTAGTCCTTATGGCTGCTGTTACTGTAGACCACCTCGGCCTTGCTCGTGCTCTCCAGGGCAATGACGGGAACGCTGCCGTAATGGCTGAGCAGCCTCTCCGTCATGGAAGGGGCAGTGAGGACCACCACACGGAGCTCCGGTCGGTGGAGGAGGATGCCCTTGAGCAGGCCTAGCAGGATGTCAGTGCTCACCGTCCTCTCGTGGGCCTGGTCGATGACAATGGCGCCGTAGCGCTCCAGAAAAGGGTCGGACATCAGCTCCCTCAGGAGCATGTCATCAGTGCAGAACCTGGACCATTGGGAATAAGATCAGAGTTGATGGTAGAAAGTGGATCCAGTGGGATGAGGCCTATGTAGAAATCTTACAGTCTGGAACATAGACTAACAAATGTATAAGAACAGCCAATAATATTAACGTGTTTTAGCCTACAGCGACACATGTTTACATTCCATTCTGGATGTTCCATTCTCGCCGTTCCATTTCAAAGCTGTCAAACTCCAATCCTTGAGGGCCGCTGTCCTGAAGGTGTGCTGGAGCAGGGAAACATCTAAAACCTTCAGGACAGCGGCCCTCGAGGACTGGAGTTTGACAGCTGTGAATTAAATTATGCAGGATGTGGTAGGCGCCTTATTGACAGTCAGTAGGTCAATGTATAGTGTTTGATCTGTAGGAGATGAAACACAAGACATTTTATACGATTCAGAACTCACATATTTTTTGCATTATATATATTTTGTATTGCGTCAGTGCAGTTTACTCTCTAGATACGGCATAAAAGTAACATGGGGGGCCTATGCCCCTTCGCTTAAATATGCACAAAAGACACACCGGAATACACACTGGTTGGTCTCTTTGATATGCAGGTATAGTACTGAGAAAACTCTTTCAGAAGGAGCCCATGTCCATGTGGGCAGTGGTGGTGTGTGGTTCAGGTTCAAAAGTTGAAGAAGCCCTTGATCAAACTGAGGAAGTGGCGTGTGCGCCTTTTAGTGTGGTGGTGTATGTGACTCCGGAAAAGGGTTTTGCTAGATCAAGCATCAAACGTCCTGGGTCCTCACTAGTATCTGCATTAATCTGCACTCAACGCACTAGCCATTGCTGTCAGCTACATTTTCTCAGAGACAGACCTGAGCACGGTGTCGGAGGAGCAGCATGTTTCCAGGGGGATGGTATAGCCCACTTCATGCCCGATGTTGACATCCATCTCGTCCGCCACACGCAGAGCCAAGTCCACAGCCTGCTGTCGATGGGTCTCGGTACACACCACCATGCCATGTCGATACTGGGCAGACAGGCAAAACTCAGCACACCACTGAGGGATCTGCAACACATAGAAACATGGATGTACAGCACAGCACAGAGCTTCCCGATACATGATAGGTCCAAGGGCATTGTGGTGACGACAATGGGCTATCTTGCAGAGAAGGGTCATCAGAATAGTAAATAAAAGATACAGAGAACATACAAATGTTCTATTCCTACAGATGAACTGTACTAAAATGTGTGAATTTGATTCATTTTTAAACAGCCCAAGTACTGTATAAAGCCAGAAACTAAATGCTTCCTTGTCATCTTCAAAAATTGTTCCTAGACAGCGAAGTAAAATATAACCTCAGGAGATTATTTTTTTCTGCTATGAAGCTTCTCGATTAATTTGAACATTATTGACTGAAGTCACTGATGGCACATGTTTCAAACACATAAAAAAGTATAAACATATTCATTACTTCATTTCTCTAAAGTAATTAAAAGCAAGGTTCAAAGTAATCCAGAGCCATAACACATTATGGGCTGCCAATGCTATTGGGAATCCATAAAAGCAAAAGCTTTGAAGAGTTCAACATACACGTGTAAACAAACCAAAGAGTGAATGAATAAGCGAGGGTTAAGGGAGACATCCTGTGGCATTAGCATCCATAATACTAAATTGCTTTGGCAGCATGTGCCTCATCCAGTGATCACAGCTTAACAGTGGGAGATCCTCTGTAAAGGCTACATGACTTAACCAGCAGCTGGACCCTTTGTCCGACCTACTCGCCTATCTGTTTCGCTGCTTGCCTGCCTGGGTGTCAGGCTGGCCCCATCATAGCGTGCAACAACAGCATGGGCTGAGCAGGGAGGATCATTCAAAGCTCTGCTCCCCTCTAGTCTGTAGGCAGGCTACTGTTTAACCCTAAAATGCAGCTCGAAGTTATTCAATACTTCCTTTTATGGTTTGGACAGTGTAAACCAAGTATAACTAGTTATGAAGTCTGAAACCGAGTATATTTCAAATTGAATGTCCTGTAATTATATCAAATTAAGGCCCTGAAAAAGACTATTGTCCAGAGGTTAAACAGGTGCAGTAAGTTTCATTCAACTAGACTGATAATGTTGAATGTAAGCATAGCCCAAGTGTGTCTAAAGTTAGGCAAAGATAAACATAACAAAGGACTTGATTTTACAGTCTTCAGTCTCATTGCTGCCGATTGGGAATAACTGATGTCAATATCAGATTCCTTGTCAGTAAGCTATATTTAGGAGTAACTCATGAGTGACTGAATGTATTGCCAATTGCTTGAGGTCAGGGCAGTTTACAAAAGAGTTCATTTGAAACTGCTAGTATTGGTCAAATATTGTTTTAACAATGGACAAGAGACATACAAAGGGTACACCCAATCCAATATCCAATCGTAAACCTATAACAATAGACTGTGGAATGCCTAAGCATTATAAACTCACCTGAGTGCTTTTACCAGTCTTTGTTCTCCCAGATACAATCACTAATTTATTGTTCACCAGTGTATCCAAAAGTTTACTTCTGGCTTTCCAGACTGCTAGAGTCTTTCTTTCTTCCAACAGTTTGTAGTAGCGTGAGGAAAAAGGCAATCCATCAAACTGATTCAGCTCCAGATCATCCCCAAAACCAAAATGTTCATCTGAACAGTCGGCAGGTTCATGACTCTCTTCCGACATGTCACATGTATCTGTCATAGCGTGACATAAAATCCAACACAGCTGTTCAAAAGCAGCAGCAATAAGTCACTCACTAAACACGATGACGCCTCTCCACCTCAATAACCTGAAAACGTCTAAATATGGTCAAATGTATTTTTGAGTGTAAAACTGCGTATCACTGACAAAATAACTTCAAAATAAACAATGCGGCTCAGCAGCTCCGTGCAAGAACATCCGTAACAGTGAGCCGCGAATCCACGTGCTGTGGTATTTGCATACCCCGGCGACTCTAGGTTTTAGGGGGGCTGATGTGGTCATATTTTAAAAAACATGCTCAAAATTAAGAGTAGATTTTTTATTAATCATGGAAGTAAAAAAAAACATGATAGAACATACAACGCTGACCTCACTTCAAAATGTTCTAAAATAATTTACTCCGTTTTTACATTATTTGGAAAATGCAAAACATTTTCCCCTATACACCATTCAGTAATGTATTTCACGTATGTGTGTAATATGTACGTCTTATTTGTCTGAAATAAATCCACGGGGGAAATGCTTGCCTTGCACACAACACCCTAAAACTTCCCACTGTGATTTTGCACCACTGTTTGCACTACTGTGTATTTTATCCAAAGCGACTTACAAGAGAGAGCTTTACACAAGAGCATTGGTCACTAAGCATAGCAACGTGATAGACCCCAAACAGATTCAGAATACTTTATTAATCCCCTAGGGGGAAACTCTATAGCAGCAACCGCACACAGTCTTGCAATAGCACACAGGGCCAGGTGAGGGTGTGAGGCGAAATATTAGAATAGTGCGGGCAAAATAGGGAAGTGAAACATAGCAGGCTTATAGATTTATTGATTTTATTATATTTTTATCTATCCTTATCATGTTATATGTTCTATGTTTGCTCTTTCCTGCGTAGTTTATTCTGTGTTTATATATCTTGCATAACGAATAAAACTTTCGGATTCTGATTGAGGCGGCATTTACATGTTTTCATTTGGCAGACGCCTATATCCAAAGCGATTTATAAGAGAGAGCTTTACAAAAGAGCATCGGTCTCGGAAAAGTATTGTATCAACTTCTAATTTAATTGTATCAATTTCTAATTTAATTCAAATTTTATGTAATTTATTAATTCGGGGAAAAAAACAATTGTCAGGCCAGGGACTTCACCGGAAGTGTAGACTTTTATTTTAGACTTTTATTTATTTTATTTTTATTCACATCACTGTGAATAAATGCATGTCGAATGCATATCAATCATCAATCGATGTGACGTCATAATGTACATAGTGTACAAAGTAAGCTGGGGTTCAAGATACATTTCATTACGACTCTGACAACCGATGCTTAAACATGGGCTGTATTAACAGTAAAGAAGCAAAAAAGACTTACTGCCCTTGCAGTTACACTAAGGTTTGTGTAAAAAATAATTTAAGTAATATTGTGATGAAATACCTAGATAATATTTATTAGAATATGATATTGGGACATATATTGAGCTATTCTACTCTTGGTAAATTCCAAATATTTATCTGGATATGCTCACAGTCTTCTCACCTTTCTAAAAACAACTATATAGATTGTTTTAAGAAGTTGCCTTACTGGCCAATTGTCTTTTGTGTACAACAGAAAAACAAAGTGTCTCCTTTACCACAAGTTGAGGTTGTGGTTGAGGTTGTGGAGGACTTGCCAGAGAGGTAAGAGAATAGAAAATGTCAAGATGACAGCTGAATTTATGGATACCAAAAGGCTTCAGAAGTTCACTTTGTCTATTGCTGCAGAGAATCCTTCACCTTTAGAAATGTTGAGAAATTGAAATGATTTTTCTGGCAAACAGGGGAAATCAGGGCTCTTCTTGCTCAGGCCAAGTGACAGCAGCTCCAGCTGTTATAGTGGTGGCGCCTGCCATCCCCTCCAAGGTATTCGACTCCACCCCTGTTCCAGGGGTGAAGCCTTCCTCTCCTGCCAAGGTGGTCCAGTCGGACCCCAGGATGTTGCACGTGTTGAAGACTGTCTCAACCCCAGTGGGGTATTCCACCTCTCATTCCAGTCTTGTGAAGCCAAACACCATGCCAACATCTGTGGCAGGTAAGCCCTTCCCTACACTATAATGGGCACAGTCCAGTACAAAATGGCAGGTTTAGTAAGCGTAGTCTAGTTTATTACTGACCAATAATGTTGAACTTGTTTTATTTGACCTTTATGTTGTGTATGACTTTTAGGTCAGGTCACCAGGTATGAGGTTTAGGTGCAGGTCACCTTTTTGAAATCTAAATAAAAAGTGCTTTCATGTCTTCACATACCAAAACAATCTATTGAAATTATTATCCATAGTGCCAGGTACTCAGTTTGATGTCCCAGGGTACAGGATTGTTAAAAGTTTGGTTGGGATATGAGCCAGTGTCTTCTGTTATTTCCTCCTCTCCCCAAGCCTCTCACCTAAGGAAGGGGGACCAGGCCTCCAGGTGTACAGGTCAGTAAGAAACTCTCCTCTCTGTTGTCACTGGTGCTATAATCGAAAACTCTACTCCACCACACCGAGTGTATTGTTGGACAATGGAACTGAATATTGTTTGCCATGCTCATATTTATGTCAAGCGTGAAGTGTTCTTGACATGATCCTGTCCCTCTGACACCTTGTCCCAGTCTGTTAGTGACTGTGTTGGCCTCCTTATAGGGCAACCATGGCCCGGGACCTCTCTCAGGCTCTGATGGGCCTTCAGCTGGACTGGGCCAGCATCAGAGTTCCAGGGGTCCAGGCTGAAACACCTAGGGTCCCTGGTAAAACTATGCAGCTGCTCACGAAGGAACAACTGCAGTGCCTGGGGTAAGAGATTGCAGTCAAGGCTGGACTGATGTCACAGCTTACATTCAGTCCTTTAATAGACACTCTTATCAAGAGAAACTTACAGCAAGTACAGGCACATTCCCCAAAGCAAGTCGGGTGAAGTGCCTTGCCCTTGGAAACTTCTGATTACTAACCTGACTCCCTTACCGCTCAGCCACCTGACCCCACTTATTTGATAGTCCTACAATCCATAATAATGTGTGTTTTCCTCTTCAAAGGTTGCCAAATATGGGTCAGAGCTGCTACCTGAACGCTACTGTTCAGTGCATGCTGAAGATGGAGGCCTTCTGCCGGGAGCTGCTCCAACAACAGCACATCTGGAGGAACAATCCAGCCGCCAGCCTGCTCAAGTACGCACCCTCCTCTTATCAAGATTGATTTATCTGTGACTCAGAAAAAGCTATTATACACTTCATGAATCTTGTCACCCTTTTTGCTCGCCACCTCTTTTCCTGTCTTTCTTTCTCTCTCCCTCCTCATCTCTGCTTTGTGGACGTTCGGGTGGCTAGATACGCCCATCAACCATCGCACAAACGCGCCGTCCTGAAGGCACTTCTTGCCAGCGTGGCTGAGGAGGCTGATGAGTTCCGGGATGACGGTCAGAAGGTGAGAGTACCACCTCTGACTGTCCTCAACACAAGGCCTTGTTTTCAGAACAGGAGAGGAATCCACTAACGCCATGTTGACATGAACATGCTCTCTTAGTTTTTTGCGTTTCCTGTGTGTGTTCAGGACGCCCATGAGTTCTTCAGCATCACCGTGGCCCAGATGGCAGCTCTGGCTCCCTTCCTGGAGGGAGGGGCATTGGGTGGGGGAGCGTACACCTGCCCAGTCTACACCAACCTGCATTTCCAGATGCTTAGCACGAGGACTTGCAGGCAGTAAGACACTTGAACGTTCTCCAGCTACACTACACACACACACACACATTACTCAGAGGGGAGCAAACATTTTACCAAAGGTACCAAACTTTACAAACTTCTGTTTTGAGGTGTGGACTGCAGTCCTCCCGACAGGAGAGCTACACCAACATCTCTCTGGCCATGGTGGCTGGGAGCTCTGTTGAGGCCTGCCTGCAGCAGCACCTCCAGGTCAGTAGGTCCCGCTACACACTTGACTGGTCAACTTAGTCTAACACCGTGTCCTAGTTGGATGCGACTTGAGCAACGGAGATGCAAGCGACACAACTAAAAGCAGTTAGATTGCCTTGTTTTCTGTTGGAATGTCCTAACTGGATGCGAGCAACTTGACTATTTTTAGTCGCTCGCGTTGAAAGCTCTTTAGCACATGAGGTCATAGTAACGTAGTGAGATCACATGAAAACAGAAGTGCGAATCTGACGCATTCAGTGTGGACAGAGAGCATCCGATGAGACACGACAGTCGGACGCTCGCATCCAGTTAGAGTGGCATCGAAGGATGATCTGTATCCTACTTTCTTCATGTTGTAGGAAACAGAACTGGAGTTCAGCTGCAGCTGCGGAGGACTGACATCAGGAGTGAAGGTGTCGTTCCTGACCCTGCCTCGGTGAGTCTGCCAGCTGTGTCATTCTCAGTCCCTCGATGGGCTAAGATTCTAATGGCAGAGCTTGAGATCTTATCCTTCATCTTATTCCTCTCTGCAGAGTGTTGGTGTTCCACCTGAACCGCTTCTGTCAGGGAGCGGTGGGGTGGCAGCTGGAGAAGTGGGAGGAGCCCATTCTTCTCAGCAGGGAGCTGCTGCTCCGCTCTGGGCCGAGCAGTGATGAGGCACTCCACAGCATGGCCAGCCAGGAACAGAGCCAGGACGATACAGGGAACACCCAGCTGACTAGCCCTGGTGCCTTAGGTATAGTACAGGGGGATGTGGTTCAGCAGTCATGCTAACAGCACTGTGATAGGTTGGAGATTTGCACCACACATGCTCAGATCAGTCCCCACAGCTCCACAACTGGGAAACAACTAGGGAGTTAGGAGCTTGTCAGTTTACTGTGTCTACCACCCTTGTCTAATACAGTTCATGTGCGCACTGAGGAAGGCTCAGACAGGGACGGAAGCTGCCCCATGGTAAGGAGAGAGACAGACAGAAGAGAGGCACTAAACATTAGACATATATACTTATACATATTCTTTTAGCAGACGCTTTTATCCAAATATAAACTGCAATCAGGAAAAGAAACAGATTTCAGGATCAAGCTGGATGCTCTTTGAAAATGTGTTCACTGTGCTGCTCTGTGTGACTGCTGGGTGTCTGTTTCCAGGGCTCAAGATACAGCCTGGCCAGTGTGTTGAGTCACCTTGGCTCCTCTACCACCTCAGGTAAGGCTTGCACCACACATACACTATACCCACGCACAAATTACCTGACCACATTCAGCTACTTCATCTATAGAATAGAATAATAATAGGGGGGAGAATAGAATAAAGAATAAACTAGAATAAATAGAATAAACTGTATGTTGCTGGAGGTTAACATTTTGCACAGGGTTAGTATTCACACAATCACACCATTCGCAGGTTAACATCTACACGAACACACACAACACACACACACACCATGCGTAGGTCAGTATCCACACATACACGACACACACCATTCACAAGTGAGTATCCACACACACCATCCACATGTGAGTGTCGGCGCACGCAACACACATACACTATTCACAGGTAAGTGTCCACGTGCACACACACAACAGACGCTCACATTGACAGCACCACAGTGGGTTGAACAGGTGAGTATAATCATGATTGGCTCTACCTTACCTAACAGACTACTCTCCACCTCCTATAGGTCACTACATCTGCGACTGCCAGTACTCAGAGGGTGACCCTAAGGACCGGACCGACCGCTGGCTCTCCTACAATGACGACATCGTCACAGAGACGACCGGCGAGTTGGTCTGCCAGCGCAGGCAGAAGAGCGCATACTTGCTGTTCTACGAGAGACAGGTACAGAAACCCTGACTTCCCCACGCAGCCTGACCCTCACTCATCTCCCTCCACCTCACCGGTCATGTTTGGTAACACGTTCATCCGTATCTAACTGCTTAATGCTAGTGAAGATCCTGCCCCACGCTGATGTTGATGTTCTGTGCTCCCTCAGCAGTAGAGAAGACTCCACACATGGCAGCGGGGCTGTCATGCGGGGCACCCATCCACAGAACACAACCGTCTTTTTCTGCCAGTCCAAATCTGCCGGAGCCAAGGCCTGAATCAGGGACGGAGCCAAGGCCTGAATCAGGGCCGGAGCCAAGGCCTGAATCAGGGCCGGAGCCATGGCCTGAATCAGGGCCGGAGCCAAGGCCTGAATCAGGGCCGGAGCCAAGGCCTGAATCAGGGCCGGAGCCAAGGCCTGAATCAGGGCCGGAGCCATGGCCTGAATCAGGGCCGGAGCCAAGGCCTGAATCAGGGCCGGAGCCAAGGCCTGAATCAGGGCCGGAGCCAAGGCCTGAATCAGGGCCGGAGCCAAGGCCTGAATCAGGGCCGGAGCCAAGGCCTGAATCAGGGCCGGAGCCATGGCCTGAATCAGGGCCGGAGCCAAGGCCTGAATCAGGGCCGGAGCCAAGGCTTGAATCAGGGCCGAAGTGGGACTCATTTTTCAGTCCTGGTGTTTCATACCTGCCATAGTGCTTCCTGCACCGCTCCGAACAATCTCAACATTAGCTTACCGTCTCGTCGTCTTTTGTTGATCATCTTGAAGAATATTTAGACGCCTCAGCTTCTAGAGCAGGGTGGATCACATCGTGAACCTGCAAGCTGCAGTCTGTGGGTCTGAAGGAATACTGATGGGAAGTTCGGATCCTTTTACAGACTTGGTTATTTGAATCTCGTTCATTAAAAATAACGAATCCTTTTTTCGAATCATCAGTTACTTTCAACGGGCGTGGAGGCGGGGTGTTGTATTCCTTTCCATTTCCAATCTTTTATTCCATTAATGTATTCCATTTACACTCATGTTTTGGGGGGTGAAATCATGACACATGATATCAACTATTCATTATTCATTATGTAACTTTTTATCATTACCACCATTCTGTCATCTTGAATTCTCTTGCAATATTACTGGTGCAACCAAATATGATCTGAGAGTTCAATTGAATTCTGTAAGTTTTATATATATATTTTTAAACTGTGTATGAGATGTTGTTGTACAATTTGATGTACAGCTCGAACAAAATGAGTGTATATTCAGAAGTACTCACCTTGGAAACCTTGAAGTCTATATTCAAGAACCCAAACAATATGAAGAAGGTACTTGATGATGATAGTTGATTGTTAATACTTTAACAACCTGATCAAATAACTTCTAGACACAGCTTTACTAACTAGACTTGATTGATGGAAAATGCGTGCGTAGCAACCCTTGGAAACAAATACAGTGTATCAACAGGAATAGAATATGACTGTACAATTCATACTGCTATTAATTTGAATATGTCTGAAAGATGATTGACCTGGTACACTCACATACACACAAGGAATCAGTTGTCATCAAGCATGTAGTTTAATACCATGTAATTTCACATACAAGGACAGACAAACGGCAAATATGACAGTGTCATTCTCTGACTTCAGATAACTGAACGTGGAGCTAATGTATTGTCTTCCAGATGTTTAACAGACGACCCTGAAGCTGAGGGTCTCTTCTGCAGGACAGAGTCCGGAGGGAGAGGGGGGGGGGGGGGGGTGCTCTGGTACAGGCGAGGGGCAGGACTATGTACAGGGTTAGAAAAGAGGCTAATTACAAGTTCCTGTTTGAGACAGTTAGTTATAGAATACAAGATGCTTCACAATACCTTGTCACAGCACAAGATGGATCTAAGGTCCATAAGTACGAGTAAAAAAAAAACAATCCTCCCAGTCATAAATACACGTACAGTGTTACTAGGAGCTGAAAACATGGAACACTGTTGTCATCTCCTAGTTAGGTCGCACACAAACGCTCTGTTCACAGGCATTCCAGACAGCAGGATTAACAGTTTGACCATCAAACTCGGTCAAGAATGCACATAATACACACAGTCTAAGCTACATCTTAAATCCAAGACGGTCGCATCAAGTCATTCAGGTATATCAATACAAAACACAAGCAGGATCGAACCACTGCCTTCCAATGGCTTTGAGAGAAGAGATTAGTATCCAGTGAAGAACAGAAGACACAGGAAAACACTAGATGAACAACCTTCAGAAGACACATTTTACTTGTACCCTATTTAATGATACGTGTGTATTTCACATCAGCCATTTTCAGACTTCCCTAAGCACTTGCCAAACTACAACTTAACTAACTACTGCTACCTAAACCCTAACACACACATAATACTGCACATCTTAAAGTCATACTATCCTCCCCCAGAGACTGACAAGGTCATGATCACACTGCATCCCAGTGCAGTAAATGATGCCTTTGAAGACGCCCTGGAGTTCAGAGTTCACGTGAGAACATACTGGACAGTCAGTGTTCAGACAGGTTCATAAACAACCTCCACTCCCTTCTCTCCTTCCTCCTCCTCCCTCCCTCCATCTTTCCTTTTCTTCCTCCCCTTCCTTTATGGAGTCCTGTGGTTCTGCTGGCTCAACCTGGGTCAGACCAGGATGTGTGTGGCAGTGCCAGACATGTGTGTGACCTTCTTGTGTGAGCGACCGGGATCCTTTTGCGCGTGAGTGTTTTGTTTGAACTCACTGCCAGCGTGTGCCTGTGTGCTAGTGTGCCGAGCGTGTGGGGTTTTCTGATGCTCGTGCGCAGCCGAATGTTGCATCGTTTTATGCATGTGTGTGAGGTCATTGTGGGTGTTGATGATGTCATTCTGACTGTGTGTGAGATCCTCCTCTGTGTGTGTTACTGCTGCTGTGTTTGAGTGGTCTTCTAGAACGGTTGTGTTCCACTCTGTAACGTGTGTGTGTGTGACTTCGTGGATCCAGCTCCTGAACCTGCTCACCCGGGTGTAGAGGGCTGGAGCTGTGGGCTCGCCACACCCATAACCCCCGGCAACAGTCCCGGTCAGGACCCAGCGACCCCCTTCGCCCTGGCACACCAGCCCTCCGCCGCTGTTACCCTGACAACCATCGCCATGGAGACGGCTGGTGTCTGGGGGGCTGCCGGCGCACAGCGTTCCGTGGCTGGAGTAGCCATCGCCATAGTGCTTCTTACATTGCCATGGTGACAAGAGAGGCACCCAAGACTGCAGGACAGCGTCTGGTTGAGGGAGGAGACGAACAAGAGGCGAGAGGAACACAGAAGAGAGTATGGAATCAAATCATGGTTATCTTCAGGAAACTTCTACATTATG
Source organism: Neosalanx taihuensis (assembly GCA_030340665.1). Lineage (NCBI taxonomy): Eukaryota > Metazoa > Chordata > Actinopteri > Osmeriformes > Salangidae > Neosalanx > Neosalanx taihuensis. The sequence goes on along the minus strand of CM059303.1, from coordinate 9,095,249 downwards.
TGAGTACACTGAATAAATATCTTGCAAACCATGAACATCTCATGGAACTCCTGCTGATAAGAAAGATGTGTACACTGCCTCCAGTCTCAGCTGACTTGGACTTTGCTGCTAAGACCAGCTGGACTGTTACTTCTGCAGTGTAAGACCGTTCAAGGTCAAGCCTCGTCTTGAACTATATTGATGCAACTGGCCCCAGGCCTACCTGTTCCAGTCCAGGAAGCGGTCACTGTGACGATGCAGAAGGAGGGGCTACGGGCCCCCACTCTTTCAGGGCTGGGGAGGCAGGCGGCGTTTGTGTCGCCATTCAAATGGAGACAGCGACCCTCTGCGCTGGATAGCTTCACCAGGGCCAGGTCGTGACCTCCACGATCACCTTTGAACTTCCCGTGGACCACCACTTGTTCTAGGGTCGCAGTGAGCCCTGAGCCTCCCACACGTACCACATACCTGGAGGGCTCACGTCCATACCTGAGGAAGAGGAGGAGTGATCAAAGGAGAGCAGAGAGAGAGAGAGAGAAGTGGGTGAGAGGAGAGAAGAGGATAGAAGGAGCGATAGAGGGGGGGGAGGAAGACGAGAGGAATCGTACTTGTTGAAGCAATGTGCAGAAGTCAGAGCCCAGCAGGGGGCGATAAGTGTTCCACTACAGAGAGGAGGGCCATCTTGTTTGTCACCCTGCAGCCACATAGACAGCTGCCATGGCATGGAGCTCCTGGGAAAAACAAGAGGAGCGGTCAGGAACAGGAAGAGGGGAAATCAGGAACAGGAAGAGGAGATATCAGGAACAAGAATAGGATAGATCAGCAGGAGAAGGAGAGCTCAGGAAAAAGAAAAGGAGAGACCAGGCACAAGAAAAGGTGCGATCAGGAACAGGAAGAGGTCAGATCAGAAACAGGAAGAGGAGGGATCAGGGACACACATCAGGTACAACAGGAGGCAGACAGAACAGGACATGGAGAAGGAACAACCTTGTTGACAGGTTCTACAGAAAATGATGTACCTTTAACAAAACACTCACCTGAGAGAGCTCTGTCCTCCAACTGTCTGGTCAAAGCTGCTGCCCCCTGTAACCTTCCTCTGCCCACATGTGTCCTGTCCTGGCCTGGGGCCCTCAGAGTCACACCTCACCCCTGCGTCCTCCTGCCGCACGCAGGCCTGGGAGCGGCCTAGAGACGGACACTCCCCCAGGAAGTCCTCCTGGCCCGTACACCTGAGCTGGTCCAAGTGGAGAGGACCCTTCCCCCGGCCTTGGCCCCCTAGAGCCTCCGCACGCCCTCTGGGGGAGGACGGACAGATGCTGGCTTCAACAGCTTCCTGGGAGTTCTCTCACCTTGCACACAGCTTACTACGCAGACACACACACTGCACTGCACACACACCACTATATACACATATACGCTCACACATCCTTCTACACACACACACACAAAACATACACATATACGCTCACACATCCCTCTACACACACCACTACACACATACGCTCACACATCCTTCTACACACACACACACACAAAACATACACATATATGCTCACACATCCCTCTACACACACCACTACATAAACATACACATATATGCTCACACATCCCTCTACACACACCACTACATAAACATACACATATATGCTCACACATCCCTCTACACACACCACTACATAAACATACACATATATGCTCACACATCCCTCTACACACACCACTACATAAACATACACATATATGCTCACACATCCTTCTACACACACCACTATAATCTCTCTCTCTGTCTCTCTCTCTGTTACCTGAAGCCCAGCTGCCTGCAGACCACAGCAGCGTTCAGGTCGTTCCAGCCAGAGTCACAGATGCTGCCCCACTCTCCATGGAGATAGACCTCCACCCGACCCTCCCTGGGGCTGTCTCCACCCCTGAGACGAAGCAGGGGTCCTGTACACATAAACCACACACGCACCACGTACACACCACACACACACAACCCACACATACACACCGCACACACCACACACATACACACACCACAAACCCACCGCACACACACATTTGCATACACATCACACACATATTTGCATACACACCACACACACATAACAAACAGTGTTTATACTGTTGTGTGTGTACAGGCAGTGTAGTAATGTAAATGTCAGCTCTATTGTCATTCTAATAGCAGCAGGGACATGAGAGCTCATGCCATCAGGACCACAGGGACACTCCCACAAGCAGCGGCCCTCAGTCACCATGCTGTCAACACATGGACTTTCACCCCTCTTTCACACACACACACACTCTCTTACACATGCACCACACACACACCTGTAGCAGGCGCCAGAGCTGGGAGTTGGTTGGTGTCTGGGCTGGGGTCCCTCCTACAGCGCACGCCCACCACCTCACTGTACGAGCAGGTGCTCCGCCCCCAAACGCCATGGCGACAGTCCAGCAGCGACGACTCAGAACCTTCGCAATGGACGTCGTCCAATAGGATGATCCCAGTTCCCTCCCCGAAGGCCCCTCCCCCCACCACCTCAGCATGCCCCCTACAGGTGACACAGGGGAACACCAGGCACACCGGGCTGAGCCAAGACACACAGCATACAAACCAAGAAACGACTGACAGGCCCAGAGTTGTGGGATGTCAGGAAGCAGTGGTCGTGTAGCAGGGTGGGTGGTGAAGGGGTTGGGGGGAGGTGGAGAAGGGAGGAATGGGGGCGGGGAGGGATGAAGGAGGTGGATGGTGGAGAGTGGATGGAGAGTGGGAGGGAGGGTGGGGATGGAGAAGAGTCGAGGTGGAAGGGAGGGAGGGATGGTGGAGGACCTGTAACCCAGCTGCTGGCAGACCACCTGGGCATGGTCCTGGCTCCAGTGGTGGCCACACACAGAGCCCCAGTCTCCTGAGTGGAACACCTCCACACGGCCCTCCCAGGGACGCTCTCCTCCCACCAGCCGCACCACGCCATCTGACACACACGGTATAGCAGTCAGTCAGCACGACTGAATGTGTGGACACTATGTGTGGGTGGGATTGTACAATGTGTGTATGTGTGTGTGTGCTCGACTGTACAGAGTTTGTATGTATGTGTGATTGTACGGTGTGTGTGAGTGTACAGTACATGTGCGTTGAGTATGTGTGCATGTGCACAATGTGTGTACAGTATGTGTGTGCATGTCTACAGTAAGAGTACATTGTGTGTGTGTGTGTGTGTGTGTGTGTCACCTGTATAGGGACTGCAGGACACTCCTGCATCCTCCATATGATCACAGTTGTGCTGCTCCCAGTCGCCATGGACACACTGCTCCAGTGACAGCTCGTTTCCAGTGCACTGGACAGCATCTAGAAGGATAGGGCCGGAGCCTTGGCCAAAATGAGCCCAGGACCAGGCCTTTGCCACACCACTTCACACACACACACACACACACTATAGCTCACAGTACTTGATGATCTCCCAGCACATGAGTACGCACCGCAGGATGTTTCATATTCAGAAGAAACCATCTCAACACACAGATGGGAAAGGCCTTCTTTCTCCCACTGCTGGGACATGAATTCAAACTAACTCTGAGGGCATAACTGGGCTTCCCTCTACAGTGTTTGTGACGTTTGCCCTCTAACTGAGGCAAACAGCTCTTTAGACGCTGGGAAACACATACACTCGCAACTTGTTACAATTACAATTATTCATTTAGCAGATGCTTTTATCCAAAGCGACTTACAGTAAGTACAGGGCCATTCTCCCTGAGGCAAGTAGGGTGAAGTGTTCATGTTCATTACATTTATCAGACGCTTTTATCCAAAGCGACTTACAGTAAGTACAGGGACATTCTCCCTGAGGCAGGTAGGGTGAGGTGCCTTGCCCAAGGACACAACGTCACATAGCCACAGCCGGGACTCGATCTCACAACCTTCCGATCATGAGGCCTACGCCTTAACCCGCTGAGCCATCTGACCCCCCCCCTTGCCCAAGTGCCTTGCCCAAGGACACAATATCACATAGTCTTGCGATAATTAACTAAACTTGTTCTTTAACCTCTTCTGTTTTTACATGCTGTTTGAATTCTTTGATTTGGAAACAATCAGAGGTATTTGTGCTGGGTGTTGTTTTTCATAGGACTAAGCCATTTCAAGCCTGGTCAACTATCAGGACCATCACATCGACAGTTGACAGAATGATATGAGATCACGCTATCCGAATGAAACGCAATGCAAATAAGATATTCTACCTGAAGCCCAGCTGTCTGCACACCACCTCTGCATCTCTGTCATCCCACTGGTCATCACAGACAGAGCCCCAGCGGCCTCCATGGAACACCTCCACACGGCCCTCAAAGTCCTCGTCCCCTCCCACTAGCCTCAAGGGAGGCCTGCTGCCTGGGGAGAGGAAACAGCAGGCTTAGGGAGTGGAGAGGGGGGCCATCTACAGGAAGGCTGACATGAATGTGAATGATGGTTTTTCATGTGGAAATTTGTAAACAAATCGACAGTTTCTACTTTCATGGCTGTTTCAATGTTCTACCCTACACCCCTCCTTTCAAAGTCCCTCCTCTCTCTGACTTTCTGTCTCTCTCCCCCTCTCCTCCCATCTCCCTTCATTCTTTCCTTTCTTTCTTTCTTTCTTTCTTTATTTCTTTCTTTCTCTCTCTCCCTCTTCCTCTCTCCCTCCCTTCTCTCTTCTTATTCATGGACCTGATCTGGTCCCTGATCTGGTTCCCATGACAGCAGGAGGTCACAAGGTCACACTGACCTTCCGGAGGCGCGCACGCTAGTCCAGCCTCGTTTCCATGGCTGCAGTCGCCGGTGACAAACGTCCTGCCTCTGCACTGACTCAGGGAGATCTCGTCACCACGGCAACCTAAGCGCTCGTAGTGAAAGAGGCCCGAACCCGAGCCAAAAGTGGGTGGCTGCACTGCTGTGCCGATCTCACTGAGGAGAGGAACACACACACAATCTGGTGTCAGAACGAAGCGAATGACAACCCCTATCCGTTTCTCCCAACCACAGCCAGTCTGCTGGTTCCTGGTGCTTTCCCAGCTGTCTCACCCCAGGCCCAGCTGTCTGCAGACCACGCTGGCATCCCGCTCTGTCCAGTGGGAGCCACACACAGACCCCCACTGGCCGTTAAGATACACCTCCACACGACCACTTCCAGAGGGCCCCCCGACTAGCCGGGCCGCGCCTGATGGAGAAGAAGATGAGCCTGTTACAACACGAATCACATCTGGACAAGCATAGGAGATGTTTGTTAAAACGCAGCCATGTGCATGCTCAGTGCAGCAGTCAAGGTTGCTTTGAAAACCATGTGTGTACCTTGGTGACAGTCGCAGTAGGCCCAGCCGATGGCTCCAGAGCTCTGTCTGAAGAAGCACCAGGGGTTGGACTCTCTGTCTGGGTTCCTACAGTAGCTGTGCTCCCCTAGTCCACGGCCAGGGTACTGGAGGACATAGTCTGGGAACTCAGTCCACCGCAAACAGGGGGCGCCAGAGTCCGTCTGGAACACGGTGCCATTGTAGTAGCCCAGCTCAGTAAAGCCCTCTGAACAGGAGAGAGGAGCTGGAGAGGGGGCCACAGGGGAAGACAAAAAGGGTTTTGGGGGGACAGGGGATTGAAGGTAAATGATATGTATTGTTGTACGTGCTGTCAAGGATTGGTTTGACTCTCTGTATGGACCGGCCCTGAGGAGAATGTCTTCAGTGTCTTCATGTGTTCAACTGTAATGCTTTCCTGTCTTCCACTGTCACTCTGTCTTCTACACTGTGAAAGCCACTAGAAGGGTAGGGCCATTTTGTGTGATTAATGGCAGATTACTGTAACAGCAGCGTTATCTCAAGGACATGAACAGTTTACTTGTCCTGGAGTTTCAACGGTAACCATCTGTGGTGGCGGATTTTGATGTTCTATAAGTTGTGTAAGGCCCCGTTTTCCAAAAAGGTCTTGGTATATATCTAGTGAAGATCAAACCGCTGTCAACACCCCCTACTCCATTGTCCTGGTCTGGGGGGGGGGGGGGGGGGGGGGGGGGGACATTCAAAAGTTTTAACTTTGTAAATGACCTGTTTCTTTATTTTGGCGTTTTTATAGTCTTGTTGAGGACTCAGAAATCGACTGTGAGCAGGATGTTTGTGCACCACTCAGCAATCTTCCAGATGAAGATGAAGAGTAAATGGAGGAGCAGGGCAGTGCCTCGTCAAGAGGATGGGGCAGGGTTAGCAGGCAAGCTGGAGTATTTACAAGCACACCTAAAGGGAGATGGAAGGATGTTGACGTTCCAGACATAACACCGCCACAGCCTACCTTCGCACCCACCAACACACCTGGACCCCAGTTCCCCCAAACAACTACATACACAACCCTGCAGCTGTTCCAACTGTTTTTTTACAAACTCTGTTTTACAAACAATTGTTCAAAACACCAATGACTTTGGCTCGACTTATCACTCGACACCCGCTCACCCCTGGAATGGTCTGACGTTGCAAGATTTGTTTTCATACCTGTCCATCATCATTTACATGGGATTAGTCAAAGGCTCTTCAATTACTGATTACTGGCGAGGGGGAAAACTGTACAGTTTATCATTTCCAAAACAGGTAATGAGCAGGAAGAAGTTCCAGATAATCTCCCGGTCCCTTCACCTTGGTAGCATGGCGGACAATGCGGCTAACAAGCAGATGATTGGCACAGAAGCCTATGATTACCTTTGCAAAATCAATCCACTTTACCAGGAGATCAGAGAGGCCTGCAAACGGAATTACCACCCTGGCCAGGAGATTGCCATTCATGGCCAAACGGTTGCCTCTAAAGTCTGCACTGAGCCCATACGACAGCTGAAAATCAGGGGATATAAAGTATTTTGCCTGGTGGACGCCAAGAGCGGTTACATGTGGGACTTTTTTGTATACAAGGGGAAGCTCCTTGGAAACAGCAGCATGGGGCTCGGTTATGAGTCAGTGATGAAGCTAGTCGACACGGCGGTGCTGGGCACTGGATATAAGCTCTTTGTCGACCCGTCTTACACGAGTCCCACCCTGTTCAACACCCTGCTTAAAAAGAAGATCTGGGCCTGCGGAAGCATCCTCACCAACAAGAGAAGCCTGAAAAAAAGACACAACAGGCTGGACTCTAAATGTGCCATTGGCAGCGTTCGCTGGATCAGGAGCGGCTCCCTCCTTTTTATCCAGTGGCGAGACACGAGACGCATCTAGACCCTGTGTTCAACCTTCCACACAGCAAATGCACAGGACACAGTGCAGAGGAGGGTCAAAGGTGACGGTCAGTCCACGGTACAGAAATACATCCCAATTCCACCAGCGGTAAAGGAGTATGACCATAGAGTAGCATTTCCTGGCGCCTGGATGGGGAACTACAAACCAAATCAAATCGAGACCAACAGCTGGTACAAGACCTTCTTCCATTATTTTCTGGACATCGCCGTGGTGAATGCCTTCATCATCCACAAAGACATTGCAAAAGTAAAAGGACAGGCACCTCTGACCCAGAAGGCCTTCAGAGAGACCCTTGCTGTTGAGTTGGCAAAGTTGGGGTCCCCCGCCTCACCTGCTACACATCACAAGCCAATTCATATCAGCGGTGACAGCACCGCCGGTCAGTGCACGCACTGTGGTGCTAAGACACCAGTGAAGTGCTCAACCTGTGATAAGCCTCTGTGTTTTGTCCCCACACGTGATTGTTACAATGACTTACTGCCAGGAACATCGACTAGCTCAAATGGTTGGCAAATATGTTTTTTAAGGAATTCATGTAAATAGTTTGGTGTCTGAATTTAAGGCCTACCTAAGTAATGGCTCATGACTCCGGCATTTTCATCCAAATGTTAATAGAGGGTGAGAAGAGGCCCATCCTCCTCTATGGAAGCCATTGTTTCCAACAGACGCTCCCCTTGGAGTACCCCACCCTCAGGGGGTCCCATCAGGGGGACAGGAAAAGGAATGAAAACGAAATAATCCGGAAAAGCCGCATTTCCGTGAATACGATTTTGAACAGCTATTAAGGCCTTGTTTGATATAGTTGTTGTTTTTTTGTTGTTGTTTTTTATGCATCACATTTTAGTGATATACAAACCATGTTTAATAGACTTTGTGCATGCAGAAGTCATATTTTCATACACATTTCCATGTCTTTCAAAGGCATCACATTTAGTCTGCTCTAGCCTCTGCTGATGGTGACATTAGAATAAATATGCTTTCAGGTTGCAGTCAGTCTGGTTTGTTTTGCTGCCTTTGTTAACTATCTCTGAAGATTTCTTTCTGTATTAATCTTGTTTCAGGACTATCGTGTGGTGATTATTGGTGTACTTTGATAATAAATTCAAATTTTTCTTTAAAAGCACAGCTCTCTGATGTGTCTATGTCCCTATGATTCAGCCCTGGGATATGATAGCTCTAAGCTCTATGTAAAGATAATGGCTCTGATTCAGAGTCATCCGCAGGCATCTGTGTGTAAGACAAAATTCAGGTGGATTAAAAAAAATATATCATTTTGATCAAACTTATTCTACTCAAAACTATTAGCACTTACAAGGATTCTATCGCTTCAGAATGACACTTTTCAAAAGAGACTAAAACCATGCGTAAAACAGCTTGAAAACAGCTAAACCTGGCCCTCTGGGACCAAACATTTGACCTTTAATGTTTGTTGGTTTTCAATAAGTCCTGATGAAAGTCGTCAGTAAGATATCATAACCCATGTTTTATTAACACAGTATGGCCTGTGTGTAACCCTGTTCACTACTGGCAGTTTATTCCTCTAAAACAGTGGTCCCCAACCGTAGTCCTCAGGACCCACTGTCCTGCCTTTTTTTAATGTTTCTCTGCTCCAACACACCAGAATCCTGGTAACAAACATGCATTAGAATCAGGTGTGTGGGAAGGAGGGAAACATCCAAAACATGCATGACAGTAGGCCTTGAGGGCTATGGTTGGGGACCATTGGTCTGTTCCTTTTGGAGAGGGTAGATGTGTCAGTAGTATATTTACTGTTCTCCATGGGCCCCAGCATGGATCATGGGAACCAGATGAATCCCATTGTTTTCCTCTGCACAGTATATGTGTTGGACTATGTATCTTTTGTCTGTAGGAAGTGTCAAAATTATTTAGTAATGCACGTGATGTAGACATTTATATAAACTGAATTCTCTTTCCTCTCCTGATGGTTTCCAGTATATCAGTGATGAACCAGAGCTGATGTCACACCACTAGTCACCTTGTTCCTAGTCAACTGTGCCTTGTGTTGTGACGCAGAGCACATCATTGTGACACAAAACTAAGGTACATGTATTGTCTTTCATTTCTCCTAAAATATGTTTTCCTCACCTAATCTGTCTCTCTGAGGTATCATGATAGTAAAATAAGGATTTATTTCAGATTTAGCTCTCAGGGTGATGACCCATGACCTCAGGGATACATCCATTTTACCTCAAAGTAAAACATGCAGGGCATAAACAGGAGACGGTGCATGGTACTGGTATTTATTTTGTTGACGAAACTCACCACCACTTCTACACTGTGTTTTCAGATTAAGCGAGTACAAGTTGCTTTTATACTCTTCTGAAATCATCCACAAATGGCATCGTATAGGAGTTTCCTGTCTGAGGAGCAGTTCCAGTGCTCCATCTGTCTGGAGGTGTTTACTGAGCCAGTGTCTACTCCGTGCGGGCACAACTTCTGCAAGGCGTGTATCGCTAGATACTGGAACAACTCTCGTCACTACACATGTCCACTGTGTACTGAAGAATTCCATGTTAAGCCTGAGCTGAAAACCAACACAACACTCAAAGAGATTGCTGATCATTTTCGAACCATGACGGTAAGAGACAGAGATGCAGGCACTGCCGAACAAGGAGAGGTAGTCTGCGATGTTTGCATTGGGCGGAAGGTTAAAGCTGTCAAGTCCTGCCTGGAGTGTCTGACCTCCTACTGTGAAAGCCACCTGGAGCCTCACCAGCTGGCTCCAGCCCTGAAGAGACACAAGCTAGAGGAGCCTGTGAAGAACCTGGAGAACAGGGTGTGTGGTTTGCACAACAATCTCCTGGTGCTGTTCTGTAAGACAGAGCAGATTGGGGTGTGTCAGACGTGCATGTTGACAGACCACAAGACCCATCAGGTTGTGATGCTGGAGGAAGAGTGTGGCGAAAGGAATGCTCAGCTGAGGAAGATGATCCAGGAGAGACTCAAGAAGGTCCAAGAGATCATACATTCGGCAGAGCTCAGTCAGAAAAACACAGACAGAGAGATAGCCGACTGCAACAGCATCCTGATGGATTTGATGAGTTCCCTTGAAGGTTGCCTGGCTGCACTCACTGAGAAGCTTGAGGACAAAGGAGCAGGCAGAACAGTTTATTGAAGAGCTGCAGGAGGAGATCTCTGAGCTACAGAGAAGAGCCTCTGACCTGGAGAATCCCTCACACATAAACCTACACCTCCTTCAGAGCTGTTCGTCCCTCTGCCCTCCCACACACAGCAAGGACTGGTCAGATGTTAGCATCCACCTGGGTTTGGTGAATTTCGGTAGAAGTCTGAGGAGCTCTGTGGCTCAACTGAAGGAGGCTACTAGGAGATCCTTTTCAGAGCTTGAGACCCTCACCAACGCAAATGAAAAGATGCCTGACTTGAGGGCATTGCAGCAGCATGCAGTGGATGTGACTCTGGACATTGATACAGCACATCCCACACTCATGGTGTCCAGGGACAGGAAACAGGTAAAGTATCAAGGTGTGTGGAATTGTTTTCAAGACAACTCAAAGCAGTTTCAGAGCCTGTTGGCTGTCCTGGGGAACAAAGGCTTCCACAAAGGAAAGTTCTACTTTGAGGTGCAGGTTGCTGACAAGCTGGAATGGTCCTTAGGGGTGGCCAGTCATTCCATTGCTAGAGAGCAGCCTTCAGCCGGTACACCTGAGGATGGACTCTGGGCTCTATCGTTTCAGGTGAACAAGTTTGTAGTCCTGGAGCCCCATCAAAATATCATCCATCCGAGAGAGAAGGTGGAGAAGGTGGGAGTGTTTGTGCATTATGAGGCAGGTCAGGTGTCCTTTTATGATGTGAAAAGCAGATTCCTCATCTACTCCTACTCTGGCATGGCCTTCACGGAGACACTCTACCCATACTTGAATCCATGTGACAATGAGTTTGGTCCCAACACAGAGCCCTTGGTCATCTGTCCAGTCGAACACAAACACAGTTATTTTGATGACTCAGATTAAAATAATAGTTAATAAAACCATACATATTCTTATATATTTACAGTATACAGTTTGATTATAATGTGAGTTTGAAAAGTCTAAAAAAGTTATGCAAGTGTGGTGAAATACAGTTTAATATAATGTAAAAAAAAATACAATGTAAGGATGTTGAGTTTGAAAGATAATATTGATCTGTTTCATACTGTGGGGTTATTTCCTTACCAAACTGCAGAGTGTAGACTGCAGCTGATATACTTCAATGTTAACAGAAAAACTTTATAAACTAAAGCAAATTTTTTGAATAAAATGGACAATTTCTTGTTATCTGTATTATAGTAAATCATTTTTAACTTGTCACCCAGAGACCTAAGCCTCACACCCACCACCAGCAGAGGTTGTCTAATTCAAACCTAAATCACCAATGAACATATCAATCAATACTCTCTGATAACAGATATACTACTACAGTTTAATGATTAGAGCAATGGACTGCAGATAGAGCTTACAAGTTAAAAGCCATGAATATGAATATGAATGAAATAAATACTTAATCGTTTTTGAACAAAACTGCTGAATTAATAAAACAAATGATGACATCACTTTTCTTAAACGTTCTCCAGCACAAGTCTATTATTTCCTCATTTTTTCCCCCTCCAACATTAAAATCTCATGAGTGTTCTCTCTAACGTTTGGACTGGCCTTCACCTTTGCTGTGTTCTATGTCTGTGTTCCTCCCTCATGTCTCTTTAAGGATTCATCATTAACTCCAAACACCAGCCTAGGTTTAGACTCATAAACAAGTAATTGCTAAAACAATCCTCATTGCCACAACAACCTACTCTTCCTATTGCCATGGGAACCCAGTCTTTCTACTCCCATAATCCATTTCCTCGCCACAATGAGTATTTGACACGGTCCACAAGCGATGCATCATGGGGTTGTGGGTGTGTGGCAGCCACAGCTAAATACATTCACAAGCACAAACACACATGTGCAGTATAGTCACAGTTATCGTTCAATTATTACATGTTGCATCAAACCATTATTCAACATTTGACCATTGTCTTCCACGTTTTTAGTTATACAGCAAATGTGCTATGACAGGCTAGAAATGTGTGTGTAGATGTGTCTGGATTAAGGGGTATTTTGGCCATCCTTGCAGGAAGAATGAAAGCAAGATGATGACTTGGCTGGTTGTCAGCAGAGTGAATGATGTGCCCCACCCCCCACCAGACATGGTAGAGAGCAGGGAGGCAGGGAAAAGAGGGAATACGAGGAAGACAGCTTGTAGGGTAGAGGAGAACGGAAGCAGTAGATGGTGTGAATGGAGACGGAGGACAGATGGGAGAAAGGGAGTCTGAGTCAAAACAGATGAAGGAATGGAAGGATGGAGAGGGTGTACGGTAGGAAGACTAGTGATTTGGGAGAGAGACAGCCTACCTGAGCCCTGTACCTCGTTTACATAGCTGTCATCGGACACAACCTGCAGGACAGGGAAAGAGGTTAGACACCAGGCCTCAATCACACACTTAAAGCAAATATACACTTTTTGCAATTACACACACCTGCATACACTCAAACAAAGGGTGTGACACAAAATATACACAGCCTGCATCCGCTTCAAATCACTTGCATCAAACCGAATAGGGGAAAATATGGCATTTCTTAATAGCAGATACAGGCAGACTGGCAAACATAGACACACACATTCCCATATGCAATATCCATGTTTGTTAATCTTGCATAGCGAATAAACCCTATTCTGATTCTGATTCTGATATTAAGAAGTCAACAATTGCAGTGAAGCCAAGGAACCAGATTATTTCAGATAGCATCTGACAGCATGCTGTGTACAACAGAGTTTCAGTCACAGAAATCAGGTCAGGTTACTCCACACTGAACAGTCTGGGAGAGGGGAGGAGAGGAGAGGAGAGAAGAGAGGAGGGGATGGGAGGAGGGGAGATGAGGGGAGGAAAGGGGAGGACAGTGGAGGAGAGAGGAGAGGAGGGGATGGGAGAAGGGGAGTGGGGGGGGTATGAAGAATGGTCAGCTCTAGCTATGTGTGCGAGTGTTTGTGCTACACAAACCGCTCCCTAAAGTCTCACCAAGGCTAATTACATTACCTTGGAAACAGCGATCTCTGATACCTAACATGAGCGCTGATATCTCCACTCATGTCAATCACATGGGCTGGTTACAGAACTAATTGAATGTGACGCTTTGCCAGCTGAGTCCAACATTGCTGTGCCACACAGACACAAACCAAGCTGCAGAAAACACACGTGTGTGTATACTGTTCAGCAGTCCAGCATTAAAGACACTCTGCTACTGGGACCATGGCTGTACCCTGTCTAAGCTGCCTGCTTGTCTCGCTGATCAAGTGACCATTATCTGACTGCTCCGCTCTGAGAGAATATTTCTGGGTTTCATATTTCTCTCATCTCACTTCTGGCTTCTCAGACTTCATCGTGCTATGCTGTCTCACCTCTCTGGTGTTGTGTTTGAGTATGATGCTGTCTCACCTCTCTGGTGTTGTGTTTGAGTACTATGCTGTCTCACCTCTCTGGTGTTGTGTTTGAGTACTATGCTGTCTCACCTCTCTGGTGTTGTGTTTGAGTACTATACTGTCTCACTTCTCTGGTGTTGTGTTTGAGTATGATGCTGTCTCACCTCTCTGGTGTTGTGTTTGAGTATTATGCTGTCTCACCTCTCTGGTGTTGTGTTTGAGTATTATGCTGTCTCACCTCTCTGGTGTTGTGTTTGAGTACTATGCTGTCTCACCTCTCTGGTGTTGTGTTTGAGTATTATGCTGTCTCACCTCTCTGGTGTTGTGTTTGAGTATTATGCTGTCTCACCTCTCTGGTGTTGTGTTTGAGTACTATGCTGTCTCACCTCTCTGGTGTTGTGTTTGAGTATGATGCTGTCTCACCTCTCTGGTGTTGTGTTTGAGTATGATGCTGTCTCACCTCTCTGGTGTTGTGTTTGAGTATTATGCTGTCTCACCTCTCTGGTGTTGTGTTTGAGTATTATGCTGTCTCACCTCTCTGGTGTTGTGTTTGAGTATGATGCTGTCTCACCTCTCTGGTGTTGTGTTTGAGTATTATGCTGTCTCACCTCTCTGGTGTTGTGTTTGAGTATTATGCTGTCTCACCTCTCTGGTGTTGTGTTTGAGTATGATGCTGTCTCACCTCTCTGGTGTTGTGTTTGAGTATTATGCTGTCTCACCTCTCTGGTGTTGTGTTTGAGTACTATGCTGTCTCACCTCTCTGGTGTTGTGTTTGAGTACTATGCTGTCTCACCTCTCTCCATGACTCCCCTGATCCCATTCATACTGTATCCTCCACAGCAGTTGCTGCATCAGTCTATTATATATGCCTTCTAAAGCATTTAATTCATGATTTTTCCATCTGCCATGATTACCTTATTTACTTATAATTATTGAGAGTACTGTATTTACACCATAGGTTATCATACAATAGCTATTGGCCAGAGACGTCTGGAGTAATGGGAAACACCCATCTTACATACCGTGTATCTTTTTTTGTGTTTTAGGTTAATGGAATGTAAGGCATAATTTCGTAGCATCACGCCCGATCTGCATTCTCATATACAAGCAAATCAATTATCAATTCAATAATTAAACGAAAAAAGCACATGAGCCTATGTTTGAGGGTGCCTGCTCGTTGATGTTAAATTGCTGCGACAAAGGGCAATAGCCCGTATAGCGTTCATTCACGCGCCACCGGGGGCGATCTGGCGAACGACTGGTTCTTCTCATGATAGCCCTCCATAAGGGATACCATGCGCCTGGGTGTGTATGTGCGCGAGTGTGTTCATGCTCAATTAGACAATGCCTGAAATGAAATATGAGAGAATACAAAAACCAACAACATAGTAATAGGGATTTACAATGCTATTCTTAATCTATACAATGAGTTTTCGTCAACATTTTTAAACGAAGCAACAAAAAAGCGTGTTTTTGAGAGCGTCTTGGCAGACCACGCACACCCACACTAAACGCTCCAACGTAATCCCATCACCAGAAGGTGGAACATCAAGGTTATGCTCTAAGAAAATGCTGCTTTAGTGACCTATTAAAGCCCACTATACATCCCTGAACTGGACTGGCAATGTACAGCAGATAAGCTCGTGCTATTTGTCAACGGATATATTTATAAAACAAGCAAGATATTAAATTGTGCTCCGATAACATACCTCTGCCAACACTGGTAACCAGAGGCAGCTGACGCCGATAATAAGCAAGATTTCTCGGCCAGTTACATCCATCCTGCCCGATGTGTCAGTGTCATAGCCTGAAAACCCACCACACCTTTCCCATTTCTGTCCTAATGTCCCAATGAGGTGAACCGTGTTCTGGCCAGCCTGGGAACAGTGGGCGTACAAAGGGGCGTTTAAAGCGCAGAAAATACGCACAGCACACGCGCACAAACTCCTACCCCCTATCTTACACACATACTGTACAGTATATAGGCTACACGCACACACGCACACACACACACGCACCCACACACACACACACACACACACACACACACACACACACACACACACACACACACACACACACACACACACACGTGACAGACCCACTTTGGGCGATCAAGCCTTAAATTCAAGCCACCGACTAAAATACTTTGCAAGGGAAAACATACCATTCAGTCTATTTACCTACCTGCCTGTATACTATAGCATAATAGCTTTCTATGTTAGATAGAATACTCTTATTTCTGAAATGAAGCCAACGTGCTAGCGAAGATTGTGCTACACTAAGCTAATTCAAGCCTACAACAAACAGGAAAACTGAGAGCTGGCTGTTTGTGAATGCATATTTTGCATTTATTGTAGAAAAAAATATTTTTAAACATGATTTAATGGCCACACAGCCGTCCAATGGGCAACACTCAGGGTTTGACATTTGCTTCTCCACCTTTGTCTCAAAATTGGTAAGGGAATGCCCGCTCAAATAATAATCAGAAAAACACGTGTCCAAACATTTATTGACATTGAAAGGCAATCAACTTAAAACTACACAAGGTACAATTTCTGGATACATGTCTGGATAAATTGTGGGGTGTGCTTGCCTCACAGAATGATGCGTTTTTAGTTGATTTTAGTTCACCTGATACGCTTCCTTCCGGGGTGCACGGTGGCACAGGTGTAGATATTGCACCAAAAAGCAGACATTTGTATATGTATATTGTGTTTATGTGTCATGGATAATAAAGGTTTGGGGTCAATAAAAAGAGAGCTCAAACTATGATGTCTTTTCAGGTAGTAGTCATGAGTTCGGAGCTGTGAATCTCTTTCTTGCTTTTTTAATAACTCTTTGCAAAGCCTTCCTGTTTGCAGATGAACAGCCAGAATACCATACTGTGAGGCAGTACGCAAGGACACTCTGAATGGTGGCGCCGTAAAAAGTCACCAACAGATTTTCCCGTAGATGGTTTTTGCAGAGTAGTCCCAGGAGGTGCAGCCTCTGCTGGGACCTCTTCAATATGGCCGTTATATTTCCAGTCCAGAAGAGGTCCTTGGAGATGGTTGTCCCAAGGTACTCGAAGGTGGAGACCTGCTCTACCTCCTCCCCGTTGATTTGCAGTGGAACTGAAACATTCCTTTTCTTCCTAAAGTCAATTACCATCTCTTTGGTTTTCTTCATATTTAGCTCCAGGTTGTTGTTCAAACACCACTTGGACAGTGCCTGGACCTCCTCCCTGTACTCTGACTCATCCCTTCCTGTTATTAGGCCCACCACTGTTATGTCGTCGCAAATTTAATGATGGTGTTGGAGGAGTGGATGTGAGCGCAGTTGCAGGTGTACATCTAATGTGCTTTTAAATCGTATAATTATGTATGCTGTGCTGAGTAGGAACAGATCATGTATTATTTGTTTGATAAGTAACACAAGTGTTATGTAGTTTGTGAAATGTAAGGCGCTAGAGAGGCCCCAGATAACGGGTGATGAATGTTTGTTGATGTTAAATATCAAAAGGGGGGGAACTGTGGAAGTTAGTGTGTTATGTAGTTAGTGTGTCTCATATGAGCTTTCTATTAATAAGGAGTAAATTGTGTTAACCCTCCTGTTGTGTTTGTTTGTTGTCACTACTTTTGTGTTCCCGGTCAAAAGTGACCGGCTCATTATAGCTGATTATAATTCCATAATAATACATATATTATCAACTAATGTTGTGTTAGATGTTTTAAGCAACTTAAGTTCTTGTTAATATTACAAGTTTTTAACTTCTGTTTGCCCTTTATGGTCTCTAGGCCTCATTGACCTAAGCACATGCAACTCGTTTTTGAGTGAAAACAGCAAAATTATGGATTATTTTGAATATAACAAGTATCCAGATGACAAATATTGTTCTATTTATGATAGACTACTTTGTATAAAGATCTTACAAGGACATGATTATCATTTTAATGGACTCTGAACAGTTCCAAGCAGGATTTGATGTCATCAACCCAGGAGATGGCCTATCTCATGGGTGTCCAATCCTGGTCCTCGAGGGCCGTTGACCTGAAGGTTTTAGATATTTCCTTGCTACAGCACACCTGATTCAAAAGAAAGGTCATTATCCAGGCTTCCACATAGCTTGATAACAACCAATTTATTAGAATCAGGTGTGTTGGAGCCAGAAATATTCATCTTGTTTTGGGGCGGTGAGGCTGTTAGCAAAGCCGAGCCTGGTGACTTTAGAAGACGCACATGCGTCACGGCAATAACTGTACGATAGAATGAGTTCAGCAGATGGATGTATAGGTTAGTATAGCAGACAGAAGACTGGGAGACTGTGGGGAACAGTTCCAAGCAGGATTTGATGTCATCAACCCGGGAGATGGCCTAACTCATGGGTGTCCAATCCTGGTCCTCAAGGGCCACTGTCCTGAAGGTTTTAGATGTTTCCCTGCTCCAGCACACCTGATTCAAATGAAAGGTTATTATCTAGGCTTCCACATAGCTTGATAACAGCCCATTCATTATAATCAGGTGCTGGAGCAGGGAAACATCGAAAACCTTCAGGACAGTGGCCTTCGAGGACCAGGATTGGACACCCATGGCCTATCTGGTTGGCCCTGGTGTCATCCGGATGACATTTTCTGCTGACAGTCAACCTCTCCTCTCAGGTGGTGATGAACCCCAGGACAAACTCCCATTTTGAAACTCCCCACTGACACTCATCAGTGCCAGGGTCAAAGATGTGATCAATAGCCTCACATTTAGAATACCGTTTGGTCATCGTGCTGCCGTAGCATGAATTATTAGCAAATCTAACAGGTTTGGCTCCCATGGGTGAATGATTGTATTTGGGCATGGTTCCCATGGGTGAAAGATTCTATCTGGGTGTGGTTCCCATGGGTGAAAGATTCAATTTAGGCAAGGGTCTCGTGGGGGTAGCAATGGAAGCCAAGAAGGGGAGTAATGTGTATGTATGTAGTATGTTTGTGCATTTTGGGGGCTGGGAGTGTTAGTGTGTTCATCTGTTGAATGTGTGTGTGCCTGGACAAAATATTACACATATATTTTTTGACTTAACCATTCATTTGAATGACCGGTCATTTTTGACCGGGAACATCATGGGTGTAACAAAGTTAAATAAAACACCCAAATTTTTTTGAAATTCTTAACAAATGATCTTGGCTGTTTAGATACCCTGTGTGAACAAAGTCATGAAATCTCATGGCAATCAGAATGAATTCACTGCATTTTTTTTAAGAGAAAACATGTAAATCGGTCACTTTTGACCGGAACACAACAGGAGGGTTAATGTGTCAGGGATCATAAAGGTTTGGGGTCAGGAGAAAGAGCTCCAACTATGATCGCTTATCAGAGTGTGGTCATGAGTTGCGAGATGGGAATCTCTTTCTCTGAGACTTTTGTAACGTCATTACATTTACATGTAGTCATTTAGCAGACACTCTTATCCAGAGAGACTAACAAATATATATATATAATATATATATACTAAATTTACAAGCCTTAGGGCGATATATTAATTATAAAATGAGTTACCCAGATTAATTATTTTCTTCTGCTTTGCCTTTGATGTCAGTGTTCACAAGTAATTGTTTATCTTTAACCTAAATCTAGGAACCCCTCCCTCTCCCCTCCTAATAACACCAGGCTTGCTGTCTATTCCTGGTTCAGACAGAAGTAAAGGAAAACAGAAAAACCAAATATTAAACCATGTGCTATTACATTGTACAGATCACAATAAGTACTCAACTAATCTGCAACACCATTGCGATTCCCGCCCCCAAACTCCCACCGCACATGCCCGCCTAGTTTTTATATCAGACTTTATCGTGCCCGCCTATTGCTATTGTTATGTTATTGTCATTAATGTATATTACCCTGCAACTCTGTGTGCTATACTTTACCCTGCTGCTGTTGTGAACTGCAATTTCCACCCCCTGGAGGACAAATAAAGGTCTAATCTAATCTAATTTCCTTCCTCCACACTGTATCTTGTCTGGATCAACAAGCATGAGGGCACCAGCGTAGTCCTCGCCAGATGAGTTTACAAATGTGCAGTTGTCATGGCAACATGCGCGTAAAACGGTGTGAGTGGTTGACAGGGCCTTGTCTAAGCTCTATTGTTCCTTTGAAAAGCTACAAGACCACAAGAAAATTTTGTCAAATTTGGATGAATGTGATGAATATTATTCAAGTACTGAGAATAAATCAGAATTAGCCATTTGGGAGTAAGCCTCTGTAAAATCCTGGATCACTGAGAAATAGAAAGCTTTGAAGATTAACTCAACTCAGGAGCAGTATGTACAAGTGCCAAACATAGAAATGTGCACACACACTGTCCCTATGTGTGTGTACATCCTCATCTGTGTGTCTCAGTTCTACCCAGAAGCAGTTTTTAAAATCCCATTATCCCCCCAGTTCTCTAAACTGTCACATAGAGAGGAGCCAATCACCTTATCAGCAACCGTTGGTATGGAAACAGATCAGTGGAGCTTCAAATCTCAGCTTTAAGAACCTATTAAAGGTTGCAGCCATCCCATAAAATTCCCCCAATAGCAGGAACATTTCAAATCTAGAACCATTTGCATCATAAAACAAAGACAAAAAAGAAAACAATTTTTTTTTCAACATATACCATCCTACTGGGAGCGAAGTGGTTTGAATGTCCCTGAAATGGCTTCTACAGTATAAATACTATGCCTCGTGACATTTCAAAACGTGAAAATGTTTTTGTAAATCAAAAGAAAAAATATATTTGTTATCAGATAGAAGCTTTTTAATCTAAAACGTTACGTTTGTGCATACAAAAAAAAATATCAACATGATTTTTGGGGGGTTACCTTGTTAGTTTCCTGAATGTTGTGTTCTGCTTTGAGGCCATCAGTATTGGAGTTGACCTCCTCATAATGTGTCACTTTCTGCAAATATACCACTGACATTGGATGAACACAAGGTAAAATGACAAGGATCACCGTGTTTACTGAACAGCTCAGTATTCTCAGACGTCGGAGGGGTCAGGCAGAGGGAGGGAGAGTCTGGCAGAGGGAGGGAGAGTCAGGCAGAGGGAGGGGGAGTCAGGCAGAGGGAGGGAGTCAGGCAGAGGGAGGGAGAGTCAGGCAGAGAGAGGGACAGTCAGGCAGAGGGAGGGACAGTCAGGCAGAGGGAGGGAGAGTCTGGCAGAGGGAGGGAGAGTCAGGCAGAGGGAGGGGGAGTCAGGCAGAGGGAGGGAGAGTCAGGCAGAGAGAGGGACAGTCAGGCAGAGGGAGGGACAGTCAGGCAGAGGGAGGGAGAGTCTGGCAGAGGGAGGGAGAGTCAGGCAGAGGGAGGGAGAGTCAGGCAGAGGGAGGGGGAGTCAGGCAGAGGGAGGGAGAGTCAGGCAGAGAGAGGGACAGTCAGGCAGAGGGAGGGGGGGCGTCTGGCAGAGGGAGGGGGAGTCAGGCAGAGGGAGAGCATGAGGGAGAGTCAGGCAGAGGGAGGGAGAGTCAGGCAGAGGGAGGGAGTCAGGCAGAGGAAGGGAGGGGGAGTCAGGCAGAGGAAGTGAGGGAGTCAGGCAGAGGGAGGGAGAGTCAGGCAGAGGAAGTGAGGGAGTCAGGCAGAGGGAGGGAGAGTCAGGCAGAGGGAGGGAGGGGGAGTCAGGCAGAGGAAGTGAGGGAGTCAGGCAGAGGGAGGGGGAGTCAGGCAGAGGGAGGGAGGGAGTCAGGCAGAGGGAGGGGGAGTCAGGCAGAGGGAGGGAGAGTCTGGCAGAGGGAGGGAGGGAGTCAGGCAGAGAAAGGGGGAGTCAGGCAGAGGCAGTGAGGGAGTCAGGCAGAGGGAGGGGGAGTCAGGCAGAGGGAGGGAGAGTCAGGCAGAGGGAGGGAGAGTCAGGCAGAGAGAGGGACAGTCAGGCAGAGGGAGGGACAGTCAGGCAGAGGGAGGGGGGGCGTCTGGCAGAGGGAGGGGGAGTCAGGCAGAGGGAGAGCATGAGGGAGAGTCAGACAGAGGGAGAGCATGAGGGAGAGTCAGACAGAGGGAGGGAGGGAGAGTCTGGCACAGGGAAGGAGGGAGGGAGAGTCAGGCAGAGGGGGGGAAGCTGTGGTGTAGCACTCCCCTGGACACACACAGAAGAAGATTGTGCATTGTATGTTTCCAGCAGCCAGCTGTGTTCACAGATAACATCCACAACAGGCAGTATCTTTGATGTGTGTGTCTGTGCAGGTTGATTCCAAATAAAAAGTATCCAGTACGCAAACATGGTTAGCCTGCACTGCAACCTTGTGTTCAAAAGTTGCAAGTGCAAGAAATTGGATGCGAAGACGTGGTTGACACGAGCATGGCAGAGCTGTTATTCTTATTTTTTTTATTTTTTTTTGTAATAAGAACCCCTTCGGTGTGGAAAGCATGGATTTGTGGAAACAGGTTATCCCATCACAACACGTTCCCCTCAATACCAGCGGAATGTCAATTCTTAACGCAGTCTGAAATTCCACCCCTTTAATTCAACGTCATTCGTCAGCAAATCATCTGTGGCCCTATTTCTTGAGTGACGGATACATCGACCAATAGATACAGAGATAACGAAATCATGGCGGTGGAACATGTACAGCTGATTTGCAACCCGCTGTAGGAAGAGCGGCGAAGAAGAAAATGTCGGTGGTTCGACCACGGACCGTTCTAGGATCAGTGCCCTTTTAAGCAAAAACAGAACGGTGAGTTGGAACGCCGTCACTTCTTGCTTTGGTGAGGTTCGTGGAGAAATTCGGAACAACAGGTCCTGTGTGTATATATTACTGTTTATTAGTTATAATAGTTCTGTCGGACCCAACATTCAGTCTGCCATACTGCGGCCTAGCTGCCATTTTCAGACAAAGTCACGAAATGTGACCTATTTAGCCAGTTTTCAAAAAGCACCGAATTATAAATATAATTTCAAAAGTCCACAAAGAATTTCAGACTGAATTACTAATGGAGCATCTGGGATTTTTTTTGTTTTTTTTTGGTGCGAGTAAACTACATTGCACGCTTGATTCGAGCAAACTAGTAGCGCTGCCGTACATCCTGACTACTTACGGTGATTAGAGCAGTGGTTCCTAACCTTGTTGGAGGTGCTGAACCCCACCAGTTTCATATGCGCATTCACCGAATCCTAATTAATGGGTCACGAATCACGAGTCATAACAGTCGGATGTGTGTCTTGACCTCCGCCGAACCCCTGAGACTTACTTACCGAACACCTGGGGTTCGATCAAACCCAGGTTAACAGTGTGTCTCGCCAACACATCCAGACTTTTCCAGGAGTCTTTTCCCCAGTCAACCAACCAGACAGACGCCAAATGCTTTGTTATGAAGTTGATAATTCTTGATAATTCCTTCAACTGGAAATAGTCTTTGAAATCATGCCTGTTTTCTTTCTACAGATTGAAATCCATACAAACCAAAAAATGGACTTGGTAAAGCCATGAAAGACGGCAAAAGCCAAAAGCAAACATCCTACATATCTGTGAGCCGTGAACTTATTATAAATATATATATATAATATATATATGTATATTTTATATTTTGAGCCGAATAAGTTGGAGAAACTTGCCATCTAGCAGTAAAGGCATCATTCCTCGAAGCCTCCCTAGTCGAAGAAAATGGACACGTCTCCCAGCGTTGTGGGGCTGAACGCCCAGGGGAACATGGTGTTCACTGTGGTCAAGCCTGTCATGGGGATCTTCCAGGTATCAGCAGAGCAAACCAACAGTGTTGGCCAGATGGGTGGAGGGTTGCCGGGTTTGTCCAGCACCCCTATGACGATTGTGGAGGGCCCAGGACAGCAAGCTGGAGTGGTAGCCAATCCAACCCAGATCCAGGCAACGGACCTGGCCGGGAATGTGGTCCACACACAGGAGCAGGCTCTCAGCCACAGCCTGGCACCTCATGTGCCTTTTGCTGAGGTGTCATCTCTCCTGGACCCCAACATGAAGGGCTCCAAGGCTCGTGAGTACTCAGATCCAGCCGGGAAAAGATAATGTGAAACTGTCTGTCAGGAATGCCCTGTGTCTTACTTATTCCTTTTAAGACAGATCAAGCAGAGTAACACAGTAAAGTAAGATTGTTGGTTGGACAGAAAAATATCTAAATAAACATATTGATGGCGCCATGAACTAGATCATATTGGAAGGTGCAGTTGAGTGTGTAGTACAACGACATCACCCCCCCATGATCTCTCTGGTTGTAGGGAAGTACCTGATCTCGTACGAGGAGATTCAACGGCGCCTACAGCCCCCAGAGAGGATGTCTCTGCGCTCGTTAGCAGCCTACACCAGGGTGAGCCGAGGGCCGGCCAGCAAGAAGACTCTGCTGGAGTCTCTGAACATCCTGGGCCTCAGCCCCAGCACCACCACTGCAGTCTCCTCGTCCTTCTCCAAGCTCACCGAGGGTAGGACTGTGTGAGTGTGTGTGTATGTTTGTGTGTGAGAGTGTGTTGCCTCGTCTCCTCTCATGGAAGGCTGTGTTTTGCAGGTGACACCCGGGCACTATGTCATGACATGAAAGACTTCTCACATGACTACATCGACTTTGGCAAAATGGCCAAACAGCTCATACCAGAGACCAACACAGTCCAGCACTGGTCCAAGATCATTGAAACCAAGTAAGACTGCTGCTGTTGTTGCAGGTTGTGCTGCTAGCCTGGTACTGTTTCTCATGTTCTCCCTCTGGTGTTTGTAGGAGCCACTTGGAGGACATGAGAAAGTGCTTCCGTGACCCGGTGAACAGTGGTGCGTTCGACAACGTCACCCACGGCTTGGGCCTAGGAATGATTGATATCACCCTGGACATGATCGCCACGGTGATCGACCGTCAGATCCGCATACTGTCAGGCGCTGCGGCCTCCGACCCCGCCGACTCCGGCCCACCAATGAGACGCATCCGGCGCCGTCACCGCAAGCCGCGCTGCATTGACGATGACAAGCCCCAGAGGTCAGCCCAAGGGGTGAAAGGCCAGGGGAAGGGTGTAGGGAAGGGGAAGGGGCGGGGCAGAGGCAGGAAGAAGCTACGGCCAGAGGGAGAAACCCCTGTTACCATGGAGAACCAGCAGCAGCAGAGTGAGGATGTACAGAGTAGTGTCCTCACTCTGGTTTCCGTTGGGTATGAGACCATCTCAAGTGGCCTCACAACCCCAGGAGCAGTGTGAGAGCATCCTGACCCAGATGAACCACGCTCTCTCTGGAGGTCCAGAACTATGGGATTTTAAAGATGCTCAGGTGTGCCCGTGGACAGGGCTGGAGACGACATACACATGGAGTGATCATAATGCCCACTCCTTTAGTTTTTTACTTAGTTTTGTTTGAATGATAGCGGACGCTCGCTTGAGATTGAAAAATGCTTGTAACAGTAAGCCTCATCGCCACTGGATGGAGGAAGATACAGAGACATAAATACATTTATCAGATTAGGTTTGATTCCTAAAACAATGCATTAATGTGCAAATATCAGTTCTCCAAGTAAGGCTTTCAGTTTGTCTCCTGTTCTTGTCTTTTGAAGCAAATCACAGTCTGTCAGTAACCAGCAAGAGTATGTTTATAGTGAAACCAGGTATGCTGAAATGTTTGAATTAAAGGCATACATTTCTCAACTAAAGTCCACATTTGTAATTTGTCTCTCGCACAATTATCAAACAGGACAGAAGGTGATCAGGCTTTGTCAGTTCTGCCTAAATCTAGATAAAATCTCCAATAAGGTAGGCTGCAAACTTTTTGACAAATAAAAATTGTAGGGACTTTTCATACCTTGTTCCCAATTCCTCTCTTCTTCAGTTTCTCTATTCTGCTCCAATTGAACTTTAGTATTTTCCACTAATTCAATCATGTGTCATGTCATGAAAGAGTTGGGCTAGTAATCACAGGGTACCTGGTTCGAATCCTGGCTGTGGCAACATGACCATGTGTCCTTGGGCAAGGCACTTCACCCTACTCGCCTCAAGGCCTATGTCCCTGTACTTGCTGTAAGTACTTCTACTTTGCTGAATGTAAAATGTAATTCACCAAAGATTAGAGGGACTTTCCATACCTTGTTCTCATTTGCTCTATTCTGCCATACTAAATAAGATACTACTTTATTTGTCCTGCAGTGGGGAAATTGCAGTTTGCAACAGCAAGGTACGGTACAGCACTCAAGAAAAAATACAATATACAGTGAAGCATATCAAAATAATATGAGATTTGATAAGGATCTAAGAGGATGTGAAAAATTGTAATATATAAAGTGAGAATTGGTGTGATGGCAGCTGCTATGGATAAGTGAGTGGCATACAGTCAGATATTGTACGTAATAAAATATAAAAATATTGCACGTAGTATTGCACATAGTTGGTTAAGCAAGGGGGGGTACAGCAGCGATGTTAGCAGGGTTGGTTAAACAATCTGACAGCAGCAGTAAGGAAGGACCTGCAGAACCTCTTCTACACACCGAGGGTGAATCAGCCTATCGCAGATTCACATGTTTTGATAAATCATGGTTAAAGTAGGGATTTGTAAGACTTTAGTTTACTGATGCACCCGTCGGCGCTCTACACAGTATTTTTTACTTCCTGGAGAAAAAGGGTTAGGGTTAGGGGCAACAGGCAGACTGGCAAGGAATGAACCTAAGCACAAGAGAAGATTGAGAGAAGATCTACCTTTTTTAACTAGAGTTTGTACTGAAGTAATTGGAAGCGTGACTGCCTATGAGCTGAAACCACGATCAGACAAGGAGTGGATGAAGAAACGAAGGTTGATCGGCTACAGAGTTGAAATGATGAAAGGCAAGTGTGTCAGTGGAGCTGAGAACCTGGAGGGAGAATCGTGAACACGCCCACGCCATAGTAGTAACATGGAGAGACATAAGGACTAGAGTAGAAAGAGACACACAGGGAGACACCGGAGACATAGGGAGACAGAGACACAGGAAGACAGACACAGGGAGACAAAGGGGGACACAGATGCAGAGAGACACGAAGACAAAAGGAAAAGACGGTCTTGTGTTATATATTATATGTATATAACTTAATTTCACTCGTATTGAAATTAGTATCTTATGATTAATTATTTTATTTCCTTTTTTATTTTTCTTTGTATTGCATTTATTGTACTTTTTGTATTCTATTTGTCTGTAGCGCTTTGGGTTATAGAAAAATATAATTTGTTTTTATGATTATTATTATTATTAAAATGTCTACTTCTTTACAGTGTGTGCACACTTCTTTACAGTGTGTGAACACTGCCTATCATCTTCATGGCTGTCTGAGTCTGGTTGGAGTGCCTGGTAGGTGTGCTGTTTCTATAGAGAGGAGCTCCCAGCTGGAGAGAGAGCCGAGGTCTTCTTACACGTCAACAGTAGGGAAGGGAGGGAGAGAGGAGAGCAGCTTTGCAGAGAATTAGGATTTACTCTGAATTAGTGTGAGAGTGAGACAAGAAGAAGAGAGAAACGCGGCACGAGGAGCGGACAGGATAAAGAAAACATGCAGATATCAGCACAGGAGAACTGTCAGTGTGTCCACAGAAACATAACCTGCAGGACTCAGTGGGCTCAGATCATCAGCTATCCACTCCCACAGATAAAGAACATGAGCCAGGAGCAGAGAGGATTGTAGGTGTGGGTAGACATGGACACTGCTGGCTACACAGATCACTTGACCAAGCACCAACCATGGAACTCAGGGATTCGATCAGATCAGACCCTTGTGCGACACGATTAAGAACAGCCATGGCTAAATGTAAACCCAGTCTACCAGTCCAGCGAGTTCCTAAAGGTGAGTGGAAACAAGCCTGCACTCCCTGAGAATCCAGGAGCTAACCAGCTCCCAGAGGCCAGCTAAAGAAACGCTCGCCGGAAGATTGGAATAGTTGTAACAGCTTGTGTTGTTTTTGTTTACTGTGATGCTTACTAAAACATTTAAATAAATAAAAATAATACCAAAAACGAAGCCGAAAAAAAAAGAAGAGAAATAATAGTTTTACATAAGGCATTATAAATACAGTACTGGTTAACTTGGTACTAGTTAAATTGAACCTGCTTGTATTTTGGTCATAACAACTAACAAAACACTTTCCTATTTGAAAGATTTTATTTACATGGGAAATGACATGCCACATTCTAATACACTTAGTACTGATTATTTTAAAGCTCTGGGCTCGCCTATTTTTCTTCTAAGGAAGCCTGTTTTTGATATGAACGATGGGACAGGCACACTGATAGTTGGTGCCGAAAAAAGGGTTTATTGTAAATGTCCAGGCGGGAGATGATGCCATGCAGAGCGACCTGAATGGTGGCTGGGTCCAAGGTCTGGTCAACAGGGGTGGGAGGCAGGCAGGCAGGCAGGCAGGCAGGCAGGCAGGCAGGGGGAAGAACAGCAATGCTGGAGGCACAAGAGTCAGAAGTGAGCCACCAAGGGTGAGAGACCACCACTCTAGCTGAACCGTGGTAGATATACTGTCTGTGATGATTTGATGAAAGGTAGTTCTACTGAGCAGGCAGAGTAGACAATGTGGCCTGAAAGCACTGGAACAAGGCCGGTCGGAATGTAACAAGTATCTTACCTGCTGGGTGACATATACAGAAGAGAATATGTAGTAAATGCTAACAAATCTATAGCAGTTATATGTGTATATGCCAATTATGTGCTCATATCATGTAGGATATGTGTGGTATTTCTACTTAAAGTTCTTTTCCACCTGTAGATTCTCTCAACCGTGCTTTAGATGCCATCAGAGTCAGCACAGAACTCATAGAGGAGGAACTCAGACCCCATCTGGATGTGCTGCTCACCATCGTTCAAGAGAGGAGTGAGCTACACAAACACACCAGCAGAGCGTCATCTCATTGAACTGAGAAGGGTAGGGGATGGAGAGAGGATGGGAGGAAGAGATAGAGAAACAGGGGGAATGAGGGAGGACAGTGAGAGAGGAGGGTGGGCTGATAGGTGAAGGAGAGAGGAGGGAGGGCTGAACGGTGAAGGAGAGAGAGGAGGGAGGGATGGTAGGTGGGAGGGAGGGAAGGGAAGGCTGGTGGGTGGGAGAGAAAGAAGGGAAGACTGGTAGGTGGGAGAGAGGAGGGAGGGCTGGTAGGTGAAGGAGAGAGAGGAGGGAGGGCTGGTAGGTGAAAGAGAGGAGGGAGGGCTGTAAGATGAGAGAGAGGAGGGAGAGCTAGAAGATGAGAGAGAGGAGGGACGACTAGAAGAAGAGAGAAAGGGAGGGCTGGTAGGTGAGAGAGAGGAGGTAGGGCTGGTAGGTGAGAGAGCTGACCTCTGGGTAAACACACACGCTAAGCCGTATTTATGTCAGCGTGAAGAAGAGAGTAACGGTGACAGAGGGAGGGGCTTGCAAGGCTGTTGATCATGTACTTGTCGTACGTTGGTGACATGCATTGGACAAATCTGAAGTCACTTTTTTTGGTTTGGTTGCATTCCTAAATAATAACAATTATATATATTTTTAACTAATTTTAGATTTTAGTTTTTCATTTTTCATTCAGTGTTTAGTGGAGCCACGCTGTTTGTTGCTTTTTTAAATCTATAGTCTATATTTTGAATTTTTTAACGAAAAAAACGCCACTGATTTCTGAGAATGTGGTCGCGTTGACAATCTGACGTCAGTTTTGACCAAAGCATGTCAGCAATCGGGAGAACTGTATTACAGTGCGCACACATAGCCTACCTCTCTATTCACAAATAAACTTTTTGTCGACACATTTATATATATCTTTTGGAGAAAAAGTGACACTTGTTTTGCATCAGAAAGCTTTCTCATATATGTAATTATTATATTCTGTCATGTATTTCGGTCTGAAAGATATATCAGGAGTATTTGCACTGTCTGATGTGTGATTCCTTGACTGTCCAGAGAAGAGCTCTGCTGAACAGGTGGTGATCAGTGGAATCCTACCTGTGGTGGCCCAAACCTTTCAGAGCAGAGGGCCACTCGCCCTCATTTCTGCAAGACTCGTGGCTGAACTTGCTCGAGAACGTGAGTCACACAGCGCAAACATACTGTATGCATGAGGAACGTGCTCTCTCAAGGGAATACGGTCTTAGTGAATATGTGTGTGTGTGTGTGTGTTTAAGCTCTAGCGAGGAAGCACTTCATGGAGGCAGGGTTGTTGTCTGCGCTGCTGTGTGTGTTGAACTGTGGAGATGAGGAAGTTATTCTCTACGCTGGATTGGCCATTGCGCGCATGAGCTACGAAAGCCGTGAGTCCAAGTCTCTTCACGTACACCAACCGTCCAAGCTGTGTGATGGGGGAACATCATCATGGCATAGCAGCTCTCTGTCATCCCTGCTTCCTCTGTTCTCTCTCAGATGCTCACCAGGAGCAGCTACTGAGACAGGGGGTGATGCCCTGCCTGGCAGGGGTCCTGCTCCGCTGCCACGGCAACAAGGACCTGGAACAGGTGTGTCTCCTGGCCCTCTGTAACCTGGGCGACGTTGGGGATGGGGAGGAGGCGGGGCTTGTCTGGGAAAGAGGCGTGTCCCTGCATCCCAGGGAGTCGTTGTTCCGAGGCGTGTCTCCTCACTCCAGCGGGTTCAGCTCCACCGTTGTCATGGTGAAGTTGTCCCAGTGGGCGTCGAACCAGTTTGGGGTCAGCATTGAGGTTCTCCAGCGCTGCTCCACTTCCTTCTGGAACTTTCAAAGGATGAAGCATTCAGTTCGCCGCTTCTCGCTCACCAACCTGAGCTTCTGCCCCAAGTTCTACAAGGTCATCAGGTATTCTGTCCAGAACGTGCCCAAGAGCAGGAGCCTGAAGACTCGTGTGTTTCATACTTTTCTCTGACAGACTACAAACATGGTGGCCAACTAACTGCAAAAGACTCTGGGATGATAATTAATGAACTACAAACAGGACAACTGATGGATCTGTTAGTACTATGGTCCGAAAAACATCCTGACATCACATTAACTATGAAATTAATTCAACATTTGGGATAGACTTGATTTATACCTGTGTCACAACATGAAACTTCGTGCAGTACTTTGTTTTATTTGGTTTATAAAAAATTGCTTGTATAAAAAACGGATTAATTCTTGTCTTTGATACTTTAGGATGGTTTGAGACCTCCGCTTTCAGATTGCTTTACCTGAAAAATGCATATTGTTTTGAATCAAACATGTCTTCCTCTCTCCATGAGGGGTCCCCCTCTCATTATTCAGAGCAGGAAATGGCCTTACTAAGAATGTTTGTGCTAATGAAGTGTTGAGTTACTGCAAATGTCTGCCAAGCTGGCTGAGCCATTCTCTGTAGGTATGTGTGTACCTGGATGTACAATGTTTATACATACACACATCTTCATTTACTGTATATATTTAAGACCTGTGCAAGACCTGAATAACAGATAATGAGTGAGAAACTGCTGGTGTTCTACATCTGCTCCAGAGAACTGTTTACCAGAGAACTGTTTACCCGGTCAATCAAATTTGCCCACAGAGCCGCCAAACAGTTTTTTGATGTATTCACACAAAACTTGCAGTGTGAACTCTGAACTCTCTTCTGAGGATGTCTAAAATGTTTCCTTGGACAGTTGACCTGCTTGGCCACCTCATTGCTTTTTGCAGCTATATTTTACCAACATTTCTATCTTAATTGAATCTTTTTACTACATTTTTATCTTATTTTAATTATAAGCTGGTGTATTTTTTCCCCAAATCTGAGGGGATTGCATCCAGTTTCACTGAACAATGTACAATGGCAGTAAATATATTCTATATCCTAAACAATAGTTCTGCCTACGAAGTATGAAAAGTTGAGAACTGATGTCATGGACAAAATCAAGTCTGCCACCGCTGTATGTCTTACAGACTTTTAAGTAATGGAGTAACATCGTGCATATGTGATTGGAATGTCCAAAAATGCATGCGGATAGTGGTCTGAGAAGTGGAAACAGAAACCTGAAACCTTTGCAAGGCCATGGGTTTCTTCTGGGGCTCCAGTTTCTTTTGGTCTCTTCTGTAGAGATTCCAGGCATTGATACTGCCACTGTGACAGTGTGCCACCAAATGTACATGTACCATCTTCGCGATCTGAAGCTGAACTTGTAAAGTGCAGACAGCATCTAGCAGGTCAACACCTCTCATGAACTTGTTGTACGTCTCAACAATGGCTGGTCTGAGAACCATTATGTGACTTTTTGATTTTAGATCCCAGCGTTTAACGCTTCCCAGGGGTTCAATGCCAACAAACGAAGAAAGTAGGTTCACAGCTTTGTTGTCACACCATTTTACAATGATGTTGTTTTTCTGGTTTACTCTAGAATCACATGAGCCTCTCCCTCTTTTCTTCATTTATTTTTCTTTCATTCATTCATTTATTATCTACCGCTTATTAGCGGTGCCCCTTATTCCTGTCAGGGGTCACACATGACTGGAGCCTATCCCAGTTACTTCAAGCCTTAGGCTGGATTCACCCTGGCCAGCCAGTCGTAGTGTAGTGATTATGATACTGCAATACCTCTGGTCATGGGATTCAGTTTGACATATTGTACCATATCTGCTTTTTATTTTATTTTTGTTTCAAGTGAATGCAGATTTGGCAGTATTCTACAGGTACATTTAATAGTTCTATGACATAGTCTTGCCCTGTCTGCCCTTTTCATTTCATATTTCTATATTAATCTCAATGGTTGTGTTTTGATATGAGGATAATATATATATGCCCACAATATATATATATATATATATATATATTTAACTTTGTCCACATATTGGTCCTGCAAGGACCGCTCCTGTATTCCGCTTTGGAATACAGAAAATTGTGTATGTCTGTGTGGAAGTCTGATGCTGGGCTGTTTTGCAGCCCCCTGGACATCAAACACTGCTCTGCTCTCCACTGGACAGTAGGTGGCACTCACCTGCCTTCAACTCAGCAAATTTGGTAAAACTCATAACAGCTTTCTCACACCAAGATTTCCCCTGTAGTTGAGGGGGAATGAAAGGGAATATAGCTAATTACTGCGTGCTTGCCTTTGGCAAGAGAACAACCTATTGTAATCTCACATATATATTTCTTGTTATTATTTTCCTACCTCTAAAACTCCCTTAGTAATTAGATTACATAGACAATGCCCATGTCAAAATGTTTGCCCATTCTGATTCTGATTGTCTGATGTTCCATCGAGTTGCTTGTATTTTGATTTACGTTCCGTTGCACCGTTTTTCTGCCCCAAAAAATTGTTCTGCACATCTGGGAACTCACTGTTAGCATGACGTCACTACGTCAATGCACCTTAGCAACGACGCATATGGGACATTCTAATGTCACACAACAATGTCAGTGAGTCTTAAGCAGTACTACCTTAGCTAAAAGCCTACTTTTTTCCTATTTAGGGAAAAAAGGGTAAGTTGAGCCAGTGGGTAAGTTGAGCCACCCTTGATTTCTAGACAATGATAAACATCTTTTTTAAACCGTAGATTTTTCCTGACAGTTTTAGATGTTTCCTTGCTCTGGCACACCTTATTCTAATGAAAGGTCATTATCAGACGTTCCACAGAGCTTGATAACAACCCGTTCATTCATTCATCAGGTGTGCTAGAGCAGGGAAACATCTACTTCTAATGACCCGTCAATACTGCCTGCTAGGGAACATAAACTATACGAACAAAGCATGATGGTTTTAGGTAAACAAAAATAAATGTAGGCTGACAAATTATATAAGGCTGTTTTTCCACCTGCTAAAAAGTAAACCCCGCTCTCCCCTAACCTGAAAACGGTCTGTCCTACCGTCATGTGTGTTTGTTTCTGTGTTCCTTTGCTCGCAATGAACAACCTGAGAAAATGTGGAGATGTTTGCTTATGTCTAGCAAAAGTTAAAGAGGGGATACATATTATATCGGTTCCGGATTCCAAACCGACCAGGTAAATAGTTATTTAACACTGTCAGTTAAAAACAACAAATGTAGCCTTTTAATAAAAGTATGCATTATTATATAAAATATACCGAAATACAAGTTGCGAAACAGACCGCTCTCCAACCAAAGCAAACACCTCAGAATTTCCCCAGAAATGTTATTCTCTAGTATGCTTTTCAAATAATTCCAGTAAAAATACAGAACCAAAATGGCTTGACTATTTGATTAACAATTTTACTAGGACTGCTTGAACGTTGAAAATGTTATTTACAGTACAGACATTGATGTGTATACCTTACATTAGATGTATCAAATAGTTGTCATACTGTACAAAAAAACTGTTTGCCACAAAAATGTGTCCACCAGTAACACACTTTACGAGAAACATTAGATTACAGTTACACAAAGTCATCAGTACAGGTGTAACAAGCAATTACAGACACATGGAAACACACCTTTCAAATGGCAAAGTAAGGTGAACTAGTGCATAAGGAATAGGATGGTATCAAAATCAAACTATTAATGGATTTCAGCAATCCAAAATTCTCAATGAGCATAGCTGAAAACATACGTTTTTTTCACCTTGGCATTTGTGAACAAAGTCTGTGTGCTTAAACAAAAGTTCAGTGTGAATAATTATGGAAAAATAACAATAACAACATAACTTTTCAATGTCTATGTGATATTCTGTATGACAAAGATGATATGCAGATCACTTGGATGAATACATTTTCAAAGTGTTACAGGCAGAATAAAAAATAAAATTAAATAAATGGCAGTGTGCACAAATTACAGGATTCAAGTTTTTTGGGCTGGCTCAATAAACACTAGAGAAAGGAAACTGACTTCTGAAATATGTTTCATAAACCTTGTTTCACAGCTATACAATGTCTTAGTTGGACTCACTTATTCCCTTGGAGTGTAAGTCTATTGCTTAGTAACTCCATCTAGCTAACATTTCTCTCTTTTCAATGACTTTGGGTTGCAGAGGGCCACTGTTCCACACACTGTTTCCAAAAAAGAGGATGCTGTCTGACCTATCCAATTCCTATCTAGTCAACAGGTATCCTTAAGGGACTAAAATTATCTGTGCTATATTAGCTGTCTGCTGTGTACAGAACTAATACTTCCTCTCCTGCCCTGGCCTCAAACAGAATACGATGAAAGTGCTGACATTTCATAACATGTTCCTGTGTCACTTTGCTCTGAGTTTACAGGATGTAGTTCAACTAACAGGGTGGACTTTAGGGAGCAACTGCTTTGCTGTTTCACAAGAATCCCACAGCTCTGTACAAGTCTAGTCATGAGCTTACAATCACACGGCTTGACCAGCAGTCTTAACTCCGTGGAACCCTTGGCCTGTTCTCCCTAGGCATTTGCCTCACTGCCAAACTGGCTGGAGACATCACACACTCCATGGCCTCTATTTTAAAAGTGTCTCCCTCCATCAAGACTTTAAGCCTTCACATGAACTGGAAGTTTTTTTTTCCCGTAGGAAGTAACAAACAAGCTAGCGTTGCGTGTTGCTGTCAGGGTTGGAGAAGAATGGCTTGTTGTCTGTCAACTGCATAAGGAAACCTGCTGAGTG
Source organism: Neosalanx taihuensis (assembly GCA_030340665.1). Taxonomy (NCBI): domain Eukaryota; kingdom Metazoa; phylum Chordata; class Actinopteri; order Osmeriformes; family Salangidae; genus Neosalanx; species Neosalanx taihuensis. The sequence continues at coordinate 9,060,151 of CM059303.1, read as the reverse complement.
ATTTAACTGTGATGTTTCTTATGTAAGCCTTCTCCTAAAGTAGTAACACTACACTGTAATGACCTCGGGTCCCTTGTTGATGCTTATATCCACAATGAGCACTGCTGTAAATGTTCCCAGATCCTTAAGATAGGCTTTCTTACTCCTTTTTTCCAGCTGTCCATAAAGTCTAGTACAGTATTTGCCAATGATGAAAATCACAAAAAAAGATGTCCCAAACTAAACAGTTAAGTAAAAGTGTCTGGCACAGTGCGCTGCATGGTAATAAATACAGAACATAAATACTTTACATGTACCTGAGCTCAGACTCGTAGCACCATTCGGAGATAGAGCACCACAGGGGCTCTCACCGGCCCCTTAACTCCCAAATGCAGAGGCGTCACGTTTCAAGGTGTTCAAAGAGTTTTATAGTGCAAATCAAGTGTCCTTCAATGCAAGGATGTCTGTTTCTCAGCTACTGTATCTGACAAGCATTCGAGGCTTTGGTAGAGTGGGGGGCTGCCTGTGGTGGGGAACAGGTATTTGTAAAATGAGAGAAAAGCAAAGTTCAAAATTACACATATATTTTAAATTAATTTTAGCAGTAGTGCTCACCAGTTTTTCTATGAAACTAAAACAGTCTAGTTTAAGGATGTTCTGATGACTCACCTCCCAGGCTGAGGGACTGGACGATGAGGCCTGGGGACAGCAGAGAGGGGGACGGCGATGGGGGCAGGGCCTCGGACCACTGAGGGGCTGTGCACGAGACGGCCACTTCTGCCCAGGGGGTCTGCCGGCAGGGGTTTCTGTGGGGGACTGGGCTTCTCCAACTCCTACAGGTGACGGGTACTAGTTTAAAATGACCGCACATTCATTCATCATAACACCAATGCGAAGTCACGCAACATGTTTTTGTAATGATGGTGCTAATTTCCAATGAATTCCAAACAATGCAGTTCTGGAAAAGGAAGATGAAGTGTCAGCCAATTCTTTGAAAATGTCAAGAGAAATTGTCCTGGGGATTGGCAGTGACTTCAAATGACCACCAGAGGATAGTCAAATCTTGGCTCACTGTCTCACAGCTCAACTCCTGGCTAAGGCTCTGCTTGTTGTACTCCCGTCCTGCCAGTCGCCATGGCAGCCCTCCCCAGCAAGCATGTGATGATGAGCCTGTCATGTGTTCCTAATCTACTCTGAAGGGGTGAGGTCATGATCAACTCTGCTACCTGCAATCCATCTGGTCTCCATCCACTACTTCCAGCAGACTGGAGAGAAACCTCACACCCAAGAGCCACAGACACCGTTTATTCCCCACATTTAAAACCCATCTTTTAACGTCTGCACGCTTTGTTTCAAGTTTCATTGGCAGGGCCGTCTCAGCATTGTCTGTCGAGTGATGCATTGGCTGTACTGTGTGTCTCCCCTTTGCCGCCACCAAGCCAAAATAAACTAAAAGAGAATATCAGCTACACAGATGAAAAGAACTGCTGCTGAATCCTGAAATGTGCAGCCAGTATCGTCATTCACACGGAGCGCAGGTCTGACTTACATCCAGCATGTATAGTGCTGTATCAAATGAAAAGTAAATCGGATACAGACAGATTAAAAAGTGCATGTCAGCTTAGTCCATGACAAATGGACATCAAACATAAAATTTTTGCCTGCGAATCTAAAGACTAACTGTTATCCATGGTTTCAATTTCTTGTCAGGATCAGTCAGGACCTACAACGGATTTCCCTTATGAGGTCACGCAAAGCACCAGGCATTCAGGTGAATACCCTAGTAGCCCATATTTCCACATCCCCCACTGGAAGCTTTCCTCTGGGCTGAGCAGTAGTTCGGACAGCCTCACTGAAGCTGTCAAACAGTTGCAACAGTTACTGTGTTGTCAGTCAAGCCATGACAACCAGCCCTTTTCACTGATGATGGCTGCTTATTAAATTAAAACAGCTGAAGAGAAAGTTCACAAATACATTTAGGGTATAATGTAATTTGGTAGCAGAGTTTTGCATTGCTTTTTACATTTACATATAGTAATTTATCAGATGCTCTTATCCACATTGACTTACAGCCAAGTACAGGGACATTCCCCTGAGGCAAGTAGGGTGAAGTGCCTTGCCCTAGGACACAACATCATTTTGCACGTCCGGGGATCAGCCTATCAACCTTCTGATTACTAGCAGATACGACCGCACATATGACCAAGTGAAGGATGCTGACTGCTGGAATAACATTGAATCAGCTGCTTTCAAACTTTCTTTATGGATGAAATATTTTCTATCTCTACGTCAGTATAACAGTGAATTATGTGGCATGAATTAATACATTTACTGATGCAAAAGCAATTATTGCACAAACTCCAATGAAGCTAACACCAAATCAACTTCCTGACATAACCAACAGGTGGATCACAGGGCACTGGACAATCTATAATTCCAGAAATCTTTGTATGTGTGTCTGTGAACGATGTTGTTACGAACTTACCCTCCTTGGTCAGTTGTCTGTCTTATTTTAGAATGTGATACAGAAAAACACAAAACTATTTTACAGCACTGCATAGCACGAATATAAATGTTAATGTACACATAGCAAGCACCCCTTTGGCAGTGTTGTATAAGTTAGGCCAACAATTATGACAATTGGCTCAATCATTATGCATGTAATGACTAATATAATTTACCTAAATGTCTAAATGTTTGTGGGTGTAATCTAACAAAGAATCAATATAATCATTTTTATCAACATGTTAAAGGCAATTTATAATGTAAGATAAATAATAATTTGCATGAATGTACCAGATCAGTGTTACTTTTAAAAGAATGAGGAATTTAATTATGATGTGTATAAATAACTATACGATGCAGAGGCTGAAAAAGTACTTTCAGTTGAATTCCAATTGGGATCTGAGCAATATAGATGAAAAAGCCACTGAAAGGAACTGTCATTACCAGCTCCATTACGGAAATGCACAATGCATCGATCTATAATTACAGAAATGTATGTGTGTCATCGAAATATTACTGACTACCTAACGGGCACTGTGCCCCTATCTATAATTCAAGTAAATCTGTGTGTGTGTGTCATCAATTTCTTCACAACCATGGGCACATTGCACTAAATGTCTATTGTTCCAGGAATCTGTGTGTCTCACTGACGTCTTAATCGTGGACTGCATCACAGGCACTGTGCACTCGTTTTTTCTGAAAAATTCTGCTTTTATATAGATAGATATATAGATTAGATTAGACATTATTGTCATTACACAAGTACAAGTACAGGGTAACAAAATGCAGTGCAAGCGTGCAGTGATTTTGCAATGCTAGTGCAAGAAAGGCAAATGAAAGTTCACCCCCCTCGAACCAACTTCAATACATGTTCTTTATACATTTTTTATTAGCTCTTCACAGCCTCATGTTTGAAAATACCTGGAAGGTCTTGCCAGTGACCTCCTGCTGACCCCCCTGAGCATGAGGAGAATCTCATTAGTACTCTCATTAGGTATTAGGTATATGGCATTAGGCTCTAATTAGTCTGATATGCTGTACAGATGTGTTGACCTCTGCCCCTGGGTGTGTGTCGTTCTTTAATCCCTGATATGGATGTGTATGTGTGGTGTGTTCTGTTACATATGATCAGGGTGTCAGTAAGCGTGTGTTGCTGGTGCCTGACTAGGGCTCTGACAGGCCTCTTATTGCTGACCTTGGGTGCTAGCTGTAGCAAGTGTGGCACGCATGTGTTTCTCAATCCCTCTTCATTGCTTTTATAATTACCATATTTGTTCCCCCTTTCTCTCTCACCGCTCTTTCGCCTGGTAGTAAACCCAAACAGAATTAAAGCTGTGATGACAGCCTCAGGGAATCCCAACCAACAAAGACCATACTTCACCTCAACTCTCCCTCGTCCGCCCATATGGGCTTCAAGGAACACAATTTCTGGAAGTGTACTACTCTAGGATATTGGTTAGGGTTTTAAACACACACAATTCCACTTTCATCTTGGTAATATTTCCCACAAGGCTGGTGCCGTATTCATTATTTATGCAGTTTTTATACACAAACGGATGGACTCACACGGATGGTGCTGGTCCCAGGGTCGACCTCAGCTTTATTGGACTGTGTGTAGCTGTCAACACCTATATACTTTTATAGGACACTTTAGCCCAATAAAAAGGGGCCACATTGGAACCTGGACTGCAGGTAGTGAACTACAAGCCCAGGTTATATACTAGAACACAGTAAAAACTTGACTACAGCTTTTACACTCAAAGCAATGTTATCGACTCAATGTTTCCATTCCAGTAAATGAAGGTATATACAACAGGGGTCACTCACCATAACCATGCGGCAAGAGATGTGGCGTGTAGTGCTGCGGAACGATGCTCCCCTGGGCGGGGCTTGGTTGTGGGGGGGCGGGGCGTGATGAGGAGGTGGGGCTGGTGAGCGTGGTAGTCCAGGAGAGAGGGCCAGAGTGAGCGCCATGGGAACTGGGTGGCTGAGGTGAGCAGGGGGGCACTGGGGCAGTCTGTGCAGACTGTGGGAGGCGCAGCGCGCTGAGGGCTGCAGAGAGTCAGGACCCAGGTGAGGAGGCTGGGAAGAAATGGGAGACGGAAACCCATGAACACCCCCCCTCCTGTCTGCTTCCCATCAGCAACAGTCATGTTAAACTCCACCCATCTCCGCCCTTCGTTTCTGGGCTTCCTGGAGCAGCCAGGGACACATAAATCAAGTTTCCCCCAGGTCCACTCACCAATTCCCTAGCTCCTCAGGTGACAAATCAAAGGGAAAGACAGAGGATGTGACACAAGCTGATGTCTGGCCTGAGAAACAGGGCTGTCTAGGCAGACGGGGCCACACACCTCACACACACACACAAACGCATACACACTACACACAACACACTACACACAACAGAATTGAGGCCGGAATGTCCGTCTGTCTGGCTTTCATTCACATGTGCCCAGTTTTACACGCAGACACACACACACACACACACACACACATACGCCTTTTATATATATATATATATATATATATATATATATATATAAAGAGAACCTAAACACAGCTCCTGACAACTGGAAAATGACCTCACCTGCACTCTACTTACATCAAACGCTTACAACCTTTCTCTACTTACCAGGGCAACCCAATGAATACCAGATGTTTAAGACCTTGTGACTGAAACACTCAGAGCCTACGTAATGTACAACAGCTTGACTTGCGTTTGTTTATTTAAGATAGCTTAGAACACACACAATTCAAACACTAACGACATCTTATAACATTATTAAAAATAAAATGCCTATCCACTATCAAGCATTGCGTCAGCATCAAGATAGGGAAACTACAGCAATCTGAGAAACTCAAAAGTCTCTTTTGCCATCATCACTCACTCATGGTGCCAATACATTTCTCGTCAGCATTCTCGACATGCGACGCATGTAGATGAATCAACTGCAACCACTAACAGCCGTCTTTCTCTTGACACAAACGGCCTTGGAGAGGCATGACCTGAGTGTAAACACACCCCCTCAGCATCTATAGGCTCAGTTCTCTGCCCCCCCCCCCCCCCCCCCCCCCCTCCACCGCCCCCCCCCATTCACACAGCGCTCAAACGTGGGCAGCCATTTAATTGGATTTCAATAAGCTGGTGTTTGGGGTGAAAACAACAACAACATGTCGCAAAGAAACGCATGGGAGCGACGTCGTTCCTACAAGTATAAGGGGTGCGAGGGTGGAGAGGAATTGTGGGCTGGTGGAGGGGTGGAGGGGGGAAGGGGGGGGGTGTCATTGTGGGGGATACGAACCTTCAGGATACTGTTGCTCTGGGGCTTGGTGAAGCCCTGGCGAGATGGAGAGGTTCTGTACACGGAATGAAGCTGCTGAGGGTGATGCAGGGCCTGGGGCGGACAAGACACCTTGTCTGACCCCACCGACCTGCAGGAGCATATCACACCTTGCTGGTTCTTAACCTAATACACAGCTGACATGCGCTCGATCACAGAGAATTGCTTTGAATGCAGTAAGCGACAAACACAGAACGGTCAACGGGATTTAGTGATGGAGAGGTGGAAAGGTACCGTAGCTTCTCGATGTTGTTGTTCTTGCTGGTGAACAGCAGGCCCAGCAGGGTCTTCCTCTTGATGCAGATCACCAGAGAAGCTCCCAGCAGGGTGAGAAGACCCACCAGGATCCCCACCGTCACGCTCTCACGGTCTGCACGCACACACGCACACACACACACACGCACACACACACATATACACAGTTCACTAAAGACAAGAACAATCCACTCCAGTGCGGTTATTTGACTATGAACTCCGGCTCCGCAGTAAGTGTCAGCACATTACGCTGAAGCATCTTGAGGATAAGTTATTCTCCAGAGGCCTGGGGTCGTTACCTGTTAATCTCACGGGCCCACTGTCCACACTACCTCCAAAACCGGCCTTATCACAGAAGGGAGGGGCCCAATGAGCTTCACAGTGGCAGTTCCTGTTGTTATTGCACACCTGCAGAGTATATATGATAATGAGGTATGACAACAAGCAATTTATGACAAAAGTTTTAATGCGAAAGAATTAAATGCGAGCTTCAGTGATGGCAATGAATGACATTAGCCTTTGGTCATCAGAACTAACATTCTAGAGGACGTACCTGTAAAAAAACAAAATTGTGCAGGTCCAATTTATAGGTCCAGCAATGAGAGATGTTATAGCAGATACAGATGATTTAGTATGCTCCATTTGCAGGATGGCCCAGCACTCACTCAGGCTACTTATGTTTCCACATGGCAGGACCGTGGGAATCAAAACAGACATTTTCCTCCATCTCTAGGTCTTTATAGCCTCTATGTTGCCATGCCTATATTTCTCTCTTCCTATCTATCTGCCTCTCCATCCCTTTGTCTCTTTCTCATTTCTTTGCTCCTCTCTGCCCCCTCCTCTCAGTCGCCCTCTCCTTTAGGGCCCTATTTACACAATCTGAAACGCAAGACGCAAACGCAAAATCCAAGTAATTTTGGGGGCGGCACTTGGGCGCTGTTGCTATTATATCCGTGAGATAAAGGACTCTTGCGCCTGACGTAAATCTAAAAGGGGTTGGTTTGAAGTAGCTACTCTACGCATGGGTGTGGTTTGGGCACACCAATCAGAGCATCAGCTCACATTCCCTTTAAAAGCACCAACGCTTATTTCATGGCGGATTGCTATTATAACAGCGGATTTGCCCCCTGCATGCCAGGATCGGTTCACAGCCGGAGACCGACATTTTTGTCAGACATTTGTGACAGGCTCCACGAGGATGGTAGAGTAAGCAGTCCCGTTATCGTTGATTCTAATTGGCTAAAGTTCCAAACCCCATTATCGTCCACAATGTTTTTTTCAGTCAATTTATTAAAGAGGAAATGCAGCGGCAACAAACGAAAGTTACTCATCGATACATACACATCTTATGTTGCTGCACACCAAATTACAGCTTCCTACTTTAAGATTTATGTCTACTTTAAGAGTATGTCAATACGCTTTAAAACTAACTAACATCTCAACACCTTATTGGATTTTAAAACCGGAATGTTATAGTATAGATGCATGTCTACATATTAAAGTACAAAGTTATGACATAGCGTTTTAAAGTTGTATTTTATCAATATTTTCGTAAATTGTCTGACACGTATTGAGAGCTAGGTGGACGATAATGGGACCCCTTATGCTAATACAAACCAGCTGTGACTGTCTCTGGAATGTTACATCTTGATCAGATCTGGAGGAGTGCTCCAATCTCATGTCTTACCCCAAACAGCCCATAATACCAGCAGCAAGGACTCCCAAAGACCAGGGATGCCCAATCCTGTCCCTGGAGAGCTACCGTTAGTTTTCTTTCCAGCCCTAACTCAGGACATCTGATTCTTGTAATTAGCTGGTAGATGAGATGAACAAGGTAACTGGTGTTAAGGTTTGAAGTGGTAACCGGTGTTGAGATGGTAGCTCTCTAGGAACTGGGTGGGGCAGTCCTGTCATGGGGACATTTTGCACTAATTCCCTTTGCTTTATACCAGCTAGGAGGCTGGACAAACCCTAAACAGACTCACCAGAAGAACCTGGGATACAAACGAGCAGAGGCATTCTCATTTCAGTGGTGATTGATTGATCCCGTCTCTTGTTTGACTTTATTAGTGAATCGGTTGATCTCGTTTAAAGAAATCTGCTGTTGGAGGAGAGACCACAGCGTGTCACAGCACACAGGCTAATACTATCGCCAGGGGGCCCCCCCCCCTATCGCCACCAAGGGTCCCCCCCCCCACAGATCTTTGACAGGCTGCTATCAAAAAAGTGAAATCGAAAAAGAAATCCAATCTATTCATATACCAATCTCAAAGTCAAACGGCGTAACCCAAATAAAGCCCTTGCACTTACACTGGAGCACATTTGTAGAACAAGGACGACTGCTTCACAGTCAAACTATGATGAATGACACTCAAGGCTGAACATAAATGAAGCCATTACTTCTAATTGATTGAACCTTTCGGCAAGTGGAAGATTGATTGCAAGGCATGTAATGGTTACCTCCCACACATCAGCCATTCTGACCAGATTACGACCTGATAGCGTCTCAGGCAGTGTGCGTGCGTGCTATTTTAGCAAGATGCGCAAGGACTGGGCTGTTCTTATTTGGGGTGTGTGTGTGTGTGTGTGTGTGTGTGGGAGGAGGGTGGGGGCGGAGTCAGAACAGTTCTACTCACCCCTCGGCCACCACACTTTCTTGAGCACTCGTACACGCCAAACACACTGACGTTCTGGCACTGCCGGTTCAGACAAAGCTAGAACACACATACACAGAGTCTTACCAGACGGCTGACGAAGTTCAAATAACATTTGAACACTCCTTCTAACAGAACGAACAAAAGAAAGCCTGTGTCACGCTGGTAAATATATGCTGACAAGGAAATGACAAAACCGCTTGAAAATGTTGAAAAGAGACCAGGCAGAGCCGTCTAAACATGTCAGAAGGTTGCGTTTCATCAAAATTACATCCGTTTTATAAGCTGGGTGACGGAGTCTTCTAGAAGTCCCACCCAAATAAATCCTAATTTGATATGACTGGGCAGGGAAAGTAAAGCAAACAACGTGACAGATGAGGGCTTGGGGGTCTGCACGGACAAACGTACTCCCTCAAGGTGCACTTTGTGACTGTCCTCTAAGTATACACTAATGCAATCAATTATCCCAACATGACCACGTGGAACATCTCCGGTTCTCTTTCTCGGAATGCCAAGGAACCTGCCCACACTTACACACAGACCTGCCTCAGACGGAGAGAATTCCCATCTTAGTCATGTAGTCTGATGTCAATGCACAAACTAGGTCATTTTCCACTAATGCTGCCCAGTGTTTAGCCTGTAAAATCTTGGGGTTTTGTGCTCATGATAAATCACAACAGGTTGGATTTATCGGTCCATAGTCCATTGAATCTGCCCAAGTTAAAATCTCACCATGCCATCTCCGCACTTGGTTCCCGTCAGAACCAGGCCGGGGTCAGGCATGTCGTCACCCAGGTAGACATGTGTCCCCCGGCACAAGATGCGCCCCCCTTCCTGGAGAGGGATGTTTGTTTCTATGGAAACAGCATTGGTGCCAATCACTGGCCGATTGGCTCCTCCTTGACACTGAATTTTGCCGCATTTAGCATCTCTGTAAAACCCAAAAACACAAGAACAACAAAAGTCAGTAGATATCTATAACAATTTCATAAAAGATCGGATTTCAGCAATTTTCATCTGTATCGACCACATGGAAATGTAGATTTAGTTATACAATCAATTACACAGTTCTTAATTGTTTTATCAACCCTTATTTGGAGGATGCATCTGGTCAATTGCTTCATAGATGACTTGCACCTTGGGCAAGTGTATTTACACAATCTTAAATGCAAGCGCAAACCGCAAGCAGCTTCGTGGGTGGGACTAGTCACAGGTGTGGTTTGAGCGTTAAGCGCAATAAACCAATCAGACCGTCAGCTCAGATTCCCTTTAAAAGCAGGAGTGCTTGTTCCATGATGGGTAGCTATTATCATGGAGGATTTGCCGGGCGCACGACAAGAACGCTTCACAGCCGAGGAAACCAATGTCCTTGTTAGAGCCGTAAAATAAAGAGTAGTCACACTGTACGGGGATGGGAGAAATCCACCCAAATTATCTTGTATGGTTAAACAAGCATGGAAGGAAATTGTCACGTTCCACTGTTGGCAACCCAATTTATACTGGATGATATAAATAAATATGTACCCTAGATTTCTGCATTGTGAAAGTTGTGAAAAATACATAAATCGAGCGTACACATTTAGTCAAATTAAAGGTAAGGTTTATAACGGACTTTTAACCACCTTTTTCCTGGTCAGCGGTGGAATGGTTTTCTGAAACTGCAAATTACCACCAGGGAAAGTTTGTGTCGGAACACGCACCCCCGTTTTCGCCCAACTGGCCCCTGGATTGCAAATTCAGTCCCTAATTTACACACGTGCGTTTGTGGACGGAAAAATGCGTTGTGTGTTGGGTGCAAAATAGGAATGATGCATGAGTCTGTGTACAAAATCAACTGCACTGGGTGCAAGATAGGGCCCCTTGTGTTTCTTTATAAAACGGTCTCCACTCTATTTTAGAATTACTTATTAATTTCCCCCCCCACTGTCAAAGTCGATCCTACGCCTTTGCCTGACAGAAGTCTTAATGGCTTAGCCAAAGACAACGAAAGAGAAGCTTTTTAAAGAACAAAAAACCAGCACTTCCATTTTCAAAACTACTATTTAAAGGACGCATTTTATCTAAATGAAAATATCTTTCCATTTGTCGTCCTTTCTTACTTGGCCTCCATTGATTAGTGGTGAGAGCTTTTAATGGAACGGTGCCGATGCCGGAAGCATCTGTGAGTCTTACCGGGCTTCACATTTAGCAAAGGAACCCTTGGAATCCTTGCCGCAGTTGCCGTAGGGATCCCCTGCAGAGTTGACCCTCTCAAAGCAGATCTCAGGTGCGGCCTTGGCCCCTGAGGGACACGTTGTGACACATCGTGAGAGCCTTGCTGCAGACAGGTTTTTGAAGCATCTTTTACAACTTCCTGGATCAGTGGGTCCTCTGGACCCACAGGGGGCGATCTCCCCTTATCTGCCTTTAACTCACCCTGTCCCCACAGAGTGACGCACTGCTGCTCGTGGGTCTGGCAGATGCCGTTGTAGCAGTATCCGTTCACGTTGTGGCAGGCGTGGCCGTCGTGCAGATAGATGTTGGCAGGACAGTGGGGGTTTGCGCCCGTGCAGAACTCGGGCAAGTCGCATGAGTTACTAGAGTCACGGCACGGGGTGCCTGCAGGCTTCAGCTACAGACCAATGGAAGGATGGATGAAGCATAGAGAAAGGTATGACAAGAACAATGATGAGTTGTTATACATACACATCCATCCAAGTGCATCAAACAACGATCCGTTTACTCAATATCTCCATTCAGTCCAACGTCAAAACAGACTCAGGGTATGCGAAAGCAAGTTGTCTTAACAGGCTCCTTCTACCTGGCAATCTTGACAGCACTGTCCGTGGGCACAGACAGCCTCCCCCTTCAGAGTGCAGGTGGTGGCGTTGCAGCAGGGGTTTGAACACTCCTGCATGGAGGACAGGAGTCAAACACACAGGAGGGATTGGCTTAAATCTGGAATCCCAAAAATCAAGCACTTAAGTGGTGAGATGAACCCCAGCTGGGACCCGGTTCCACCCCTGCTTCTCCCAGAGGCGCGGATCAGGAAGCAGCACTTCCTAGACACATTTCTAAGATGACAGCCGCTTCGCTGACAGAGTGTGAGGCCCTGCCAACTGCATAAACACCCCAGGGATTCGGTACTGTGGGAGGGCAAGTGAGACATGTTCGGATGTAAGGATAGAGGACGGAGAGGGAAAGACAGAAGTGAAACAGAAGAGTGAGAGCGAGAGAAAGAATGAGAGAAAGAGCCACGGCCCCTCAGCGATGTAACTTATCCTCCTTCAGTTCGGAGGGCCATCTGCTTCACGTTAGTCTTTATCAGAGCCCTGCAATGTACTAATCAGCAGCTTTCAACCAGTTGATGGAGATGGATGACAGTCAACCAGGTTCAATCCACTGCGCAGCACAGAGGAAAGGGGAAGGGCCGGTATGTGTGTGTGTGTGCGGGCGTGCACACCGATATTCTTTTATTTTGTATTTATTAATTTAATTCATAGCAACATAATATATTTCTGTTAAATACATCTTGAACAGAGACGATGAATGAAAGGGCACAGAAAGAAGCAAAAGCTTATGATATCTGCCCCTTCAATATATAATTGATATATAATTGTGTGCGGGTGCGCGTGTATGTGTTAGAGGGCATAGGTTGCGCTCGCGGGTGTGTGCGTGTGTGTGTAAGGAGCCATCGTACGTGTGACACTATAGGTACGCTGAACGAACGTGCAGGGGAAAGGCTGTGTGCCTTTTCTGAAGCAGGATCGGAGGTTGTGGAGCAGTTGAGGCTGCCCTGCTGACACCACACTGGCCGTGCTGAGCTCATTCCAGCCTGAAAATCATTAAGGGTCGTTCCCATGGTCCCGCAGCCGTAGGGAGCAGGAGAATCACACTAAAAAACGACGAGCTGTAATTGAAAGGGAAAAAGGACCTGAGATTTTTAATGAGGCCCTGGCGGCAGTACGGCCGTCGACGGGCTGACTGTCTGAGAAGTCTGATCCGGCCCAGTTTGGCCCAACTTGGCACAGTTCTGCCGAGAGGAGAGCTTTATTAGTGCTGGCCTGGCCCATGGTAGCACTGATGTCAACTCTTTGTTTGAAAAGACAGGGAAACTTTCAGCCTGGCCGGAAACAGGGACAAAAACATCTCTACACTGGAGTTGCTGAGCATAGCGGAAGAGTACACACACACACACACACACACACAGAAAACTAGGACAATGACATGGAACACCTATTGTATCATCCACAACATCCACTCTCCCATCATAATGTCTACATTTGTATCCTATAATTCTTGTTGTTATCAATGTTTTGTTGTTGCTTGATAGTCAGACAGCTCGTGATGATTTATGCTGACTTGTCACCGTAGACCGAGAAGTCTTGAATTGTGGGCCGTGCCTTTCATTATATATGTGCATGCCAATGAAAACTAATTCGAATTTTTCGGTCGACAGCGTTTCCTCATGGGAATGTGTATCACAATCATCCATTCTCTGCAAACAAACACCTCTGTGGGTGCTGAATGAATTGACACTCAGCTCCTCTCCTGGAACCTGACTTGCATTCGGATCCTAACAACCCAAATGTAGACCTGCATTCACATTCATGCTTTCTCCGCTTTGGTGCTGGACTGCCGGTAAAACGATTGCAGTAAAACGAGTTTTGTTTTTGTTTATTGTATTGTGTCCTAAACTTGGACAATAGACTTAATTTGTAAGTTATGAGTCAGAGCAGAATGGAGGGATCGGAAAGCACACGTTAAAGTTGTTGTGACTCCGTGTGTAAGTTGTATTGGTTGAGTGACCTCATATATGAGTGGAGATATTTATTTGATTGTATAACCAACTATTTTAACCAACCATGTGTTACTTGTAAAGGGTTCAAAGTACCATAAGGCTTTGCCTGTGTCTTAGGAAACCAGGACTTTTGTTTTATTGTTTTGTTGACCAGAAGGTTGTGTGTGGGAGGCAGATATGAACAGCTGGACTTTCAACTGGGACATTCAACTGAATGAATATTGTCCTTATGTAAATAACAGTTAACAGTTCAACTCGCATCCCACGTATGGAGTCACTTTATGGAGTCACTTGGTGTCAGAACCGAAGGTCTTAATGAGGCGTAGATGAGCGCAAGCTCACCTCCAGCTCTCCGCAGTCGCACTCCTCGCCCTCCTCCACGTATCCGTTGCCGCACTTCTGCCCGCCGTAGAGCACCTTGACCTCGGGCATGTTGAACAGACACATTCCCACCCCCTTCTCCAGGCTGGCCACCAAGTCCTTCTTACTACAGCTGCTGAACACAGTGGGGAACGGGTACCTAGAGGAGCGGGAGAGGAGGTTGAAAGACAGAAATGAGGGAGGGGGGGGGGGGGGGGGGAGGGGAGGGGATGGAAAAGGTGGACAATATGGAGAGAGAGAAGGGGGGAGAAGAGATGGCGAGAAATCAGACACATAGAGGGAAGGAGATCCACCGAAGAAGAATGCTGATCACTCCGAGCCCGAGCTAATTCCAGACAGCTAATTCCTCCTAATCACAAAATCAATTAACCCGACCAGCTCAGCCACTCTCTGTAAATGACCTCCAGAACATACTATCAGCATGTGAACTGCACAAGGTGACCATGACACATCTTATCTTCTCTGAGGAGACAGCCTCGATAAGGGATATTTATGATGTAAAAAGGTTGTTAAAAAGTCAAACAAACAAGCTCTTCCTCTGCATGAGTTTCAAAACCCATACGTTTGGGAAGAAGGAGAAGGCTGCGGTATGTTTTCAGTATTGTTTTTGGCAGGGGCCCAAGAGGATGGTCTGGTCTACAGGGAAACGCTCCAGTCCAAGAGTTCCATCTGCCAAATGCTTTGTTACGAACCTCCAGCTGCTTTATTGAGCTTCACTCCGATAATGAACTGCAGTGGATGGCAGTGTGCGCGAGTGTGTGCATGCTTGCGTGCTGGATAACGTACGCGTTTAGCGATAAGCTATTAGAGTTTACTGCAGGATTACTGAGGCTTGTAAGTGTTTGTGGGCTGGTCTAAATAGGAGATAGTGGAAGGAGTGGTGCGTGTGCTCACCAGCCAGCAGGTACGAGCGTGTGGACTGAGCTTGCATGCCGATGCGTATTCAGGGCCTCCTGAGGGCTCGTGTGACAGCTTTTGGGATGTGACCAGGAAAGCGTGTTGACACAACTACACCCACCACCCCACTACGATACCTTCCACCCCGCCACTGCGATACCTTCCACCCCCCCACCGACCTGTCAACCATCTGAACTGCAGGGCACTGGAGAGTGAAGTAGTCTTTCCGTGACTTTTCTTGTCACAGCAGAAATAAGGTGGACCAAATCGTCCGTAATACCCCTCAGAACAACTCGGAGCGAGGACTGAGTGACAGTCCGACAGCACGTATTACAGGTTTCTGAGAATGATTTTGACTAAACAAGCCAAAAAACCAACAACAACACACACGTAAATGTCACTGAATGTGTGAAAGAGAACAGGGCATATTCTGTGACAGTCAAATTTCCACGGTCAATCTTCATAGTTTTTTTTTCTTTTCTCATTTAGCATGCACTTTTATCCAGAGTGACTCACAGCAAGTACAGAGACATTCCCCCTGAGGCAGCTAGGGTGAAGTGCCTTGCCTAAGGACACAGCGCCATGTAGCCACAGCCAGAAATCAAACTCACAACCTTCCGTTCGCGAGCGCAACGCTTTAAACACTGAGCCACCTGACTCCCTGGCTAAACATTGCTCCCAACCTCCCTAAGCATGAAACTCATATGCTCAATCATGGGGTTGATGTGTCTCTCGCTATCCTACGCTATTTTTACCCTGTTCTCTCCCCAGATGTCTGGAGCCCCTGTATCAATGCGTGTCACTGAATGGCACTGCCTCCGACCAAAAGCCACACTGCTGTGTTTACTGTGGTTAACCTAACCCTAACCCAAACCTTCAAATATTATGCAGGACACCGATGTGTTTAGTTGGAGTTGTGGATACGTTTCCAATGGTTAGACAGAATAAGCCTTAACTTAACTCCCCTAAAATACTGATGTGACCTTCTATTAATTGACCTTTCCAAATGATAGCCCATTCCAAAATAGCACAGAAATGTCAGTTGATTAAGGCATTTGATGTAATACTTCTGGAAATATGTTCAATGATTTCACAGTGTGTCTTGAAATTATGGTATTTCCTGGTTGCCTTCCTGTTTGATTTATGTGTGACTTAGGGAAAGAGAGGGGGGGGGGGGTTTGCTGGAGGGCCTCTCCACGAGACTCTGCATGTGAACAAAAGGGTAAGATCTGAGAGGTTACATGTAGAGATAATTGTGAATGAAGAGCGGGGCAAGATGCTATAGGGTCAGACATGACCTCATCTCCTCCTTCTCCCCTCTCCTCCTAACCTTTCTTTCCTTCCTCCTCCTCCTCCTCCACTCCATGGAGCGCCTTGACTAAGGGGTGAGATGGGACGGAGCGGGCCCCGCTGATGAAGAGCTGTTGTGAAACAACAGGGCTGCTTCCTTAGCAACATGCTGGTCCTGATTTCCTCCATACCCCTTTCCCTCAACTAAGGCTCCAGCCTCCTCTGCTTTAGCCATTTGCTTTCCATGAACTCATCTCCGTCTACGATTACAAGGCGATGTCATGCATTAGGAAACACTCACTCCGAAACACATGTACGAACCCTAACCCAGCTGTTCGGTTTGAAGTAATGCAAGAGTGGATCCTCTGTGTAGAAATGAGTTGGAATGGAGAAAGACACAAGAGTGAATGGCAGCGAACGGCTGGGTTGTCCTGGGGTGTTGGGCTGGAGACTGTGTATGTATGCGAGGTGAAGTACCGGCGGCAACCAAGTCTGGCTCACCACGGACTGGAAGAATCTACTCAGACAACTGCTTTTATTTTCCTGCACCCACCACCTGCCCCTGCTGCTGACTGCTGTTAGTCCACCATGCTCACGTCTGTCTGTCTGTCTGGATCAACATGAAGACTTGCGCACGTGCACAGAGCCAAGTCCAACTAGACTGGAACAACATCAAACGCACACAAGACGCCACACTCACCAACAAACTACTGACATAGTTCATTCGTAAGTTAGCCTGTTGTCTTACAGTATATTAGTCAGCTAGAGTTGTCTGGAATGTCCATCCATGAAATTGAGAGGGCGGTTCCAGGTTATTAAAGAGGTTCACTGTCCACGTCATTTGGATAGCACTGATCAAACATATACATAATCTCAGCTATAATTTCATCATCATTATTATCATCCCTGTAACAAAAAGAAGCCAAGAAACGTTTCTAAAGGAATCTGGTCTTGCATAAACTCTGCCTTAAATCGCATGTTTTCTCACCGCATCTGTAAATGTGTACAAACGGAACATTCCAGAATCCTACCACACCAAATAAACCACGTCGAATGTGGAGGGGATACTTTTCAGAGCATTGACATGAACTGACATGAGATTCACACACAAACCTGTCGCTAACGCTGAGCCAGCACTAGCAATGAATGACCATAGATAACCCAGCGACTCTTCAACTCTCTTCAAAGCTCTTCAGTCGCTGACGCAGAGTCTAGGGAGGGCCTTGGATGACCACATATAGTGACATGATCTTCAGTTTTATGCCCTTTGGTGTCTGGCAGTCTGGTCTAGCTGATATTAAAGAGTCCCTTCCCATTGATTTCCCTGTGGAGCTCATTAAACAAAGTGGGTTAGGGTGTGCCTCCGCAACACCAGGGGATGGGTTGCATTCCCCCGGCCGAGGGGCCAGACGCGCCTCTGATCCACATCCAAGACAACTCATCCAGCGGTGATTCTATGAAATCATAGAGGAATGGAGGGAGGGAGTGTGGAGCTGGACGTGCATGAGCGGGGGGAGGTGTGCGCACCTCAGCTCGCCTGGGTCTTGTTACATCATTAAAAACAGGAAGGGAGCCCGTTGTGGAAGCCTAACGGCAGTCCGACTACAGAGAGGGTCCCGAACAGAGAGTAAGAACAAGCAAGTGAAGGTGAGGGGTGGTCTTAAGTGATGGATGATACCAGCCTATGCTTATAGACAGAAATGGGTGAAGTGGGAGGAGGGTGTGTGTGTTGGGGGGTTGGGGGGGGGGGAGCATGCATGACTCATGGAAGGAGGATGAGTTCAGCTTTGTATGTAGATGTGCAGCTGGCTGCTTGGCTCAGGGACAGCCTGTGGTTTTACTGGCCCCCCTCCTGCCGCTGTACGAATAATGAACTGGATCTCGTTATCTCTCTCTTCCATTCTCCTTCTCTAACCTTCCCTCTCTCTGTGCACATCAAAGTAGAGTCCGAAGAGTGCGCCATTAGATCGAGTGAGACCCCCAATACTGTGTAGCGTTTGTATTCAGGGGCATGTTGGGATGTCAGTGGAGCTTTTTGTTGAAGACTCATTTTGAGTCCCAATGATGGAAAAAAAAGGCCTTGTGCATAATGACACGTCGAAAGAGCCGCTTGGTCGACTGCCTGGAAAAACATAGCAGCAGGAGTAATAAACAAATAATTGTAGCTGGAGGCTGATGAATGGAGCTCAGGTGATTTTCAACAGACCCGTTCGCGGGTGCGGGACCACTTACGAAAAACGAGTGTCCAAACCTGTTGGAGTCGCTCCAGGAACCATGAGCTGTGCGTTGCCCCTGGGGCCCTGAAATGCGTCGTGGAAACAGACCGAAAGAAAAAAAAAAGAGGGTGGGAAACAGAGTTTCTACACAACCACATCCCGATTAATGGATAGAGCAAGGATAGAAGATCGACTAAACAAAGACCACATCTTTCCTTACAGTACCTTTTCCGTTTCATCCAACTGAGTGGATGAACAGAACTTAAACTCCCCACGGAGCCGAGTGGGGGTTTCAAAAGATCGAAATTATAGACGTTATCTCAGGTCTGGCTTTGGCAAAAAACCACATTTTCCTTTGTACTGTCAGAAAAGACACTTAGACCAGGGCCAGACGAGAGATGTGTCTCCACAGGAGTGAATTTGAACTGGATGAGGCTGTGGTGACAAGATTTCCCTAGATTGCATTGCATAATAGAAGGTGTTCAGGAGTAGTTGAGTATCTATCTCCAGCTGCTGAGGGAAACCATTGAGTATTAAATTTACATGTGAGCGAGAGAAGAGCTCCGCATCCATTTCTGCCTTCGGTGAAGGACGACGAGAGCTTTGTTTCCATGCTTCATTTCGCTTTCATCTTTACCCTTTCCTTCTCTCTCCCTCCCCTTTTTGGTGCCGTTTTAACGTGAGAATATCTCAAAGAGCATCAAAGTGTCCTTTCTTGGGTTCTCTCACCCTGCCTCTTTCTCATCTTCTCTCTCACACCCTTCATCTTCCCTCCTTCGGAGCCATTCTAAAGAGCTCTACTGCCTGAGGAGGATGCCACCAAAAACATCCCGCTTTCCTTCACAGCTTGCTGCTGTGTTGTTTTACGAGCATTATCATCGGGAATAGAGTTCCCCCGCTTTTCGTGGGCCAGATCCAAACCAAACACGCTGGGAGGATCCAGCATAAACACTCTCCCAGGCAGACCTGGAGCTTGGCTGAAGAGGACGTTGTTCAGCTCTGTCTAGCAGCACAACAGGCTCACCGGTCTTGTATTTTTGGGATGGGCCAAGTCTAGAAGTTTTTCCATTAACAGGGTGTCCATCCTGCGGTGGTGCATGCTGCGGTGAGACAGACGCGTGTGTTTAGTTTCAGACTAAAAGGGGCATTCTTTCAGCCGTTCAGCCATACACTTGTTTTGTATGCGTAAACCGCTGGCTTTCCCATCAGAGCGTGTCATACTGCCGCGGGTCTCAAGCCCAGATGCTTGTTGACCATAAACCCAACAGTTCACAGGTTCAGTGAGCTTATTAGTAATATGTCTGATGGACAATACAGTACAGTTCTTTACTGTTTTGAGTGATTTACCAAATCTGACGCTGGGGTTATCTGCTGCAAGGTTAACGATGCTACTGCCCGAGGCTAATGCAGTCTGGATAGTTGGGGAATACAGACCTCATTTGGAAAGCCTAACCAAATGAGTCTCATTTTGGTGTAATGCAAGCAAAAGTCAAAGCAAATATCAAAGTGCCTGGCTGAGAGAGAATATCACCGTCACCATTCCACTGTGCGAACACAGCTGTCCAGGCTGTTCTGCATTTGATTCAGCCAATCTGATTCATCCATCTTATCTCTGATTCATCCATCTTATCTATGGCTGATTCATCCATCTTATCTATGGCTGATTCATCCATCTTATCTCTGATTCATCCATCTTATCTATGGCTGATTCATCCATCTTATCTATGGCTGATTCATCCATCTTATCTCTGATTCATCCATCTTATCTATGGCTTATTCATCCATCTTATCTATGGCTGATTCATCCATCTTATCTCTGATTCATCCATCTTATCTCTGATTCATCCATCTTATCTATGGCTGATTCTGCCATCTTCTCTTTGATCCATCCATCGAATCTATGCCTGATTCATCCATCTTATGGTTGATTCATTCATTCTATCTGTCTGATTCATCCATCTTATCTCTGATTCATTCATCTTATCTCTAATTTATCAATTTTATCTATCTAATACATCCATCTTATCTCTAATTCATCCGTCGTATCTATCTTATTTACAGTACATGTCTGATTGAGCCTTCTCATCTATACTGTACGTCTTATTCGGCCACGTAATTTATGGTCACATGACCCATTTTGTAAAGACAACATGTGAGGGAGCGTAGATGTAGGAATGTTCCAACTCACCCGGTGGAAGGGGTCATGATGCACCCCCCACGATCCACCGTCACCCTGCAGCCACACCCCCTCTCTGGCGTGTCGTGGTTCATTCCAAAGTTGTGGCCCAGCTCATGGGCGAGGGTCACGGCCGCCCCCAGAGGGTTGTCGGAGTGGTCCTGGGAGAAAAAATAAATTGCTTATTCATAGTCTGTATTTAGAGAATCAGCACAGTACCCTAATCACTACATAATAGACAGACCTGTCATGGAATGATCATGAAGTGTTATATCTGTCCCAGCCTTAACCCCTGAGAACATTGGCTATTTTTCAATTTCTCTGAGCTGTGTCCTTTCCCGTCCGATCTGACAGAAGTGACAGCAATCATCACCATCCACATATCGACTTGTCCAAAAGTGGGAGCGATGTCGCTCAAAGCTCACTGGCGAGCAGGGTTCTTAATTGCTTCTGCTCGCTGTGTCAGTGCTTATCCGAGCATCGCCCTGCCTGCGTGTTGATGCAAGGAGGAGAAGAAAAGCTGTAGGCAGCAGCCTGTCACTCTCGTCCAGCTCTCCACACCTTGACAGCAGCAGATGTTCTGGTCGACACACGCGCACGGAGTGTGAACTCACGCTATGCGGCGTCTCGCTGCAGCAACGCATCCGACATGAGATGAGGAGCAAAAAAAAACAAAACACATCCAGATGGACAGACAGATAAGAGCCTTGGTTAGATAGGCAAAAAACTAAAAACATACATCCAGATGGACAGACAGACACACAGAGCAGCTGCTGAGATGTTGGAGAATGCACGTGCCCAAACACCCTATAAATAATAGAACCGCGAGCGCTCTCGTATCGAAGGTGGGTGGAACAGTGTGTGTGTGTGTGTGTGTGTGTGTGTGTGAGCGCACGTTAAGGGAAAGTCTTCAGTCCCCGTGCATTATTCAGCAACAGTGTTGAAGCCAGGCCTGAACAGAAAAGCATCGCAGCAGGGGGGGGGGGGGGGGGGGGGGGGGGGGGTGAACACCATTGTGACCAGCTGTCAGCACTCTGAAGGATCCAGCTGTGGATTTATGCAAAAACCTCTAATTCCTGTCTCTGGAATAACACCTTCTGTGATTGCTGAGCACATGCTGAAAGCGACGGCATGATCTGAATAAAAGATGTAAACCTGCTCCAACGGATTCAACATGGATGCCAAGTAGTCAGTACATTCTTTGTAGTCGTGACAGGGCCAGATTAATTAAGTACAGATGTCTGACATTAATCTACCTGAAGGTTTACACTGGAATAATTCTCCAGATATTGAACAAATGAAGAGAGAAATGCCTGTGACCTGATGTATGTGGGTGTGCATGCATGCCATGTATCGACCATGTCCACAGTATATACCATCTGCAGGTACTAGAGCTGATAAAGGTGTGGAAAGGCTATATATAAAACCCTAATCACCCAACCATAACATAACAAGAGAGAGAGATGGGGAGTAAGAAATAGAAAGAGAGAGACGGTGGGAGGAAGAGAGGCAGCGAGAAAGCAAGAGACCCAGGGTTAAAGGCAGGAGGAGAGATAGAGCAAGAGGAGAGATGAGGACAGTAAATTGCTGAGGTCTATTAGAACGTACTTCACTGCATTATGGGGCTACCCATGCAGAAAGGTATAGGATTTCACTCAACAGACTCCACTTATAAGTGATCATTTACAACCTAATCTGTTTCGTCTCTCTGTGTGATATATCTCCCCCTGTTCTCTCCTTTGTTGTGGGGTATCAAACAAGAGGGTCTCCACGCGTGTAATCGATACTTCTGGTGATTTATCATTCTGTGCTCTCCAACCCTCCGGTACAAGCAATCTGAGACACAACATCGATTCTACTCGTGGTACTGAAGGGGTTGGTCAATGAGTGCATTTCTAATGTAAATAATTGTTGGTAGTGTGTCAGTAAGGCAGCCCTCTGCTCACTCACTACAGCCCACAGGGGATGGGATGAGCCAAGAGCTCATCCACAAGCAAGGCAGAGAACCAACGATGGAGGGTGGAGAGGAAGGACAGGGATGAGGCAGGTCGATGAAAACAACGGATACCACACATCATGAACGAACCAGGAAAGAAATACAGGAAATGCTATCGTCGGGCAAGAACAAAATATATGCATAGGGCTGCTCACCATGACAATGCCTCCTGACTGCTCCGCCGTGCACATGCTCATGATGGGTGCCATGCCGATGGTGGTGCCCTGGAAGTAGACACCGCTGTGGAGGTCAACAACACAGTGGAGTTTAACAACATAGTGAAAAACACAAAGTGGCATAGTACTGTGGAATAAATTGGATTTCCTGTGTACTTATATTAATCATTACTGAACACACCGTCTCTGAAGACCGTTTTTACGTCATTACTGCCTGACTGTCACTACCTATGTTTACATTCTTGTGCCCTATAAAAGAATGTCAACCCGCCTTCAGACGGGAGAGAGACATGATAGAGACCTAAGCCTTGTGCTGTCTTCATTTTTTTTGCCAGAGGTCTGGTCATTTCTCTCCCAATCTGCAGGTTGTTAAATACTTATTAAATCCAAAACTCAACCGAACTGTCACCCCGTTTGTGAAGAGATGGACAAAACACTTTTCTTCAAGAGTATCGGATTTCTCAGACCATTTTCTCTGATTGAGAATGACTTCCGGATGGGGGTCGAAACAACTTCATTTCGAAAACAGTGTCCAGAACACAGTGGAGATCAACAACAAATATGTCACACGCTCCAGTCCCAAATAAGCCGTACATTTTAGAAAGTCCAAACTGCTTCAAAGCTGGGAGGGAACGCAAATAGCAGTGTAGTGTTGACCATGTGTAGTGTAGTACAGCGTTCCACTGTTTGTGGGCGTAGTGAGGTACAGTGTTCCACGTCTGTGTGTAAAGTACAGTGTTCCACCATCTGTGGGTATAGTACAGTGTTCCACTGTCTGTGGGTATAGTACAGTGTTCCACCGTCTCTGGGTATAGTACAGTGTTCCACTGTCTTTGGGTGTAGTGTAGTACAGTGTTCCACTGTCTGTGGGTATAGTACAGTGTTCCACTGTCTCTGGGTGTAGTGTTATACAGTGTTCCACTGTCTGTGGGTATAGTACAGTGTTCCACCGTCTCTGGGTATAGTACAGTGTTCCACCGTCTCTGGGTATAGTACAGTGTTCCACTGTCTCTGGGTATAGTACAGTGTTCCACTGTCTTTGGGTGTAGTGTAGTACAGTGTTCCACCGTCTGTGGGTATAGTACAGTGTTCCACCGTCTCTGGGTATAGTACAGTGTTCCACTGTCTTTGGGTGTAGTGTAGTACAGTGTTCCACCATCTGTGGGTATAGTACAGTGTTCCACCATCTGTGGGTATAGTACAGTGTTCCACCGTCTGTGGGTATAGTACAGTGTTCCACCGTCTCTGGGTATAGTACAGTGTTCCACTGTCTTTGGGTGTAGTGTAGTACAGTGTTCCACCGTCTGTGGGTATAGTACAGTGTTCCACCGTCTCTGGGTATAGTACAGTGTTCCACTGTCTTTGGGTGTAGTGTAGTACAGTGTTCCACCGCTTGTGGCAGTAGTATAGTACAGTGTTCCACCGTCTGTGGTAAGGTACCTGACAAGCTGAGCGTTGTCGTGGGGCCTCTGGGGAAGCAGCTTGACCTTCCTCCAGTCCAGGAACTCATGAAGCGTGGTGAAGGGGTCCTGGCTGACAGGACACTTGTCCGAGTCGCTCCACACCTCCAGGCCTACCAGCGCCACACGGATGTTTAAGGCTCGGTAGAACTGAGAGGAAGAAGAAGAAAAAAGGATTGGGTTTGGAACACATACTCCAACTGAACAACTACACATCGCTACAACGCACTGATTGCGGTTTTGTGGAACCATCGCGTTGCTGATAGCGTCACACTATCTTCTCATCAACAGGTGTGTAGATTCAATTCTCCACTCATTATTCTACGAATTAGTAAGTTCGATTTTGCTGTGTGAACTACAGCGATGGACAATAAACCATATTTCATGGCAGAGTGGAGTGTGTGTTAGTTAGTATGGGTCTGTGTGTTCATGGGTGTGGGGGTGGGGGAGGATTATCGATCTGGTCATTACCTTGTCAACATAGTTAGCAATCTCAGCCAGGCGTTGTTTAACCTTTTCCACATCCTTGCCTTGTTTCTGGAACTGCAATAAACACCACAATAAAGTAGAGCAATGGCAATTTAATTGGTTTAATTTGTTTTAGATCTGGTTAGTCTTTACACGGTCCTATTTTAAGGGAACCAACGTTGGTAAAATACATTCTAAAAACAATGAGGTTTGTAATAAAACACACCAAAAAAAGAGGTTTGTAATAAAAAAAGAGGTTTGTAACAGTCGTTACAGGTTGTTAATCTATTGGACAGAAAATAAATAAATATTCATTTAGCAGACACTTTTATCCAAAGCGACTTACAGCAAGTACAGTGACGATCCCCCTGAGGCAAGTAGGGTGAAGCGCCTTGCCCAAGGACACAACGTCACATAGCCACAGCCAAATTCCTTATTATTCTTAAGCGTTTCCCCAAATATCTCTACAATATGATCATCATCTTATATTTGCAGAATAACCTTCACGTCATCATTCACTATTAAATCTGTTTATAATCACACCTAAAGGGAACTTGGTTCACTCAAAACTGGACAGTCCGGTCTTCTGAAACGGACCATGGTTCGGTTGTTTGGTCCACACCAGAGTTTGAATAAGTGTTCCTACCTCTCCAAACAAACCAGACTTTCAGAGAAAAATCGAACCACGGTCCGACTGAAACGGACCAAACATGTCAGGTGTGAAAGGACCCTCATTGTCAAACAGTGAAACGTGTTAGCAGAATGTGAGGATGTCTTTGCTAACCTAGAGTGAGCTACTGAATTTAAAACCCGCATTTTACAAATGGGCCATCAGATGGGTGGCTTTGACAGTGTGTGACCTGTGTCCACCCACTCCCGTGGGATGTGACAGTAAGGGGCAGAGGTCAAGTTGAGGTTGGCCTTGGTTACCACAGATTACTCAATGCTTACCTCTCGGTTGTCAGCCACAATGATCAGTTCCACGTACTTGGTGGTGCTCTGGGCATGTCGCCTGTGCTGCAGAAGGAATGAGACAGAAGGACCGTAAAAATGTATAACGAATGCCATGAAAAAAGGACATAGCATGAGAGAGAAAGAAGGGGGAGAGAAGAAGAGAAAGGAACTGAAATTGAGGGAAGATAATGAAGAGAAGGAGAAATGGGAAAGCAGAGTAAAGGACAGAGAGGACAAACTTCACAGCCCTCTAAAAAGGGCGGTCTATATATAGCAGACAATGCACTCGATAAAGGCTTTACACCTGAATGACACAGCCCGAACCCAAGGAAACCAACACTGAGCTGCAGCCAAACAATCAGCATGGCTTCCTGTCTGACTCAATGAATGAGATTAGCCAAGGTCAGAGAGACCCTTGTCAACGTTCCCTCGGTTGGCCTTATGAAGTCATAAATCAGACCGTTTAGACATCTCCAGCAACACGTTTGGCATCGCCGTCAGACTGAAAAACACCTGGAAGTGTTGTCTGAATCACACCCAGCCAAAGAGCCGTCGGTGTTTGAAATGTGTGTCTGTGCCAGACATTGATTTATGTGACTGCTTCACAACGTCTTTAACAGCATACTTAGATGGCAAGAGATGGGTGAGTGAAACCGTGGAGATGATATTGATTCGATTTGAAGTTCAGCCCCAGGCAGAGGAACAAGGCTTCCAGCTGTGGAACAGATGCTTCACGTTCCGAGTGGGGAAATACTGTGATTTATCAACCCAATTTCAGTGTTTAATATGAGATCTGCTTTCCTGGTAAACACACACGAACACAAACGCACACATTTGCCTGACCCTGCTGGCAGGATATTCTACCTTCCCACCCAGGGGTTCCTTTAAACCTGACAGTGTGTTATCCCTGCCACCCGGGTTTCTGGGTCCTCCATGCTCTTATCAGCCAGCTCCACAGATAAATCACGACAGGACCAGCTATTGTACCCTGCAGGATGCCTGAAGAGATTACAGAGTCAAACTGAGGCCACTGGGGATAGCAGACACACTTAATGTTCAATCAATGTGGACCAAACAGCATATTTCTCTCTTTTCTTCTCTGCCTGAGTTAATGACGTCTAGGGCTGAAATCGAGCAGGTCTTGGATGATCTATCCGTTTCAATGGCACCTTGTTGGGATGGCACTTTCTTTTTGCTTATCGCGTTCCTCTACAGCAGTGGTCTTCAACCCTGGTCCTCAGGACCCACTGTCCTGCATGTTTTAGATGTTTCCCTGCTCCAACACACCTGATTCTAATGCATGGGTCGTTATCTAGCTCTGAAGAATCCTGGTAAACGATCATGCATTAGAATCAGGTGTGTGGGAAGGGGGAAACATCCAAAACATGCAGGACAGTGGGTCCTGAGGACCAGGGTTGAAGACCACTGCTCTACAGCCATCATTTCCTGTCGCAATCGTTCCTTCTCCTCTCTCAATCGAACCATCATCGCACGGACACTCTCTTGTGCCAGCATGGAGTGGCCCTATCTGTAATTTCTCTGGCGGCAACAATGTCAGCTTGTCACCTAGCATCTTCTCTACAGCCCCGCATTGAAACGTACACCCCTTTTTTGAAATGACAAACCCGATAGCTTCCCCGATTATCAGGCCGCTCCCGTATTGTATTTGTTTTACCCTCACTATGGTGCTGGTGATGACATGAGTCGAGGACTAGCGCTCGATCACAACGTCCATTCAAAAAAATATCCCTCCCTTTGTATCTTGTATTGCTTCGAGGGTTTTGTCTACAAGGTTGACCATTCTCTCCCCACTGGTGGGTTGTGTGCTATGGCAGCAATATCCTTCAGTCCTAACATCTCACAGATAGCAGGGCCATAGAAGCACGATACTAATTGAATGAAGGGGGGCAATGTCATCAGATAAAAAGCCAACGAGAGAGAGAAAATAAATCCCTAACCCTGAAGAATAAAAACATATTTTTCAGAGCATCATAAATCATTGGAATAGTGCTCCCTCTCCCCTGCCTCCCTCCTTCATCCCCCTCTCTTCTCTTTTCTCCCACTTTCTTCTTTCCTCCCCTCCCCACTTCCCTTCTCTCTACCCCACAGTACACCCACCCACCCAACCTTTCTTTCTAATTCTGTTCCTTCCACATTCTCCTTCTCTCCCTCTCTATCTCCCCCTCTCCAAGGTAGAGCAGTGATGCTTTGTGCTGTTGTCAGGGTGTGTTAGCCAGTGATGAATCATTGCAGGACTCATGACACCAATTTAATTTCATATATATTCATACATCCTGAGATATATAAGACATCAGTGTGTACTGTGTGTACTGCCAGTAAATGGAACCCAAATAATGACTTGTGTCTTAACTTCTCAGAACTAACAATCATTCCACACTAGAAACGATGTTTCATGGATCCTCCTCTTGCACCCTTCAGACGGTGTCGTTCCCCAGAATACTGAGGACAGCAGAGGAACATGGACCCACTTACACCTCGGTGTGGCACACACCTGCACCTCATTACCAATTTCACACAGTAGTTAAACCCTGTTTAGACCAGGCACAGTTGATCATACCTTCCAAGGATCAAAGTGTCTCATGACATGGCTTTTTATAGTAATTCTTGTTAAGTTCATATATAAATGTATTGTATGTGTATACATATATATATACACACACACACACACACACACACACACACACACACACACACACATCTATTTGACTCAAACTTATCCGGAGTCTAACAACAATTAGACAATTCCCTTTATGACAAGAGATGAAATGCTAATGGCGATAATATATTAGATGCAAGGTCAACTGCTTATAAAACTGTGTACTGGGAGAATTGTGCAATCCAACTGATATGGTTTCCATTACATGGTTTGAGAACTTGAGGGGAAAGAAAACAACGTATTTTTCTGCTGTATTATGCATCTATATTTTACAGATCCAGGGATGAAGGGATGTCACGATATAATGACATCAGTTTGAAAATACACCATACCAAAGCTGTGCAGGTACTTTGGTTTTATTATGCTTATCGTAGCATTAAATAGAAACCATAATTCTAACACTTTCCCCTTTCTCCTCCCCAACAGAATCCCCCAATCTCTGTGTTCTGAATATATAAATAACAGCGGAGCACACCACTCGTAACACATCTCAGTGGTCAGATAGATAACTGTGGAGCTGAAGGCAGTGCTCCCCTGTGCACCTATCTCTCACTCTTCTACCCCATCACCACCTCCCTCCAGCGGGAAAACATGCCTCTGCTGGATGGCCCACTCCCAACAGATTTATGGTTACACTCTGTGGGACACAAGGGCAGCCAGGAAAAAAAGACAGCATGAGAGAGAGAGGGAAAGAGAGCTGCCCAAACAAAACCAGATCATACTTAAAGTTCACTGACAAAATATAAATTAATCTTATTAGTCTATTCAAGCTGTCAATAACTATGTGACTATATGAAATATGTCCATTTTAAGTACACTTCCAACCGTGTAGACAGTAAGAACAGATTGTTCGGTAAAATTAAGGTATCATTTATGCATTTCAACAAGATTTAAGTATGCTCTATTTCCGCTTGCATTCTGGGGAGAGCAATCTGTGTAAATCTAGATGAAGAGGGCTTCTGAAAGGCCGGGCTAGGTGATAAACGGCATGCAATCTGATGTGGAGTGCAGAGCAGGCACTCCACTCACAAAAATCGCTTTTCCCTCCCACTCCACAAGCTCTTCATCCGTAATGGACTGGGAACAGATAAGACGCCAAAAACTGAGAAAATTCTTTCAAAAGGCACCACCTCGTTTACGGGTGGGCCCCACTCACCCAGAAGTCAGTTAAATCAAGGGAAATGCTTTAACCGTACAAAGCTGTTTTTGTGGGTACCTTAAACATGTATTCCTAGGATACAGGCATGCCTCCCTTGTAGCATAAGATAAACTAAGATAATCCTTTATTCATCCCGCAGTGGGGAAATTGCAGTTTGCAACAGCAAGGTGCATTACAGCACTCATGAGTAACATAATTAAAATTAAAAAACAAGATACAGGGAAACATATAAAAATAGGGGCGAAAGTTGAGCCAGTTGGTCAGTTGAGCCACCCCTAGTTTCCAGACAACGATAAACACGCAAAAGACTATGCATTGTTGAAGACTCTTCCTTTTCATCTACAATGTGAAGAAGAGAAGCTTGTCTGTGTAGTAAGCGCATTTAAGTAAAAAAAAAAGACAATCATGCAGTTCCAAGTAATTTTTGCATGTTCAAGGAGTCATGATTTTTATGCCTGAACAATTAGAGACGTTTAAAAGAAATTCACCCATATGTTCATGCTTTAGTTCATTATAATATGAGGCTTTACTGTTTATTTGAGCCAGAAGAGTGAGGGTAAGTTGAGCCAGTCTAAAATTCAATGTCACGTCATTTTAGATGACTAAAATGATGTCACATTGAATTATAGACCAAAAACCAACATGCCTTGTTCATATAAACTATGTCCTTGCAGTGTAGAGAAGTGGGGTGTTGATCAGGCCTAATAAAGAGGGGAAGAGAAGGGAAGAGAGAAAAGGATGATGGGTATGTAGGGAGAAAAGGAGGGAGGAAGGAGGTATGGAGGGAAAAGGGGAGGGAGGAGGTAAGGAGGGAGAAGAGGAGTTAGGGAGGAGGGCCCATATAATTTACAGCTCTAGTCTGCACTTCATGCCCAGTTTTAATTTTGATCAAAATTAGTTCATATTAAACCTTATTTTGTATTGATTGTGTCTTGCTTTGGTAATGCTTTAGACTAATTTAGATAAATATTTTCTTCTACAACATTAACATAACCATACACCCATATTGCTTAACTTCACATTTCCATGCTTCCATGCCTGACCTAAAGGACCACTTTTGGAAGAAGAGCTATATTTTTAAAACAAATGATTCCAGATAAAATGTGAAGCTTAACGGGAAAGCAAAACATCTTGAACTAAATGTACATAGTTTAGTTTAAGACATTACTGTTATGCCCCTTCTTTAAATAAACCTCAAGTACAAACTGCACACTGCTACAAACTGCACCACCTGTTCATTTTGTTTATTTTTGCACATCTGTTCATTTTGTCCATTTTGCACATCTGCTCATTGCATCATTTGCGCTAACTGTACATACTTAATCACTTTAATCTGTACATTCTGTATTCATGTATATTCTGATTATACTGTTCATACTGTGTATATTCTGAGTATACCCATATGTATTATTATATTCTGTTGTCATAACTGTTTTGCACTTCTGGTTGGATGCTAACTGTATTTCGTTACCCTGTACTTGTACCTGTGTAATGACAATAAAGTTGAATCTAATCTAATCTAATCTAATCTAAACTGGCTCAAATGACCCCTTTCTCCCCTATATAAAGAGATGGCTGCATGGTTGCATAGGGCGATTAAATCCCATTGTGGTATTAGGTTCTCTGGGGCTTACCCTAGTGCTGAAGTCCCTGAAGGGAGTGTGGCTCAGGTTCCGGTTCTCAGGCCAGGTCATGTTGAACCCATGGCCACAGGTTCCACCGGAGATGTCCAGATGCTCAGCCCTGTAGACCCAGTGGGTTTCACTGGCGGGATCCGTAGATGGTTCCAGAACGAAGGACCGGTTCCCTGCTGAGATGAAGCCCCTGAAAGGACAAGCCCCATAGAACACTTTGTCAAGACAAAGGCATGTCATGCAAGCTTTCACTTTAAAAGTCACACTTGACAATGGAGCGTCTAAAATGTTTGGAATACATTGAGGGTGCTCAATTCTAAATCCCAAAATATGGTTCTTTGAAACCTACATAATTTTGTAGTAATAATGTGTGGAATACAGTCCACACATTAGAAACTACAGCAGTGAATTGTTCTTGTGGTTAGCAGGAGCCATGGAAGCAGATCAAGTCAGCAGCATCAGTAGTTTCCTAATAAATGGCTACTGCTGTTAGCTATGGGGAGGGGGAATCTAGCGGCAGACATGTTGCCTAATAAGTAGTATCCGCTTCTTGGTGTTGCCAAAATGCTAGGGGCTCCTATTTCTCCATGCGAACTTTTCTCACGTTAAAAAGAGGCCACAGTGATTTAAAGTGACATCTTCATCCATTGAGAATGGCCAACATCTCAGTTTTTAGCAACCTCGCGCAATATTCATAACCACATAAACTTACATTAAAACCCCCAAACCTAGACTGCTGCCAACTCAAACCAAGAGCAATTTGTCTTGGCTTGTGCACCTACGGAACACTTCTAGTCAAATGAGCTCCCAGCATCTGTCTCTCTAGACAGGTTGCAGAAACGAAAGGAAAAAAAAAAGAAGAAAAAAGAACAGAAAGAAAAAAAGAAGAAGAAAAAAAAAAACACAGACTTAACAATTACCCGTATCACCCCTTGGAGAGTGCAGACATATTGGCTTGTTCTCCAGAAAACATTCCTGATGTTGTCCAGCAATATTACCAGGACCATTACTCCTGTTCTGACAGCTGTGAACCCTCCCCAGTCCGGAAAGCCCTGACTGGTCCACAGCCTCACTGACTGTTTCTCATCACCCTGTGTAGATATGGTCTTGGCTCATTAACAGCAGTGTCATCATTCATCATTAGGCTGTGTTTACATGCCTTTATACCATACTGTATCTTCCAGTGACCACATAGTGTGAGAAACACTGTTTATGGACTCAATAAGAAGCATGTCAGTTAGAGGAGATGCCCTTGCTTTGGGCCAGTGTAACAGTTTAATCTGTGGGATCGTTGATGCGTGGAGCAGAATCATCCTAAGGCTGATCTCAGATCTCGGCAGGGTGTTGATGACTTTCCCGAATCTACCCAGAAGGCCCTGCGGCTGACCCTCTCACCTGAGACCAGCACATGCACTGAGGCTGACGTCAGAGAAGGCATAGCGCTCCACCTCACCATGGTAATAGCAGTTCACCTAGAAGAAAGCACACACAATTGTCTGTCGGAAAACCAGGTCAAGAGTATCAGGGTCTTGAAAACAACCAAATGTTTCAATATTTAGGTTCAGTAACCCTGTTCTAAACAGTGTACGCTGGTAGGTGTCAAGGGATTGGCTAACTATCCATCTAACACTCTCTCTGTGCTATCAAAAACTACAGCTAACCAAGAGGATTACTAGGATTAGGATTACGTGACATAGTATAATCCAGACCTCCTGGGGTGGGATGAGGGGGATGGTCAAAAGGGAAAGAAGTGTATCTGTGGTGAATTGTGAGATTAGGAGGATGGGAGTGGAGGATGGTTAGTTACATTGCGTTTTCCCCATTCAGCCAACCTCACATACATCATGTTTCACCTTGAGAACGTGCCTGGTCGAAAACCATATGGAAATGTGTATAGTCACACACCTATTCATTAGATTGTTTCCATGATTGGAAAGGTACATATGAAAGGTTTATACACAAGGCCCCTGATCAGTCTGTTGAATGGAAGGGAGGAAGTGTCTGGTTTAGGGTGGAAACAACTTCTGTAATACTATTGGATGGCTGGCTGCTGGTCGATGAAATCAGCTCACAGGTGGCGTCCGAGGCCCCCATTCCACACACACACACGCCACGAGTAGAAAAACACAGAAATGTGGGGTTTCCGCTTTGCTCTAAATTAAGTAGCTTGGGTCATAAATTGGATTTTGGGGCTAGTCCCCTCTAAGGTGGTTTACCATGGGTGCCTGCTGATTCAGCAGGTCCAGTGTCTGGACAGATGTCTTTCTGGGATTGAAGGCAAGCCAGACGTGGCTAACTTGGGCTTGCATTATACATAGAAAGGTTGCTGGTGTAGTTGAAGGTCGGTGTTTCTTACTATTTCCTGTACTGGCCTACATTTGCATGACTATTACAGTGAACTGCACTATTTCCTTCCACATCACTCCCTCATATTTGTCCCATCTTCTCAACAGCCCTTTTCCTCACAAAAACCTGCCATATCTGCAGGTGTGGGAGGAGAGGACAACCCATTACATGAAATATAGATAGACGTGGTAGCAAAGCAAAGCTAGGAGGCTGGATATAGCCCCCTGCGTTAATGCCAACCCTTATGCATTTTTGATGAAACAGTGGCTGGGATGCACTAGTTCAGGGGATATGAATAGACGGACTGTTTCTAGGCTTTCTAAAGACAATGACGGCACTCAAATTTGCCTACATCGTTCTAGAGTGAGGCAAATTTCCATCTTACGCCTTGAGATCGAAACACACTATATTACTCACATACACATTTATTATTCTTCATACCATTTGCCAAATATGTAATTATTGACAAATAAATCAACAAAAACCCCGCCAAACCGTGCAAATGCAGCTGAAGAAACTGTGCAAAAGCAGAGATTTCAAGGTCTTCGATGCCTGACATGGCCCTGATTCTGGGTGGGAGAGGATATGTCTAAAGAGTTATAGCACACTGGAGAAGTAAGAGCAATAAAGAAGCCAAATGAGAAGAGGGAGGGCTGAAAGACCTCAGACCCAGGCTGAGTCTCCTGACTGCCTCCTCAAAATGCCTCACCTCAGACACAATGCAGAGCCTCCTGACTGCCTCCCCAGAATACCTTGCCTCAGACATAATGCTGAGCCTCCTGACTGCCTCCCCAGAATCCCTTGCCTCAGACATGGGCTGAGCCTCCTGACTGCCTCCCCAGAATACCTTGCCTCCGATATGAGACTGAACCCTCCGGGGAGCCTGGGCCTCCTCCTCTAAAGACAGCCCGATACATCAACAGCCGGTCCGTCCCGTTCTGTGAACACCGGTCCAGCTGCAGCCAAACATACCAACAAAGATCTGGTGTTGACTTCATTGTGGGGAAGAGATGATGGAGCCTCAAAAGGGCATCCATTTTGTCCCCATGTGTAGCCACAAAGCCAGCCAGAACATCTCCTGTGTTATTAAGCTGGGGCGTCTTGGTTCCCCTCCACCCTGGGCCCAGTACAACTCCCTCATTGTGCGAGACCTGTGAAATGGCTGGAATGTGCTGAGCTGACTGAGCACAATCAGGGATGGGTCTGCTCAAGTCTCACCACAGCTGGGTCTGGACCCCACACTGTGCTCCGGACAGAACATATTTCAGTACAGTGAACCCTCACTACATCACGG
The DNA here is from genome assembly GCA_030340665.1 of Neosalanx taihuensis. NCBI lineage: Eukaryota > Metazoa > Chordata > Actinopteri > Osmeriformes > Salangidae > Neosalanx > Neosalanx taihuensis. The sequence goes on along the minus strand of CM059303.1, from coordinate 9,025,513 downwards.
TTCACTTTTCACGGTTTCGCTATTTCACGGATTTGCATCGTGCATTGTGTTCTGCATTCTGATTGGCTAATACTGTAATTCTGTAAGTGCAATAACTGCCTACATGTCGACTTAACTTAGTTATTTCTTTTGCAATACTGAAATTCTGTAATTCTCCTCAAGTGCAATAACTGTCTATATGTCTATATGTCTACTCAACTTACTTATTTTTTATACTGGATTACTTAACTGGACTACTTAAATTACTTAAATTACTTATTTTCTTTTTTTTTAATGTCAGACTTTATTGTGCCCTCCTATTGCTATTGTTATGTTATTGTCATTAATGTATATTACCCTGCAACTCTGTGTGCTATACTTTATCCTTACTTTAACTGCAATTTCCACCCCCTGGAGGACAAATAAAGGTTCATCTAATCTAATCTAAACACAAAACACAAAACCTGTGCATCAATAAAGTTGCAGGATACAGTACTTTTATTTGTTAAACGAATACTTGGGCCTCAAAAAATTGTTTGTTCTTTGGTTTTAATATATAATAGAGTATTTAATTGTATAATTATTGTAGAAAAATAAAGGTTCTTTTTGGAACGTAACCCCCGTGAAAAAAAAGGGTTCACTGTACTGGGCTGGAAGAGATCTACATTATGTTACAGTAATCATTTCTGGATAGTTTCTTACTCTATTCAACCCTTTAGTTTCATGTAACGTCTACTGCCACCTGCGGTTATTTATAAAAATGCCTTGCATCATGGTAGGATGTTTCTGAGTCATTTATTTAGCAGACGCTTTTATCCAGAGCTTTGACAGTAACTGATTATGAATGGTCATTAGAAGTACCTTTGTCTATTTACATTCATTAATTTAGCAGACACTTTTATCCAAAGCGATTCACAGTAAGTACAAGGACATTTTCCCTGAAGCAAGTAGGGTACACAATGTTATGTCATGTAGCCACAGCCGGGAATCAAACCCACAACCTTCCGATCATGAGCACAATGCCTTAACCAACTGAGCCACCTGACTCCCTTGTCCTGACTCGCTTGTCTAGCTCTTGATTTAAAATTGTGTACAGACTGTGACCACCAATCAATGAACGCTGCTCGACCTCGGGCCGAACCAAATACAAGCATATGTGAACACGGACCGCACTAACTGAAAAATTTAACAATGCATTTTGGTGCGGTCCAAGGCAGCACCACGGTGCGCACCAACATATGTGAAAGCAGCCTAAGATCTGTTTCATGACCCAAGCTTTTGGGGGGCTCCTTGACATGTCTGCGTTTCAACAACTATGGTAACGGAGAATGGGCCTAATTTTGTAAGTATAAATAATAGTTTTGATGGTTTCATAAAGAGTATCCCTGAAATGTTAACGTCGCTTTTGTTCCTCATTAAATATAGGAATCTCATTCAAGTGTCGGGAGTTCACCAAAAATACAACAAAATATATAACACATCAAGTCTACTGTCCACCAGAACACAACCACACAGAAGAGTAAGTGATTCCAGTGCGAATGATTAGAAACTAGGCTATATACCATACCGGGATCTGGTGGGAGCGGGTGACCGGACTGCCATCATCCTGGTAATGTGTTTCTGTGTAGTCCTGCGCAAAGAGCCCCCTAAAGGTAAAATGGTGAAACAACAGATGTTCAGTTTAAAAGTGACCCTTGAGGCTTAGCTTCAGATCATCAATCATCAAGGCTTTTGCTATTCCACCACTGCCAGTCGAGCGAAGGTAGATAAATAGTGCGATCAAAGCAGTGTGACTTGATTTCAAAACTAGCTGTGCCTTCGGAAAACCTCAATTGAATAAAGCAGCTGTAAGTGATATAAAGCAGGGGTCCTCTCTGGGGGATAATGGATTGGCCTGGAGATGCATTGAGACTCTACAGACAGTAGCATGCACACTGCATGTGCTTTCTCATGAAGCATGTCACTCAATACTAATACATAGCTGGTTCAAGGTAAGATATGACCATGTCACCTTGAAATGTAATTAAGTGTAATTAACATGAACAAAAGTGTGCTTAGTCTGTAAACGACATTGGGGGTTTTTATAAGAGTTTTTCATTGCCACTTTCAAAACCAACCGAGGAAGAGATAGATCACACCAACCCTCCAGATCACACTGTGGAAGAATCCAAAGAGATGGATTGTACCAGTCCTTCCATTACACAGTGAAAGGATCTGGAGAGGTTACCATGTGCTCAGTTTACACAATATGTCCACAAAGCAAGATGAATGACTGCTACCTTACTGTCTCGTCTCGGGCAAGCCCAATTAGAGATCTTATTCACTGCCATCCTCCACCCCCATCCTTTTATCCTCTCTGCCTCTCTCTCTCCTCTCCACTAAGCCCTGCCCTCCAGATGGACCTCAGTAGGGGTAGGAGGTGAGGGGGGAACAGGGGCTTCTTTTGGCTGCTCTTCCATACACTCACCGAGGTCAGTGTGGTCCCTCAGTGGGCTCGAGTATAGCCAGTCCAGGCTAGGGAGCAGACCAGGGAGGGGGGGGGGGGGGGGGGGAGCATGATGACTTCATGATTACACTGCATGACTGTCTATGTTAGTGGGTTCAGTAGTGTGTGTGAGCGTGCCCGCAGGCCATAAGATGATGGTTAGCGGCTGGTAATTCGCACTGAAGGAACGCCTATCTGGAGCGTCTGGGATTGTTTTACTGACCTCACTGCTGAGGGCTTTGGCAGTGTGAGGTTACAACATTTGGTGCTGGACTCTATACTTGTTGGTATGAGATAGCCAGCGGTGTTAATATCTTTTATAGAGCCAAAAAGCTGGAAACTATCAGGGGATCAAAGCTGGGCCACAGAAAGAGTGCCGTCCTATCAAATGACGTGTTCTAACATGCTGAAGTATTAATTATTCCTCACTGTCCGAATGGGACAGGCAGAACCACAACATCTGTCCAACACACACAGGTTTAGACGGATGAAATAGGGCAGGAGAAAGGCTGACAAAAACCACATTTACATGATTATATCTGGTCTCAACAGACTGTTACGAACGTGTTTACAGAGTCTGACCATCTCACAAACAAATACCAGGTCCCTTGGTGTCTGAGGTGCAAATCTATAGCATGTAGACAAAGGCACACTAGGGGGAGAGACATTGAGCACATTATGTTTGAGAAAGCACATTTAATAATGTTTAATTTTAGCAGGAAATCTGTTGGTGACACTGTGAAGAGAGATTTGTGTGTGTGTGTGTGAAGGGGGGGAGTGCATATTTCAACGTCCACTGAAACATGGTCACCCCTCATTCTGTAAGTATCACCAATACCACCTTCATTCTGTAAGTATCACCAATACCAGCTTCATTCTGTAAGTATCACCAATACCACCTTCATTCTGTAAGTATCACCAATACCAACCTCATTCTGTAAGTATCACCAATACCACCTTCATTCTGTAAGTATCACCAATACCAACCTCATTCTGTAAGTGTCACCAATACCACCTTCATTCTATAAGTATCACCAATACCAGCTTCATTCTGTAAGTATCACCAATACCAGCTTCATTCTGTAAGTATCACCGATACCACCATCATTCTGTAGGTATCCCCAACACTACTCCCATACAGTACGTTTAACCAATACCACATAAATGACCTGCTACACAAAAGTGTAGTTGTAGGTGGCAGGTGACACACACTTGCACCACTGGCCAAGCAAGCGTACACACACACATCCTACCATCTAACCTCAGTGGAGCTTGTCACTGCACAGTGGTGGCAGCAACTCAATGTTTGCTCATCAATCAATCAGCAGGAAGTTAATGAGGCGCAGGAATGGGGGCGGGGTTGAGCTCTCCGTTTAATATGCATTATAAGTAGACTGTCCTACTGCGGCCAGTGGGGGCCTGGGGGGGGGGAGGGGTGGAGTTGGTTGACTGACAGGAAGACAACCAGATGGAGGCAATGGGAGGAGTGCAAGTCAATCCAGAAATGGGGGAAACACGGATCAATGACGACTCCATGGATGGGGAACCTGCCCCAGGTGACAGCTACCCGACAGGGACAGATCAAAGATATGACGAACACCAAGGTGGCCACCAACATTCCTGTCACCACCACTGCTAGGTAACTCACAGCTAGGATGGAAACTTTCAGTAATCTCTGACGTAATGCTGCACTTAATATAGGCATAAAAATCACAGTTACGTTATCTACATTTAGCAGGCCGTCTCTGCAGAAAAAAAGAAGAAAAAAACACATTCAACAGCATAAATGTGCTGCTTACCTGACAGTGAATATGAAAGAGAGACAGGAGAGGAGTTACTTTGAGATCTTCTTGAATGTCAACTCCTAAATGTCAAGCCGGTTTTCTGCACCAAATTATGAGCTGAACTTCTCTAGGAATGATTCCTGTTAGTGATAAAACCAAATGTCTTTCTAAAGAAGATAATCCATGTTGTTTGATGCTAATGAATGCTAGTCTGACTGCGCTGACAACACAATTCAAGTGGAACCCATGATATAATGGATGTCCTAGAACATCATGGGAGGAAGGTGTTCGTAAGAGTTGACAAGTCATTCTAGCCTGCCTATCTGACAGTGAATGTTCTTTCTGGTGCTTTACAAGGTGGTGCAATATTATCATGGTCAAAGCACAGTGGCAACTCTTGATGTTGTGCCTAAGCAAAGATGGATGAGAAAACTAAACTACATTTTCACAAGGAAATTTCACAAATAAATTTCTACAGAACCCTTGAACATCCCAATAATACAGTAGCATGTTATGACCAAAATGTATGCGTTATGCTGACCAAAACATTATATGAATTTAATATTCTAGTCCTGGAATAGTTTATGCATGTGCTATATGAATTTAGCGTGAGCGCCAAGTCATTAAAGCATGAATAAAAAACACTTAGTTGTTGCTCCATGACACTCCACTGTATTGGCCCTTGTAGTCTGTGAGACACATCGCTACCATCCAAGAACAGAGAAAGTCTGTGATAGGGTCTTACACAGGGATTCCCTTCAAACTTGGTCAAAAAAGACCTGTATCTGCTTCCTATCATAATGAGCGTGTAAATATTTAGAGCAGATTAACTCATACTGTAAATACTGGATGGTGCTGTACATTTTTTTAAGATCATCAACGGATACAGTAGATTTCAAAATAGTCCCAAGTGGCAACAGCTTTGAAATGATGTACTCCCCTTTCATGTGGGAGCTAACAAGCGAACGAATGTTTTAGACTGGAGAACAGTAGCATGTCTCTAGGTTAACAGTGCCAACATCTCCTCACTGCAAGAGCAATTTTTACAGAAGAAAGAAAGTCCTGATGTCTGTAAACCCTGTATAACATCAGGGCCAGAACCACAGACTAGGCTGCCCTTCCCTCCCCTGTTCGTCAGTCTGTCTCTTCCCAGCTCCCACCCTTCGGTGAGTAGCATGAACACAGCTGTTCCAGCGGATGTGCCAGCTCAAGAGTTGTGCCAAGGTGTGTGCATGTGTGTCTGGTGGTGGGGAGACGGCACGGGGTTGACGAGGAGAACAAACAAGCTATGGTGGATCGTTCGGACTTCATTTACATAAGCTGTGTCCAATAACGTGAGCAAACATGCAGCTCAGGGCTCGGCCGACACGACAGCTGCAACAGTATCCTGGAAAGGCAGCTACGTCGGAGCAGCAAGCAGGAAGGAATGGACAGCTCAAGTTCTTTGTTACTGTCTGGGGGGGGGGTCAGATGGCTCAATGGTTAAGGCGTTGGCCTCATGATTGGAAGGTTGTGAGATCGAGCCCCGGCTGTGGCTATATGACGTTGTGTCCTTGGGCAAGGCACTTCACACTACTTGCCTCAGGGAAAATGTCCCTGTACTTACAGTAAGTCGCTTTGGATAAAAGCGTCTGCTAAATGAATAAATGTAAATGTCTGAGCAGTAGAGCAGCCAGCTACACTGAAACAATGTCTTTCTAGGCTCGTTAACATGGGGGAGGGGGGGGGGTTCACACCGAGAAATCGGGTCACAGAGGACTCGCTGACTGTCTCTGGGACTCGGCACCTCATTACGATTCCTGACATTTGCTGATGGCCTGGTAGACCTCGGGGGCCTTCTCCGTTCCTGGGTGGCTAATTGGTCATCTTCGGCCGGCCTAATGGAATGCACATTAGCAACGGTGGCACACAAGTGCTGCCAAAGCTGTCACCTGGATATTGATGCTGTTAAGCCCAGGCATGCCAGGCAAAATCAATACGGTGTCATCTTTCTGTAACATGTCGGTGATGGATGACTCAAAAGAATACTAATTACAGGAGCAGGATGATGGATACCTACTCAACAACAGAGGACTAATTGGAATTAGCGGTGGAACGCAATCCTAATATTTAATGAAGAATGGAGGTTATAATGATGATGAGGATGATGAAGCAAACCACAAAAGAGAGACAGGCCAAGTGTCAGTCCATAAGAATCTAGCGAAAGGAACAGGGTTATAGAATTGAACTGAGATTTGACTGAATTGAGACATTTGGAACAGCTCTATCCACATGTCTATATCTTCTAATCTAGACATTACTAGATATGCAGCGTTATACTGTAGGTGTATCCACAATTCTAGATATCAGTATACTATATATTTCCACATGTCTAGATAAACTGAGTACTAGGCAGGCCAGTACTAGATAGGCCTGTCACTGTCAGTATATGTGCAGTTAGGAGCAATACATCTGCCGAATTTCAAAATTTCTCATTTTGACATCTTTTTCTGTTTGTAGAACTTCTCATTAGCGCTCTGACTTGGAGGAACGTAGGAACCAGGGGCCCAGAACACGTTTGATTATAATGTTCACTCAATACCGCATCTACCATTGCATAGGAGCGTGCTCAAACTCCCAGACTTGAAATCTGTATTTTCATTGTATTGACTATCTGGTATCTGTTATCCTCAAGTGCTTGCTCATGACATCACCTATATAATGTCTATTTGAGACACACTGTCAATGAGCAAGTGTCTGTGACTTAAACTTCCCCACAAACCATGATCTCACACACAAACCCACACCGACACACAGGTCATGCAGGGGTAAACCTTTCGTTTCCCAAAAAAACGACCAATGGTAACTTTACTGCTCCTGATGTCACTGTTCCCCATAGGACAGTGGAAAGTATTATCACATGTTCGAAAAAATCAAAGGCAATTTCAATCACACTGCAAACTCTTGCTAATCTAAAGATACAGCACTTCACTCTGGCAACAGTGCTTCAGACATATGCAAGCGATTAAAGCAAAATTCTGATTGGTAACGAGGTTTGGTTCTGTCTTCCTTCAAAACATACAAAAATGAATTATGAGGAACAAAAAAGAAAACTTTGCTGTGGTCCAAATCTGACTTTGTTTTGTTGGCCAATGATTGCAATCTGAAACAAATTATGCAGAGCACCAAACTAGAAATCCTCTTTGTAGCGCTACAGTGGTTTACTGGAGAGGAGATTCATCTCTCTTCCTCTCTATCCCTACTGGACTTGCTATCCCTCTGTAAACCAAGTGTGTTGCTATGCCTACCAACACTCTTTGAGAACAAGCTTTGTGTGTGCGTATGTGTGTGGCTCCTTTAGCAAGCCAATCAACAACACCAGCTCCTAAATGAATATTCAATCCTGTGACCTCTGTTCGCTGGATCCATGTTGTGATACTACACGCATGTTCTATATATCTGCATACATTATTGAACTACTGAAAAACTGTGGCCCTTATTAGCCAACAGGCTTTTCATCATTCACACACTTGAAAACCCAAAAGGTCATCGAGCTTAGTTGAACAAGGCTGGAAACAAAACAAATACGCAGATTTTGAAGGACATTGTGTAGAGGGGCAATTCTGTACTAAAAGGATTAATTGAAAGAGATCTGAAATTCATCTACACTCATCAAATATCAATTGGATCAAACTGTGGCTGGTGCGTCTGTGAAGCGCTTGGCCAGTCCCTGTATGTAGGTCAAGGCTGGGGGAGTGCATGTGCGGTAGTTTAGGAGGGTCTCGCTAATACAAAGCTTTGAGGTTTTGCCCATTTATTCAAATGCTTACATTTTCCATGAATTGGCCTACAGCCAAAGTCTTGTGCATCTATATTCAGTGCAAACCTCATAGTAGAACTAATGAGCGACTTGGGAACTTCAAACAATCAACCCTATTATTCGTTTAACGGAATAAACGAACGCATACAAAAATGCGGCCTTTAAATTAATTGAACCTGTCTGCTAATGTGCCCTGCATTCTCTCCATATTTTTAGGGAAACTGAATAATTAAAGAACAAAATAGCAAATTCCTCAGCCCCTTTTACTGTGTTCCACCGTTCATGTTGTCTCTACACAGGGAAATGTATTCCTTGTTTTGTTGGAACTAATTGAGTTATCCCTGAGATGTTCCTAGCCCTTAGTCTAACTCTGACCTCATTTTAATGTGTTCCTCCTTTAAGCGTCAACTGCAAACTTACTGAAGATGCTGAACCTGCAAGAAGGCAGAGGAATGAGGGGTTAAGGGTCGAGAAAGGTGCATCTTTGCATGTCAAACACAAAGACTCGAGGGTCTAAAGATAACTTACTTCGGAACAAAAAAGACGAAACAGCACTTGTGTCTTATCGGATCTCCTCTGTCTCCAGACGCTGTGTCTGTGACAGTGTGATTGATTTTCTGATGAGATACTACAAGCTCATCGATCAGCCGTGCTCCATTAAACAGGAGAGGGTGCCAGTCTTCCTTACTTTCTCCCCCTCCCTCCTTTTCCTCCCTCTCCTCGTTTCCCCTCTATCTTGGCCGCCACTTCATTTTCCTGACGCGTTCAGGAAGTACAACGTTATTGTCCTTCCGTAAGCAATTGTTTGTAAACATTGAGTTGTATATTACAGGCTGCAGATGGTATTGGCAGCTGGTGTGCATCCATCCTGCATAATGACAAAGCCAATCACTGAAGGGGATAGGTGCATTCGGTCGAGCAGTGATTTACTACTCCTAAAGTTTAAAGTTTTTTAAGTTCACCTTTAAAAAAAACGAACTAAACAAACTTAAGATAGTTATGCAGAGTAAATATTTTCGTTTTTGTTTCGTTGGTAGGTCTTGTGAGGGCATGTTGAAGGCAATTCTCAATGCTCGCTTCTCACACGAGTCTAGCTTTCTTTCTCAAGCCACAGTGAGTTAGTAGATTGGCACTGACCCCCGTTCAGGGAGTTGTTGGTGGGTGGGAAGGGTTCGCTTGCATTCCAGCCCCACACCTCTGGGTTTCCTGCACACAGCAACATTGCACAGCCTCTCCCACCAAGCTCTGGCAGATCTCATTGTTGTTCCTGTGACATCTACCTCTGACAACTCCTGACACTCATTTCTGTCCACTGATGGTTGATCCTGTAGCGAGTTCAGCCAGACCACACAGAGCCAGCATCCTGTCACACCTGTAGTGTGATACAATCATCGGTATGCAGATTACCCACCAAACGCGGATGTAAAGGAACCATAGAGTTGGGAGGGGTGGGGCTCCCGACCTCCATATTCAACCCTACAATGAGTGACCACAACAGATTCTCTCCCCCAGATCCCAAACGAAGCCCCCATGCCTCTCAGGTTTGGGGAGTGCAGGCTGGAGCCCCAACCCCCGTTGACGAGGCCTGAGGAGAAGAGGTGGGCTGAAGGGTATGTCCTTGGGGTTCTTCACCTTCTCTGCATCGTTTCACTTTATCACTCCACAGCAGGCTCGTGTTTCGTGAGGAATGACTTGACTCACGTCCAACCACTACTACGCAGAGTTCCATCGAGCCCCTCCCCTCAGGTTCTCCTCCCCAAGGACGCTCCTTCGTGGCCTTATAGTTACACCTGCGCAATCCATAATGTGAAACTTTTGTTTCATTTTAATTGCAACCCTGGCAATAGCAAACAATTGTGGGAGCAAATACAAATGTTATATAAAAACATGAATCAAACCGGAAAGTAGCAATAGGCCTACTTGCACATATTTTAACGCCAATAAGTAAAAGGCTGAATTGCTAGAGTCAGTCCCAATGGTAGTCCTCCAGGATATTGGTATACTAAGGGCCTATAGAACAATGACACTGTTCAGGTGATCCAGGACCTCTGTATCACCCACACTACACATAAAAGTACCCGTAGAGAAAACATTTAACACAATGGGACTGAACGATGCGCAGCATTGGAAACAAATGGCTCAAGAAGTTGGAAAATATACGTAATTCCCTTTACTGAGAATCTATATATTTCCTAAAGATACTCATCAGGGAATGCCAAAGGGTTTTGTTGGTTTATAAATGTTCTGGCTCTTATGAGCGCACCTGTCACTACAGGGGCATCAAGCTCCACAGGATCTTCTAAGAACGATGACGCCATTATCATCAAGAATAAATGGGAATGGGCAGTGCTTTTATACCAGTTAATCTCTGATCTCCAACTTAACCAGCTCCAGACCAGGTTAGGCATTCAGCATGAGTTACCATGGTGACTGAACCCGATAACAATTGAACCACTGTCGTGATACATAAAAACCTGGAACCTGAAGTTACCTAGTTAACTGCCAAATCTTGATACGTAGTACAGGCCTAAGGTCACCAATCAAGCCCTTACCACCAAAACTAATCATTACTATTACTCATAATACTACTTACTCATAATATTATTTGGCATATATTAATGTATTCACCATGGTGGCGGTTCAGTTTCCTCAAAAGAGAAAGCATTCTGGTGCAGAAGGGGAGCCTTACTCTGGGATGTCTGCTACTCTGGGTTACTGAAAAAAAAACTGAAAAAGACCCTGTTTTTACATTTACTTATAGATGTCATGAGGATGTTGCAAGAATGTTGCTCTTTAAGCTCTGCAGGATCTTCTCCAACACAGAACAACCCTAGTGACCAGCGGAACAGACAGGCTTTCTTCTCTCTCCTGCTCCTAGACACTGGGCCCTGGGCTGTCTAACGCATGTCACTTCCTGGTTAAGTCAGTGACCCAGTGTGGGGGAGGCTTGGTAATACTGTGGTCAGTGGACAGTGACATGAAGAAGGAGATCAAGTGGAGTGGATATTTCCCCCTGGCTTAAGGCCTGCATTCATTCTCTGTGTCTCCCTCCTTTCTCACTCTCTTCCGCTGTCTTTTTCAGCTACTTCATGCGTCTGTGTGTTGGTCTGCCTGTCTGTCTGTCCTCTTGCCTGCCTGCTTGTTAGTCTGTCAGTTTGAGTGAACAATGACCGCGATGTGTGTCTAGCGGTCCTTGAGTTCAAGTATGGATGCACTCAGATCACGTGCCATCATTTCCCTATCCCCTCTGGCTGACCATGCTCTGTAGAAAAGTAGATCAGACTTTGATATTCAGTATTTAGGATATTATCGTGAGGAGAGGGGAGACAAAGAGGGTTGTGTCCTGGGGTTAAGAGGGGTGGGAGGGGAAGGTCATCCGTCCAGAAAAGGCCTGAAAGCACACGCAAACACACCACTCCAGACACGAGAACTCCACTTCTTGAGAAAAAATACCATGGTTTCATGGTAATCGAATTACATTATTCATGCTAGTCGGATTTAAATATTTTCAGCGCTCCTGCTTTTAAAGGGAATGTGAGCTGACGCTCTGATTGGTTTATTGCACGTTACACCCAAAACATACCTATGACTAATTCAGACAATTCAGACCAACCCCTTTTAACTTTTCGTCATCCGATAGCAACAGCACCCACAAAGCTACTTGCACTTCGTGCTTGACACTTGCAGACTCATTCATGAGAGAAATCGAGAAAGGGAGAGGGAGTGGGTATGTTTCCAAATGACTTTAGAGAGACGGGGGAGACAAACCACATTAGTCACGCCCTACACCGCCATCCATCCCTCTCTGACTATTTGAGTCTAGCACTGTCAGCTTGGGAGGCAGTACCCAACCCAATGTCTCAACACTCCCATACGCTTATCACATCTGGGGGGAAAGATTCCTTTTATGCAGGACCTCCTCTGAACTTGCGGCTGGAGGATCCAGGCCCAGCGGAGGCCTGCAGCCCTAGGGAACAGCAGCAGCCTGGGAGACTGTGGAGCTGCTGCCTGCACTGTCAGTTGCCTGTGAGGTTGGTCTGAGAAGGAGGGCAGGAGGGAGATGGCTCTAACAGCTGAGAGTCTGAAGTCTTCAGCAGCCCATCTGGAAAAGACCTCAGAGAACAGAGAAAAGAAACTTGTCTCATGTGGGGGGCCTGCAGCCCTGAGCTGGGGAGATGGGGGGGGGGGGGGGAGGGGGCAGGAGGAAGGGAGGGAGGAGAGGTGTATGGTATGGCTGGGTGATGAGAAGGGGTAAAACACAGAGAAGACAAGGCGTTGTAACCTGAGGACCAGGCCAGCATGCCAGTGTAGCGTGTCCAGTTCACATGGTCATATACTGTCTGGATTAAAAGTCGCTCCATGTGAGTATAACTAACATTTTCTGGGGAAATGTATTTAATAAAATCAGTGACCAAGAACTGACATTTCCTCTTGAAAGACAAGTTATAGTAATAACAACAGAATAAAGATCAACAGGCTATATAGGTGTCTGGTATGTTAAGGTAACATTAACCTATAGATATATGAGTTCTAAATCTTTTTGAAAGTCCCCACAAGCTATTTGTGAAACAATAGCTAGCTAGTTTTAGTTTGTTTCCTGGCTAAACTACCTAGCATAATACTCCTAGCACGGTTACTACCATGCTGGTGTTACTTATCCTCATGAGTACATTTTGAAGCCTTGCTAAAACCTTTTTCTTTTTCAGAAAATGTTCAATTCAAACTCTCGAGATCATGCCAAATAAACTAATTGGCTAACACTAAATCCACTGAATTATTTATCCTCAGTATAATTCTGTCAGTGTCATGAAAATAATGAACATGAGAAATTATATATTTTTATTTATAATTCACACCTGAGTATAAATTGCAGAATCAGCCAAACCATAAACCATGCAATTTACAGTCCCAAAACTACAGTATATCTATGTCAGTGTGAATTATGGTAGTTTGAAATGAGCCAGGCCTGGTTTGTCTGTAAGCCATCTGGCCTAGAGTACACACTCTCTCCTCCTGGACGACACTGTGGATGAGCTAGCTCTGTTCTTCCACCCTGGAGGTAGTGTCAAAATGTTTCGAAAGGCGTTGCAATTTTATAGGCCCCTTGTAATTAATTAGTAGGGCTGAGGCTGTGAGGTTGCCTTATTAATTAATGCTCTAGGCAGGAAAATCTGAAAAGGTAATTCAAAAGAGAAGAGGTCCTTCCAAATTGCTCAGTTAGAGGGAGGCTGTTAAAAGAATCGAGTCTGGACAGAGATGAGTTCCACTTTCCAGGCCACCGTTTTGTAGCTAATGAATTACAGCAAACTGTGGCATGCCTTGCCAGCCATGGTTGGCAGGCAACATAGAAGAACAGAAGGACGAAAGACCAAATTCCGCCACTTGTGACAAGGCTTCAAGTCATTTGGATTGTTTGTATGTGCGTGCTTGTATGTGTGCATTTGTGTATATCTGTGTCTGTGTGTCCTGTCACTTGCTGGTGTCTGTACATTGTAGCGTTACAGTGTATTTAATCCAGTATGTTTATGGATGGTGTTACCTTGGCTGCTGTCACAGTGTAATGTCCCTATTCAAAATTCAGCGGCTCTTTTGACCATGTTGTCACTTCCAGAAGCCATTTCAACAGCTCTGCTCTTTGCGTTTATGTGAACTGCCATCCTGGCTTGCTGCCTGACAGCCATGTATCTGGTCTCCCCCTTCTCTATTTACTGGCCGTTCTCTTTCCCAGTGGCCCTGGTTAACAGGTCACCGGCCAAACGGATAACATGCAGCGGGGCCAGGGGAAAACGCCTGGCTCCTCTTCTTTGTTGACAGATAAGATGCTATCCTGTCTCTGCCTGTTGCGGTAATGAGATGTCATCGGACTGCACAAACTACCTTTGATTGCAGTGACATTGCAGACGAAACATATCACACACGGATCAATACGTTTCGATAATGAACACCCCTCTGCCTGCCTGCCTGCCACACACACACAACATAACAGGTTTGCATCCTCAAAGACTTCAGTTGAGTTTGTTACCATGGGAACTGAGGCTTTAATAAAGATATTTTAATCTAGGTTGTTCTTTTACATTGATCTGCACTTGCAGACGCAGTTGGAGAAGACATATTGTAACTCTTGGTCCATCGTCATTAGAGTAGAATGCTTCATTGCATTAGGGAGTAAAGTTAACTAAACACCAGAGCAGAGACGAGCCATTCAGCCTTCTTATTTTACTCCTGTTAATGACAAGGAGAGGGGATTTGATACACTTGAGTGTCTCTGGGTCTGACTTCCTGTTAAACAGTCTGTGTGTGGTTCTACTGTAGAATAATATTAACTCCACTAAGAGGTCTTGAAGACCGCGGTTTGGCATTTCCTCTAGACAGAGATGAGTATTTGTGTCATTTTCGACTATTTGTTTTGTTGCCTGACCTGTGAGAGATTTCTTCCTGTCTCAGTCCGCTGCTCCTCTTGAAGACATCAGGATGTCTTCATGACAGAACATTTACACGACACAGCACTTTCTGCAGCTGGCTGATATCTTCAATCTGTCACAGTCTGGAATCTCTCCAGGACAGATAGTGTTATTGTTCCAGAGCCCAGAGGTTAAACACCTCCAGGCCAGGCTAGGCTAGTCAGAAACACGGCCGAACCCTACAGGAAGCACATCTACATCCAGGGAAGAACACCGAGCTCTGGGTCTGTCTTCCTCCATTCATGCTCCACATGATGGATAGCCTCACTCGCCAAACCAAAGCTCTGAGCCAAAGACCAAAGCCCCTGATATGCAGACTGGGACACCCAGTGCAAGCATCCAAGACCAACCTCCGCTCCCTCACAGGGCCCCAGCCCCCTCCTGATGATCCTCCAGTCCATTAGCAAAGGAAACCGGGGCCATGGGGAGGAGATGGGACGTGCCCGTGCTGCCTGACCCCAAAGCCTTTAAACATAGCGAGCATGTCCTCAGAGCACTGGGAGTTACACTAACAGCCTGGGCATGGAGCCTGTACCCACAGACTGACAGCAGATGTCTGTTGAATGCTTGCTCTGTGCTGCGTCAGCATTTCCAGATGCTTCCATGGGCCTTCCAGGAGCTAGTATGAAGCTGGAGAAGAGATGAGACCACATTTTACACGTGGACGTATTGTTGTTGGGGCACGTGGGTCGAACATACTTAAAAACATCTTTAAACACCTTCCTTGTTTTACCAGGATCACTGCAGTGTGTCTGTGTGTGTTAGGGACCACAAATGTTGCCCAGCTGTTGGAGGAAGTTGGAGGAAGAAAATTATTGAAGTGATTTGACTTGTCTACTTTTTTTCCCTGCAGTATTTGGTCTTGTATGAACAACTGGCTTTCATCAAAACCACAGACCAGCCAGTTACAAGGAATATAGTCCTTCCAGGAGAAGGAACCACAGGCAGAAACCCCACACTTCATATAAGTACTAGAAGTTCTGCTTGAGGTCTAGTATCTCAGTCTCCGGAACAACAATCTCACACACTCAACATGGTTAGACACATTTGATTTGTCTTGTGATGTCCCCAGGTAGTGCAAGGCTGCCAAGAGCTAGGCAATGGCGCAAAACTCCATATGTGTTGCCTATTTAGACATTATAACTAGATTTAGCAACATTTCACCTTCCCTAGCAAAACTAAATATTATCTTCTGACTTTCTGCTTCCTTATCTCTGTTTTTGGCTACATAAACCTTCCCAGATTGGTGAAAGATGTCACATTTCATAGTGTTCTATCATTCCCAGTGAGGCTATTAGAACTGGGATTGAACTTCTCTGTTGTCATAGCCGCAAGATCTACAGATCTAAAGGTTGACCAAATATAATTGTAATTGTAATTTAGCAATACTAAGCAACATTTCAGAGAGCCAATAGAGAGTTCTGGTGTGATTCTTTTTGGGTTAACGCTGAAAACGCTTGCTTATAATGTAGTAAGCCACAGATAACCGGGCCTGAGACAAATCAAATCAACATTTATTTGTATAGCCCTTTTTACAAGCAATGTCACAGAGGGCTTCACATATGCCCATAGAACTGCCCCTCAACCAACCTAAACCCTCAAGGAAGACAAGGAAAAACTCCCAGAAAAACTCACTAGGAACAAAAAAATGGAAGAAACCTTGGAAGGAGCAATTCAGTGAGGGATCCCCTCCTCCAGGGACGGTTGGAGAAAGTGAAGAGCAGAACACAGGCTAAAACAGTCATAACTCTAGAGAGAGTTAACAAGTTGTTGAAACATAAAGACTCAATGCTCAACTTGGGTCTTAGGTTGCACAAAGTCAATTTAGGCAGCCACTGGGCTTGGGCCCATGATTGGCGCAGCATCACACGCAGGGGGAGGAGGAAAAGGACCGGGAGCTCTCTCCTTGTCCATCAGGGAGACTGACGTCCGACTGGCGAACAGATCCGGGGTTGGAAGACCATATAGAGACAAAGAAATATTATTTCTGAAACGAAAAGAATGCCTATGCGCAAGCACCTACTCTGTCTCCGTCACAAGCCTCCCTAATTGTTTGTATCTCAGCCATTGGAGTCTCGGTGGTTGCCACATTTTACATTGTTATGCAATATCAGTCTTATTATATTATTATACACTGTAAGCCTTTGTATTTTCATGAATCCAACAAATGTATTCACATCATTGCATGTGCCCTCAACAGAACCAGACCTGGCTGTGACAGCTTCTAAGACTGTGTGAGAGCCTACAGCTGAACCCATGTCCTCAATTCTTATACATTACTGCCAGTAATTACCCATTGTTTCTATTCTCACTGCTGGAAGCTAAAGTCTGTCAGATGCAGCCAAGGAACACTTGGGGAACTGTCCATCAAAGTCTCAGTTCCCATCATGCAACACTCACTTGTCTGTTCCAGCCTGACCCTGTTTGTGCCTTTGTTCCTTTTGGAAAAGCTTTTCCAGACAGCATACTGATGTGATTTAATGTCTAATGGTAATAGACAACAACGACAGCCATCTTGGGTGGTGGAAAGTGGGTGGGATTTTTACTGTTTCCACTTTACTTCTCACTTCAGCTGATCGCAGGAATAGAGAAAAGTACGAACTGTATACGAGGCCAACTATTTGTGGCTACAGGCTTAGTCTGCCACTCATCGACTGGACACAATCACCAACTGTGCAAAACCTACCATGTTGCTACACAGGAAATGTGTGTTTGATTTAGAAATTTCCCTTGAAGGTAAGCCATGACAACACAGCGTCAAAGTGCTGAGAGGACCCAAAATAATTCTATCTAACACAGGACGTGGAATGTACCAGTAATATATTTTATGAGGTAGAGAGGAAGAGACAGTTTTAAGGCAGGTTCAAGCGGAGCAGTCTTCCTTTCCTTTCATCTCCATATCTCACTCCTTCCCTCCTTCTCTGTCACCTGGTGACAGCTCTGGCTGTTCCTGGCAGCTCAGCTGTGACAGCAGGGATGAATGAAGAACATATTGTTCCATCAATCACAACCAACACTTCTCACCAACAGAGACCAGTGGCTGACTGGACACCAGCCCGCCTACATGCAGATCTTATGAAATCATTTCACAGCGACAGATACCCATTCATACATTACCAACCATCTCTCTCTAGATGCTGGAATAGTTCTTATGTGGACAACTGTGGAAGAAATTGGATTTCCTGTGTACTTATATTAATCACTACTGAACACACCTTCTATGAAGACTGTTGTAACGTCATTACCGCCTGACTGTCACTATCTATGTTTACATTCTTGTGCCCTATAAAAGAATGCTCTCTTGCCTTTGTCCGAGAGAGAGCCATGATTGAGACCTAAGCTTTGTACTGTCTTCATTTTGTTGCCAGAGGTCTGGTCATTACTCTCCCAATCTGCAGGTTGTTAAATACTTATTTAATCCAGAACTCAACTGAACTGTCACTCCGTTTATGAAGAGACGGACAAAACACTTTCTTCAACACAACCTTCCCCAGACTGACAGTGTTGATGGTATTCTAATAAGGAAAGGCTTGGCATTTGCTATCCCCTAATGCCGTGGAGGCAGATGAAATGGAGGATGCAACTGGGGAGGTGGGACCATGTCTGTTTCTATTAACATCTAGCTAATTCATTCCGGGGCTGTTTGTCTTTCAAGTCTTTGTTGGGAGACAAAACAGAGAGGGCAGATAACGGGGGAGGTGAGAGAGAGAGAGATAGATAGAGAGAGAGAGAGAGAGAGAGAGAGAGAGAGAGAGAGAGGAAAAAAAGAAAGAGCTCTTCTTTTTCTTCTAGCATTGTCATCAGCATCTCTGGTCTGTGTCACACAGCTTGGGCACAAACCCGGCTTTAGCCCCAGGCACCACATATGGGTTCATCCACTTTGTACTCCAGAACTGACCTGTTTCAAAGCCAGCGTTTTGTTTAGCCAAAAGCGATGGAGGGACACTTACTCATTTTTCTGCAGCACCAGGACCAGCTGTTCACCTTCTACTTCGATCGATACCTTCAGGGAAGAAAGATGAGCCTGGAAACACAGAGAGGAAAGAGAGAGAGGAGAAGAAGAGAGAAAGAGAGGGGTCGGGGTCGGGGGGGGGGGGGGGGGGGGTTAGATGGCAGTTGATATACCATATGTAAAGTGTTTACTTTCACCCTTGCATTAGATTCACACTGCAAGGTGGCCAAACATAAATCTCTGATTTGACAGAGCAGGAAATGGAAATTGTGTAAAGGAATTCCAACATGTTAAATATTTTCTAATTCATCCAGTGTTATTTTAAAACAATGAACAGGGCTGCCTATAGTATTTATTGCATGCTGTTTCCAGCAACAACAGTTGTTTTAAATCCCTCTGAAACTACTGTTAGACCAAGAGGCTCAGGGTATTAGTTTGATATTTCCATTTCATTGGACATTAATCCTGACAGAAGCCTAGACTCTCTCAGCTCTTGCCTGTCAGAACTCTGCAAGGGGCTGTCTGTGTGCTTCACACTCATGGAAAGTGGCACTGAATCATACATCATCTCAGTCTTACAGACACACAAACATTGATACTGTATACGGCTACGTGCTTTCACACACACACACACACACACACACACACACACACAAAAACCTGCAGTGAAGTTGAGAGTGGGTCAGCAGTCCTGGCCAAGGCCATTCCTTCATGGTTTAGGTCATCCACTCTCTCTAGAAGGGACAGCTAAACAGGAAACGCATCACTTTAAGGTGCACAAGCACCGAGAATACACCAGTGCTTAAAAAAGACTGCTGGACCTAATATTTCCCCCCAGGACCATAATTACTTTTATTGAGGGTTTTGTTGCTCTTTTAGCCCAGTTCTAACCCAATATTGAATTTTTTTACTCACTGTGAGGTATATTATTATTATTACTTGCTTTACTACAGGTACACTATTGCACGTTTGGGATACATGCTATCTAATTGTAACTTCCCTTTGGCACTTGTTTGGCTTCCCACTACCTGCAACATTTAGGACTATCTCGTTGTTATGATCAGTGACTGATGCTCTTTTGTAAAACTCTCTCTTGGAAGTCACTTTGGATAAAAGTGTCTTCTAAACGAATAAATGTAAATTTAAGCAGAAATAAGACGGCCACCCATCTCTATTAACCTACTCCTGAAGAACAGAACAGAATATCTCCAGACATGCCCAGATTTTGTTGCAAAGTCATCACATTGGCGAGAGGAATAAAAATCAATTTCAGTGTATCCAATTAAACATCTGAATTATTTTTTATATTAACAGTACATACCTTTATGCTTTCAAGGATATATGGAAAAGTATTTTTTGCCATTATTTAACAAAATGTCACCACCTTGAATACACTCAAAATTAAAGAGTAGAAACCCAAGTTTTGTTTTAGGGCTGACAGCCTTACACACCTTTTTAAAATCAATGTCTGGCACTCTTTCCCCAAACACAGCCAATGGATCTCAGGTATCAAACATTTCATTAACATTTTAGCAGGCTGCTTCATGTTTCCTAGTCTCACTCTTTCTCAGATGGAGAACATATGTTGGACTGGTTTATGTGTTGGAAATGTGATGTATTGAACACTTATATGAACTCCCAAAAACCACAACTTTGTCAGAGCAAAAATCTTTTGCCTACCATGGCAGATAGGATTTTGGGCATATTGATGTGACCCAAATCTTCATAACATAATATACAGTGACTTCATGAAGTATAACACCACCACTCCTTCACTTTTAGCACATTTTGTTGTTTTGTAGATATTATTGTCGGTCATTAAAAAAGAATTATGTATGTAATACCATACATATCGATTCATACATATCCAGATTGTTTGTGGAATTCAACCCCCAAATTAAGTGCATCCAGTTTGCTATACATATCCTTCAGATTTGTCTAGAACTTGGCAAATGGACTTGATTCAACATAGTTGAAGGCACACACTTGTGTACATCAAGTCCCTCAATTCACACTGCATGTTAGGGCAAGAACCAAGTCATGAAGGGACTCTCAGTAGACCTCTGTGATGAAACTGTGGAAAGGCATAGACCATGACACAGGTGAAACCCCTTCTAATGCTTTGATAGCAGCATCATGGTGATGGCAGCATGATGGGGTTGCTTTTCAGCAGCAGGGACAGGTAGACTGGTCAGGACTGAGCGCAACCTGAGAAAACCTGCTCTAGAGTGCACTCAACCTTAGATTTGGGTGACGGTTCACCCTT
The DNA here is from genome assembly GCA_030340665.1 of Neosalanx taihuensis. Taxonomy (NCBI): domain Eukaryota; kingdom Metazoa; phylum Chordata; class Actinopteri; order Osmeriformes; family Salangidae; genus Neosalanx; species Neosalanx taihuensis. The sequence goes on along the minus strand of CM059303.1, from coordinate 9,004,787 downwards.
GAGCACAACAGTGAAGCATGAAGCATGCAGCCAAGACAGTGCTGGAATGGCTTCAAGACTCAGATGTCTCTGACTAACAGCCAAAATCCAGACTTAAACCCAGGAAATTTAAACGGTTGAGAAACATGGAGTTGTTCTCAGACACTTCCCATCCAGTCTGATGGAGCCTGAGAGGGTCTGACAGGAAGAATGGAATCAAGTGGTTCAGCTCTGCAAAGATTATAAAGACGTACCCAAGAGGACTCTTGCTGCCAAACTTCTACTAACTACTGAAGGAAGGATCTGAATATCTGGAATTAATTCAAGGTGTAATGAACTTGCAATGTTTTCAACAACATGTTTTTTTTCATGAGGAACAATATAGGTAATTGAGCATAGATAGAGGTGTTGTGTGGCTGAGCGGTTAGGGAGTCGGGCTATTTATCAGAAGGTACCTAGTTTGAACCCCGGCTGTGCCAACATGACGTTGTGTCCTTGGGCAAGGCACTTCAACCTACTTGCCTCAGGGGGAATGCCCCTGTGCATGCTGCAAGTCGCTCTGGATAGGAGCATCTGCTAAATGTAAAAGTGAAGAGATTAATGGATTTACCTGTGATTGGGGGAACCTGATTGGTCTCCAATGTTTTCCGACCAAAAGAACAGGTACTGTGGTCCCAAAGTGTTTTGGCTTGGTCATAGGCTTCTGTTGCACAGTTGCTTCCAAATATTCCACTGTAAAAAAAAAGAAACATTTCATTTTAGAACTCAGACCACTGCTAAACAAGCCTTCGGATAAAAAACAAAAAAAACATATTTTTTCTTGTAGACATAATATGTACAACTGGACTCTGTTATCAAAATCAAGACGTTATGGAACACTCCTGGATGAATAATGGTCTACACTGACAGTAGTAGGAATGGCAACAATATAGGCAGTAGCTAAGCAATAGAACTCACCACAAACTGTTATTATAAACGACAGCACTTCCTATGGAAGAACATTATAAATAACATATCTCACTTGTTGGACATCCTCAACTAACAATTACCGGCCAACAAGATACATTTCTTCCCCAAACATGGTTTGTTCCTGGTCCTTTGTTGCCATTCCCCAAGGCCACCAGTTCACTGGACTGTACCCCAGCTGGGAAGAACCACTGAATACACCAAAAATCTATATGCATTCAAACATCAAGAGACGGGAAGGAAGAAAAAGGCCCGTCTCCGTGGAAACCATAACCATCCCTTCGACTCAGGCTGGTGGAGCTCATTTGCATATTTCCTCCAGAGAAGACAAGTGCAATGGGAGCTGCTTGTGTAGGGCTGATAATAATATGGTGTCCAGGGTGGGCATAGATGGATTCCACTTCTGCTTGTTGAAGCCTTATTCAGCCCAGTGCAGCTCCACTCACTCCCATGCTATTATTCGCTGGCTGGGCTATTGAAAGGTATCAAACCGTCCATAGACCTTGAGGAGGTCTAGTCAATTATGGAGCCCTGAAATCCAATACTGAATGTTCAAGCCTCTAGCCTGTGAGGGTGAAGTGACAGATAGCTGGCTCCTGCCCCGAGTGCTCTGCCACTTAAGGACCATGGCAGAACTCTTCATCTAAAAGTCGATCACTGACTCACAAGCGCAGACTTCTGGAATGGTGCAGGGCCACACAGCTACAGAGCGCTCAGCCATCAGCATGAGGGAGGTGGGAGAGGAGGGGGGTGTTTAAACTGTAGCAAGAGATACTGTCAGGTTACAACATGGAGAGGTCACCGGCACCATTTGTCTCAGCGCAAACGTTCTAAATCAAAATGTTTGTTTGGTTTTCTCCCCAAATCCCTCCTACGACCACTGCCAAACAGCTGGGTGGTTTATTTGTCCAACTGATTTGTATGTCAGCTTTAAACAGTTTGTGCGTGTGGGCTAAGAGGGAGCGTGTTATGCTTCTAGCTTGTCCCTGTCAATGGCCATTGGCCTGTACTGCAATATACAGTCATGTGAAAAAATGAGCACACCCCATGAAAACTTGTGTATTTTGTAAAAAATCACGACTGTTCTGTATCACATTTCCAAAATGAACGTACTCTGATGGTCTTATTCCTGGCTTCTAGCACTTTGTTCCACCTCTATCTCTCTATCCCCCCACGACTCATGGGGAAACTGCTGAGACAGCCTTCCTGCCTGGGCCCAGCTCTCATCTGCGATGTGTCTCCCTCCCAGCTGTGCTGTCTGACCCTCTGTTCTCCCTTCACTGGTGCTCATCAGAGAACTCCCCTGGCACATCGTCCGGAGCAGGGGGGGTGAGCTGTGAGCACGCAGCCCCCGCTTTCCCTCCAGGCCTGACGAAAACCAAGCAGGGGCAGGGGGAGGACAGGACACCACTGACACACGGCTAGGAGACGAAAACTGAGAATGTACTGCCTGCTCCTCCCACTCTCACCCTTGTCAGACACTTGGGACTTGTGGTGGGGGGTGAGTCCTCCCCCCTCACACACAAGCTCTTTTAGAATCACAAGACTGCAATAACAAAGACTGAGCGACTCAGCAGTAAGAGCTAAGGGCAGTAAGAGCTGCCGTGTTACCAACAGACCAGAGGTGGGCAGGGCAGAGGTCACTGGGTTGTCCCTTTGCTGCCCTTTTAAAATCCCCTCTGAGCACAAGATTTACAGATTCATGGGTTTGAGTGCCCAATATCAGCGCCTAATAATAAAACATATTGTTTGTTGTTGTGGTGAAGAAGGAGCTGAGCCGTAAGACAAAGCTCTCGATTTACCGGTCCATCTACGTTCCTACTACCTATCCTACCTGGGATGGGCATGTCCCACCAGGAGGCGGCCCCGGGGAAGACCCAGGACATGCTGGATTCCCTGGCCTATGTCTCTTGCCTGGTCTGGGAACGCCTCGGGATCCTCCCGTGGGAGTTGGAGGAGGTGGTTGTGGGGAGGGAAGTCTGAGCCTCTCGGTTCAGACTGCTGCTCCCGCGACCCGGCCCCGGATAAGGGGAAGAAAATGATTGTTTGTTGCTATAAAGCTGGTTAATCATATCTAATCTAATCAAGCAGTGAATCTAATCGGTTTGCAGAACTTCACTTCTAAGTGGCAAAATGTGTTTGTTCAAAGTTGGACAGGAGAGGAAACTTTCGAGTTTCTAGCAGCAGTAAGGAAGTGGTAAAATCGTCTGCAGTGCTGGAGCGGTGTGTTTGTGTGTGTGTGTGTGTGTACAGTATATGCGTCCATAGTTGGGTCGTCAGTGTGAGCATACCCAAACATGCTTACGCCAGTCATAAAATGCTGTATTTTATTCATGAATAAACTATCTCTGTCCTCAGTTTGTAAAATACACCATATTCATGTTTGCCTGAAGGGTTTCAATTGTTCAGGAGTTATGACAGGAGGGATTTTAGAGTTTGTCGTAAGTCTTTAGTGGCTGGTGTCTCCATGACGCATCCCACAGTTCCCTCCCTCTCACACGCCGCTGCTGTGAGATGAAGCAAAACTGGAAGGTTTATTAAACCCAGGAGTCCGCTTTCCACGACTTAAAACATTTCACTGGCTGACAGGCAACTCTGAAATAACAAATTCACAACATTCTTTGCTTTTTCACTACAAACGGAATGTTGCTCCTCTCGTCCCCAATTGATGAGGCGGGGGTGGGGGTGGGGGGGGTGGGGGGTGGGGGGGGTGCACTGTGGGACAGGACGCACTTGTCAGCCTGACCCCTCCACTTCCACAGACACTCCACTCCAAGTCAAGGTGCCTCACACCAGCAACGCTTCACTGGCACCACAAGATCACACTTAAGACTCAGACTCTCTCCCATTTCCAAATCCCCTTTTCATAAAACTTTTCATTCAGCCAACCAAAAGATTTTGGTTGAAGAATGAAGAACGCCTTTGGCGCTGGGAAAGAAAAATAATCTTTCAAGACGGCATGAAAACAAGTATGTGTGTGTGAGTGAGAGAGAGATAGAGAGCAGTCCAACTCTGGGATGGAATTACAATGTTGTTGGATAGAAGGACAAGACAAGTGTAAAGTTCATGAACGGACCTTGGACAAGAACCTATTCTGCCATTTCCTCATTAGGTCTTCGATGCACTATGTAATCAAATAAAAAATAAATCGCAGCTAATCATGTAGAACAGACTCCATTTCTCATCCAAAAGAGGAGGGAATTGGGGGGGGGGGTACATCAGTCAAAACTATGATTACATCCTTGGGATCCAGAAAATCTGGATTAGTGTGTCCAACTGCAACAATATCCAACTACTTAATGAGAGATCTGGTTCGAGCTCTGGTGGTCTTATCCTGGCCAATGTTCTAACGTTGGCTGGCGGTGGGCATGCACATCACAAAACCCATTTGTCCTCCAGCAGTGGCAACATGCTAACGCTACAAAAATCCTATTTGGGAGTAGAATGACAATCCGTTTTAGACACCAAATGGCTGAATTATGTTGTAAAACTGGCCAAACTGGAGAAATAAAACCGTATGTTTCTCCAGTTTCCTAGAGGGCTTTGGCGCTTGAGTCAAAAGGGAGGGAGGCATTAATTACACAAAGAAGGTGAAAAGTGTGTGTTAATTCTGGCGTCCGTCCATGGTAAATACATCCGCCAGTTTGGGGACACTGTGTCAACATCTTGGTGGTCAGCGCTGAAAACCGTCAGTGAAGTGACGTCATGGTAACCACACACAACCCACAGTGGCAGTGCCCAGTATTAAAAGTAGCGGTGAATCGTTCACAGTGGGGTTTATTGTTTGTATACTTATGTGAGAGTTTGCTGAGGGACAGGTTTAGGGGTCCGAACGTCAAGCTCACACGCAAGCATAGATCGGAGTGTAATGCTCCCTCTACTGGTCAATAGACATTAACGTCTTATCTCTTCACAAATGCACACAGGTCCACATCACCTCCAACTCTATTGAATTCATTTACTGGAACACTAGCATGAGGTCAGCAGAATCAATGGGTATGACAAATGCACAGTCCTGCCATGATCAATTCCATTGACTCTCCAGGGGTCATGGCTGATTCAGAGAGGTGACGCCTTAAAGAGCATCACCTGTGATACCTTTCCATCCCCCTACTCCCCTCTCTGGGTGCCCTGCCTTCCGCTTGGCAGAACGCCAAGGGAACTCTCCGCAGAAGGTCAGCATCTGTGAATTTCTGAAGGAACCACTTGTGGGGGAGCCCAACGAGTCTGGCCCTTATTTACAGACCTCTATGACGTCCCTCCGTCATGGAAGCACATGTCTGGCAAACGCTCAAAGTGAAAAAACTCAGGCTTTACTAGAAAGTGTAGGGGGAGAAGTGCACCATCGTACAGCTCATGTTTTTAGGTCCAGTACATCTGTGGTGGGTTTAGCGGTTGTGGTGACCACGTCATCACTTCAGCATTGGTGATGTTTAGAAGGTCAGGGTCGTCTTTAAGAACAGGCTTTTAACTAGGTGGTTGATATTTGGTGTATTGTCACGATACAATTTTCACCAAAGTCTCCCCTGTTCAAGGCACTTCTATGTCTATGCGGCAAACCTCAAATACATTCCAAAGTGTGAGAACAAAAAATGTATATCTGAAATCCTGGAAGAAACTAGATCTTCACCTAGTTCTGCTATTTCTGCTGTACCCTACATTCTGCCTGCCTCTCTCCTCTCAGTCTTCCTCAAAAGCTCATCTCTGGTTTTGATATTCTTCTGAAGAACAGGAAGCAGAAAGGCTTCAGATGTGCACTCCCCCTAATGTGGCACTGATCTGGGGGGTCTTTTCCATCCAAGGGTTGCAGACCCAAAGCCTCACACACCAGGGCATTGCAATGAAAGGAATTCAGTCGAGAAATGTTCCCCTTGGTAGGTGAGTTACGTCAATCAGACTGGGCCAGTTTTTGTTTCCTATAGGATTATTTAATGATCCACATTTCCTAGCCCTTGAGAAATCCAGATTAACACTTCCTCAAGGATTGCCTAGTCCTAGCCCTTACATGCCATGTTGTAGAGGTTGAGGTAATCCAGATCTGGACTGACACCGACCAAAGATGAAGTTGAGATAACTTTAACTGCAGACTGGGTTCTGGTCTGGTCTGTGTTGAACTGACCTCTGTGTTGAACTATCTGGATCTGAGCGTGTGATGAGCAAAACCAGAGAAAGCTTTAGGTTTCATATAGCCTGTTTAAGTAGGGAGGAGGTTAGGGTCAAATAAGTCCAAGGCAGCTTTCGAGAATTTAGTGCAACACGTGTAGGGGGGGTCAGTTAGCACAACTGCTAGCCAGCAATTCTGTTCTCTCGTACAGTATTAATATCCCAGTAAGGAGCAGCAACTGTCTGGTGAGATAATCCACCCTCATCTCAAATATCAGTCTGGCCTCGGTCTCACGTATCAATCAGCTGTCTGAAACAGGCCCTGAATGTCACTATTAAACTTGACGAAAAACTTAATGGGGGTAATGTCACCAGCAAAGCAACAAACACTATTTCATAGAGATGACACAGTTACTGTGGCAATACTACAGTCCCAAAATAATTAGTTTATCGTTTGTTTCAGGCAGCAGGAACCGGATGGTTTCTCCTGAGGGCTCCAGGCGGAAAACGTCTGGCTGAAACAGCGCAGCTGGCTTGCAGATCCAGCCTCAAACTAAGTGTGTCAGCCATCAGAGGAAATCACGCACAACAAGTTATCCAAGCTAGGACAGACACATACATAAGAAGACAGTCAAGTTGGGTGAAAAACGGGCATTAACCATGCATGCAAACATGGTGTGGGGGTGGTTTCAGGCTGCTGAATCTAGTGTACCACGTTGGAATGTCTGCCAGCCATCAGTGGTGGAAATAGAGGTATTGTCTGCAGCTTATAAAAGGGAGCACTAATGATTTCCACTCAATTTTCTTTTTATGTGGAGTCAAGACATCAGGCTGTGTTCCCAGCGCTGCATCGGATGGTTTTCATTTAGCCTTGTATGGGTGTTTATAAGCACCTGTTCACACCAGGTTTTCCCAAGAGCATTTTTCTCCATCGTTCACTAATGACCCCCAACCTAGGTAACTACTTCCTATCTCAGTGAGGTCCAGTCTCTCACAATCGCCTTGATGACGATGATTTCATTCCACCAGGGGGGTGGGGGTCTGATGATGAATGAGTGAGGTATCATTACCGCTCAAGTTATTTTTATGTCTCTGGTAAATTTAAGTTTGAGCCTTGACAAATTCGATGGAATCGTGTGACAGACATGACTGGCTGAGTATTATTAGATAAAGGGAGCCAAGTGGCTGAACAGTTAGGGAATCTGGCTCGTTATCAGAAGGTTGTAAGTTTGAATCCTGGTTATGCCAACACAACGTAGTGTCCTTGGGCAAGGCACTTCACCATACTTGCCTCAGGAGGAATGTCCCTGTCATTGCTGTAAATCGCTCTGGATAAGAGCGTCTGCTGAATGTAAATAAACAGAGATTAAGGCACTCCTTTGTTTTGTTCGGTTCAGGTACTTATCGTTGATGGGTCTGCACTGAGACAATAATGTCATGGAGTCATACATTGAAGTAATCTTGTGGTAAATGCAAACAACCTACTGCAGCCAACAAAGGTAACTTTAATCACCCCAAACTATGAGATAATCTAAAGTATGAGATTTTAAACCTACAAAGTATTAAGAACTTTGAGACACCGTGTTTTTCAAATAACATAAAAACTAAAACTAGAAATAATATTTGCTCAACAAACTGAACAATGAACTGTGGATCATATTTCATGTGACAGAATGCATGTTAATCAGGCAACATAATATAATTCCCTTGAAGAATAAAAAAATTATGGACACGTTGTTTGTTTTCCAAACAAATTCATAATTTGCATTTTTAAATCTTACCTCCCGTGGACTTGGAGCGAATCACGTCACCGGCGCATTCTGGTACAGACAAAACGTGAAGCGCTGTCAAAAACGCAAACTTCAAACTCCAGCACCGGTGGATCATGTTGGCTGGCAAGGGATGAACAGACGATCCAAATGTATCACGGCAGCACTACCATAATATAGTTAGAGATGAACAGCTGATGTGCAAGACTCAAATGACTTCCTGAAATATGAGTGTGTAAGACCGTTGAAATCCTCAGAGCATGCTTCTCCTTCCCAACTCTACTTATGGATTCCCCATTCAATCACAGAAAGAGCGGTGATTCAGCTGTAAAATGCAAGAAACGGGCGAACTGTGGAGAAAACCACAAAAAAACACTATAGAAAGTCTAGCTATCACTGACAACATCGATTTGAAATCAATTACGGACGAAAAGGAAATATTATTTTCTGTGAGTGTGACCATGTGCGTCGGTGTGGCATTCCTCGTGGTCCTAACGCCGCCTTCCGATGCTTGCAAGCAAGAGAAACTGCCCACATAGAGCAAATAGGATTTGAATAATACATGTCTGCCGTAACCTCTCTTCCAGCAACAGGGATTATAGAGGCAAATCTTATTCGGTTGAAATATAAGGAATTTGAAAGTAATCACTTAAGAGTTTGGTGTGGCATTGTTTTACAACTAATGTATACATCAGGAACAAATGTGAACGACCAAGAACAAGGACTACATATTCACAGATTATAATTACTATTCTACTTCTATCCAAAGTTTTTTATTCAGCGTTGAACTGGCAAATAGGTCCCTTAACCTGGGACATATTTTCCCGTTTAAGGCTAAATCATTGGAAGATATATCGAATGCAAACCAGTGGATGGTTTCTGGTCATAATGGGTATGGCTCGTTCAGATAGGATGGCATTCCTGGATGAATGTCGACAGTGCGCAATGCATCAAATGACAGACTATTTTGGAAGGGAAGCCAGGCTTGATCCTGCTGAAAAGAAAGTAGTACAAAGAGTTTCTCGTCTCCCAATAGAAGGACCTTCACATGTCCAACCCCACACTCTGAGCTTGAAACTGGCAGCACAGTGGGCTGAAGGGTAGAGAAGAAGAAGCAGACTGCTTCTGCTCTTGATATCCCCAAGCTCATCAGCTTCAGCATTAAAGATGAATAAGGCCCAGTCTTTGGTATCATGTGTGCAGACAGCCTTTCTGCGTTGCAGTAGGGGATATGATTGAAACTGTGAACTTTTGCTCTTTGAAGCGGTTTTGGTAAGAGGTGAAGCGATGAAAGCACGAAGCAGCCAGTATCATCTCACTATCAGTCTGTCCACGTTACACGTATAGTTCCCCATTATGACCTTTCACCTCAGGAGCAACGTGGGTTAATGAGTTTTACTCCCCGTGAGTCTACGAGCCCAAGCATGTGACATACTGGTGACTAGCACACCAAATACAAACTTGTATCATTTGAATGACTTAATGCTTTAACATGTTGCAGTGTCCAGTCCAATGTTCAGTCTCTGTTTGAATAGCTTTTCTGTAAAAGGAATCATATACAGACTGTTGGCAACATCTTAAACAGCAATTTATTATAGCCTAACATTGACAAACAGAAAGATAAAACAAGAAAATGCGAAATATTAATTTATATTGAGCAAACATGCTCCAAACCGATGGCCTAGAAGGCAGACATCTGTTCAGAGATAACTATGTAATATTTAAGACTTATTAAATAATCAAGAAAACCTATATTTTTGTGTATTGGCTTGTGTAACCTAGAATCATTTAAATAAAAATAAAAAAATCACCTCAAATCTTAAATTTAGCTCATAATGAAAACTCTTTCTAAACATAGGTAATCATGCACACACACGCACACACACGTACAAAAGGAAACAACATTCTTTCATGTCTTTGTAAATGACATAATCCAGTTTTATGGATTAAATAACAAATTCTTAACAATATTAGAGCCGGCACTATTAATAAAAGCAGTAAAATCAGACACATTTCCATCTGGAATCTGACAACAACACATTGAAATCTGTTTTGGGTAGCTTGTGCAATTAGCAGAGACCTAAATGATTGTAAAAGTAGTCTTTCTCATTGGTACTGATCATTAGCATTGACTAAGGCCTCCAACTCTTTAGATACTACAGGAGGGAAGCCCTGCTTATCAGCTGCAAAATAGGTTTCAGTTGAGCGTTGAAGAATTATTGTGACAAACAACCAGTTAGGAAGTATACAGACAGTAATGCTGTTTATGGTTCGTCCAGAACACAGTTTAACTACCTTTGACAAATTCTGTTAGAGCTCCACTAGGATCAGCTGAAAGACAGTCGACTGGTAAATGTAACAAGATATACATTTATCTGGTAAATTCAAAATCAAAGTAGGACTACATATAGAGATAAATGTTTGTAGTGTTATATAATAATACTGTCATTAGGCAAATCTTAGTTTAGGGTGAGCCACTGGAGTGAAGTAGACAGGTATGTATCATATTGTAGGAAGTTCTTGCCCAACGTTATTCAGTCATTGCCTCTTTGAAGAATCTGATCCAGGAGTTTCTGCAGAGAGTAAATTTCACAAACATAGAAGGACTGAAGTTTAGCCATTGATCACCACCCTGTCTACCGCAAAACCCAAGTCCCTCCAGAGTTCAGTCACACTGGAACATCAGGCCCGACCTGCCAGGCACAGCTGGGAATCGATAGGCCCGTGTACAGTCCCCTCGCACCAGACCCCCTGAAGCCCTCATCGGGGAGTGCCCAGTGTCCTAAATCAGGATCTGTTCGAGCTGAGACGTGGCCTGCTTCCTGTGTTATCTCAGGCCGCAGTGGTGAGGGTGTGGCTGGAGTGCCCCCCTGTTCATCTGCCAGCCTGGCCGCCGGCCTGCTTGTGTGTGGGTTCTCTGTCTAAAGCCGGACGAACGGGGCCACTGCTATGGAGGCTGGGGCGGTGAAAGCTCTTTTGTCCCTATCAGAACACTGGCCTCATACAACCGAGCACAATGAGACTGTTCACAGTTTAGCGTTAACGAGGAACAGCGAGATGGAGGGAGAAAAACGAGAGAGAATGAGACAAGGGAACGGGCTTGAAAGAGGAGAAGGCAGGAGCCCGTAGTTTTTGACTAGATACAGTTTTTCCAGATGGAAGTTTTGAATTAATAGAATTAATAAACTAGTCCTGTAGATCTGTGCAAGAGCACACATTTGCTCAGATAGTCAGCCATTTGACTGTAAAAAGGCTTGTCACTGATAAATCATATCGCTGCTCAGTATTTATCAAACATCAAGTAACTGCCATGAAGCCTAGTGACAAGTACGCTTGCCCAATCTTTCCCAATCATAAACTGTTGCTAAAAAGAAACTGAGAAGTGGAATGCATGTAAATAGCGCCCTCTAGCGGCCTTAGATCCTATGTAAACCAGGAAGCATGAAATGTCTGAAAGTTCCAGTGCACAGCATCACATAACTGCAAAGATATGATATTTATAGCATTTCACTAAAGCTTTATCTGGAAAAAAACCCTCTTTACTTTATGGGTCCATTACTTCTCTGGGTCTTAACCAAAACGAAATATCCCTAGATTCAATTAACAGAGTGAATCCATGCATTAAACTGTTATCTGACAGGCATAGGTTAGCAAGCAATATCCCACCCCTTAACTATGAACCATGAAATGGTGTGCCAGTGTAACTGAGTTTACAGGACAAATACATTTCTGCTAACTTGTTTGTGGAGGGTTGTTATGGTAATATTACAACATGCACATGATACTTTGTGCCCCAAATAGCAAGTTAAACTAGAAGAGCGTGGTACTTACGATGCAAAAACTATTAATTTCTTATATTTCTTCTCTAAGATCAAATGTACATACATTAAGGAGGACAGTGCAGAACACAAAGGGGGAGTTTACCTTTTTGAACAGTTCAACTCTCTGTCTGTTGGTCTGGGAAATTACCCTCCTGTTTTCCTCCTCCTTTTTCCTCCTAACTTCTGGAAGATTCTTATAATTCCTGTCAGTAAATCAAGAGATTTCAGTCATGTGGGCTGAAGTCCAAATAGAGTGTTAGAAGTTATCAGAAAATGACAATTCTTGGACCTTTTTCATATGTATTAAAGCATATACAAATCTGTCAGGCAGCATGTAACATTCCCTTTCAGTGTCTGAGATGAAAAACAGTTTCATTATTTTTCACTGGATTCGAATGACACAAACATTGTGATGGAATTGCTTTTATTTAAATAAAAAGCAGTCCCTATCTATAGCAAATACGAGCAGGGCCTTGTCTCTGACAAAGAGGACAGGTAAGAAGTGATAACAATGATTAGCAAAACAGAGAAAACCAAAAATTAAGATATAACTCACCGCTTGGATCGAAGATGCATCTCTTTCCCAGTAATGGCTCTGTCTCTGGGTCTAAAAAGGTTGTCTAGGAAATGCACACACAAGCACACAAAATCCTTACAGTCAAGATGTACAACTTCACTCTCACTTTTCTTGAAGAGTCTCATCAAAGAAATCTCACTTAAGCAACACAGTTCAAAAGCAAAGTCATTTCACCCACGAAAATACACTTGCTTCAAACCGGGCATCAGTGTCTTATAAACAATCTGCACATCTCACGTTTGGACATAAAATCGATGGGACTCAATTCTTTCAGATTACAGTTAATTGTCACCAGCAGGGGGCAGCCAATGCCATACAATCAGATCTACTGGTGCCACACATTTTCCATTGAACCTCATACTCTGCTGGGAAATCTGTTCATCAGATAGAACGCTGTGTAGAGACAGATAAACAGCTCATCACATCTGAAGGTCACTACAATATTTCTACAGGATAGAGATGCCAGTCATTCTGAAGGTGACATTTTTCTCAATAGCAGGAGAGATTTGTAAGTGAAAGTCTGCAAGTGCACCAACTGTGGCTAGACATCTCATTTCTATTGTGTCATATACAGCAGGCGTTGTGTTTGTAAAATGTGCAGAGAGCTCAATGTGTGTGTGTGTGTGTGTGTGTTTGTGTGCATGTGTTTGGCGTACTGCCATCACAGCTGCAAAGGAACAATGTCTGTCACAGAGACACACGAGAGGAATAAAGAGCTACACTGCAGATAGAGACTGAGAAAGGTGTATATGAGATGAGTTAGAGAGAGAGAGAGAGAGAGAGAGAGAGAGAGAGAGAGAGAGAGAGAGAGAGAGAGAGAGAGAAATATATATATAAAGAAAGAGAGAAACAAGAGAGAAAGACAGAGAAAAAGAAAGAGTGAGAGATGGGTTACCACTCTGAGGATTTGGCCTGGTGTAGTGTCCTCTCTTTTGCCTGAGCGCATTCTCTGGCTGTGGGTCTGAAGAGTCCTGGAGCTCCTTCCTCTCCAGGGCTCGTCTCCCCAGCTCCCTCAGCCTTTCCTGGGAGCGACTGATGAAGTCCGGCCTGGACAGCTCCAGAGCCTCCTGCCAAAAGCCCAGACGTTAGCCCGATAAGACAACGCATCAGCCCTGGGCCAAGGACTGACCCTTGCAGAACTCCATAGCCTTGAAGGAACACACTGCTGGACAAATTCATCATCGAGTTTCATGAACTCTGACACTTTCAGAGGAACTTACCCGAAGAGAAAGTTCTTTGGCTGGGCTTTTTATAGGAGACATCTGAGCTATGAACTCAGTGCGTGGTGTGTCAAGGCATGAAGGGATTGGAGCAACACCAGGATCTTGTTGGACCAGTTGGTGATTGGTGCTCGAGTTTTCACAGGAAGCTACATCCCTCACTGTGAAAAGAAATGAAAAAATTAGCTTGTTAGTCTCAATTTTCCCATCAGTGCTCCTGAAGGTACCTCAATGCTTCACCTACCTACAGTTGTGGTCAAAAGTTTACATACACTAGTGAAGATCATGTATGCCATGGCAATATAGGGTTTTCAATAAACTCTACAACTCTTATTTTTCTGTGATGGAATGATAAGGAGCACATATTTCTTTGTCACAAAAAACATTCATGAAATTTTTTTCTTTTATGAATTTATTATGGGTCTTTTGAAAATGTGACAAAATCTGCTGGGTCAAAAATATACATACAGCAATGTTAATATTTGGTTAAATGTCCCTTGGCCATTTTCACCTCAATTAGGCGCTTTCGGTAGACATCCACAAGCTTCTGGCAAGCTTCTGGTTGAATCTTTGACCACTCCTCCTGACAGAATCGGTGCAGTTCAACTAAATTTGTTGGTTTTCTGAGTCGGACTTGTCTCTTCAGCACAGTCCACATATTCTCTATGGGGTTTAAGTCAGGACTTTGGGAAGGCCACTCTAAGACCTTAATTCTAGCTTGATTTAGCCATTCCTTCACCACTTTTGATGTATGTTTGGGGTCATTGTCCTGTTGGAACACCCAACTACGTCCAAGACCCAACTTTCTGGCTGATGATTTTAGGTTTTCCTGCAGAATTTGGAGGTAGTCTTCCTTCTTCATTATTCCATTTACTTTCTGTAAAGCACCAGTTCCACTGCCAGCAAAACAGGCCCACAGCATAATACTACCACCACCATGTTTGACGGTAGGTATGGTGTTCTTGGGGTGAAAGGCCTCACCTTTTCTCCTCCAAACATATTTCTGGTCATTGTGGCCAAAAAGCTCAATTTTAGTTTCGTCTGACCACAGAACTTTCCTCCAGAAGGCCTTGTCTTTGTCCATGTGATCAGCAGCAAACTTCAGTCGAGCCGTAAGGTGCCGCTTCTGGAGTAATGGCTTCCTTCTTGCACGGCAGCCTCTCAGCCCATGGCGATGTAGAACACGCTTGACTGTGGACACTGACACATGTGTTCCAGCAGCCTCCAACTCATTGCAGACTTGCTTTTTGGTGGTTCTTGGTTGACTCTTGACCAACCTGACCAATTTTCTCTCAGCAGCAAGTGATAGCTTGCGTTTTCTTCCTGATCGTGGCAATGATACAACTGTGCCATGCACTTTATACTTACAAACAATTGTTTGCACAGTTGATCTTGGGACCTGCAACTGCTTTGAAATGGCTCCAAGGGACTTTCCTGACTTGTTCAAGTCAATGATGCGCTTTTTCAGATCCGTGCTGAGCTCCTTAGACTTTCCCATTGTAGTATTTCTGGCTGAGTCTAGTGAATGTGTCAAACAAGCCCTATTTACATGGACTGAACGAAGTCACCAGCTGGAGTCAATCATAATCACTCGTAAGAAGTTAGGAGGCCATGCCAAAAAGCAAATTGGATTGAAACAACTTTTTCTACATCACCAAATTGGTAATTCAAGGTGCTGTATGTATATTTTTGACCCAGAAGATTTTGACACATTTTCAAAAGACCCATAATAAATTCGTAAAAGGACCATTTTTCATGAATGTTTTCTGTGACAAAGAAATATGTGCTCCTTATCATTCCATCACAGAAAAATAAGAGTTGTAGAGTTTATTGAAAACCCTATATTGCCATGGCATACATGATCTTCACTAGTGTATGTAAACTTTTGACCACAACTGTATGTTATGCCCCTTAACTTCTAAAAGAAACCCTAGAAACACAAACAAAGCCATTTACCCTAGCATTCAATTCCGATCTCTTCTTATGCGTGACATTTGGAGAGTTCTATGTTTTAAGTTAATTTTTTCTTCAAGATCCATACTTGAGGCATGAGTAATGAGAAACTCATTACCTACTCGCTAAGAAAGGGTAATAATACCATGTATATTTCCCAAGGGCAATGATGTTGATTTCTTTGCAGAAATGCCATTTGGCGTCGTTTTCTTGCTCAGTTGTCTTTGGAGTTTTATATTGGCTATGATGGCGGCGGCGTTGAGGGCAAGGATGTGCTCCGGAGAGGGCTGTGATCTGGGTTCTGAGACAGTAGCAACGTTTGTTACACTGTGGACTGGGCACATTGAGAACACAAAAAAAGCCTTTGTGGAAAAGAATGAGTACACAGAGACATCAAACAACTGAATAAAAAATGAAATCAACAAAACAAATATGGATATGGTGGATGTTTTCTTCCAAGAAGGAGAACCTGCTGTACAAGACACGAATGACATGAATGATGTTGTCCTACATCTCTTCTTACCAAACGATGACTGAGCAACTCCTTATAAAGACAACATGATGACTAACACCCAAACCATCTGGAAAATTCCTCTGAGAAACACAGTTCACCTGCCACCTTTTGCAACTTACCAACGTCAAATACTTACTTTAGATGATGTGCCAGGCAATTCATATAAGTCTTATAACTTATTCAAGTTAATGGAATACTTTTGCTACTTTTTTTCTTCTTCATCATCGTTTAAAACCCAATTGGAGCTGGAAAAAAGGGCTTATGCTTAAAAATAGGCACTGTTAAATTTATTTCCCACTAGGAGTGGAGGAGAAAAACGATTTTTTTTCTTCTGTGTTCACTCTACATTTATAGCAGCTCTTGATTCCCCTGGAAGCCCTGATACTGCCTGGGAACACTGGCTGGGAATAGATTATGCATGCAAAACGATGCGTGGGAAAATGAAAGAAGGTGAAAATGAGAGACGGGGTGGGAGAGAGGGAGAGGAAAGAGAGAGAGAAAGCAAGAGAGAGAATCTGTGGGCAATGGCCCTCGCTTCCAGTTGGTGTTATTTGACAATGAGCTGCCACAGCAGATGGGCCCCTGGTGAAGAGAAAGGAATCCTCTGATACAAGACAATAATATCTATCAATTATACATCAAACGGGAAAAAACAAATGAAACCAAGTTCAGTGCCAACAGTCAGGAGTATTCAGAAGGAAACGCACAAAGCCACACGCACAGAAATATCTTTGAAGAGCTACTGTACACGCACAACCTCTTGAAGATCAGAGAAAGTGATGCTTGCGTGTTGACAGTAGACTGTACTGTACCTGGGGCCTGGATGAGAGTGAGTGGAGGGGGTTGGCTTTTTACTTCTGCCTGGAGTAGCTTTTGTTGCTGTGGAGCTGTTGTCTCTGCCACAAGGTGCCCTGGGTTGCTAGATGATGTCCCTGCGCTGATAGGGAATCCAAACGCAGCGTGCGTGTCCAGTCCACTGGTAGTGTCTTTGACAGAGTCAACACGCATCTCTCCAGGAAGCTCCACGCTCCATTTCCTGGGTGGAGCTTGCGTGCCAATCATCTTCGGGCTGGGTTGACTGACAAACACGCCGGCATAGCAGCTTACAGGTCTCCTGGGCTTGACCTCTGACCTTTCATTGTTCACCTTCTCTGCGGCCATGTCATTGGTGGAGCCGCTGACATATAGACACAGGGTAGACCTGTGGAGGGTGGATCCACTCTCTGGCTCTCTTGGGGAAAAAGTTGAGTCCCTGTTTGGGCTTGAAGAAGAGTTTGTACTTTCTGGAAAATGTTCTTGACGTTTATAAAAGGGTGCGTCATCGTGGTCTGGAGGCTCTAAGGCGCCTTGTTGCCAGAGGCTGTTTTCTCTGTACACTCCCTCTGTGTAACTGTGCCTATACTCAGCCTGGCTGCTCCCCAACCCCTTCTGGCCAGCACTGTAGCTCTCCCTGTGCTCAGTCACCTTAATAATGGTGGCCTTCCTCCTTCGCAGCACCACTTCACAGCTGTGGTCTCTCTGAGGCTCACAGGAGACGGGGCCCTGGGGGCCCTGGGACCCGTTCAGATGAACGACAGGGGAGCAAGGTTTCATCTTCTGCTCAGCCACCTTCACTATACCGGCCTGCCTTCTGAGGGTGGCGTAGTCAGGTGGACAGGGCTCCGAGGGAAGGGGGACCTGAGGATGAGATGAGGCGGAGGGGAAGCTGGGCTGCTCACCAGGGCTAGAGGGGCGACTGGACAGAGGAAGACTGGACGTCCTGGTCACCTTCCTGGAGGAGATGGTGATGGAGGAGAAGCTGGCAGTGGACTTTGGGACAACAGCTGTTCCAGCGACGGGGGTCTGCGTGTGTGAGAGTGTGTGAGGGTTGAGGAGGCTCACTGCTCTTTGGGGGGGGACGGTTGTTCCACACGGTTCTCCACTTGTCGTTCTGTACAGAGGCCTTTTGCCAGGGGACTCTGATTCAGTCTGACTGTGACGGTCGTTCGGTTGAGTCCCACCACTAATGGGTGATGTCCTATTAATGGTCCAACCCCTCCTCAATGCCTGCCAGCTGAGCAGTCTGTTCCCGTCTGCTGAGGTGTGGCATGCCTTGTCAGGCACCTGTGTGAGAAGAGATGACAAGAGACAGCATACAAAAGTGCAAAAATACACTTTAATACACAACTACTACTATTACTTTATTCCCATTGTTCTTGTAATGGTTCTCGCTTGTGTTAACATCTCGCTGTACGACGGACTGCCTAAGCAGTGAATCGGCCTTGTTGTCCTTCAATACTCTGTGTGTTTCGCTGTCATATGACTGTCTCATCTATGCACAATGCAGTCATGCCTCAATAGCAAGTAGCCACAGTGGTTTCAGTCTCCACAGCCAGCACACAACCTGACTTAAAAATCCAAAACCTTCCTCTAAATAGTAATGAGACAGTAGATATAATATCTAGTCTTTAGGTGGGAGGGGGAAACCAGAAACGTGATCTAACTGTAGTTTCTACAGTTTGCTGGGTATAAACAGGAATACGTATACAGTATCTTCTGTGTCTGTGCTGTTACAATGTGTATTCCACAGCACACACATAGGCAGCATAAGCAGACATTTGTAAGCTCTGCTATCTGGACGAGTACAAAAAGAATGCTGATGGTGTAAGGTACTAACATAGATAGGCAAATTAAGTATAAAATAGAAAGGGGTCTTGATGAATTAGAATTGAATGAAAATAATTGAATGAATTCAATTATTTTGTCCTTTCTGTGTTTATGGAAAACCAACTGCTCAAATATAGCGTGTTTCTGATTAGCTAATGACATTATTACTATAAGCAGGCAATTGCTTTCGAAGGTCATGTTAAAACCAAGAAACTATAATGTCCCAATGTCATTTACCTGTTGATTAGTGTGAGCGTCTTGATCTGGGAGACACCATGTTTTCACACTCGGAGGGTTTGGTCTTGCTTGGCTTTTCTCTTCTCCTCCGTCTGCGTGTATAGAAAAAGACACAGGTAAATGCACACTCCCAAAAATTCACGAGCACATGTTTCTATTTCCATATGAAGTGTTGACATTGTCAATAAGTGATGTTGGCACAGGGAGGGTTTCTCCCAGCAGACAGGGCCAATCCAGGAGCCCTTACGGGAACACAGCAGTCTTCTCTACCTGTCTACTTGTTTGTTAGTCTGTCAGTCAGTCATTCAGCATGTCTGTCTGGCTGTCTCTGACTGGGTGTTGTGCTGCTTGTCTATCTCTCTAGCTGTTGGTCTGTCCAAACCCCCATCCGTCTGTCTGTCATTCAACTCTGATGAAACACTAAATGCAAAATTAACGGCAAGCAAGCTTTTGCAGTTACCATGGTGATGTGCAATTTGGGAGTAAATATAGAAATAGAATCTGATACACCGGCAGAAACTGCTTAATAGAGTTTTATGTGGCGGGTATATTGCTGGTTGAGATTTACATTTACATTTATTTAGCAGACGCTTTTATCTATGCAACTTTCAAGAGAGAGCTTTACAAAAGAGCATCGGTCACTGATCCTAGCAACGTGATAGTCCCCCAACAGAAACCAACAAGTGCCCAGGGACGAACCATAAGTTGTAACAAGTTACAATTATAAGGCACGCGTAGATGAACTCTAGGTTACAATGTAGACTGTCAGAACCCTGATCTCCTAACGACAAACCTCGAAAGGACAGCAGATAACATGAGATTTAGACCAATTCAAATGAATTAATACCTGATCTACTCAATACAGTGACAGAAGCCTGGGACTAAATAGCAGGTGAACATGATGGCTCTGCAATCCATGTTTTCTATATAAGCGATCAAATATTCTGTACGATTTCCTTAAGTGGTTTGTTTACCACAAAAACCAACCAGTAGTTTGATGAGGACTGTGACTAAAACGTGAAATACAGAATGTCCTGGTTAACTTCGTATCTTTCAGTGGTCTTTGATTTGCTTTCACATCACAGGACCCTGTAACGTGAATATGACGGAAGCCTTTTCGTGACCCTAACCCCTTCCAAAGATCTGCATAGTAGTCCTCTCATCATATTGTTCTCTCTACTGACCCCAAGGCCTAATGTTGTCACACATGTCCAATGATGCACATAAACAATAAGATGTCCATCTTCTTGGAGATACTTCCACACATGCATGTTTACAGCTCCTCACCCGATTAGTGGAAATGCAGACGCACTTCTGGGTATTCTTTACAATGACAAGCGTCATATAAATATATCAGAAATCCCCCTTTGCCATTCTCTCCTTCCTTTATGTTCTTCATCTAACAGTCCTCATTTCCGCGAAACATCATTTTTTCTCTGATAATAAAGCAGATGGAACAGGCTTGTCTTTCACCTCTGGAAAGACTAAGAGCCAACTATTTAGGTTTCCTTTGTAAAGGCCATTCCAACACGTTAGCAATTTAGTTCTGAATTGAACTCCCAAGACATCTCTGCAGATAGCTACGTTATTTGTTTTGGTGATGTGTGTTGTCTCTTGGCAAAAGGAAAGCTAATTAGTAGTGTTTGGACTTACGTACCCATGTGTCTGAATCCATTCTCTTTGCCAGGATTCTTCAGGAAGGTTGGGGTGATGGGTTGTTTTAATTTTAACTGGAAAACATAACAAACGGAAATTATACTTTACCCCAAGGAAATAACCTTAACATAAAAAAAGATTGCGATTGCCCCCCACCCCCTCAAACATTTTTGCCACCTTTTTTGTACACAAAATGTCTTTAATTTCAAAAGAACTTCAGACCAACTTGCAAATGTTCATTAAAGTAAAACTAAATCCATGACATTCAGTAGGTCACATTAGGATTTCCAACAAGACAAGGACTAATCATGTATGTAGTGTATATGCTGTTGGGCCTTACCGCAGAGAAGTTAATTTGTGACAATAAGTACATTTAAAAGCTATATTTTAGTTAGGATTTTTTGTGAACAGCCATTGATTTGGGCACGGACAATCAAAAAGAGCTCAGCTCTGTCTCGGCTGTTGCACCATTTGGGTCATAAACCAGTTG
Organism: Neosalanx taihuensis; assembly: GCA_030340665.1. Taxonomy (NCBI): domain Eukaryota; kingdom Metazoa; phylum Chordata; class Actinopteri; order Osmeriformes; family Salangidae; genus Neosalanx; species Neosalanx taihuensis. The sequence goes on along the minus strand of CM059303.1, from coordinate 8,983,856 downwards.
AGAAGGCACGGAGATTCTGCAGAGTCAGCTGTTTTTGAGCCAGAGCCAGGCCTCCGCCACGGGTAACTGAGTGTGGACTGCTAATGGCCCTCAGTGGTGTCTTTGTTAGCGTTAGCCCTCCATGGCACCATTCACCATCACCTTCATCACTCTGTATTTCAGGTGCTAAGCTCTCTGTTTCTGTCTCTCCTTCCTCTTTTTCTGTCTAGCATCAAAATCGGAAATGCTGACAAGAAACCAGTGTTTTTGTAAAATGTAGTAAACAAGACTTTCTGTGGATGAGTTTGCAGATGAAAACCCTGACTGTTTTGGGTAGCATTGCTACAATCTCCTCCCAGTGCAAAATAGTTATTTTGATTAAAACGTGAGTTATATTTGAGATATTCCACAGCACAGCCCAAACATGGAGCTCTTGATCCCTTCATCTGTTCACGGGCCATTCTATGACAACAATATTCAAGTACTGCTCCAAAATGTATTCTACCAGCAAGATAAACATATGTTCTCAACACATGCTACAGGTCCTAACAGGCTCGGTAGCAGCTGGTCTTACCTGGCTGACAGGGTTCTCCAGGTAAGAATTTTGGCAAGGAGAATCCGCCACTGTGATACTCCTTTGGATTGGCAGCCAGCCTAATCGAACTGGGGCAAGAGAGCTGAGTTTGGCCTGCTCTTTCCCAGGGGCCTGCTTGATAGAAGCTTTTTCCCAACTCCCTCGACGCTCTAGTTTGCGGAACAGTTCATCTTTGAGGAAGCCCTGGCTGCCTCCTGGTGAAATATCCCTTGTGCTGGGGACCTCACATGAAGAGAGATCCCCCCTGTTTATGTAGAGAAGACCATGATGTGATGATTGTGGGGAATATCCAACTGGGTCAGTGGAAAGGCTGGGCAGGGATGCATTTTTGTCATAGTAAGATCCCATTTGATGATGGGCCAGGTCTCCATAATCGCCGCTCTGCATCTTCTCCAGCTGCTGCATCCAAGCGTCCTTCTGGCCTCCCTCAACGGCACTCTGGGGCCGGGGGATGCGCCGTGTCAGGGTGGTACAGGGGATCACTTCCACCTCAGACTTCAGGCCCTCCCAGTCCGTCTCATCCCCTGAGCTCCTCCAGCCAGCAGCTCTGTGCAGGTGGCCAGCTGGCCGTCGGACAGCCATTCTGCCGCTCTCAGGTAACCAAAAATAAGCTCTCAGGTTTCAACCCCCAGGCAGTGGACCTTTATTATCAGCATTAATGAAAAGGACTCCCCTGGTTACCGTGAGGCATGCCAGAAATGCATTTGTCAGGAAATCCAGCCAAGTCAGACATTCAACGAAATTAACAGAGAAACAAGCATAATCCTTTCATCATTCGAAAATTCTCATAGCAACAAAAATGATATCTGCAGTGGCTACTTTCTCTCTCCGAGACTTCAATCCCACCCTATCAAAAGGAGGGCTGAAATCTTTCGAAAATTCCACAGCAAAACTTTAAAAGCGATACCTTTAAATACTTCCAAGGCGTCCTTGTTGTCACAGTTGGAGATCTATAATTTCTGCTCTGTCTTTAGAAGAAAGAGGTGCTACTGGTCCTGTCTCCAGTCAGCCATGTGTGACAGTGTGGGTTGGTTTGACCAAACAAAAGAGTTACTGAGGAGAGGAACCAAGCATCCAATAGCAGGAGAAGAGAGAGGGATAGAGACAGACGAAGAGAGATATATAAAGCCAGAGACGAGAGAGACGGAGAAAGAAAGGAATTTACACAATAACAAAAAACAGCCTCAACTTAACAAAAGACATACGTTTTTCACCTATTGATAGCTATACCTACAAGTACGCTCGGACACAAAAATCAAGGACACATAGCAATGATACATACCGTATGCTGCATTAAAAAAGACCAATTTACCACTTTGAAAACATGTCACTTGCCACTTTGCCATTTTCCCAGATGTCCAGATGACTGTTTTTCTTCCCTGGGTCTTGTGGTTGGTGCTTGATGAAGCACCACTGTCCCCCGGCTCTCTATCCCTTCCATGTGATATCCCTTCCTCAAACAGCCTGATGAACTGGCTCCAAGGCTGACTGGCTGTGAAATGTTGTCCCAAGACTTTTTGTGTCTTCATAATATATCTCCAGGCTATGTCAGGCAATATTCAATGCTTCAGTTGTTATTTGTAACTACGTCAATAGGTTGTCTTAAATGTTTTGATTGCCTCTCTAAGGTCAGATGATACTAGTAGCTTTGTAATGCTCTGGGTCAAGAAAAGAGCTAAATCCCTATGTCTTTTTAACATATTGTCTATTTTTAACACTCAGCCCATCACTATATTTGAAAGACTTGGTTGATGACTATTCGCATAAACTAAATCAAAATAAATTATTCCTGCCATGGAATATATGTAAAATGATACACAAAATCTGTCACTTTTCATGTGGCAAAGGCCACATGAAGGCGTTCACCCATGTGGACTGAATGAGCTGCAGTGCCCTCTGCTGGAATAATGTTTAACCAATTTCTTATTTTTTCTTCTTCAGCAAAGGTTGACGGTTGCTGTAAAAAAAAATTATGGGGGAAAGTTTTCTCATAAGTTATTTAGGATGGCAGTTTTTAGATGGACTTAAATAAATATGAGCAGGTTCATTGGTGTGCACTGGCCGGGTGTATCTCTCTGATGTTGCTCAGTACTTTGAGCTTTGATGGACAACCCTGCCTCAGATCAACATTCCAAAACTCCAAAAATGAGAGTATCTCAGCTCATCATTAAAGAGTTTATCGAAAAGGTTGTCAGCAGAGGTTGACACGCTGGAGAATGTGTGTGTTTATGACTGAGAGATGAGAGAACTGCTAGAGATAACGAATTGCTTGAATGGCTGAATGCTCTTTCGGCTTCTCCCTTTGGTTTCTCACAATGTATGATTAATAATCTATAAACCGTTGCTATCTATCACGTTGCTATGACCAGTAAAGGATGCTAAAGCTCTCTCTTGGAAGTCGCTTTGAATGAAAGTGTCTGGTAAATGAATACATGTAAATCTAAATGCTTGAATAATCTGCTACACAGATTTATCTATTACTTTAATTAAGGAACGAATCATGATTTATGTCACAGCATCCCTTGGTTTCTCAATAAACTGGCACATCTTACTTTCTATACCTTTTTGGAAAATTCAGTAAACTTTTCTTAATAAATTCATACATTGTCTCCAACAGTTGAAACCCAAAACATATAATAAAGGCAGTGCGTTCACATGAGTGTTATTAAACAAACAGGATTTAGATTACATACAGTGGCCAGCTACAAGTTTGGTGTTGTGTTGAATTTGTACCCCCTTGTGGAGCATCCTGTCAGCGGTTGAAAATGGCCGTCCGATGTGGCTCTCTTCACTCACAGTAAGAACAAAAAGTGCAAAGAAAACGGAGGAATAACATTTGACAGACACTCCACCGGGGGAAAGTTTTCACGTATTTGAAAATGTCTCGCTGGGTGCCTACCAAAAAAGAAAAGTACGGTGTTGGTAAGTTAGAAACTTTTTCATGCTTTCTCGTTTAGTTTCTGCATTGCTTACTTCTCATCAGATTGGATAAATTAGGGAATAATGCCTGTGATCCGTCCTAAATTAAGCTATTCGCTTAAATCACGGATCCTTTTGGGTTGTTTACGTTCCTGAACATTGCGACTTGGGATTCGATCCGTTGAAAACAGGTTTGTCAACAAGGTTGCATTAAAGGCAAAACAAGGAATCCCCCCCTTGCCTTTTGTGAGTGAAACCAGCGGACTGTGTGCAGTGGGAATGGGGCAGAGGCGCGCCTAGTTTGCAACAGTGTTTCCTGGGGCCTGGGATCCCGGGATAAAACTTGTTACTGCCCGTTTCGAGAAGATTAATCACGCCTTCTCCACTAAACCTACAGAATTTAGCACTGACCAAACTACTTTGAAGACTGACAGGACTAAATATATTCTAAGCGTTGTCTGTGTTTTCATTAGCGTTGTACAAACCGTCCCTATTCAGAACTGTACGACTATAAAATCCTATGGAACTCCATTGTTACTTGACGCCTCTCGCCTCCACTGTCTTTTATAATTCCTTAACTGTGAAATAATTCTCTAAAAACGGATATGCTCTATGTTAATAGCTAAACGTGACTGTAATGAGTTTAGTTGCACACATTGGCACCCACTTCCAGCCTTTCCCTCCGGAGGCAGGCAAGGGAAAAGGTGAAGCTTGGAAAAACCTTCCGGAAGGAATCTGTTAGAAGTGAAGCTTCCAGAGATGTTAACTGAGGACAGACTAGGTATATTGGTTGGATGTACACTTCAGTTTTGAAAATATCCCCACTAAAGCCACACAGGCCTGTCTTACTTGTGTTACCCACATAGAATCTAGTTTCTGTTTCAGCAGATAGGGTGTTTTTCTTAGAATCTAAGTTTAAGTTTGTCTATGTGTAGCTATATGCTGCCATTTTCAAGGGTAGATTGTTAAATAGGTTTATTTTGAGTACACTTTCAAGTGTTAAAGAGGCTCAGGCAATTTATTTCTCTCTATTTTGAATAATTTCCTGACATAGTCTACACCCTAACCCTATCTTCTGGAAAGTTCTGTCGAAATTAAGAATGTCTGTGTGCATAGAGGAAATGAGCAGACTTACTGAGGTAACTCATGGAAAAACAACTTTTCCCATTAAGCTTGTCAGAGCAGTTTTTGGGACTGTACAGACACTGGAGTGGGCAAACGATTAACAATGAATTCAATAATTCCAAACAGATCCATTGGTATGTTGTACAGCGTGGTGAAAATTCCCATCGTTCCACTCCTCAGGCAATGCAGCTCATCTGAAACAGCACGGTGCTTACCTTCCTGATGCCCCCACCCTCTCATATTTAGATTCACCCTCATAAAGAACAGGTGCATTCTAATCCTTCTGCGCTTGAGTCTAATCCAGATTAATATAGTGTCAGGTCCTGAATTCTGATTATGGATTTAAAAACGTCAATGGGATGCTCAAACCAAACTTGCGACCCTTCAGTAACATTCTGATTTTCAGCTTCTTGGGCTTTACACTACCAAAGCCAGCATGAATAAGATGCGTTTTAGGAGCATGGTCTCTCCCATGTCCAGGTCGAGAGAGCCGGAAGCCTAGGTCATCAGACGTTTGTCACGGCAGTCATGAATTCAATCATCATCTAACCCCTGTGTGCTCTTCGGGTGCCAGAATGACCCAAAACGGTGTAACGCACACCCACGCACACCCACAATGAGACTTTTAGATTGTATGTGCTTGATTGAACTCAGACAAAACAAAATCTTTCTGATTCATGTGCAGCACAACTACACATTTCATTGCCCAAAAGGATACAGGGTAAAAATTAAATTTACCATCTTTACTTCAGTGTTGAAGGTGGGGACTTTTTGACCTTTAGAAGAGGGGCGGTTGAATATGAAGAGAGCACAAGAATTAAAGATGGTTGCTCTGTTCCACACTACATCCAACCAGTAGGATAGAGGCAACCCCCAAGAAAGGGATTTGCAGAGCTTTAAGTCTAGCAGACTTGGAGGATCTCAGACATAAGGGCCGCTCTCAGGTTGGTTAGGTATGCCTGACGCTCAGGTAAGTACCTCTTTAGAACCTGTGTAGTCAAGTATTTCAAGTATTCTTGGAGCAGACCTGGCTTCCTTATTGACTGAGCTGTTTTGATTGGTTGGCTGAAGTCAAGTCCAAGCTGCAGAGCTGCTGGATAAGGAAATGACACTTCCTTTAGATCAGTTCCCTCCTCCATGCCGCTTACGCAGGGGCTGCTGTTCCCGTCAGGACAATAGTACACATACCCCCCCCCCCCCCCCCCCCCCCCACCCCCCCACCCAACCCTAACACACACGCAACACAATCTTATCTTAAGTGTAGCCATGAATAGAGGCAGGAATCAGGTTGAACTCCGACATTGTTTTGCAGAGTGAATGCCGTTGGGGGTTAAAACCTTTTAGTCTTGACTTTTTTTCCTGCAGCCACTTAAACCTAACACATTGGGAAGGAATATAGGAACTGTCATTCCCTTAGCCAACGACTGATCTGTCAAGGCCCATGTAGAAGCTGAAGAAAACCATCTACCACCCCCAAATTAGGTGTCATGTACCAAGCTAAGTAATATTACAGCAATAGTTTTAGTGATAGACCCTATATATACATATACATATACATATTTCTTTACTTATCGTGAAAGGACTGTTGGTTTCATATGTTGGTTTCATCAGTTACTGTAAAGAGAGAGGAATTCATCTCTCTATATTCGTAGACATGATACGTGTTTTCTAAGACCACAGATTGTGGTAGGATGTGCTTTGCTATTGATAGTGTCTTTCACGTGTTGACTTGATGTACAGAGCCATACACTTACCGGTAGTCTCTGCATTGTGCAGCCGTGCTGTTGACAGTGACAGGTTCCACTTGCTGTGTGGTCTTCCTCTTTCTCTCGCGCTCCAATCAAACTTGTCGACCAGAGCGTGCCCCCATATTGACAGCTACTGTCTTATTATTGATGATATTTTAATGCTGCATCCACAAAACCATCTTAATTAAGGATTTAAGTTTTCAGTACATCATGAAAACTTTGCCTCTTCCTCCGTACATGCACTTCTTTCTGTGGAGGTCACAATTACTTTGCTGCTGTTCTCTCTGAAAGGGAACTGGCTCTTAAACTGTGGGCCTAGCTTTCTGTCATTGAAAGTCTGACAAGACTGCACCACATGCCTGTTGTGCTTGGGTTCATAAGACACAAGAAATTCATTTCATTTAATCATTGCATAAGTGATCTCCCGCTGTCTTCGACTGGCTTCTCCCCGCTGACAGAAAGTTCGATATTTCCTCTTGGTGCCAGACCAACTCTTCAAACTGTCACCTTCCGATTTGTAAATTAAGATGAAGCATTAAATGACCATGAAACTTAAACTTCAGAGCAGGGACGTTTCTAGGATTGAAAGAAAGGGGGGGCTTAGCCCCTGACATTTTCTGTCGGGGGGGGGGGGGGTCCCAATGCGAGCTAGCCAGCGATTCCCAAAGACACTTACTTGTTTTTCGAACTTGTGGGTTACATTTTGGACGCTCAAGTGACCGACATTTAACCGAGAGCATCCGGTAATTATCGTATTTCTTCGGCGGCCCGATAATAATCCCGATAATTATTTAGGGGGGCTGAAGAACATTTTAGGGGGGCTTCAGCCCCCCTAAAACAGGGCTAACGACGCCCATGCTTCAGAGTCTGTTGATAAAAGCTCGGTTCCACCATCACAGCATCACTATTATGACTGATGTGATTATTAATGGTTGAAGTGTACAGTGACATGCATTGCTGTAGTTGAGTTGCAGAATAATAAACTGCCTTTCTTGCGTGCACCAATAGTGTTAAATGTTAATGATGCAAGTAGTTTTTCTGCCATTGAGGTATTGTACAAAACGTAGGTAGTCATTTGGACACGTTTTGATCCAAAGTCAAAGGTATGTTATTGATCCACGAGTGAACGTCAGTGACAGATTTCTCTGGAATGAAGCCTGACATGTCTTTCTAGCAGCAGCTGGTTTGTCTGCCAGTGGCAGAGGGGCATGCGTACCACTCCCCCCTCCCATTCTACCCCTCCCTCCGGCTGCTGACACTCCCTCCCTGCTCACACACACACACACCTGGCTTCTGGTAGGGGGGGCGCCCTCACCCCCCCCCCCCCCCCCCGCGCCCCCCTCAGCCCTCCCTCCCCGCCTGTCCAGGCCAGGCAGGCCTCAATAGCATTGTCCTGTCAGAGGCCCTGCTGAGCCGATCTCTCTCCTCCAGACAGATGGCTAATGCTGTGACCGTGGCGCTAGCTCAACACATGGCCATGCACTCAGGCCATGTCTTCCACACTCAATTACCTCCAGCCCTTCCCGCTTACACTGAGCTAATTGCATTATATTTCAATTGAAAATTCAGCGCTTGGCACCGCTAATATAATTTTGATTGGCTGAAAGATGCTATCGTTTCTTTGATAAAAATCAGTATTGTGGAAGCAGTGGGATGTTTCAAAAAATCATAAAGTAGACATAGACGAGCTTGTGTTAATGGTCGCGCTGGGACTTATTGGTCAATGAAGCGCCTTCTGGTCGACGGCTGCGCTAGAATCGATGCAGGAACGTTAATGTGTTCTGTGCTGCCGTTTTGCGAGGCAGGTGCCACACTGAGGCGGGTGTTCGTACCTCTGGGTTGGTGTAATCTCCTGCAGCCCGAAACAAATTTCCTCTCCGGATCGCCCCTCTGTGGCTGCATGTGGAACAATACATCTGTGTCACGCCAGCCAATGACAGCTTCTGTAGCCTGATCCAAACCTGCTGACAGATTTGAATGCTGCATCTCAGGAGGTTCCTAGACATTACTAATGGGCAGACCCTCTTAAGTTGTTGTATTGGTAACGTTTGAGCACCCTGACAGAGAGCTGTCTCCAGGTTTCTGCTAAGGGACGTGGCTGTCATAGATAGTGACCTGCAGCGAGTCAGGCTTCGTTTGCCAAGGCAGGGACCGCCATTCAGTCGTGCTGGCGTTGGATGAGGTGGCCTATTGTGTGGCGCATGGCTAACGCTTGATAAAGTCAGAGCAGGAGAGACACAGAGCCGGGCCCGAGTGGCCGTTCAGCATCACTGGGCGCTTGGCAGCTCTGTTGTGTCTTCGAATCTGTTGAGATTCAAATGAATGAATCTCATTGATGTAAGCATCAGTGGCTTTGATGGAGCTTGTTAATGCGGCGTGCTGGGCGAATGTCACAGGTGTCATTGTGTCACTCCACAGTATTGATTCCTCCCTCTGCAGTCCATCAGGACCAAATCCTCTTGCCATAAGAACAGTTTTTTTCCATCTGCTACTATTCTCATCAACAGGACTCCCACTGACCTTTAGCACTTCTACTTACCCACCATTCAATCCTACTGGCACTCTGCACTTGACCTCATTTGCACTACTGTGTACATCATACATATACACTACCGGTCAAAAGTTTTATAACACCCCAATTTTTCCTGTTTTTATTGAAATTTAAGCAGTTCAAGTCCAGTGAATAACCTGAAATGGTACAAAAAGGTAAGCGGTAAAGGTTAAAAAAAGTTTAGGTTACCAAAAACTGAAAACATAATGTACATTTCAGAGTTATACAAAAAGGCCTTTTTCAGGGAACAAGTAATGGGTTGACAACTTTCAGCTGTTCTGCAGCAATGGAAGTCAATTAAACAGAACAACAGAATCAGAAGACAAGTTTCTGAGTCAACAGCTTGCAGTATTTTTTTACTTATTGTTATTGACCCCACCCCCTACCCCTGCGTACACTTTCTAATCTTTTACCCCACACCCTTACCCTTGTGTGCTTTGCGAGACTGTGTGCCGTTGATACAAAGGAGTTTCCCTCGGGATCAATAAAGTAATCTGAATCTGAATCTGAATCTGAATAATAGGCGGTTCACAGGACAACAGCTTCAAGCAGAGCTTAACACTGGTCGAAGTAAGCAAGTCTCAGTTTCGACTGTGAAGAGAAGACTTAGAGCTGCAGGTTTGACAGGTCGAGTGGCAGTAAGAAAGCCCTTGCTAAGATGGCTAAATTAAAAAAAAGGCTTGCCTCGGCCATGAAGCACTGCCAGTGGACTACTGAAGACTGGAAGAAGGTCTTATGGACTGATGAATCTTCGGTTCATCATGCAGGGTTTTTGTAAGCCGTTGAGTAGGCGAAAGGTTGGTTCCTCGGTGTGTGACACCAACTGTCAAACATGGTGGAGGTAGCATGATGGTCTGGGGCTCTTCTGCTGGATCCAGAGTTGCCGACTTGCACAGAGTGAGTGGCACCCTGAACCAAAACTGCTACCACAGCATTTTGCAGTGCCATGCAATACCCTCTGGTATACGCCTATTGGTCAGGGGTTCATCCTACAGCAAGATAATGACCCAAAACATACCTCCAGCTTATGTCAGAACTACCTTAGAAGAAAAGAACAAGACAGGAGGCTTCAAATCATGGAATGGTCAGCACAGTCTCCAGACTTAAACCCCAACGAGCTGGTTTGGGAAGAACTGGACAGAAGGGTGAAAGCAAAGCAACCTACAAGTGCAACACATTTGTGGGAACTTCTGCAACAGTGTTGGGAAGAACTTTCCGAACAATATTGGATTTCCATTGTAGAAAGAATGCCGCGAGTGTGTTTGGCTGTTATATCTGCAAACGGTGGCTACTTTGATGAGTCAAAAAAGTATTTTTTTTATCTCCAATTGTTTATTTGTTCTATGCTTTAATTTCAGAGTACATTGAGACATTAAACTGCTTGAATTTCTATTAAAAAAAACTGAAAAAAATTAGGCGTTCTAAAACTTTTGATCGGTAGTGTACATATATTCATATTTTTATATTCTTATATTTTATTTTAATATATTTTATTGTGTTCCTTCTTATATTTCAGATTGTTAGTTATTGTTAGTTGTTAGTTTAAGAAACATGTTTATTGTTTGCACCATCCTGCGACACTAAATTCAGTGTGAATGAACTGATTCTGATTCTTCAAGACTAATATCTACACTGTTTTTCTACTCTTATAGCAAAATATTGAGTGACTTTTTAAGTGCTGAAGTCCCATTGAAGTTCTTATGACCAATAACTCGCCATTTGAAAAGCCATATAGCCAAATTACTTTTATTTGGCGAAAGTAAAAAACAAGGTTATAAATTTCCTTGGTGATTAACCATTCCGTGCAGTTCAAAAAGTCGCCAATATAAATTAGGGAACATGATTAATGAATGTATTGGGCTAATTTGACCTCCAATTTAGCTCCAAATGTGCTATAATTAATATTAATCATGCATAGTTGGTCCACAACTTATGACATGTATAGTAAAATTAGAGTGAATTTAGTGATTTATTTAAACCAGTAGGCAGTCACGGATACAATAGCCAATTTGTAATTTGTAATCCTAGTTACCTGATTGTCTTTTGCACGAGTCATAATGTGTCACGTGCATGTTTTGATATTTTAACTCCCTTTTCCCCTGTGTTCCATGTTACTGACACACTTCTAGAGAGCTTACTGCGGAGTGATGAGTCATGTAGGCTACTTGCCGATTTACCCAGAAGTCCTTGAGTTAACAGCAAGGCCAGACCTGTCTTCAGACTCCACCTTGGCAACAAACTGGAAGGCTAACCACCGTGCAGGGCCTGTCTCATTGGGACCGTATGTTGATGGTTCACAAGATGTTATACTCAGCTGATCGATTTGACCCATGCTCCCTTATGCTACACTCTCCCTTATGCTACCTCTTAGAACCATCGCATTTGTGTGCCAAACGTATGTGCCAATTATAAAGCATGATAGAGTGTGTGTGAGTTCATGTCAAGGTCTTGGGATCTTAAGGGTAAAGGGATTATTGGTTAGCTGTTGCTACAGGGTCACAGCAGTCAGTCACAGTCTGTTCTGCTGAGACAGAGGGGATCTTAGCAGTGCAGTGGAATGTACAATAGGTTAATTACTTCCATCCATCTCATTGGTTGTAAAAAAGTTTCGTGGTGATTCTAATGAACTAGAAAGCCCTCTCTAATTCAACAGAGGATACTGCGCTGCTATAGCCTTTGTTGGGATGGGTAGTTAACCTCTCTCCAATGTACAGTGACTTTCTGCCAGTCTGCCAAATTGCTCTTGTGGCAGCTTGTTCCCTCTCTTCCTGCAGCTTTAGCTCAATGCTGAAGACCTTCACTTGATTGTCCTTGATTCTGCCACATTTTATATCACAATGACAGTTTTTTTCTTCATGCTAATGCTCTGTTTGTCTTACAAACATGGCTTCACCGAAGCGCCATCTGCGGCAAAAAGTGCTTACAAATGAGTTGGGGGTTGTGTTTGATGAGTAATCTTGTGACCCACCAAACATTTAAGGGCAATTATCTCCTCATTAAAATTTGTATCGCATGAGATGGTGTACAACTTCCTAATACACCTCGTTGTTCGAAAGGCTAATCGGTGTGGATTCAGCCAAATACCATTTAATAATTTACTCACAGTGTTCTGTGCATTGGTACCAATTAGTGCTGACCTTGGGACACACCCTTTAAGTGATTATGGATCGTGCAGGTCAAAGTCCTCGGCGACGTAGCTTTGCTATACAAATACAGTTTGATATTACAAGGCATTGGGTCTGAAACAAACTCGAAGGTTTAAATTATTACCTACACTGTCCTATAGTACCCTGCCTACGGCGCGAAAGTAGCTGGGATAGGCTTCAGTCACCTGTGACCCCTAACGGGAATAAGCGGAAGAAAATGAATGAATGCATGTCCTATAGTGTTCTGTACTCACCTCCAGACCATTGGCAGGTTTTTGATTACCAAAATCATAATAGTTTCTGATTCTGTTGACTGTAAATAGTTGACAAGGATTCGGAAGCCCTTATCACATCCCAGAAGCTAAATAGCATCCTTAGAGCCACCCTACAGAGAGACATCTGTAGGTATCAATATCAAAATCAGAATGGGGTTTATTCGCTATGCAAGATTAACAAACATAGAATTCACTGTGGCAGTAATGAGCAAACATAGAATATATATGTGGCATAATAATAGTAATGCCACACTACTGCCAAATCAAGTCCAATAAAGTCTCAATTACCTTCCTTCACCTCTACATGAACACCAGCAGAACAGACGCTGTTGTGAGAAGACCAACACTTCCTGTCTCCCTTGATAAGTGCTGCTAGGTTCTTTTATCTCTTGCGAAAAGGAGGTTCAATTATAGAAATGACTGGAATGTGGAACCAGATGTTCTTGATTTATTGGAATAGCAATCACTGTGCACTGATAGGCTACTGCGGTCAATGCCATGAATGTTGCCGGAGGTCATGCCAGAAAGGATTTCGCGTGTTGGCATCTAGAGTTGCAATTTTTATGTATCTCCCTCCCCTTCTTGCTTCGCACACCCAACTTCCCTCCCTCTCTATCTCTATGTTTGTTCAAAGACAGTAGCGTTCCCTTTTCAGCAGATGATTTATAAGCAAGACCTGTCCCAGAATGTTGTTGTTGATGGGATGATGAGTAGGGAATTGTCCTTTAAAAGCTAAACCGGGTAAGTGTCAAGCTATGTCTTTTCCCCTAGCCGGAGATGAAGTGTGTCAGTTGGGTTGTTTTCTCTCTTGGCTGCCATCTGGTCAATTTCAGGTTAATTGCTGATGGTTTTTTCAGCTCTCCTCCGCTCCGATAAATCCAAGGCTGTTTGCTGGAAAGTAATTGATTTAAGAGGAACCAGGGTGATTCTGTTGGTCATTCAAGATCTAAGGAGGTTTTTTCCCACCTTTTTCTTCCAAATCAAAGCATTCAAGACCCCATCTGAAAATGACCAAACTGTTTATTGAGCGCTATTAGTCAGAGACTCAAGTGTTATCATCATGTCTTTCCATTTCTGCTCACCTGGCAGCAGCTTTGTACACACTCAGTACATCAAACAATTGAGATCACACTCTGGGGGGGGGGGGGGGGGTGGAGATCAGCAAAAAAAGAGTAAAATAACTGCTTTCCATTTCTATGAAGATGATCACGGTCTAATGTCAGGAATCTCTGGGTGTGTTTGTCTGTGGCTCAGTTATCTCGCAACCCGGGAACTTTATGAAACTCGGTATCACCCTATACGGGTGTATGGCTGAAGACCTCAGGATTTGCAGGCTCATTTTCATCTTAAAAATAACAATTGTGTTAAGGGGAGCCAGTAATGTCACCACCTGTACATTTTGTTCACTTTGCACATCTGTTCATTTTGTTCATTTTGCACATCTGCTCATTGCATCATTTGCACAAACTGTTACATGCTACCCGGTAATTTCTGCTTTGTCTAAAATCACTTGAATCTGTACATACCCTGTATATTCTGATTACAGTGTTCATACTATGTATATTCTGAGTATACCCATATTTATTATATTCTGTTGGATTAACTGTTTTGCACTTCCGGTTGGATGCTAACTGTATTTCGTTGCCCTGTACTTGTACATGTGTAATGACAATAAAGTTGAATCTAATCTAATCTAATGTCATAGCACTCGACTACATTGCTAGGTATCTAGCTAAAGTAAATATTGATGCATTAATTTAAGTAGCACAAATTGTATTAAACTACAATAACTTCACAGCCATTCAGTTTACTCAAAGTTAATGTCTGCCAGTTCAAGAGTGGGCCTTTAGTATTGACGGAATAACTAACCAGGATATTCAGCAAATTGTTTGTTTATTAAAATTAAAATTGTCAAATGAGTCTGCACATTGAGTCTGTTCAAATGGAGAACGAGGGAAATGTTCAAGAACATACATTCTATCTATTGAAAACTAACAGACATAGTGTAGTGGTCAATTGCGCTAATGGAGGGTGTTGATACATTTATTGAGGTTGTTTGTGTACGCAGTTGTTTTGAAATTTTTCTCTGTGTGCATATCTTTACGGACAGTTTTTACAGAGTTTGATACATTTTGCTCGTAGTGGGAATGAGGCTGTGACACGTTATTTCTGGCAAACCAGAAATACCAGGAACCACAGGGCAAAGTCATACTTGGCTGTATACTTGAATACTATTCATACCGTCCATCTATGATGACGAAAGGTTCCTCAAAGCAACGATACCGATGATGCTGCCCTTCACTCCTCATTTGAACACAATTTGAACCAGCCACAGTCTGTGATTAAACTCAAATCATGTATTTGTTGGAGAGCTTTTCCATTGAAAACACCATTTAGCAGCGGACACTGGCTGTATCATGACAGACAAAATCTGATTCTCTCTGATTTTGCAGAATGCGCTTTATAAGATTCGAACATTGCCAAAAACATCAAACATATCCAAGATGGCACAATTCAAAAATGCCCTTCTAGTTTCATCACTGAGCATTTCCTATAGGAATCCATAGGGATGTCAAATAATTCACTGTGTCTCGTTACATGATACTATCAATCTCACTGAATGTCTCCTCCCAAGGTTTCTTTGTCCTGTAGTGAGTTTTTCTGGACGTTTTTCCTTGTCTTCCTTGAGGGTTGAGGTTGTCTGAGGGGCATATGTTAATGTTATGTTTTCGTGACATTGCTTGTTAAAAGGGCTATACAAATTTTTGATCATTTTGATTTGATTAGATTTAATTGACTTGTAAATTCCACAAGGGACCACACAAGCCATCCTGCCTAGCCTAATACAAAATGAATGGGAAAGCTTTGCTTGAGTCTATTTGCTTGACACCGGTCAGCAGTCTAATTGTGCTTGATGTTGACCGAGACCTCCTCTGTGTTTGAATCTAGCTCAGGCCCTTTGACCGCTGGTCATTCCATCTCTCTCTCTCCCAAGTTTCCTGTCTTCTCAGTCCAAAAAGCAGTGATGCCCCTAAAAATCCATCTTGAAAACCGAACGTTTATCATACCTGGATCCTCTGTAATGCATCAGTGGAATGCAACCGTACAGATTCATCCAGTTCTCAGTTGATGTCAGTATGAAATAGCAGCTTTGCATGGCTAACTTGCTGCGTCTAGATATCGCTTCCTAATCTGCTGACAGTGTTGCAGATGACGGCCGCGCTCCAGTTACCCAGCATTGTATTTCTCTGGGTGATTCTACAGCTGACTGCTATTACCTGGCCTAAAAAAGAAATGCAAGCTATATAGAATACCCTCAAATGAAAAGGTCTCTTAAAATCTCATTATTGCCATCCAGTTGGGAGTAGACGTTCATGATGGGAGGCTGAGGAGTAACTTGCCCAGCCCAAGTTTTTGGCGCTGAGTGAGTAGGCGGTGGAAGGATGTGTATGTAGTCTTAAACCTTGAGCCTAGAAATGCCCTATGCCCCCCACCCCCTATCAACAATTTTAATTATGGACACACCGACATACACACACGTACCACCCCCCCCCCCCCCACACACACACACACGCACACACACACACACACACACACACTTCCACCTCAGAGCTGAATTAAATGTTGTACCAGACATTGATGACTGAAGACTAGTGAGCCATGGTGTCAAATTACAAATAGCCCAGTGTTTGGCGAAGGCTGTGGAGGGAGTTAGTGTGCCCGGCATGTAAATGAAGCTCTTTGCTCTGAAGATGAGGTAACTCATCATTCAGAGTTTATGTAACAGGTTACACATGCTAATGAGCCCCCACCACCCCTTCTCAAGGATTCATTTCCCTGGAGCATTCCAGAGAGAGGATGGGCTTTTCCCTCCCCTGGGTTTAATGTCCTAATGACATCCATATTCTCCAAGCATATGCTAATCCATTGTTCATGAATAACTGCAGCTGCCAGTCAAACCCCTCCCGTGACGGAGGCCGTCGAGCAGCCTAGCCGGCGCCACGCGTCACGGCCCTTATTTGAAAGCTGTCATCTTGGCTCGCTCTCTACCCCTGGCGTCATTTCAGCGGTGTCTGAAAGCGGAATATTTTCCTCCGCCGGGCGGGATCTTGTCGTGGTCGAAGATGCAGGGAGGTATTAGGACCGCTCATCACGTCGGCGGCGGTCGTGTGCGACGGCTCCTGTCGACGTGTGTGTCCAGGGCCGCCGTCTGTCAGCACCTGGCCGTGGGGTAATGAACACCAGCCCTGTGACCCAGTTGCAGCACGCACACGCGGCAGCAGTCAGGCTCTATATTGAGCTGTCTGGCTTCTGCTAATGACGTTTTAATTGCGCCACCCCCCCCCCCACCCCCCCCATCCCTTCTCCGTGTCCCCTGGCTGGTGAATAGACCGCTCCCTGACTTGTTGTCAGAGATGAATCCACTCCCCCCCTCCTCTGCTTTGTTTGTGCTGCTGTGTTCTTTTTTTGCCCTTTGTGACTTTTGTATCGCAGCATGTTACCACTGAACTGAACTCCCAGGGCCATTGTTGCTGCCGCGCTCTCTCTCTCGCTGGATTCATGTAGATTCCGCCAGGGCCCCCACCTCATTGTTCACTGGATGAAATAAACATTTCAATAAAAATAACCAATGGTGAACAACAACAAAAATCCAAGACTGAAGTAAAACAGCCAGGTGGTTGAAGTGATTTTGAAAAAAACTATTTAAGGAGTTCTCTTCTGAAAATCTGCAGGTCTGTGATAGGTTGATACCGGAATGGGTTTACAGTTCACAGTCTTGTAGAATGATGGCCTGCTCACCCGTCTGTGTCAAGCCACACCACAGACAAGTTTGTATTGTTGTTCTTGTGGGATTCACGATTCACTCTCATCCATAATCCACTTTTCATTAACGCCTAACGTTAACCCTCCCGTAACCCAAAAACCTAATCTGAACCTTATGCACAGGATCCCTGTAGCCAGTAGATTGATCCAGATGAACTAGAGAGGTAGGGGTGGCTGGCTACCTGAGAAAAGACCTGAAATGATGCCTTCTTTCAGCTTAGACAACCTCCAGAGACAGGTCCTGGAGTGCTTTCCTTTCGAAAGAAACACACACAGCTGTCTCATTACCCCCCTTCACACACACACACACACTCTTCTGTCACCACGGCCACTTATCACACTGTCACCCTTGTCATGCCATGCTTGACCTCCTCTTTGGTTTACAGTAATGTGTGTGTGTGTGTGTTGTGGCATGTCCTCTAAAAGTTCCCAGCAGCTGGGATAAAAGTCCCATCATGTCTGCTGTTTCTCCAGGCTGTTAAGCAGTGACAGTAGGAGACAGCACCAGTGTTCTGCTGTCCAGTAACAGCACTTTGACCTGACTTGGAGAGACAGGGGCTGTTGTTGCAGATGTCCAGCTGTGGTTGTGTGTGTGTGTGTGTGTGTCAGGAGAAGGTGCAGTTCTGTGTGTCTGTTTATTGGACATTTGAAAGCTGAAGAAAGTAGAGAAGAGGCTAGGTGGGCAGTTGCTTCCATTGGCCATTGCAGGGAGCATGAACCAAACAGGGAGGTTTGTTGATTGTGGATGACAGATGGAAAGAGTGACCAACAGCTTTAATGAAAGAAACAATTTATGATTTATAAAAGACAAGATCACTTCTGCCAGCAATTGTATATATTACGTGTGTTTAGCATAATTTTTCATAGTACAGGTCTGCACACGCAGTTGCCTCGTTGGCTTTCAGCTCTTGTTCGTTTCCAACCCTCTCATTGGTTCTTCCCCCCTGTCATTGGTTCTTCCCCCTCTCATTGGCTCATCTACCCTCTCATTGGTTATTTCCCCCTCTCGTTGCCTCTTCTCACTGGATTTCCCCCCCTTTCATTGGCTCTTCTCCCTCTCATTGGCTCCTCTCCCCTCTCATTGGTTCTTCCCCCTCTCATTGGCTCAACTACCCTCTCATTGGTTCTTTCCCCCTCTAATTGGCTCTTCTCCCTTCTCACTGGATTTCCCCCCCTCTTATTGGCTCTTCCCCCTCTCATTGGCTCTCCTCCCCTCTCATTGGCTCCTTCCCCTTTCTCATTGGCTTTTCTCCCCTCTCATTGGCTTCTCTCCTCTCTCCCTCCAGCCATTTATAACTACGATGCCCGCGGTGACGAGGAGCTGTCTCTACAGATTGGAGACACCGTCCACATCCTGGAGACATACGAAGGTGAGAGCGACGGCATGCGGTGTCCATGACGACATGACAAAGATGCACCATAGAAACGTTTTTGGGGAACTGCTGCTTGAGACCTTGTCCTCTGTCTTGCTCCGTCCTTGTGTTCTAGGTTGGTATCGAGGCCACAGACTGAGAAGAAAGTCCAAGAAAGTGAGTTGGCTAAATGCTCTTTGTTTCTTCCTAAAACTTATTTGCACCTACTGTGTATCCGTAGCTATGATGTAAGCATGGCTTATTGAATCACAGAAGTGGAATGTCTCAGTATACATTTTACATTTAATCGTTTAGCAGATGCTCTTATCCAGAGCGACTGTACAGAGACATTCCCCCTGAGGCAAGTAGGGTAAACTGCCTTGCCCAACGACACAACGTCATATAGCCACAGCCGGGAATCAAACTCACAAACTTCCGATCATGAGCCCAGCGCCTTAACTGATGGAGCCACCTGCCTCCCCATCATACGTTAGATTCAGGTTTGCTGGAGCCGGGAAACTTCGAAAACCTTCAGGACAGTGGCCCCCGAGGACCAGGATTTGACACCCCTGAGTTATGGTTTCTGTTGTTCCCCACCAGTTCCCAGCTGATCTCCCACAGTCTCAGCAGGACTGCCAGCTAGTCTAACTCTGGGGCGTCAGGTGGCTCAGCGGGTTAAGGCGTTGGCCTCATGATCGGAAGGTTGTGAGTTCGATTCCCGGCAGTGGCTATGTGACGTTGTGTCCTTGGGCAAGGCACTTCACCCTACTTGCCTCAGGGGATTGTCCCTGTACTTGCTGTAAGTTGCTTTGGATAAAAGAGTCTGCTAAATGAATATTTATCTTTTAAATTTAACTCTATGTTTGCTGTCTCCCTTTCAGGGCATTTTTCCAGCCTGCTTCATTCACCTCAAGGAGGCCACAGTTGAAGGCAATGGGTCAGTACATCTGTTCCATTGAATACCTCTTAACAGGTCCAAAGGTTTTTACTTTGGCCTTTTATGACACTAAGTTTGTCACCTACTCTGGGGTATCTAAGGTTGGAATTTATTTATGAAAAAATAAAACACGTTTTGCATGAATTAATTTGCTGTCCTTGGAGAAAATCAGAATCAGAATCAGAATGGGGGTTTGTTCGCTATGCAAGGGTTAACAAACATAGAATTCACTTTGGCAGAGCAAACATAGAACATATATGTGACATACTAATAAAATAAAAATAAAAATGAATACAACGTAAAATACACTACAGATATGATACATATAAACAAATAATACAAATGATACAAATAATACAAATGTTACCAATGATACAAATGATGCAATAGTACAAATGGTACAGGTAACATGGAAGTACAAATAACATGGGTACAGAGTGGAATGGGTATATATAGTGCGTGGGGGGAGGGGGGTATATTCACAGTAGTGTAAACAGTGGTGCAAAATTCACAGTAGTACGTTTTTAAAGTTTAAAGTGTTGTGTGCTAAAGTGGCAGACTGCAGTGGGATTCTGGAGGGGGGGTTAAAAGTTTAGAGAGCATTTAGAGTCACCTAACCTGGTGCTGTGCTTGACGCGCACTAAACAAAAGGATTTTCAGTCAAGAGCGAGTGGTCGATTGTGTATGCAGTTTGTAACTCATTTCGAAATAAAATTGGAAGCCAATATTCAGCTTTTATCAAGGAATCAGTGGTGGAATAGCTTGTGCAGTATACCATTCAGTCAAGGACAGCTTATCCAGACCCACTCACTCTTCAGTATGAGACAGCTCCATCTCTCCAATGGAGGAAGCATGCATGCTAATCTTAAGAGAGCACTGTAGGGACCATTCTAAGACTGCATCATTACAATCTGTTTGTTGTACCCTGAATCGTCCAGCCGAGTTGAAGAGTAAGAGCAGAAATCTCCCTCTCCCTGAAGTGTAATGTGCTCCGTTCAGTAACTGCGGCATGTACTGTGTGTTGAAGTGTGTGTCAACGTGTGTTCATGTGTGTTTTGACATGTGTGTTGGCAGGTGTATTGGCGCGTGTTTGTGTGTTAACTTGTGTGTTGGCCTGTGTGTGTGTGTGTGTGTGTGTGTGTTAACATGTGTGTTTGACTGTCCCCTGGCAGGCAAAAGGAGACAGTCATCCCCACTGAGCTTCCTCTGGTCCAGGAGGTCACCACCACCCTGAGAGAGTGGGCCTCCATATGGAGGGACCTCTACGTGGTGAGTCCACACACACACCTGCACACACAAACACCTGCACACACACACACACACCTGCACATACACACACACATTACCGTCGTTACCCTGCATTTGTACCTGTGTAATGACATTAAAGTTGAATCTAATCTAATCTAATTAGCTCACACACACACACCTGCATTCGTACACACACCTGCACTCATACATACACACACTCTATGCACTTAACACATCTAATAAGTAAGTTTAGTAGCCCACACGGGGGACAGATGGCTCAACGGGTTAGGGCGTTGGCCTCATGATCGAAAGGTTGTGAGATCGTGCCCCCGCTGTGGCTATATGACTTTGTGTCCTTGGGCAAGGTACTTCACCCTACTTGCCTCAGGGAAAATTGTCCTTGTACTTACTGTAAGTCGCTTTGGATAAAAGCGTCTGCTAAATGAATAAATGTAAATGTAAACACACACACATAAACACTCTAGTTAACCCAGTTGGTCAACAGTTGGCTAACAGTTGTGGTTGGTGTCCTTATTCCAAAGCATATGAATAAGGTTTTCATTAGAGGAAGACTGAATATGTGGCAATGGGGGACAGTGAGAAAAGACTAGAGAGAACATGTTTGGTCATTTCATCATCTCTTTGCCTTGGTTCTGCAGGGAGACAAGAGAGAGATGTTCAACTCGGTCCGGGACATGATCTACGACCTGATCGAGTGGCGATCTCAGATCCTGTCTGGCACGCTCCCTCAGGACGAGCTGACCGAGCTCAAGCAGAGGGTCACCTCTAAGATCGACTACGGAAACAAGTGAGGGACAAACTGCCTGTCCTTTGAAGACATGAATTATTGTCCGTCAGCTTGAGTGTATACAATTAACAAAGAACACCAGTTGTTCACAAGATGAGCAAGCAAGTTTAAATGCCCGCATGAAGCGTTCAGTTTGACCGTTTTCATGTTTTTATCCTTCCTATAAAGACAAGGTAACATCAAACGACAGTCTGTTTCTCCACAGAAACTTGATAGTCAGTCTAGTTCCAGAATATCTCAGCTACTACGCGTCTCTCTCCTCCTCTCTCTTCCTGTCACCATCCTCCTCCCTCTCTGTCTCCCTCCGTCTCTCTCTGCCTCTCTCCTCTCTCTCTCTGCCTCCCTCCTTCTCTCTCTGCCTCCCCCCTGCTCTCTTTCTCTGCATCCCTCCTTCTCTCTCTCTCTGCCTCCCTCCTTCTCTCTCTGCCTCTCTCCTCTCTCTCTGCCTCCCTCCTTCTCTCTCTGCCTCTCTCCTCTCTCTCTCTGCCTCCCTCCTTCTCTCTCTGCCTATCCTTCTCTCTCTCTCTGCCTTCCTCCTTCTCGCTCTCTCTCTCTGCCTCCCTCCTTCTCTCTCTTCCTCTTTCCTGCTCTCTTTCTCTGCCTCCCTCCTCTCTGTCTCTGCCTCCCTCCTTCTCTCTTTCTCGGCCTCCCTCCTTCTCTCTTTCTCTGCCTCCCTCATTCTCTCTCCGCCTCCTTCACTCTCTCTCCGCCTCCCTACTCTCTCTGCCTTCCTCCTTCCTCTCTGCCCCCCCCCTTTCTCCGCCTCCCTCCTCTCTCTCTGCCTCCCTCATCCCTCTCCGCCTCCCTCCTTCACTCTCTCTGCCTCTCATTAACTCTGACATAGTTGGATCGTCCGAGCACGCTCCATTAGTAGGGTTCCACTGATTCTGTCCTCTGTGTAAACAGGTACCTGGATCTGGACCTGGTGGTACGAGACAAGGACGGCAACATCCTAGACCCTGAGCTGACCAGCACCATCAGCCTGTTCAGGGCCCATGAAGCAGCGTCCAGGCAGATTGAGGAGAGGATCCAGGAGGAGAGGGTACACATGCTCATGACTATGCACAGGAGGGGAGGGGAGGGGGGGGGGGGGGCGGTCGAGGAACGGAAGGAGGGAGTGAGAGGGAGCAGAGTCCAGGCAGATTGAGGAGAGGATCCAGGAGGAGAGGGCAATCAGGCTGCACAGCTGAATACAGAGAGGGTTGGGGGAGGAAGTTATTGAGAGATAGGGAGACAGAGAGAGAAGGGTTTGGGAGTGAGGAAGGGAGTGAGAGAGGAAGACAGAAAGGTAGAGGTGGAGAGAGGGGTGGGGTTAAGCAAGAGAGGGAAAGAGAGAAATTTAGAGGTGGAGAGGGAGAGAGAGAGGGTGGGGGAGTAAGGGAGGGAGGGAGGGGGAGAGAGAAAGGTAGAGGTGGAGAAGGGGAGGGAGGGGGTTGGGTGAGGGAGGGAGGGGGATAAAGGGAGAGGTGGAGAGAAAGGGTGTAGGGGAGAGGAGGGGTGGGGTAGAGAGAGAAAGGTCCGTGCAATGATGTGTACAGACTTGCTTAGTGCAAAAGCAGCTTCAGGTTTCTGTTTGTAGTAAAACATCTCCATCTCTCACCTCCAGTGAATGGTGGGCCCTGAGCAGCAACATCTTCCACACACACACACACACACACACACACACACACACACACACACACACACACACACACACACACACACACACACACACACCCACACACGCACACACACACACACACACACACACACACACACACACACACACACACACACACTGCAGCGTTAGGGCTCTGACAGCTGAGAGAGGGAGCCAAACTTCATCCGCCTGTTGAGACACACACACACACACACACACACACACACACACACACTTGAACTCTCAGAAGAAAAAGGGCTTACCTGGGCACCAGAGAAAGGGGCTACCAATCAAGTGGCTCCATCTTCACCTCCTCAGGTCCCTGACCCAGCATGCAGATCCTCAGCTCTGAATTGCTGTTCTACACACCCTCATTACGTGACCTTTTCATGTGCCCCTCTTTGCATACGGACGGGCAATTTGAAATTCTTTTAGCTCACACGCTCGGAATACTAATGGATGCCGGTTCCCCAGGACCCACGCGTACTCTCTCATGCACGTACATAAAGACGCATGCTGTTTCTAGACTGTTAAGAAGATGGCACCAATAACAAAGCCACACGCCTCGCAACGATCGTGCGTGGCGCCAAGGATGCTCTCCTGTCTGGTCCTTTTGAGAGAAACGTGCATCCTTTTGGACGTTTACACCCTTATGAGGGTTAATATACCCCGCCCATGTCTCGCATCAGCATCGCCCTTTCACTCGGACAGGGGGAAACAGATGGCGTCGTAAAGCCTGATGAATCCTTCTAACAGATGTGTACACCTTAACCCTCATCCTGATGGACCCAAAAATAACCTCCTGTGCCCCCTCCCCCTCCCCTTGGTGGGGCCCCCATGGCCGGTCACCTCCCCTTGTCCCCGGGGGCTGCGGTGACACGGGGCCTATTAAAGAGCGCTGGCCACCTCAATCGAAAGCAGCATCCCGCTATTTCTCCCTCTCTCTCTCTCACACTCATTCATTGCAGAAGTGGTCTCCTCATCAGGGGCCATACACATACCGGTACCTTGTCCTGCAAATAGATCACAAATCATTTCACAACGCACAGCCTTTATAATAAGGACTACTCCCTTCAGTGGTCTCCAGTCACTGAAAGATATGGGCCTGTTAGTTTGACAGTACAGAGACTGTTCGAGTCATCTCTCTCTCTCGTCTCCCCCGCAGTCCCAGAAGCAGAATATCGACCTAAGTCGCCAGGCCAAGTTCGCCTCCACGCCCTCCTTTGCCCTGTTCGTGACACTGAAGAACGTGGTGTGCAAGATAGGGGAGGACGCCGAGGTGCTCATGTCACTGTACGACCCTGTGGAGTCCAAGTTCATCAGGTACGTGTTTAGCAGGAACGCAGCACTGCTGGTCTTGAACGCAGCCAGGCCTGTGCTCTGACCAGGGCCTCTGGCTTTGATCCAGGACTTCTAAAACAGCTGAACACTAGTCTCCAACTGAGGGTATGTAGTGTTGAGCCAGAGTCAGCATGTAGTATTGTTTTTATTATAATAATTTTTTTACATTTTATTTCCTTTTATACCTGTGACCCCTAAAGGGAATAAGCGGCACCGCCAATAAGTGGTAGATAATAAATTAATGTTCTTTTATATTTCAGGTTGTATTATTTTTTATTGTTAGTTTAAGATCCATATACAATACACTATTTTACCAAAAGTATTTTCATCATCTGATCGTTTGGATGGGTGACCAGATACTTTTGGTAATATAGTGTATGTTCATTGTTTGCATAATCCTGCCACACTAAATTCCCTGTGCAAATGTACATGGCGGATAACAATTCAGATTCTAGTATTGAAGGTCTAATTGCAACGTGGTGATTTCAACCTTTTCTCCCCCTCAGTGAAAACTATCTGGTGCGCTGGTCAAGTTCAGGGCTGGTGAAAGACATAGACCAGCTTCACAACCTTCGATCAGTTTTCACGGTGAGTGCGCGAGCGATGAGGTGGGAGTGTGTTCTACTGCTTGTATGTTTTCTGGCTGGTATAGCGGCTAACCATATATGTCTGTTGAAGTTGAGGTTGAGCCAGGTTGAGGTGTACCCAGGTTGTTTATGAAAAGGGAGTCAGGTGGCTCAGCGGGTTAAGGCGTTCGGTAAGTTTGTGGGTTCGATTCCCGGCTGTGGCTTCATGACGTTGTGTCCTTGGGCAAGGCACTTCACCCTACTTGCCTCAGGTTCACCTCACCAACGATCCTCCAAGAGCACAGGAGCCACAATGCACACGGGGAGGGTAAGGGGGGGGGGGGCACACAGGGGTTTAGAGCATGAAATGAGGACATAGTCAAAGTTGTGTCAAGACAATTTGCCCCGAACATTCTCTGAAAAGGGCAGATCGGTGTATCGATGCTTGAAAGTCCCCACGCAGTCCAGCCTGTCGAAACCCTTCTGGAACGTTCTTTCAGCTGGTCGGGTCGTGACCTCCCGTTTGTTTCCCTCAGGATCTGGGAAGCGAGGATCTAAAGAGAGAGAAGATCAGCTTTGTGTGTCAGATCGTCCGGGTGGGCCGCATGGAGCTGCGTGACAACAATACCAAGAAGCTGACGTCTGGCTTGAGGAGACCCTTCGGAGTAGCAGGTAACCTAGCAACACTAGTCCCAGTCATGGAGGTGCACACTAATCTCAATTATGGAGGTCCAGGTACGCACACTAGTCCCCGTCATGTAGGTCCAGGTACGCACACTAGTCCCAGTCATGGAGGTCCAGGTACGCACACTAGTCCCAGTCATGGAGGTCCAGGTACACACACTAGTCCCAGTCATGGAGGTCCAGGTACACACACTAGTCCCAGTCATGGAGGTCCAGGTACGCACACTAGTCCCAGTCATGGAGGTCCAGGTACGCACACTAGTCCCAGTCATGGAGGTCCAGGTACGCACACTAGTCCCAGTCATGGAGGTCCAGGTACGCACACTAGTCCCAGTCATGGAGGTCCAGGTACACACACTAGTCCCAGTCATGGAGGTCCAGGTACGCACACTAGTCCCAGTCATGGAGGTCCAGGTACGCACACTAGTCCCAGTCATGGAGGTCCACACTAATCCCAGGTATAGAGGGCCAAGTACGCACGCTAATTCCAGTCACGGAGGACCAGGCACACACACTAGTCTGGCGAGCCACCAGCCTTTTGGTGGTTTCCATGTTTCTTTTCATGTGAGAGGTCTGTCACAGTGTTTCCCAACCCTATTCCTCTGGGAACACCTGTCCTACATGGTTTTGATGTTTCTCTGCTCCAACACACCTTAATCAAATGTATGGGTTGTTATCCAGCGATGCAGACGCCTGCTCATGACCAGTCATTTAAATCAGGTGTTTTAAGGCAGGGAAACATCTAAAACCTGCTGGACAGGTGTTCCCTGAGGACTAGAGTGGAGAACCACTGGTTTGTTGAGCCAACTGAAATGAGCTAACGAAGATATCTGTCAGAAACGTTGAGGTTGTTTGGGTGAGGTTAATATGTTAGGTCTGGATCCTGTCTATGGACAAGCTGTCTGCTCCGTGGGACACTAATGTGATTGACATCATGCTGCTGCTTCTGCTGTCAGAGAAACCAGGAAAGTGAGAGGAAGTGACACGAGTGATGGGTGTCCTCCTGATATACAAGACAATGTATTGTCAGGGTAGTCATTATTGGTTAGAGGGAGGTAGAGGGAAGTAGAGGGAGATAGATGGGGAGAAGGAGGTAGAGAGAGGTAGAGAGTGGTAGATAGGGAGAGGGAGGTAGAGAGAGGTAGATAGGGAGAGGGAGTTAGAAAGAGGTAGATAGGGAGAGGAAGGTAGAGAGAGGTAGATAGGGAGAGGGAGTTAGAGAGAGGTAGATAGGGAGAGGAAGGTAGAGAGAGGTAGAGAGAGGTAGATAGGCAGAGGGAGGCAGAGAGAGGTAGAGGCAGGTACAGAGAGAGGGAGATAGAGAGATGGTATATGGATAAAGAGAGGTAGAAAGGGAGAGGGAGGTAGAGAGAGGTAGAGAGAGTGAGATAGAGGGAGGGAAGATGAAAGAAAAGGAGGTAGCGAGCGGGAGGGAGGTAGGGTGAGAGAGGGAGCTAGTTGGGGAGGGAGGGCGAGATGGGTGATGTGAAGCCATCAGTTTCCAAGATCAAATGCGTTTTTTTGAAGTGAGACGGGGAAATGCTTTCCACGCTGTGTCTCCCCACTACAAAGCTGCCTATGTGGGTCAGGCCCAGGGAATCAAAGGCTGCCTGGTGTCACTCTTAATGTGGGGCAGCGCTGGCGAATTTCCGCACAGGCCCAGGAGCCCTGGAGGCTGGCTGATGAAAGTGGTGGGCGGGAGCACAAGGCTAACCAAACAGGCGGAATGGTTGAAGTTGATAAGAGGGGTCGTCCTCACCAGTTTTCATCCTGGGGTCTGACCACGTTTCGACACTTTCTCCCTCCAAATCGAATGGCAATTTCGTCATTTAGCCCCTTTTACGAGCAATTTCACAGAGGGCTTCACGTACGCCCATAGAATTGTGACAAACCACCCTCCACCCCTTCCCCCTCCCCCCTCCCGCCTTCTTGGGTTTCTTCCTTATTGCAGTCATGGACGTAACTGACATCATCAACGGCAAGACGGACGACGAGGACAAGCAGCACTTCATCCCATTCCAGCCGTGAGTATGATCACCACGGCCCTCACACACCACGGCCCTCACACTACAGTCCTCACACACCACGGCCCTCACACACCACAGCCCTCACACACCACGGCCCTCACACTACAGTCCTCACACACCACGGCCCTCACACTTGTGATGAAAATTTAGGACAACCAGTTAGAGTGTCTGAAGGAATTTCATGACTGTTGTTTTATGATGCCAATTAAGAAACTAGAGACCCAATTCTGAGCGATTCTTGAGCCCTGTGACCACTGGAGTAGATCGATCAACTGATTTCTCTGACCAGATGGCAAAACCTGTGTCCTGTTTATGTTTCATTTACTATCTCCACATTTAGAGGGGGGAGATTGTCACTGACTAGGGGTAGCCAATCACAGAGCCTGCTGTGTATATTGAGGATATTGATATTGATTGATATTGATACTGTGTATATTGAGTGTATATTCTGTTCTACGTTTATATAAACCAGTGCTAAGGTAATGGGGGTTACTACTCCTTCGAATGACTGTAGCAATCCTCCCTTGTCACTTGTCACAGAATGTTTTTTTTTTAGTTAGTTCTTTTCATTATTTATTTCAATTAGAATAAATGAATTGAACCAGAGACACCATCGTGACAATTCAGCACACAGAACCATCGAAAGTTCACTCACACACCACGGCCCTCACACACCAAAGCCCGCACACACCATGGTCCTCACACACCATGGTCCTCACACGCCATGGCCCTCACGCACCACGGCCCTCACACACCACGCTGACAGTTACCCAGAATATACATTTGGGTGTCTCCCTACTAGTCAACCAAAGTCCGGGTCAACAGATGCCTTGTGCTTAAACGGCGTACGTGTATGTGCGTCCGTGCACGAGTGTCGAAGGGGATAAGGGGGAGTGCTTGATGCACGTCGAGACGCGGCACCGTTCCACCACCTCCCCCCCCCCCCCCGCAGAATTGCGGGATCCTTGGCACTTGATTCGTGAGAGTTTGAGACGGCAGAGCTCCCTGTATTCCCTGCTGACTTCATTAAGGCGTCTCATTAACGCTCCCTGTCTTCGGCGGGAAACGGCGTGAGCCGTCGGAACCCTTTCTCCTTAACGCGATTTCCTGTCTTAATTGGAAATGCTAGCGGATGCAGGCAGTTTAGCTGGCAGATCAACTTCGCCTCGCATTTTTATTGCCGCGCATAAATCCCGGCCGTAATTACCAGCCCCTCCAGTAGGACAGCCGGATTACAAGTGGCGCAGCACGAATACCAGCGTGCGTTCCAGCAGCCCGGTGGAGCCGGAAGTGTTGTCGGCCAGGCGTCTTGACTCGAGGAACAGGAAGTCTCTCTCGCAGCTCTTCCCTTGACACTTATTGGTTCTCACGATGTATGTTTCACAGTCTAAAAGCCCACTGTGCTCGGGGGACTATCACGTTGCTATGCTGAGTGACCGATGCTCTTTTGTAAAGCTCTCTCTTGTAAGTCGCTTTGGATAAAAGGCGTCTGCTAAATGAATTAACGTGAAGATGAGTTGACTCCGCTGTCCGGACGGGACCCAGTTCTCAAACGACGTCCTTGGGAAATGAGCCAGATCGATCGAGGCGGGGTCGGAGGGTAAATGAGGTTCTCACAGCGGCTCTACCCCAGTAACACGAGGACTGTGATCATTTTCACTCACCTCGTCGTAAAGACTTGGGGGGGGGGGGGGGGGAAACCGGCCCTCTCATTTGCCTGTGTCTGCCTTGTAATGGGATATGCTTTTGTTTGTTTCATAACCTACTGCTAAATGTTATGAATATTCCAACAATGGGAATTCTATCCCCCTGGTGTTTCTTCCCTGAAATCATGTCTGAACATGTTCAGAAATCAGCCTCCCCACCCCACCCCAGGGTGTAATCACGTAGGCAAGCAGGGGTGTTGCTGCCAGACAAACGTGGCCGTGTGGAGCGTTGTTATGGATGGGTAATACCTCTGGTGTTGATGTTGGGTGTGTTTCATGTGCCTATTTGCAGCAGCGCTGGATGAAGAGGGTGGGGGGGGGGAGTCCCTGAAGGGACCTGTCAATGCTAGCAGTTCTGTTCCTTTCCCGGTCCTGACTTCTCCTCCTCCGCACTCCCCCTTTCTTTCCCTCTCGCCGTCCCTCTCTTTCCCCCCCCGAACTCTCTCTCCCTCTCCCCTCTCGTCCCCCCCCTCTCTCTCCCTCCCTCTCTTTCCTCTCTCCGTCCCACCCTCTCTCTCTCTCTCTCCCTCCCTCTCTTTCGTTTTCCCCATCTTTCTGTCTCTCTTTCCCTTTCTCTCCCTCTCTCTTTCCCTCTCCCTCACTCTGTCTTTTACCGCTGTTTCGGCAACTGCAGACATGTGTCACAGCCTGCACATTCACACAACCTCTCCGCCTGTGGACTATGTGTGTGTGTGGTGTGTGGGAGGAGGAGGGGTCCTCCAACCTCCACCCCCCCCCCCCCCGTTCCCTTCGGTCACATCTCCTTCCCGCCGCTCTGCAGTCGCTGCTTCACACCAGTCAGGCTGACTCTTCCTGCTCTGCCGTCACACAGGGCTCACCAGCGCTTCTAGAAGGTTCACACACTTAGCGGTGGGGCACGTTGGGACGTCTCTGTGCGGCTGGAAGGCTGCTCAGAGCTTCACTGCTTCCAGTCCAACATGGGTCGGAGCAGTTTGAAAGGAACCTCTCACTTATGCCAGGCTTCATGGGGGTGGGGCGGCGGTGGCGGGGGGCAGACATGGGCTTCTTCCTCCAAACTGATGATTTCTCTTTGTTTTCTGTCATTTACCCATCCTGCCCAACTGTTGGCTAACAAATGGCTTTTTGTCTCTGTCACGGTATTTTGCATCACTGTTTGGTGTTTTTCTCCTCTTTCCCCATCCTTCTCCCCCCATCCCTTCTTTCCCGCCCGTCACCTCCCCTCCCCGTCCCACCCCGTCTCTCTGCGCTCTCCTCCTGCTCCTTCCCATCCTCCTCCCTGTCCCATCTCTGCCCTGTCCTCCCTCTCGTCCTCCCTCCCCTGTGGTGTTTGCCTGTCGTGTGCGTACTCCAGGCTAGCGTTGGATGACGCCATTCGCCACAAGCAGCTGAACATCTCCCGTTTTTCACCCAGGGTGGCGGGGGAGAACGACTTCCTCCAGACCGTCATCAACAAAGTCATCGCCGCCAAAGAGGTCAATCACAAGGGCCAAGGTACTGTGACCGGGACGAAACGAGACTTCTCAAAAGCATTGTGCATGTTACTTAGTAGCTGTTCAGTAGAAGGAATGACGTAATTCTCTCACACACAACAGTACCCGAACTGAAATAGATTATTATGGGTTAGCACATCAACAGTGTCATTAAATTTGTAGAAACTTGGAGAACGCCGTTGTAATGTTGCAACCTGATTAAATTATACAGCTGCAGGGACTACTGGAATGTTCTGGAAGAAAGAAACAGTGTACGACCTGAAGCTGGTGCTCACAAGCAGACTGTTAGTGTAGGAATCCTGTTCCACACCTCACTTCTGTGGAGAGCTGTTGAATTATTGAGAGTTGTCTCTTGTATCTAGGTCAATCTGTATTTTTTGCTACTAATGGGGGAAAGTTTGCACAAAATGATTAGACGGTTCAACGCCTGCCGAGGATTTTGACTTCTGCCACTTTATATAGCAATAAGTCACTGGGTTTAGGGAATCAGGTGGTTGAGTGGTTATGGAATTGGGTTAGTCATCAGAAGGTTGCAGGTTCGATTCTCGGCCGTGCCAGATTACGTTGTGTCCTTGGGCAAGGCACTTCACCCTACTTGCCTCAGGGGGAATGTCCCAGTACGTGCTCTTAGTCATTCTGGATGAGAGCGTCTGCTAAATCACTAAATGTAAATGTTTCACCTGTGAACCATGAGAGAAGGTCAGAACTGAAGTGTTTCGGTTTCTGTTTGAAACCTGTCCGTCACCATGCCGACGTTCTCTGGCGGAATGAGAACCGCCCCCCCTAAGACAAAGTCTGGAAGAACACTCTGCCCTCTGCTTCGCTGGGGAGGGTCAGGGTCATCTGAGATGGTACCTGGATGACTGTCCACTTCACTGGGGAGGGTCAAGGTCGCCCGACAGGGTATTACAGAGTATTACTGTCAGGTGCACCAAGCCTCTGACAGGCCAGCAAGGGCAGGGGTGGGTGGGTGGGTTTTTGGGTGGGGGGGGGGGGGGGGGGGGGGTGCGGTGCGGCCAGGCAAGGAAACACCGAGCGTTTGTCAGAAAAACTCTTCCTCTATCATGTGGCATGGAGCCAACAGCTTTATTGGAATGACTTGTGCTGCGGGGATACATCACAGCCTCTGATGTGTGTGTGTGTGTGTGTGTGTGTGTGCGTGTGTGTGGGGGGGGGGGGGGGGTGGACGGCATGAGTGTGGAGCTTACGGGTCCAGTTCAGTGCCTGCCGGTCCACCAGGCTGTTTCTGCTCTCATTAAAGCAGGGCGCAGACAGAAAGGGAAAAAAAAAACCATTATTTTCAGCTGGTTTACGTTTCTAAGAACCCCCACTACCCCCCTCCCCCCCCAAAAAATACTTTCAGACCCATTCAGTTCCCTCGCAGGTACGGTGGTTTCAAAATGAGAGCCCTATGTCGGAAAACCAGCCTGACCCAGAGAGCGAGCGAGAATCGTCCTGCTCAATTATTTCACTCTTCCCAACCTCCAATCGGCACCCTGATTGAACTATTTTAAAGTTACACCGAAAGCAGGCCTACGTTTGTCAAAAGGAAGCTTCACGGGTCTTCGGGGTCGTCTTGCAGGTCACAGTATGTTTAGACTGGAGATTTGGAGGGAATCCTGAACTTTGGTGGAAGGGAGCAGCTTTTCAGGACTGATTCCGTCCCCTCACGTGTCTGTGGTGGTGCCTGTCTCTCTCTCTCTCTGTCTCTCTGTCTCTCTCTCTCTCGCCAGGTCTGTGGGTGACGCTCAAGCGGCTTCCTGGAGACATCCACCAGATCAGGAAGGACTTCCCTCACCTGGTGGACCGCTCCACTGCCGTGGCACGCAAGATGGGCTTCCCAGAGATCATCATGCCAGGTGAACCACCCTGTCCCCGCACCCATGTCCTCACAGCCCCCCCATCCCGTGTCCTCACAGCCCCTAATTTCCTCACAGCCACCCCCCCACACCCATGTCCTCACAGCCCCCCACACCCATGTCCTCACAGCCCCCCCTCCCGTGTCCTCACAGCCACCCCCCCCCACACACACACAACCATGTCCTCACAGCCCCCCCCCCCCCACACACACACACACACACATATTTTAAGAGTCTTCCTTTCAAAGCGTCTCCCCATCTCTCCCCAGGTGACGTGCGCAATGACATCTACGTGACCCTGGTCCAGGGCGAGTTTGACAAGGGCAGCAAGACCACGCCCAAGAACGTGGAGGTCACCATGTCTGTGTACGACGAGGAGGGCAAGAAGCTGGAGGTAGGCGCTTCGGAGGCTTTAAACGGTGGCTGTGTGTCACGCAAACAACCCTCCGCAAAACGAAAGAAGTCAAACGCTCAGTGCTCCCCGTCTTCAAAGCGTGGGGGAATTACCTGTCGGTCGGAAAGCTGGTGATTTGAGGCCCATGGCAGGCTACAGACAGGCTGCGGTCCTGTTAAGTCAGCGCTGCACTTAAGGCATCACACCGTCACGGACAGAGTCAGGAAAGATGACACAGGCTGGGCGTCCCTTCAGCTTGTCACAACCAAGAAGCTGTTAAGGAGCGTCGGATGGCTCCTCGGGTTAAGGCGTTGGCGTCGTGATCGGCGGGTTGTGAGTTCGAACCCTGGCTGTGGCTGTGTGATGTTGTGTCCTTGGGCAAGGCACTTCACCCTACTTGCCTCAGGGGGATTGTCTCCGTACTTTGGCTTTTTGGATAAAAGCGTCTGCTAAATGAGGTATTATTATTATTATTATTAAGAAGCGCATGAGCCGGTGCCTGCTGGTTGACTGACTTGATTTTGAATGTCAGGGGAAAAAAAATGAACGCCTTTGCTCTCTAAAGTTGATGGTCGGGGAAGGAGTTGCTGAACTTTAAATTACATTTGTATTCATTTATTAAAAAATGTACATGGGGACGTCCATAGCCCGTCTTATTTAGTTGGTTTGAATCAGTGTCTTGTCTCTTCTTCCCTCTATCTCTCCTCATATTCCCCTCTCTCTCTCTCTCTCTCTCTCTCTCTCTCTCTCTCTCTCTCTCTCTCTCTCTCTTTTTGTCCTTCCGACATGTTCTCTCAGTTCAGGCCCCTGCCTTACGGGGCCCCTCTTCCCAGTTGGGTCACAGCCACCTCAATCGTGCCGTTAGTTCCAGATAGGAAAAGCAGCACTACTGGTTAATGAGCTCTCCCCTCCTCCTCCTCCCCTCCTCCCCAGGGGTGAGGGGAGATGCCGGAGCCAGTGTTGTTTATGCATGGAGCCGTACGGCAGGGGCCCCGGTGTTCAGCTGTGCTTCCGGCCTCCCTCCCTCTCCAAGCTAAACGGACCACTTACCGCTCCGAGAGACTTCCTGCTGAAGCGATAAGCAGATAAAACCACACTTCACTTTTTTTTTGGGGGGGGTGGGGGGGTGGGCTTTTGAACCCCTCCCTCCCTCCCTCCCTCCCTCCCTCCCTCCCTCCCTCCCTCCCTCCCTCCCTCCCTCCCTCCCTCCCTCCCTCCCTCCCTCCCTCCCTCCCTCTCTCCCTCCCTCCCTCCTTCCCTCCCTCCCTCCCTCTCTCCCTCCCTCCCTCCCTCCCTCCCTCCCTCCCTCCCTCCCTCCCTCCCTCCCTCCCTCCCTCCCTCCCTCCCTCCCTCTCTCCCTCCCTCCTTCCCTCCCTGCGGTTCGTGTTCAGTGCTTCTGCCTTCAGGCAGTTGTGATGGGAGTCTCTGATGTAGCTCCACACGGATTAGCAAACGTAAATCAGGCTCGCCGGTGTCTTGCCTGCGCTGTCTTGGGCCGGGAGGAAGCTCTCGAAGCCTCGCGTCGCACATTTTCTCAGACACTTCTGCTCCCAGTTTCCAAATCCCCTGGGCTGTGACCGAATCCACTCTGGGTAACAGAGTCTCTAAGCGAGTGCTTATTGGCTGCCAGAGAACAGCTTCTGAGACGAGGGCCTTGTTGTTGCCGGTAAAGAGACACAACCGCACACACATGCTCACACACGTACCCGTGGCAATCATACCAGCTGTCAAAAGACGCCTGTTTTCCTTTTGACACGCTATCAAACACACAGGCACCTTTGCCCTCAGAGATGGACAAGCAAGACCAGACAAGCTCTGTGGTATAGCTCCAACAACCCGCCGCCCTTCTCCCTCCCCCTTCCCACCTCTTCCCTCCCTCCCTCCCTCCCTCCCTCCCTCCCTCCCTCCCTCCCTCCCTCCCTCCCTCCCTCCCTCCCTCCCTCCCTCCCTCCCTCCCTCCCTCCCTCCCTCCCTCCCTCCCTCCCTCCCTCCCTCCCTCCCCGCTCCCTCGCTTCCTCATTTCCTCGGCCTGTCACCTGGTCCCCAGCTTCATGGTTTGCAGGTGTTTAGAGGGGGGCGCAGCAGTCACCTGCGCCCCTGCTTTGCTCTCCGCAGCGGGCGAAGGCTCCGCCTGCTATTCCTCATCATCGCTACACGTTAACACGCCATTAGCTCTAATCGGGCCATAGGCGGACGCCGACCATAAAAGTCGGAGGAGAGGAAGATGGAGAGGTAGAAAGAGGAATGGGGAAAAGAAAGCGTGAGAGAACTAGAGAATGAGAGAGGCGCCCAGTATCTACTCCAGGGGTGGGCAGTCCTGGTCCTTGAGGGCTACGGTTCTGAAGGTTCTAGATGTTTTCCTGGTCCTGCACACCTGATTCTAATTATCAGGCTTCCACAGAGCTTGATAATGACCCATTGATTAGAATCAGGTGTGCAGGGAAACATCTAAAACTAACAGCAGGAAAACCTCTAAAACTGTCAGGACTGGACACCCCTGTTTTACACCATGCTTCTGAACACCCCCCCCCCCCCCCCCAATACCTACAGCCTGTTTCTGGAGTCCCTTAACCCCAGTCATCACTGCAGCAGGTGACCCTTCCTCTTTAGTGGGGGAGTTTCTCATGCATGTTGTCCTGCAGCCATCTGGCAGTGGTAGCACACTGGACAGTCTGCTCTTTGCGTGTTGCACTGCGGCAACACAGTTTTTTTGGAGGGGGGGGGGTCCATTTTTTTGTCCACTGAAGCCTTCCCTTTCCAGGAAGAAAGGAAGTTTGGGCAGAGTGGTGGCTCTGAGATGTCACGTCTCAAAATACACTTCACATTCCGCAGCCATAGAGACACACACACCGCACACACGTCCAGCCCTCAGCAAAGCGTTGCACCATTCATGTTAAGATTCTTGTAAAGGTTAATGTAAAGATTCATGTAAAAATGATTGTAAATGTTCATGTAAATTGTAAAGGCTCATGTAAAGACTCATGTAAAGGCTCTTGTAAAGGCTCTTGTAAAGGTTCATGTAATGGCTCTTGTAAAGACTCATGTAAAGGCTCTTTTAAAGGTTCATGTAAAGACTCATGTAAAGACTCTTGTAAAGACTCATGTAAAGGCTCTTGTAAAGACTCATGTAAAGGCTCTTGTAAAGGTTCATGTAAAGGCTCTTGTAAAGGTTCATGTAAAGACTCATGTAAAGGTTCTTGTAAAGACTCATGTAAAGGCTCTTGTAAAGACTCATGTAAAGGCTCTTGTAAAGGTTCATGTAAAGGCTCTTGTAAAGGTTCATGTAAAGACTCATGTAAAGGCTCTTGTAAAGGTTCATGTAAAGGCTCTTGTAAAGGTTCATGTAAAGACTCATGTAAAGGTTCTTGTAAAGACTCATGTAAAGGCTCTTGTAAAGACTCATGTAAAGGCTCTTGTAAAGGTTCATGTAAAGGCTCTTGTAAAGGTTCATGTAAAGACTCATGTAAAGGTTCATGTAAAGACTCATGTAAAGGCTCATGTAAAGACTCATGTAAAGACTCATGTAAAGGCTCTTGTAAAAGCCTTAGGTGACGTGTGGCTTTCTCGTCTTCTCGCCTGCAGAACGTGATCTTCCCTGGTGCTGGGGACGATGGGATCATGGAGTACAAGTCTGTCATCTACTACCAGGTGAAGCAGCCACGCTGGTTTGAAACCATCAAGGTGAGCCTCTCCATGACCTCCGACCTCCGGTCTGCACACGCTCGTGGAATTCCATCACACACATGTTTACCATACACGCAACGATGTCACGTGCAACGCTAATCCTTTCACGAGTCAAACTTCATTATTTATAGATTTACTGGGCGAAGGTGGATGGAATTTATGCGGAAATGAAATCGCTGAGTTCAGAAACATTCATCGTGGTCCAAGTATAAATATGTCTCGGTAAAGGATATGTTGTAGATTAGAAGTGTAATGAGAAGCAAAAGAATGTGCCTGTTTCCAATTCATATGAGTGAAGGTCAGAAAGAACATGTCCCATTTTTCATGTCAGGACCAAAATATTTCAGCTGGTTTTCAAGGCCCGCGCTTCCATCCTGGTGTACGACCGGGTGTGTGTGTTAGGAGGCTAGATGGTTTCATTGATATGCCTATCCTCTTCTGCTGGTCAAGGTCGCTATCCCCATAGAAGATGTGAACCGAAGTCACCTGCGATTCACCTTCCGACACCGCTCCTCTCAGGACTGTGAGTACTGAACACCGAATGCACAGATCTGCGGTTCAAATCACCTTTTTAAATCATTCATGCAGCGTATCCAACAGCGGTGACCATTTCCCCCACACAACAATTTTCCTCTCAACAGTCTATAGGATTAGTCATCCACCAAAATCAAATCAAAATGTATTGGTATAGCCCTTTTTACAAGCAATGTTACAAAGGGCTTCACGTATGCCCATTGAACTGCCCAGTGAAACAAACCTAAATCCTCAAGGAACTCCCAGACAAACTCACTTGGGATTAAATCTTTTTTTGAAGAAACCTTGGGAGGGGCAATTCAATGAGGGATCCCATCCTTCAAAGACGGTTGGTGAAAGAGAGGAGCAGAACTCAAACAGTCGTATCTCTAGAGAGAGTTAATTGGTCGTTGAAACATCAGAACTCGATGCTCGACTTGGGTTTGGGGTAGCACAAAGTCCTTTTAGGCAGCCACAGGGTTTGGGCCCATGACTGGCGCTGCATCGCAGGCAGGGGGATGAGGAAAGGGTACCGGGAACTCGCTCCTTGTCCAACAGGGAGACCGATGTACTGGTGACCAGGTCCAGGGTTGGTAGACCGTCTCAGAATGATGTCCCAGCCCAGGGATCCCTGATCTGGCTCTTAATCCCACTGCAGTAGCCCCTCTGTCACAGTTCACCTAGCACATCCAGCTCCAGTTCCTCCTAGTATCACCGTCTTCATCCTCAATCCCCTAACCAAGCTCCTGTCTCAGCATAAAAGCCCCTCCCACACCGGTCTTCCTCCACACCGCTCCCTGGGATCTGGTCCCCTGAACAGGTCCCTCGAGGAACAGCATGCAACGACAGTCACACGCGTCAACATATCGACGGGAGTGGAAAACCCCCCCCGGTCCAAGCTGGCCAGCACGGCTACTAGACCGGCGTCATTCATATTTCATGACTGCCTCCATCTAGACAGTTCCGTGCTCTTAAAACATGCTGGGTGTGCTTGGCTGGGGCTGACGAGACGATATGCAGACAGCTCTGACCTGGCTTTTACCAGGTAAGCCTTAACCTATGTATGAGTGGGTTTCAGACAGGCGTCACTGCCTCGGACTCAGCCTCTCAACTCGTGTTCCCATGTCATCCTCCCAGCCTCAGACATCTACATCTCCATGCCAGCATCTCTCTCCCCCTCTACCCCAGCCTCTCTCTCCCGTCCTCCCCCTCTTTACACCAGCCTCTCTCTCCCCCAGCCTCGATCTCTCTCTCTCTCTTCCTCCCCCTTTCCCCCAGCCCCCCTCACTCTCCCCCTCAGCTTGCCTTTCCTCAGTTCACTATGCCCCCAGCCACTGTTGAACTTTGCAGCACCGGCAGCCGGTGAGACAGTGACGGCACTGCAGACCCGGGCCCTGCCCAGCAATTGCAGCCCAGCGTGCTACTCTGTTCTGCTCAGCTCTGGTTTTCACTGGTCTGGTTTGCTCCGATCTGATTTGTTCTGAGCAGCTCTGCTCAGCTGTGGTCTTCTGTACTCTTTTCTGCTCTGGTCTGCTCTGTTCTGTCTGCTCTGTTCTGCTCTGATTTGCTTTATTCTGCGCAGCTGTGCTCAGCTCCGGTCTGCTCAACTCCAGTCTGCTCAGCTCCGGTCTGCTGAGCTCTGGTCTTCTCAGCTGTGGTCTGCTCAGCTGTGGTCTGCTCAGCTCCAGTCTGCTCAGCTCTGATCTTCTCAGCTCTGGTCTGCTCAGCTGTGGTCTGCTCAGCTGTGGTCTGCTCAGCTCTGATCTTCTCAGCTCTGGTCTGCTCAGCTGTGGTCTGCTCAGCTCCAGTCTGCTCAGCTCTGATCTTCTCAGCTCTGATCTTCTCTGCTCCAGTCTTCTGAGCTCTGATCTTCTCAGCTCCAGTCTTCTGAGCTCTGATCTTCTCAGCTCTAGTCTGCTCAGCTCAGCTCAGCTCGGCTCAGGTCTGCTCAGCTCTGGTCTTCTATGCTCTTTTCTGCTCAGCTCTGCTATGCTCTCAGCCAGCAGACAGCTTCACAGCAGCGCAATGTGTCTGCTTCCGCCAGCTCCCATCATGCTCACGCCTGCTTATTACCACAGAGCCGTGTTGGAGACAGGACACGTCATGTCATGTTAAAGTTGCTTTTGCATGTAGGCGGGTGGGAGGTTCACACATGCTGTAGTCTGGGAGAGCAA
This sequence comes from Neosalanx taihuensis, assembly GCA_030340665.1. Lineage (NCBI taxonomy): Eukaryota > Metazoa > Chordata > Actinopteri > Osmeriformes > Salangidae > Neosalanx > Neosalanx taihuensis. The sequence continues at coordinate 8,944,290 of CM059303.1, read as the reverse complement.
TAACAACAACAACAACAACAAGAAAATGATGCTCTTCCCTCAAAGTTCAAAGTTCACACCACGTCAGTGAGCAGCTAGATTGGACAGGACAAAATTAATACGTTCCATTTCCCAAGGCTCCTTTCTTCTCCTGTAACTCTGGGTCGTTGCTTACCTGCCGTACAAACCCCGATACAAACTCACTCGCGCGCGCACACACACACACACACACACTCACACACACACACACACACACACACCCATACCCATCATTCAGCGCCAGAACTGCAGGCAGGAAACCAATGAGAGGATTTATGCAGATCAAACACGCCACACGCTCCGATGAATCACATTCCGCTGCGCCTAAATCCGAGCTCGTTTGATTCGCCGCCGTGATGAATGCGTTGGCGTCCCGTCGCCCCGCCGAGTACGAACGTAACTCTCAGGGCCTGTTCTCTGACCCCCGACCTCCACAGTCTACCCCTGCTGTTTGTCACCAGTGGAAGCCTTCTATGTGACCGATAACAGAGAGGCTGGGGTGTCTCCTAAACGATCGTGCTAATTGGATGTACAAGATGTCTGGTGTCTCCCAGATCCTGTCACGGCTAGTCTTGCTTAACAGCATCAGCATGGCCTTGGCGTTCTTCTCCAGGACCCAGATAAACTTCAGGAACACTGACCTTGTCTGATTGTTCTACCGGAGCCCAAAAGTGTAATGATCCACCAGGTTGAATGATCCATGCAGGTTGGGTGATTTTACCTCAGCAGATGATGCTACCAGTGAGAAGGGGGGCAGCTGTCGGACAGCGAAGCCTAGCCCAGGCCTTGTCTGGCTGTATACACACACACATACACACCCATACAGATAAACACACACACCCACACACATTTTCCCCAGGACTTTTTCACACAAGAATGCAAATCCACACACATGAGCGAGGAGATGGTAATGACCAGCGATGGAGATGACTTTCTTCTCCCTCCCTCCCTCCCTCCCTCCCTCCCTCCCTCCCTCCCTCCCTCCCTCCCTCCCTCCCTCCCTCCCTCCCTCCCTCCCTCCCTCCCTCCCTCCCTCCCTCTTCCCTTTATACCTCCCACAGCAAAAGACAAGTCAGAGAAAATATTCGCCCTGTCGTTTGTCAAGCTGATGAGGTACGACGGCACGACGCTGAGAGACGGCGAGCACGATCTCATCGTGTACAAGGTACTGCTGCTCCTCTTGGGGCGTGCTGCCACCTGCACGCCTACACACACACACGCACACACGCACGTACACATGAGCACACGCACACAAACGCACATAAATGCACAGACACACGTATCGAAGCATACACACATGCCCACAAACACATAGACGCACACTTAAACGCGTACACACTCACACAGACACGCACACGCATACACTGCCTTCACAGTGTACCTGCTGTAGATGAAGAATGTGTACTCGAAGAGTTGGAGCAAATCACATGAATACTACACCTTTCACCGTGTGTCTGCCCCTGGTTTCATCGCGAGCGTTGGGACACAAGCAGTTTGATGACCTTGCCCTGTTTGATGTCACTTGTGCTGAATGCTCTAAGCATATGAAGTAAATAGTAATAGTTACAGCAGTGAACAGTGAACAACGTAACAGCAGTGAATTATACCTCTGTGTCAGCCCCATCCCTCCTCCTATATACCTCTGTGTCAGCCCCATCCCTCCTCCTATATACCCCTGTGTCAGCCCCATCCCTCCTCCTATATACCCCTGTGTCAGCCCCATCCCTCCTCCTATATACCCCTGTGTCAGCCCCATCCCTCCTCCTATATACCTCTGTGTCAGCCCCATCCCTCCTCCTATATACCCCTGTGTCAGCCCCATCCCTCCTCCTATATACCCCTGTGTCAGCCCCATCCCTCCTCCTATATACCCCTGTGTCAGCCCCATCCCTCCTCCTATATACCTCTGTGTCAGCTCCATCCCTCCTCCTATATACCCCTGTGTCAGCCCCATCCCTCCTCCTATATACCCCTGTGTCAGCCCCATCCCTCCTCCTATATACCTCTGTGTCAGCTCCATCCCTCCTCCTATATACCTCTGTGTCAGCTCCTATATATATATTGAGAGGTAATATATATATATTACCAGTCAAAAGTTTGGACACGCCCTCCCTTTTGACTGGTAGTGTACCTCTTGTGTAATCCCTGGCTCAATACCCACGTCGAACTCTAATTACCTTCCAATTAAGGCTCCCATATAACGACTCGCCCCCTCCGTCACCGCTCCTATTGATGTTAATTAAAAAAGTTAATGTGAGAAAACTCTTCCAATTAGCCGTTTAGCTCCCAATGTCTCTTTCTCCTTCCCAGTTTGTCTCTCTCCCTTCCCCAGTCATTCTATTTCCTGGTCCTCACCTGCTCTCCCAAGCTCTCTCTCCTGGTCTTTCGCCCTCTCTCCTCGCCCTGTCTCTCAATGTCTCCCCGGCTACCTCTCGCTCTCTCTCTCTCTCCACCCCTGTCTCTCTCTCTCTCCATGTCTCTTTCTCCCTGGAGTTATCAGTCAGGGGATGGTTAAGGCCGAGTAGTCTGCCCCTGTATCATGATGGAAGGCAGTCCTTGAACAGTAGCCCCCCCCCCCCCCCCCCCCCCACACACACACACAGACACACACACACACACACACACACATTGACCCGTCTGTGTGTCTCGACATCCCCCAGGCTGAGTCCAAGAAGCTGGAGGACTCGTCCCTGTATTTGGGCTTGCCGGCCACCAAGCTGGAGCTGGAGGAGAAGGGCCACCTGACCACCGGCAAGAGCAGCCAGGTGCTGGGCAACTGCACCATCAGCAAGGACTCCTTCCAGATCTCCACACTGGTCTGCTCCACCAAGCTCACTCAGAACGGTACGCACCGCTCCCATCATCCCTTCTCTGCTGCCTGCTCGCTGGCCGTCTTTGGTGCTTTGGTTTTCTATTTGCCTCTGGTTCTTCCTCTCTCGCTCCCCGTCTCCCGTCTCGCTCCTTCCCATCCCTCCCCGAACAGTTCTCCTTTAACACACACACACACACACAACCCCCCCTTCCCCATCCTAAGGGATGTGTTGTGAATGCGGAGCGCGCATTGTTTCTATTCAAAGTGCCGCTAAGATGATTCGAAAACAGTCGAGCGAATGCAAAGGAGGAGTAGAGGGTCTGCTTGGGGTGTCGGCCATTGTAGTGAGAATCAATATTGTGTAAGTACAGCACCTTATAGTCTGGTCACATACGGTGTTGTGTGCAGCACACTCTGAATTCAAGCTAAGGCGAAGCTGTCTTCCTTTACACACACACACACACACACACACACACACACACACTCACACACACATACCAACTCAAGACTTACGGTCGCAGAAGTTTCTCTTTACCTCTTTACTTTGTTCTGGTTGGCAGCAGAAAGCTTTCCAAATGACCAAGCATTCTGCCTTAAAACAAAAATAAATCTGCTGTTCCATTAGGAAGCGGCTGAAAGCTGGGATCTTTTTTTTTTTTGTTACGTTTCCCTCCGCCCCTGCCCTCTCCGCCCCTGCCCCCTCCGCCCCTGCCCCCTCCGCCCCTGCCCCCTCCGCCCCTGCCCTCTCCGCCCCTGCCCCCTCCGCCCCTGCCCCCTCCGCCCCTGCCCCCTCCGCCCCTGCCCTCTCCGCCCCTGCCCCCTCCGCCCCTGCCCCCTCCGCCCCTGCCCCCTCCGCCCCTGCCCCCTCCGCCCCTGCCCTCTCCGCCCCTGCCCTCTCCGCCCCTGCCCTCTCCGCCCCTGGCCACCTTCAGCTGTAAATAACCCAGGTGATCCTGCGCAGCGCTGAAGGCCTGGGGTGGATTAAATCAGCCCTTCCCATCCCCTCCGTCCTCTTATTAGAAAAAGCAGAGGGTTCGCATTTCGCCACGGCGACCGTCAGCAGCCCATCGATTACGTTCATCCCAAGCACGCTCTCTCTCACACGCACGCACGCACACATCATTGTGTGTGCGTACTCTAGGAGCGGAATGTAAGATATGGCAACAGCCTCTCCCTAAGGAGAGAGCTTAGAGCCTGAGGAGGGAGGGGAAATGTCAGCTTCCTACCTCCCAATTGATTTATAGGCCCTTAAGCGCCAGTGATTGGACTAATATGACGGCTTTATAGCCCGACGGTACACGGCAACAATTTAGTCAGGCCTTTAATGCAGACAGGGAGACTGTGATTGTCTGGGTAAAGAAAAGAGTTTGCCTGCATGTTTGTTATTCCACCTCTGGTCTCGGTAAGGGACCCAGAGGTGTTTTCAGAAGGCCCGATAACAAGGTGGCTCAGGGTTCCGGATCTGCTGTGTTCCAGATATCTCTGCCGGAGGGGAGCTGTGTGTTCTGACAAGGCTATTCTGACGAAGCCCAGCCGTTCGGTATTCACACAGTTTGGGGTACATAAACAGCTAGGGACACACACACCGAGCAGTACATAACACACACACACCTAGTAGAACACACACACACCTAGCAGTACACACACGCACACACGTAGCAGAACATGCACCTAGCAGCACACACACACACACACACCAACCTAGAAGCAACACCTAGAGAGACACATCTTATAATACGCACACCCAAGGGGTATTCATACACTTAATGATACATACACTCAATGGTACACGCACCCTGGGGTACACACACACACACCTAATGGTACATACACCCTGGGGTACACACACACACACACACACTTAATGGTACACACACCCTGGAGGTAAACACACACTAGCTGGTGGGCCTCTTGCAGGGTGGCTGGTTCTTGTACTGGCTTTGTAGGAACAGTATGATACTGGCGTCAGAAAAAAAAACTGGTCCTTTGAAACAGGCTTTTGTACCTCAGTGCTAAAAGCTGTAGTCTCTCTCTCTCTCTCTCTCTCTCTCTCTCTCTCTCTCTCTCTCTCGCTCTGTCACTGCTGAGGTTGATTACACAGGGGAACAGGAGGCAGATGCCCCCCCCCCCCTTCAGATCACAGGGAGATACTTTGATTTATTTTAATAAAGGCCCCCCACCCCCCCTCCCCCACAGCACCCCAGTCAGGATCTGGCGTCATTAAAACCCGGCATTAAAACAGACTCTTTAACACGTCTGCCCAGAAATTACTTCGCCCCCCCCCCTCTCTCTGTCTCTCTCTCTCTCTCTCGCTGTCTCCTCCCCGCTGTCCCTCACTCTCCCTTTCCCTCCCTCTCTCTCTCTCTCCCTCCCTCTCTCAGTCTCTCTCTCTCGCTCACACGCCAGCACACCCAGATGACTGGGCTTGTTTCTTTGCATGAGCACACACTAATCTGCTCCCACCTCCACCTGGCGTGCTCCCGACACCTGCTTTCCTCATCAGAACACTTGAGGGCACATGCTGTTTCACATCGTCCAGGTTCACGCTCACACACACACACTCCCCTCACACTCCCCTCACACACCCCACTCTGAGACCACCCAGTGTTCAATCAGATGAGATGAGGGCTGTGGCTGATGGTGTGGCTCTTTGTCCAGGGTTTGATGCCTAGTGTATTGGACCATCGTCTATTATGGCTGAGCCTAATGAAGCCTTGCTCGTTAGGTTTAACTACACCATGTGCTGTAGTAGTCTTATTAGTCAACTCAGGCTCGTCCCTCTGTCTCAGGCTCCTCCCCCCCGCCCCAGGCTCCTCCCCTGGCTCAGGCTCCTCCCCCCCCGTATCAGGCTACTCCCCCCACCCCAAGCTCCTCCCCCCGTCTCAGGCTCCTCCCCCCAACTCAGGCTTGTTCTCAGGCTCCTCCCTCCGCCCCAAGACTCCTCCCCCCGGTAGGGAGGTCACTGGGGGTTGGGTGGGGGGGTGGGGGGTTGAGAGTGGGGGTTCCGTTGAGGTTGGGCTGTCTGTCTGAGCTGAATTCCTCCTCCCATCTTAGTGGGAGTGAACATTGAACTGAGTCTGCATGGTGGCTGTCTCCTCTGTCTCAGACATGTCTGTGAAACAGCCTCCTCGATTGGATCCCCCCCCCCCCCCCCATGTGACAGAAAGCATTTTAATAAACTGATATGCCACTCACATTGTAGCAGTCTTCCTTTTACCTGAATCATTTTCCTTGATTAAATTCAGAGTATCTAATAAAACACTTTTATGCACTTTGATTTGTCGTGGAGTACTATTTTGGGAGATCTGGGAGCTGATTTATATGTTAAAGCGTATGTGTAGCGCATGATGATCTTAAAGCCATTCTTGCTGGACTGGTGTTAATGGAAGCTTCTCTTCTCCTCTCATTTTCTCGGGAAAGGGTTAGGATCTGTGAATTAAGTTTTTGGCTGGTGGGAACTGGCATGTCATTGTTAAATATTTTAACCATCTCACTCATCCATTCTGCCCTCCCCCTCCCCCCTTCTCTTACCCTTTCTCTCTCCCCCTCCTCCCTCCTCTTACCCTTTCTCTCTTTCTCTCTCCCTCTCCTCCCTCCTCTTATCCTGTCTCTCCCTCTCCTCCCTTCTCTTACCCTTTCTCATGCCCTCCTTCCTTCTCTTACCCTTTCTCATGCCCTCCTTCCTTCTCTTACCCTTTCTCATGCCCTCCTTCCTTCTCTTATCCTTTCTCTCATGCCCTCCTCCCCCCTCTTATCCTTTCTCTCATGCCCTCCTCTTATCCTTTCTCTCATGCCCTCCTCCCCCCTCTTATCCTTTCTCTCATGCCCTCCTCTTATCCTTTCTCTCATGCCCTCCTCTTATCCTTTCTCTCATGCCCTCCTCCCTCCTCTTACTCTTTCTCTCCCCCTCCTCCCTCCTCTTATCCTTTCTCTCGTACCCTCTTCCTTCCTCTTACCCTTGCTCTTGTGCGCCTTCTCCCTCCACCTTCCGTGCTCCCCTCCCCTCCCCTCTCTAGTGGATCTGCTGGGCCTGCTGAAGTGGCGTTCCAACACCAGCCTTCTGCAGCAGAACCTGCGTCAGCTGATGAAGGTGGACGGGGGCGAGGTCGTCAAGGTGAGCCTGCCGACCGCACCTCCCAGCGCAGGGCAGCGCCTCTCTGGGTGGGGGGGGGGGTGGGGGTGGAGGGGTAGGGGCTGGTTCTCCCCCCCCCCCCCCCCCGTCTGTTCGCATTAGCGTTTTTTTTTTTCTTCAGCGCCCAGCCGGCGAGGCCCGGCTAATGACGACTCCGCTAACAGATGCTTCCACAGACATCCTAATCAGCCACCCTCCATGTTCATCCCCACGCCACACAACTCCTTCCTTTTTGGCAGCCGCTCCCGAAATTGATTTAATTCCCCGCTCGTCGTCGCAGGAACGGGTGCTTGTTCCACGGCTGGCGTCAACAGCCCGGAAATGGAAATGGGGCGGGCTGTGTGCAGCGTCGCAATGCAAACCCCCGTCTCCAAATTATAGGCCTGCCTGTTAAGTGGCCAGCGGGAGGCAGTTAAATAAATCACAGTCTGGAGAGGGGTTGGAAAAATACTCATTCTCATCCCCCTATCTTCCTCTCTCTCTTTTCTCTCCCGCTCCTCTCTCACCCCCCCCTCTCTCCTGCTCTCGCTCCCTCTCCCTCTCTCCCTTTCTCCCTTTCTCTCTTTCTCTCTTCTCTCTCTCCCGTTCCTCTCTCACCCCTCCTCTCCTGCTCTCTCTCTCTCTCTCCCTTTCCATCTACCTCTCTCTCCCTTTCTCTCTCTCCCCCTCACTCTCGCTCCTCTCACTCCCTTCTCTCCCCCTCTCTCTCCCTCTCTCTCCCCCCTCATCTCTCTCTTCTCTCTCTCCCGTTCCTCTCTCACCCCTCCTCTCCTGCTCTCTCTCTCTCTCTCCCTTTCCATCTACCTCTATCTCCCTTTCTCTCTCTCCCCCTCACTCTCGCTCCTCTCACTCCCTTCTTTCCCCCTCTCTCTCCCTCTCTCTCCTCTCCCCCCCCCATCTCTCTCTTCTCTCTCTCCTGCTCCTCTCTCACCCCACCCAGCCTCTCCCTCTCTGACCTTCAGTTGCCCAGATGGACTCCACCACAGCGGGGCTCTTTTCATTAAATCGTAGAGGGGCGATTAGCGCTATCAGCAGAGCAGCTAGTCCCCAAAGACAGTACCCAGACGTAGCAAGCTTTGCTTTCTGGTGCGCTCACCTCCAGCGGGTCATTCTAGGACGCTTTGTCATGGGTGCGTTGGATGGGTGTTAAAAAAACAAAGGGATTATTACTAGCGTCCTTTTCTCACATTGTCCCAACAGTTCATGCGACTGCCACAGAACCCCTCACCCCCCTTCTGGTTAGGTAGGGTGGGTGTCATAATAAAGCAGATGTGTTCTCACCTGTTCCCCCTCAGAAATGTCTCCACCGCCTTTTACTGGAATGCTTTTTCCTCGAAGAGGCAGCGGGTTGCTAAAACTGAACGTTGCCTGAGGTTATATGAACAGCAGATTTTTTTGGCAGCCTCTGTGCGTGTGTGTGTGTGGGTGGTGGGGGGGCGGTTGGGCAACTGAAGTTCTCCAGCACAACAACAGAGTCCCTGTTCAGCACCCCTCCCCGCAACTTTAAGTTGGCTGGGTAGTCTGCACTGCTGTTTGGCCCGTAGGCCGACGACCCTCTTGTTCACCGGGGTAAACTTCAAGAAATGGCGGCTGAGATGCCAGGGGCAAAAACCCTGCCGCTCCGGGCCTGGCAACAGGATGGGGCCTCAGCCATTCCGATCCGGGCGACGTAGCGTCAATTTCTTCGTCATCATCTGGGTTTTGCGAACCGCTTATGGTCGGCCAGTCACCTAGGACCTGTTTGCCTTGGGATACCCTACCAGGGGCATAATTCCTCAGACAACATAGCTCCTAGGATCATCCGAGCACTCAAACCCCTCCACCACGTTAAGTAGGAGGTTCAAGGAGGGCCATAGCAGAGATATCTAGGGTCTTTGATGTTTGTGTTCAACATTTCTGTCTTTCATGGTGATTCCTGCATATGAGCCTCTTGATGCCGTTGAAGGCAAAAGCTGTTGTTGTTGAAGGGGCTGTAGACCAATTGTTGCTGTGTCATTGGTCACCACCTGTGCTTGCTGAAGGTCTTTTATCCATCCAAGGACTTTCTCCTGCTCTCCAATGACTATGCTTGTTACCGTTGGCACCATGTAATCTGAAGTGGCAGACAATGGAATTGGGCAATTTCTATTTTCCCAATCGATATCCCCAAAACTGTTCCATTTTGTTTTGTCAGCAGCCAGCTGCATGCACAACCCATCGTGTCTCTCTTTGCCGGAATGTTCCGGAAGAGAACATCGCCTGATGTGCCTGACACATGCTCACGTCTCAGTGTGTCACATGCGTTTGTGCATCTTGTTGTTCTAGTTCCTGCAAGACACCTTGGATGCCCTGTTCAACATTATGATGGAGAATTCGGACAGCGACACCTTCGACACGCTGGTTTTTGATGCTTTGGTAAACGCCCTGCTTAACACTCTGACTCACTGTGTGCACTACAACCTGTATTTCCACTTGTAGAAAATGTTTCAGACTTAATCATCTGGATATTGTTTTCAAAATAAATACATTTTTACCCCCATCCGGAAGTCCTTCTCAATTAGAGAACTCAGATGTTTAAATACCATTTTCTCTGATTGAGACTGACTTCCGGAAGGGGTTCGAAATGCTTATTTTGAAAGAAGTTTTCCAGATGACTACCTTTAACACTTTTTCTACAATGGAAAACTCCTGGACGAATGAGAGTCTACACCAATGTATTTCCACTTGTATTTCACTTTCTGTTGGCTACTTTATGTGTGAATGTGAGTAAAATATGACTCAAAAAAGTCCCTAGTCACGTTCTGTCTGGTGCTGGGTGGCCTGGAATCTGGCGTGCCTGAAACTATGCCAAGAATACGCCTCAATACCTGGAAAGAATGTTGACTGTTTGCCAAAGGCAGGACCTGGACTCAACTGGGGCCCCTACCTTAACTGGCCCAAAATGCAACTTATTACTTATTACTGCTTGTCTACAACTTTTGTATAGTTCTTTTTGTCCATTTAGCTCGTATATTAGACCCATTCAGTTTACTTTAGTGATTCCAAATGAATTCATTATACTTCTGCGTATTATACTTTACTCAGTGGGTATAAGGTGTAGATACAACATCTTAAAAACATATTCCAGCAGTGATTCCCTCCCTCCCCTGCAGTGAAGTAGACCTGTATCGTCTTCAAGACGGGTGAAAGTCATTTAGTTCCAATCTGGAATGAAAGATTAGATGAGTCTTTTTTTTCTCCAAGTTCCATCCGGTCTATCTGGTATTAAATTTCCATCCCTGCATGTCTTGGTTGTCATCAAAGCGGCTCCTCCGTTGGACTTACTTTAGATTTTCTTACCTTTAAAGCATGGGTGTCCAATCCTGGTCCTCGAGGGCCGCTGTCCTGACGGTTTTAGATGTTTCCCTGCTCCAGCACACCTGATTCTAATGAATGGTAATTATGAGGCTTCCACAGAGCTTGATAACGACCCAGTCATTTGAATCGGGTGTGCTGGAGCAGGGAAACATCTAAAACCGCCAGGACAGCGGCCCTCGAGGACCAGGATTGGACACCCATGCTTTAAAGGTTCAGTCTTCATTTTTCAAAGAGAAATGACAGAAAGACCAGAAATGTGCACTCTATGGTGTTCTGGAATGATCTGGAAAGAACTGGAAGACTTTGTATTGCTCAAATTTAAATTCCTACCCAGTTTTTTGTGTGTGTTCAGAAATAAAAGGTCTGTAGCCGCCGCTGTTCGTTGAGTTGTGATTAAACGGGCATGTCTCTAATCTCACTTCGACAGGTGTTCATAATTGGCCTCATAGCCGACAGAAAGTTCCAGCATTTCAACCCCGTCCTCGAAACCTACATCCGCAAGCATTTCAGCGCCACCCTGGCCTACACGTGAGTTAAAGAGAGACGATAATAAGTACTCAAAGATAAGGAGCAGAAAAGGCTTCCAGTGATGTGGCTAGGAAAGATTCAAAAACCACCAAGGTATTTGAAGTTTTGCTGCACTTTGGTGGCAGCTAAATAGGAATTACTGCATCCCTGTTGCAGTGGACGAACCTTCTAGATCTTGGTCCTTGAGGGTCACTGTCTTGAACATTTTAGATGTTTCCCTGCTCTAGAATACATTATTTTAACAAATGGGTTGTTATCAAGCTCTGTGCAAGCCTGATAATGACCCTTCATTAGAATCAGGTGTGCTAGAGCAGTGAAACATCTAAAACTTTCAGAACAGTGGCTCTCGAAGACCAGAGTTTGACACCCCTGTTCTAGATGTGAACTGTCTATATGCAAAAACCTCTCGCCTTAGGAAATTGACCAAGGTCCTGAAGAATTATGTGGAGAATGCAGACAAGCTGACAGACCAGCTTCTGAGAGCCATGAGGTCCCTGGAGTACATCTTCAAGTTCATCGTCCGCTCCAGGGTTCTGTTCAACCAGTAAGTCCAAACCTCACAGCTCCACAATCGCAATGCAACTCACAGCCGCAGGAAAACATGCCCCCTACTTCCACCTTACTGCCAAATACTAAACCATTTTATTAAAAACATCATATTATTTCCAGATTTTTTTGTACGTATATGTGTTTTACAGCAGTTGCACTCTATTGTACAAAGCTTTAGTTTGCAAGCCATTCTTGGTTGGTAGATCTAGGTGTGTGCCAAAGTTAATGCAGTGTGCCAACTTAGGGGACGTTTGGAATTGGCTGAGGAGGGTGTTAAATGGATGATAATGTTGTAAAGATGGTGGAGGTGCTCTAGCTGGGGAAGATATATGACCCCCGCTCGGAGCGTGTGGAATTTGATTGGCTTTTCTACCTCGACTGGTGGATGAATCGTCCTCTAAGTCCCAAACCAGGTCAGGGTGACTGGACTTCCCCCCTCTCTTCCCACACAATTACACACACACACACACACACACACACACACACACACACACAATCACTCACCTGCAACTCAACGTTAGCTTTGTCTGTGACCCTGTATGACCTCAGGGCAGGGGTGGCAAACTAAAATACAATTAGCAAGGCCCACACTGGGCAATGAGAACCGCAACCACATGTGGGAGTCAGGTGGCTCAGCAGGTTAAGGCGTTCGCCTCATGATTGTGAGTTTGATTCCCGGCTGTGGCTACGTGATGCTGTGTCCTTGGGGCGAGGCGCTTCACCCTTCTTGCCTCAGGGGGATTGTCCCTGTACTTAATGTAAGTCGCTTTGCTGCTAAATGAATATTATTATCAAGGACAATACGTATTTTGTCATGTTCCATAAAGCCTTCATGCATGCAATTTTGTCCACATCATGCCCAACTACTTTTAGCAAGACTAACAAGGTGAATACACCTACAATGGCGGCAACATTTTAGATCGTTTTTTCTGAAAACCGCCATCCTCCTCCTGGAGCCTCTATGATTTGGCTTCTTCCTCTGCTATTACCAGCTTCATCAAGTTGAAATGGGGCTCGAATCAACGTTGCTCTACTTCCCTCCCTCTCTCCAGTTCAGTAGCTTTCTGAATCCTCCGTGTTCCTTTCTCACTGCAAATGGCAGGAATTCCTGTATCCTTTAGGTGAGCGTCCCCTGCCACAGTGTTTAAATGACAGCAGAACAGGCCTCCATTTGGGAAAGACTGAAATCCGATGTCTGTTTTTTTTTCTCGAAACCGTTCCAACGAACATTGGCCGAAATGAGCTCCTTCTAGTTCCAATCGGCTTGCTGTGAAGGCGAATCTCCCTCAGTCCTTTGGCAGGTCAAGCGACGGTCTCGCCAGAGGTACAGCTGCTGCGACGTCTGATTTAAGGCTTGTTATGGAGTGTGGACGGGGGGGGGGGCTGGGGAAGCCGTGAGGGGGTGGTGGGGGGCGAAGGAGTGTGTTGGAGAGCAGGGGAGGGAGAGGGGGAGGACATTGGAAGGTGGGGGAGGGCGAGTGAGGGAGGGAGGGGGAGTGTGGGAGGGCGTGGGGGGGGGGGCTCACACAGGCCAGCACAGCTTTTGCGGCAGGCTGGCCGCGAGCGCTCTTACTTAATCACAAAGGCGGCGGGGCAAACATGTCCTTTCCCCCGCCTGCCCGTCTCAGGTATTCCGTCCCTCTCCTCCTCTGCCGTGCCCGAGGGGAGGTGGTTTGGTCGATCATTTCAGCGACGGGCAGGTTCTATAGGTTCCATGCGCTTCGTTTTAAATGCAAATCTGACCACCAAGGCTGTTGGAGTGGATGTAGGTGAGGTGTTTATTGCGTAGAGAGCCCACGCATGCTAGTTGGGTGATTTTGATGATTTGAGAGAGGGAGAGACAAACGCACTTTGGGTAAGAGGGAGAGTCAGATGGCTCAGCGGGTTAAGGCGTTGGCCTCGTGATCGGAAGGTTGTGAGTTCAGATTCAGATTCATTTATTTATAAAAGGGACAATGCACATTAATCAACAGTAGAACTGCAAATGTGCTAGAGTTAGTCTGGCAGACTAGTTTTCATCTGTAGTCCATATGGCAGTTCTTAAAAGGCAACCTGGTGAAAACAACTTA